>JASVER010000010.1:8052176-8464406 GCA_030449065.1 Oceanodroma leucorhoa
AGGGAGAACAACCAAAACCCAAGGTGAAATAAGGGCTTGATTTTAAATGAACTAAAATACTTGACTCAAACACTTTCATTTTGGATCAGTTACCTCTTGCTCCCTTTGCCTTGATACCTCATTCAATAAAAAACAAAAACCTCAAACCCCACAAAAAAAAAAAAGCAGGATAGTTTAGAAGTAAATTCTTGCCACATAAGCAGACACATACATACTTAAAATGGTAGCTTATAATCATGATGCCCTGCCCTCTAGCATATTAATCTGTGTCATCCCCAGATTTCCAGTTTCTGTTCCATCACCTGGGATGGTGATGAAGTTATCCAAGAATATTGGCCCAGTATTAGCCTTGGAAGAATACCACTCTAGCCAGCTGTCAGGTAAGACTGCCATATACCAGTACTGTTTGAGCCCCAGGGTCCAGTCAGATTTTTCCGTTATAGTCTACCCATCTGGTCCATTTATTCCCCATTTATTCCCAATTTGGATGCCATGATACTACAGGTGATTGTATTAAAAGCCTTCCTAATGTTAAGGTGAATGACACCTCCTGTTTTCCTACAGGGACAATCATTTAATCATCAAAACTAATCAGGCTGTTAAGGCACAATTCACACTTGATAACTTGATGTAAATAAATCACAAAAAATAAGAATTAATTCTTTAGGGGTCTGGCTATATAATTCAAGCAGAAATCATTCATTTTCCAACCAGCAATGTCATTACACATTATTTAAAGTCACCCACCAAACCAATAGAAACTAGCAGAATTAGAGACCCTGAGGCAAGGTGAACACAGGCCAAGTAGTGTTGCAGCTTGCCCAAAGCTGGTATTAGTACAGAGGCAAACAATACATATAAAAAATGTATGGGCAACAGGTACTTGGTTATAATGCTGTGCAGAAAAAAGTCTCAGCAAAATATCCTGCCTGAATAAGAATGGGGGTGTGGGGTATTCATGTAAAAATTATGTATACTTTAACAGTATGAGCTCGAAAATCCTTCAAAACTTTGAGCTTTACAGAAGTCTGAGGAAATAATGAATAATTTCACTGTCTCACATCTGCCAATTATTTTTTTATTGCCAGGTTTTGTACATTTACAAAATTCATTAACATTTTGTCCTGGTTTTGGCTGGGGTGGAATTAATTTTCTTTCTAGTAGTTGGTATAGTGCTATGTTTTGGATTTAGTGTAAGAAGAATGTTGATAACACACTAATGTTTTTAGTTGTTGCTAGGTATTCTACTTTCTCAAGGACTTTTCAGCTCACATGCTCTGTGAGGTGCACAGGAGGCTGGGAGGGAGCATAGCCAGGACAGCTAGGCCAGCTGGCCAATGGGGTATTCCATACCATRTGATGTCATGCTCAGCATATAAGGCTGGGGGAAGAAGAAGGAAGTGGGGGACGTTCGGGRTGATGGCGYTTGTCTTCCCAAGTMACCGTTACRCGTGATGGAGCCCTGCTTTCCTGGVGATGGCTSAACACCTGCCTGCCCATGGGAAGYAGTGAATGAATTCCTTGTTTTGCTTTGCTTGCGYGCGCGGCTTTTGCTTTCCCTATTAAACTGTTTTTATCTCAACCCACGAGTTTTCTCACTTTTACCCTTCCGATTCTCTCCCCCGTCCCACCTGGGGGAGAGTGAGCGAGCGGCTGTGTGGTGCTTAGTTGCCAGCTGGGCTTAAACCACGACACATTTACAAACTTATACTTTGCTAGACCTTGAGTTGCAGGAAGCAGAGAACACTACTGACCAGTGCTTTTTTTTTCCCAGCATAAATCTTCACCTTTTTCTATAGAGCTCAAGAGTAATTCTATAGGAAGTCTGTATACAAACACAAAATTTGAACAGATTTGCAAAGGCTATATACAGCATTCATATATTGTATTTCTCTTTATAGCTTCTGTATTACACATGCATGTGTTTATTAAAGATAGTTGGAGCAAGTTCAGAAAGAATAAAATATACAACCCATAGGGACTTGTACAAATAAAGTAGAAGTGAGACCTTCTCATTGAGCTGATGAGGATCTACACTCTTTGCTTCCTAAGGACAACATTTGCAAATGTATCCAACACTCACAGGGGCTGGAGCAAGAAGGAAGTGAAGGAAATTCTGAGTTCCGCATCATTCACCTACTGACAGAACAAGTAGGTTCTTGTTCATGACAAAGTTTAGCCTAAAAATAAATATTTAATAGTTTAGAGATTTACTTTTCTTTCTTTTGAAGGCTCTCTGCCCCCCACGCCCCCAACAATATTTCTACAGAGGCATCTATGGATTTATTGGAAAATATATGATAGAGAAAGCCAAGAGCTTTGTGTAGATATCAGAAGGGCAGTGGTTAAGCCCAGCAGTTTCAGTGAGTTATTAAAAATATATTCTTCATACAAATCAAGAATTGAGAGATCAAGCTCAAAAGTGAAATTCCATGAGAGGTGTGTTTTACAAACTGAAGTAAAAGATGAAAGAGTTTATGTTGGTCACTGATATCAGTTGGTTTTTTTAGAGGCATATTTGTCAACATTCTTCTACAAAATATAAAACAGTTTCCAAATTTTTGCGAAGAAAATGGCATGTTAAATTTACCCAGAATTTATTTTTATGGTTGTAACGAATAACCATGCAGACTTTCCAGATAAGGAAACATTTGTGGTAGAATACTCCACATTTCACTGAAGAAGTCTTAGTATTTTATGGCTATGCTTTAGGAACTTTGGATGGCATCTCTAATGACCAACTTCTATTCTATTTCACTAGCACAAAGGACTGAAGTCCTCTAAGCACTTCTGAACCACAAATAGGAATCTCCTGTGGAAAACGAACAGCACAGTCCACTCCTGAAAGCATATTCTCTATTGACTTCGTTCTTAGATACACCATTGCAAAGTGACTCAACATGCTGCATTTTGTAGTATTGGGTACAATGCTCAATTATCCAAATGTAGATATTATAGATATCTTCCTAGATAAATATACAAATAGATGGTATCAGTATTAGACTTTAGTAAAGAATCTTAAATAACACAGTCCCATGTAAAATTCAAGCAAGATTATTTAACAACCAGTATCAACCCTAAAACAAATATATATATTTCCTCTAAGAGTCATAGAAACCCAAATTCACTGCATTATCACAGCTCTTCTGCTGTATCTGCTTTTATCCTGATGCAGCTTCGCCTAAATCTTCCCGTCCCAGGCACTGTCTTTGTAGAATCATCTAGACGGTGTTCACAGTTTTGCTCACATGCCTATGCTTGCATAGTACACTGGACTACACTGACTCTTTCCATTTCCTATCCCTGTCCATGTACTTCATACCGCTATTGCAGTAAAAGTAAACAGAAACTTCAGTTCATATCCCCTAACCTGCACCATCATGCATACACATGCATGATGGTGGAGGTATGGTGGAGAAAAATAACGTAGGGAAGTGTAGCCTGGAAGTCCAGCCCAGTCTGGACAGCAGACCGGGATACTGGTGCACTGCTCTAACATCATCAGTGAGCACAGTCAAGTATCTCTGCGCCCAAATCCGTCTGCTAAACAGAAACGCTGCTTCCATTCCTCTTCATTTCCTTTGTTTTACTGTTGCTTGTAAATCTATTTAGGCTACAAGTAGAAACTATTTTGCCAAGCATATGAAAATGCTAAATGGCCAGAAGACCAATTTTAGCTGATATTATCTTTGGTAAAAAAAGATAGACAAGCCATGACTCAAAATGCCGTTATGTCATGGCTGTCTGCAGATGCCAGAACAGCAACCCAGATAGCAGGGTAAAGCTCAAAGATGCAACTGAGCCAACAAGAGCAGAAAACACAACATGTAAAGGGAAAAAGTATGAGTCAAACAACTTGGTTCTTTCAGGGCTTTCTTTTAAGAAGATTTGTGTTTGTTTGTTTTCTAAAACCAAACCAGAACCTGCAAGACCTGGAATGCCTGTGGATGGGGACTGAGAGACATCTGGAGACACTGAGTACCATGGAAAATGACAGAGGAAACTAATGCTGTCAGGGGCAGTCACATTTAAGAGAATCAAACTCATAACATACAGGCTTTCATTACTGTGGTTTCTGCATGTACCCAGAGACTTTTGTTAGATGAGAGAAGAAATCACAGCTGAAATAAAATAAAAAAACCAAAACCTTTCTTCCTGGCCTGGAGCCAACTATGGCTATTTCCTGTTTTAAACAGAGGGCACAACCAGGAGCATCCCAGATATGAGTGGACTGCAAAAACAGACAAAAGAGTGCCCAGGGAAAGCGGGCAGCTTTGACATGTATTTGCTATAGCTTTTGAAGAAACTGTTTCTAGGTAACTAGGTTTCAACATATGCAGTACCAGTGTTTAGTACAAGATTAAATCAGATAAAATTATACACAAATACAGATAGTGCATTATAGAGTATTTTTTTCCTTCCACTTAGTCCCAGGTTGGTGAGAGAAATCCCCTCAGTTTAAAAGACAACTATGAGACAAATTCTAATGTTTACATTTCATAATTAAGTACCTACAATTAGTTACCTGCATGCTTATCAGGTTACTAATAAGTTTAGCTACAGCAAGCTGTTTAGCCAGTTAAAATATCGCTGTAGAATTATTACTTCTTAATCCTTTGATTACTACTATATCCTTTCTAAGATGTCATTTAGGCATAATTCATTGACATGTGCATCCTGAATTATATAAGATAACCATTAAGTTTTGGCAATATGCTTTATAGAGAATTGGTCTTTCAGTATATTTTACTACTCTTCATACTCAGGAATGCCCTGCAAGTTACACATTTGACTCCTTCAACACATAGTGCTTCCACAAGCCAAGCAACCTGAAGCATTCTCTGCTTATACCTGTTGTACGCACGCAGGTTGTTCCCTGGTCTCACCCGTGCCCTACTTCCATTATACCAGGTACATAAGCATACAACAAAATTTTGAAAGCCTTGCCTTGAAACCATGATACATCATGGTTTATCACCCTTGGAGTATAATCTAATACAAGCAGCATTCGAGTCTTAAGGATATATGAGACAGAGAATTTACTGAACACAACCACAAAGTCTAGGCCCAGTCTCTCTAGTTGTATGTCTCAGCAGTCTGCTCTGGTGTATGTGAATATAAACAAGGCAGTACACTTCTTCTCTTTGAATATTTCACCAATTGATTCCCCCTGGCTGAATTCCCAGAGTCTGAGTATCACAGTCCCCTAATGAAGACTTCATAGCATTCTTTTGAACTGATTCCTGCCAATATCAAAGTAGCACAGGAGAAAAAAATACTAACGTGATGTTAGAAGTCACAATTGTTAACTTAGAAAAGAAGCCTTGGTATGCAGGTTAGAAAAACACATAGTTCAAGAAGATTAATAAATTCATGGAAAACCTGGAAACAAATAAAATGGCCATTAGAGAATATAACTCTTCAGTCCTACTCAAATAGGAAAATGTGATTTTAAATAATGAGTGCAATATTGTTGTATTTAAAACCATTTGTTCCACATAAAGAGCAGGACTAAGAAATGGCAACATGAGAACAAGTGCTTTAAAAAGGTAATTAAGAATCAGGCTGTTATTTCACAAAATGAAGTTAGGAAGGTTGAATAACTGCTCTATCTTTGATCAGTTGTACTAAATATAAAAAGATTCTCTGGAAGAAAAAAATATTTTCAATTATCCAGACCAACTGATGAAAGTTGCCACACATTCAAAAACACACAAAGCCTGCCCATGGTTTTTTCAATGCTTTCATGCATTGTTTACATTTATAGTCTTTGATTACATTAAAAATAAGGTTTATTAAAACGGAATACCTTCTTGTGGGGGCCTAAAAAAAAAGAACCACTGTTTGACATGAAACATAATTCAAGATTTTATTTCCCATTTAAATTACCAATTCCAAAATTTCCAATCCAGTTTATATTTTAGCAGGGCTGAAAGATTTAGGATGTTTACATATGATTATGTGTTTGTAATGCTAGTACCTCTATTCCCTGTGCCTTGAGACTTTGCAGTTGGTTTTGGTTTTTTTAAACCCATCTCAATAGTTTTAGTCTAAAATAACTTTGCTTATTAAAATCTGAAGTTGTCCTGATTATTCTAATACAACCAAATGACATTTAATTTAGGAGAAATTACTTTGAACGTGCAATCTAGGAAAGGAAGAAATTGAACAGACTTTCTCTATGAAGCATTTGGGATGTAGTTAAATTGGTTTCGGTTGTTCAGAAGGGTAGTGCAAATTTAAATCCTGCAGGCAGAGCCAAACTAGCAACGCAAGGTAGTATAGTCAGTTAATCTTGTGGTGTTCAGTTTGTTGGGTCTGTGCTGTGAAATTGCTCCTGAGGCTTTCATGTGGAAAATGAGAATGTTCTTTAATGGCTGAAGGGGGAATAAAGAAGTAAATACAAAGAAACTCCTACAAGCTCTTAATATTAACTGCACTAAGTAAGTGTAACTAACTGCATTAAGTTATTGATTTATCAGGGCTTGACCAAATAGTATTCTCTTTTGTTCTTTCGGGGGAAAAGGATGAAAAAAGAATGTTAGACAAACCTGCTAACAGGTTACTGAAAAATGACACTGTTTATGCCTCCAACTGTTTCTGTAAACTACCCAAAGAACAATTGAAAATAACCACAAATGGACTAAAGCTCATTGGCTTTAGCCAACAAAGTTTATCATATCTCAAGTAAGATGTATTTTCCTGAAAGGCTGTACCATTTTCAATTAGGTCCATCCTCTTAAAAAAAATGCTAAGTAGAGTAAACAAGCACAGGACAAGATGTTACAGGAAATCTACTTTGTTGCTATAATCAGATCAACACATCTGAGAATTTTGTTATTGCCACGTATCACAAAGACTGAGGAACTGAGCTAACCTCACCAGTTTATTTACAATTAAACTGTTTAAATTATGTGCACTCATGGAAAAGTCAGTGCTCTTAGGTCAGAAACAACTTGGAGACTTTTATTTCAGACACGTCTGGGTATTTTCCACTCTGTTAAAACTTACAACTACTGTGGCTTTGTTCACAGGGAGATCTGACAAGAAGTTGCAGCCATGTGTTGGTCCCATTTGAGCTGCAAAATCAATTCTAGTTGGTGATTAAACTTGTGAACCATTTTAAAGGCAGAACAGTATATGTGTATGGAAGTTTTAGGGCTTTTAAGTGCACGTCCCAACAGTGAGTTTCGGCAAATTTGAATTCTGATTACCTTTCCCATCCCCAATTAACAGAAAAGCAGGTTATGTGCACATACTGTAAAAATCACTAAAAGCATCTTGCTTCCCTAACTTGATAAAGTGGTTAGCCTCCTGAATATTACCTGCCAGGTACAGTGTAGGAACTGTTTGCTCCATTAGCAAAAAGATAATAGAGGAGATAGATAAATAGATAGATGAGAAAAATCTACTGAACACGCTGCTCTGTCTACACTACCACACATGTATCCAAACCATATCTGTACGCAAGAATTGCTAATTACACAAGTTACTGTATCCACACAGAATTTTAACTATTATTTCACATATGCACTCTGGTTCTTAAGATAAACAGGGTTAGCCAAACAGTTTTCTCATACTTTTACAGCAATTACAGAGTGGCAGCTCCTAACATTTCTTCAGTTTACTGCAATTGCTTTCCCATAAAGAAGAGGAAGAAGAAAAATACACTATTTGAAGCCGAAACCCTTTTGCAGACCAAAACTTAATTCCAATTTTCTGAACACAACCCAAATGTTAAGCTGTTTGGCAAGCCAATTCAAAGCTTTGGTTTGAAAGGAATAAAGCACATCTGATCATTCTGTTCAATTCTTGTCCATCTGTTTTGGTTAATAACATGTATTCTATTTGTGTGTGTGTGTGTGTGTGTGTGTGTGTTGAAGGCAGGGAAAGACTTTATAGTTTCAGGAACAAAGTTCAGTAAGCTTAACCATACAGCATTTTAAAACCTCTCTCTGCAAATTCATATAATGCCTTATGCTCAATGCAGGCTGAATTTGGGGTCAGGAAAGCATGATGCTGTTGCACTACACACTACTCAGGTAATTTAGAACAACTTTTTATAGCTTCACAAATTACAGATAACAATAACTTGAAAAAAAMCAAAATTTACACTATGTCAATGTGTACACTAATGAAACCATTGTACATCTTCTCTACCTGTTCATATATTAACTCAATACCAGATACAAGAATTGTCTTATTGAGGAAAGACTGTTTAATTTAAATGCAGTTCTTAAATTTAGGTGGTCAATGAAGATACTAGAGTAATGTTATTTGTCTGCAGTCGGACAAATGAGTGAAGTTATATCCACAAAACCTGAAAGATCTCATCATATGTATCCAAAGTTGTTGAAAGTAAAGCATCATGCTTTCCAAAATAAACACAAAGTCATGTAAATTACACTGATGAACAGTAAAGCATTTGTGAAATATCATTTTCATTTCATAATGCTTGCTTTACATAATTTGTGAAAGGTATAAGAATTTTTAAAGCAGTATTTGAATAATACTATTCAGACAGTTGTCCTAGTAACAAGATGAGGAAGTGCTGCGTGTTACCTAAACACTTCTACATTTCAACGTTTTAATGGGTAAACAACATATCCTCGTAGTGTCAATTTTGACTTAAGTCTCCTGAATGTTACTAATCAAGGCAGATATTATCCTTCTTTCTCCAAAACAACAGTCAGCAATTAACTTACTTCCTGTCTGACCCCAAAACTGTAGTTTCAGCTCAGGTCAGTTGACTGACTATCTGTCCTCAAGAGATATAAGGCTGAAGTGTCATGTCGTGGCCAAGATTTTAGACCCTGTAACCTGTATTAAGCACACATTTAGATTATAAATGGATTTGGCCTTCATGAGAACCCACCTCATACAGTTCCTTTTGCAAAAGCAGAGTGGCTTTGTTTCAAAGGCAGTGTATGACACAGTATGCTATTACATAAATACATGCACAAGAAAGAACAGCTTCCCCAAGGCTTCCCACTGCTCAAATTGTCTGGCAAACTACCTTTTCACACACACAACAGAGTCCAGCTGGACCAAGGAATCACAGTTATTTACCATAATGCAGACTCTGACTTCTAATACCAGATAACAAAGCCATTTACTGCAAAGTTAGATGAGTTTTTAATACAGCTGTTTGAAGTATTTTCTTGTATTACTGCAGGTTTAATTATCAAGAAACTTACTACTACTACTCAAAATACAGATTTGAAAGCTTGCTTTAGCAACCAACGTGAGATTTAAATTCCAATTTCGATTGAAGAAGTTATTGTTTACTAATCCCTTTTGTCTCTGACTGACAAGCAATGAGAGAGGAAAAAAAATAATGTGTATTTTTGAACCTTTTGAACAGCTGAGTGAGAAAGGCTTTACTAGAAGAAGCAGGGACACACAGGTGGTATCCCCTGCTGCAAAACTTTAATAACTTTTAGACTAGATTCTCTAACACTTTAAACTGTTAAGGAAGAAGGAAGAAAAAGCATTCCAGCAGAGTTCCAGTAATAAAAAACTGTTATCTTAGGCTGGCAAAAAGAACTGACATTATGCTGTTTATCTGGAGGTTTATGTCTGATGAATGGCAGCTAAGTGACACAGAACAGACTCCTGAGAGCAGCATGATGCTCCTACCTCAGGTCTGGCTGCTGTAGAAGAACCTGGAGAGCATAAGACCCCTCATAGCACCTCTGGTCAACTTTCTTTTTTTTGAGTCTTCTTTTTTCCATTATGGTTGACATTTTTGAGTATGTGATCTGTTCCAGAGTATTAGCCTATCACCATGAGCTGCTGAAGTAAGACTCCACTCAGAGACACAATACATGTTTTTAATTCTAAATGAAAATAAAAAGGATAGATTTATTTTCAACTGTCTGCTTGAAAGACATTTTTAAGCAATAAAGCCAGGAGACAAGTTTAATAGAATATTCAAGGCAAAAATGTCTAAATTTGTTTTATTTTAACAACTCTAGGGATAAATTAATTTATTATGTGATTAAATTAGAACCTGACAGTGACAATAAACCCAGTCCTGCAGAGTATTACATTCACTTGGGAGGAATAGAACTGTAACTAAATAAAAAAAAAAAAAMCTAATTTGTATCTAACATATCTTTAAAAAAAAATTATGTGATGCTACCGGTARTAAGGGACAAAATACCAGTTGGAAGAAATAATATGTTCTTTACCATTCTTCTCTAATCATGTGAAGTATGTTCTACTTTAGAATTGGAATAAATCTTAAACAAAATAACACTTCAACCTTTCAAAGCTTAACTCATCTTCCCTGTAAGAAGTTTAAACTTCACCTTGAAATATTTACTGAGAACAGTATTACTTGTATGATGCTAGAATAAGAGTAGTGTCTGAATACTGCCTTATTTCAGGTATCTTCATTTCATAACTCTACTTGCTTTTCAGATTTTGAGGTGCCAAAAGCTTTTTTAACAGCAATCCAAACATTTATGTATAGATGAGTAATAACTATACTAGCTAATGTCAAAACCTGATGATGCAAGCTACCAAAAGTACATGCTTAACTCATACGAAAGATAAAAACCATAAAATACTTTTGATTGATTCTAAACAAGCAAAAAAAAATCCCAAATATAACAAGTGGACTTTTGCTCTATTTGCTGAGACAAACTGTAATTCACAATCAGCCTATTTGCTGTAGGGCATTTTTACATATATAGTAGTCAAAGTAGCACTGAAAGAGCTTAACCAATTCCTAAGGAGTTTTCTCAGTAAAATACATGTATGAAAAAGAAAAATAGTTCTGCATTCACATTTAGCATCTTACCTTCTGCAGAAATATGAAGGCCATTTTGTTAGCAATAAAATGATAACTACTAAACCAGTAAAATATTGTAATTGCCCTTTACAAAGAAAAACACATATTTTCAGACTTCCATATTTAAGACTGAAGGGACAAAGAAAAACCAAACAGAAAAAGAAGTAAGAGCTTGTCTTCAGCAATAACAAGCTGCACCTGAATTGAACACAAAATGGCTGTAGCTTTCTACAGAAAGTAAACTCAGAGCAGGTTAAAAAGACAGCTTTGAAAAACAGTCACTCTGCAGGCACATAGATACGCACCAGGAAAATAAACAGTATCAGAGGTATTGACCAATTTGCTGACTTGCATCCAGATCACAAAATTAGCAATTAATTTCATACATACTGTTGAATTCTTTTGTCAGTCTTTATGCCTTTCCTATTACGGAAAGATTAAAAGAGATACTTATTAAAACTGGCTCTAGCTAGAAATCCTGTTGCCAGGCTTAACAAAGACACCAAGGACAAAACAAAAAATGCTAACATCTTTGCCTGAGCCCTAACAACTAAAACATCCAGGAATATATATATGTGTATACATATAAATATATTGCTGCTACATTAACTGTACCTACTTGTGCATGCAGCAGGAGAGCCTGACAGCACCTTCAGCTGCCTTTTCAAAAAGGAACTGCATTTAAAACCTAATTATTTAATTTCTATCCTTGTTTGTAACTATGAAGACAGGATGAGGCTCCTACTTAAAGGAAAATCATGACAAATGCCAAACATAGTGTGAAAGCTAACAGTAAACAGCTGTTACACTTAAGAAACAAGCCCTTACCAATTCCTTGATTTCTGTTGCTGCTATTGGTCTCCCTTATCAGATCAAATCTATTACCACATGTGCCTGTTTAATCCCTTCCCTCTTCACCCACCTCTTAATTATATATTTCCATTCCCTGACAGGTTTTGGGTGAAACTATTAGGGATGTTACCTGCAACCTTGGGCAGCTCTTGCATCCCTACAGCCCACTTCTCACATCAGCTCCACTGCTACTTGCAGCTATTCCTTTGCCTTTCCAGTGGCAGCATGGAGTGAAAAAACAGCACTCCCATGTCTACCTGGTTTGAAGCGTCTCTTCAGTGTTGTTTGCATCTTAGATCAGCAGCTACCCCTTCTATCTGAAACAGGGGCCTGCCTGCAAAAACAGGAAGGGGTTGTAAGGCTTTACTTTACAGCATATATCACCCAGAAATATAATTTGCTCTGATCATATCATGATTGTTACCAGTGGAATTGCTTACTACCACTGTGCTTCTTTTTTAAACCTTAAATTCAGCCAGAAACAGAAATGCCTGATTACAGCAAGGGTCAATGATGGGAGCTGATGCTAGAATAGCTGGTATTAAAGCATGGAAGTCTAATAAAAAAAGTTGATTTATCACAAAGCTATCTAACTAGACTGACAGCAATTAAAGTGCATTTGTCACAATTAGCCAGTTGTACCTGACCTATACTGAGAGACTAATAGGGCACACCTGACCTAAATCATTTGTTAATTTTACTTTTTGCTTCAGATTTGGGTGGTGAAGAGAGGTTAATTGGGTAGCCAGACATTACTTTGAGTCTCACTGTATCTATGCTGCAGCTGGCCTATTAGCAAGAGCTACCACTGCTTCATGTGTCTGCTCCAATTTCTGAGCAGATGCACAAGAAAAGAATATTTTGACTTTTCCTGTTGTCACATACAACACTGAGATGTGACTATAAAATGTACATTGTGCAAAGAATGATTGGGAATTGAGGGATACCATGCATTCAACATCATGCAAAGCCAACACAAGTACAGGGTACTCAATGTCAATCAGATAGAGGCCTAAAAAAAAGCATGAGAAGAAAATGGAATACTGTAGATAAAATACACTTCTTATAGGGTAGAATATTCATTCCAGAGGACTCTTAAATGCTAACAGTCTTTAAGGTGGGTGAGAGACTGTGTTGCTTTTTTCAGAACCTGATTACCAATTTTCCTTTTCATATGGGAGAGCAAAGCGATGGCTACCTCAATTCCACAGCTTTTTTCTCAACATCTCCTGAATTCAGAGATTTTTGCTAAAATACCAATCATCTACTCATTCTTTACATTCGTCATATATATATAKAGAGAGAGTATATCATTAAGATAATTTAAGAAGATGTATATATCTGGCACGTGACATAGTCTACGATAACAAAAGAAACAGGATTCCATCCTGCAGTCTCTATCCTGCATTCTTACGGAATTTCATCCGTTTCTCAGTAACTTGTAGTTTCAACATGGAGACTCCTACATTCATTTGCCATAAGGATAGGTTGTCAACCTCAGAAATATTTTGTGTATCATGCAAAGATTAAAAATAAAAATAAATATTTCATTTAATTCTGCAGTTCTCACACCTCCTACATTCTGGAAAGAGACTTCAGATTGCTTCCTACTTCTTGCTGTTATGGCGTCCTAATCCCTAATTAAATATGTATCAATGATATAAAAGTTTCTAAATTGAGAGTTGGACTCTTCCACTATTAAAAACCTGTTTAAAAAAGTTTTAAATTTAGACTCTTCAGAGTGATAGAATTCTGCGTGTCTTTGGGAGGCATTACTTATTTTTTGAATTTCACACTGAAAACTATTGCTGCCTCATCATCCACTTGCCTCACCACTGAATGCCAACATTCAACTTTAAAAGTTGATTATTTCTGTCAATAAGGCAATTCAAAACTTGAGTTGGTCTGAACAGATTACAGTGAAGCAGATGCAGCACAGACAGGGTCTCAGTTGTCTTTTAGTAACTTTATCTTACCTGAGATCTTTACTTCTCACACTGGGAATGTTTATCTGTGGCTCTAAGCCTCCCAGAAAGCTGAAATATACTAAAAGGTAATAGAATTTTTTAAAACTATTTTGTAATATCTATGCATGCTACTTCTTCCATATGTAAGTTTTCAAAAACAACAACTCATATCTGTAAGTTGCATACAAAGCCAGCCTGTATATAAAAGCAGTACCAAGAATTTTTGAGGCTGAAGTGAGGCCTATTTGAAAATTTGACTCTGTTATAAAGAATAGGCTATCTTTACAAATTGATATCTTGTTTATTTTGATTGTATAATACAGTATAAATTCCTTTGATAGATGTTCCTAGGTCAGTTTTCAGGTTATTTCAACTAAAATTTTATCTGCATTCTTACACAAAAGATTTTTTTTTCCCTTTAGAGAGATGAATCTAAGAAGAAAGGCAAAAAATACACAAATAATTTCTGTTTTCAATAATAAAACCTGTGCTATTTTCACAGGTGTTTCTTTCATTTTAAGCAGAGCTTAACCTCTGTTTCTTGCCTATAAGCATGTATGGGTATAATCCTTTGACAAGGATTTTGAGAAGTGACAGTTCAAACTGTCAATCATTTCATCAGGGCACATGACTTCATGGTTAAATTTGCTTTTGCTACATGTGCAATTAAACATTTCACACTTGTTTCAGAACCTTCATCTTATTCCCTTCACAGTTAATGTACCATCTTTGCTGTTTTATACTGTGTCCTTGTTTCGGCTGGGATCGAGTTAATTTTCTTCCCAGTAGCTGGTATAGTGCTGTGTTTTGGATTTAGTATGAGAATAACGTTGATAACACACTGATGGTTTAGTTGTTGCTAAGTAGGGCTTACACTAAGTCAAGGACTTTTCAGCTTCTCATGCTCTACTGACTGAGAAGGCTGGAGGTGCACAAGAAGCTGGGAGGGGGCACAGCCAGGACAGCTGGCCCAAACTGGCCAAAGGGATATTCCATACCATATGACGACATGCTCAGTATATAAACTAGGGGAAAGCTGGCCTGGTGGGGTGCTGCTCGGGGACAGGCTGGGCATCAGTTGGTTGGTGGTGAGCAATTTGCATCACTTGTCTTGTGTTTTATTTCTCTCTCTTCTGTTATTTTCCTTTTCATTTTTATTATGATTATTATTTTATTTTATTTTATTTTATTTGCAGTATTAAACTGTTCTTATCTCAACCCATAAATGTTCTCACTTTTACTCTTTCGATTCTCTCGCCCACCCCCACTGCGGGGACGGGAGTGAGCGAGTGGCTGTGTGGTGCTTAGTTGCCGGCTGGGGTTAAAACATGACATACTGCAAAGTGCATTTGAGACAAGAACTATCATTAACTTAACATGCCATTCGAAGTCCATTTACCAGACATTGTGCCCTTCAGTTTTGCTGTATTTAATATTTTAGCACAAGGATACATAACTTTGCATTAATCTTTATTAAATATAACTTGCATTTTTACAGCACTATTCCTGAATTGTTTGGGACAGCAAATGGATCTGCAACATCAACATTGTTAAGAAAGCTTACTGTCTCATCTTGATTTCTTTCTACCTTCATGGGATCAAAATAAAAATAATAAAGTAGAGACTAAAGAAGCAAGGGTATCAGAGCATTTTTCCAGTATTCTGCACAGTAAATGAGACTGGATTCAACTTCACAGATCTGCTAATAATAATGGGAGTTGTAAACCTAACTCAAAGCTCAAGAAATTGAAATTATAACTGACCTTCTTTTGATTTTACAATTCCACCATTCTCATTTTCCAGCTCTCCTAAAATAATCCTGATTATACTGGTTCATTATACCCCAAATGATATTAAAGTTACTGCCAAAGTTTACAGCACTGCAAAGTACTTATTCAGAAGTCTGTGTACAGATATCAAAAATTATTTAGGTAGCTTATACTAAATTAAAAGCTTTTAAATAATTATTTAGATTCTGGAGTTATATATCCTTTGGGATACCATATGGTACACCCTCTCTCTCTGTCTTTAATGTAATAGACTAGAGTGGGGTAAGTGTGTTTGAACACCGCAAAATACTATAGAGAAACTCAAAAACACAGCTCTGGATTGTGAATGCTCTTGACTTCAGTGGTGCACAGTTTCTGCTGATAATCGATTCTGCATAATGGCAATCTGAGGAAGTCAATTTTTTTCAATCTATTGTGGATTGTACTCTATCCTCTATTTCCCTCAGATTGAACACTAATAACTGATCCATTTGAAATAACACGAAAGCCATGAATTTTAAACCCATAACATTAAATCTTGGGAAATCTTTTTCYAGTTCACTTACAGTGTACATACTTTCCTGACTGGCGGACTCAAAAAGACGTGCAACCTTAGCCTACAGGTCCTATACTGCAGCCCATAAGCTTCATTGCTGTGTCCTATTTAAACAAGAGTATAACAGAGTCATGACTTAAACATTTACTGATGGCCTCAACTCTGAGTTTCTTGGTCAAAGTCAAGGAATTCTATTCTTCACACATTTCTTTATTTAGAAAGTATACAAGTATGTCTACATTATTACTACAAAAGCCATTGTGGATAAAACAAACCAAGGAGACATTTTGATTTCAGTTAGAATCATGAATGTCACTGTACAGTCAGGTTCATGGAGCTAGAGACTATAACCTCCTGATTTTTCAACTTATTGTTACCATATCTTTTCTTTTTAATTATTTACTGGACAAACTTCAGGACACATTAGAATTCATCCACTGCAATCCTGTCTGCACATGACATACTTAATACTGTTATTCCTCCAAATTCATTTTACATCAGGTCTGCAAGCATCCTATTCATGTCAAAGGGAATTTTCTTTTTATTTAAGACATACTGCAAAATAACTATTTTACATAATAAACAAGGTTTCCATATAGTGCTGATACACTGGTGTTTGTTGGGTTTGGGTCTTTTTGTTTGTTTGTTTGTTTTTATGGTTTAAAGGATTAAAAAACATTCTACAGGCAAGAACCAGAGTCATACACAAAAGACCCTGGAAACCAAATGAAGTCATGAATTTGCAGCTGGCTAAACTAGTCATCTGGAAGCTCAGTCAAGCTGCAGTTGCTATTTTTTTCTTACTGTGTGGGATTGGCCATGGAGTGCAACAAAGAATCCTTGATACTGGAAGGAAAGCCACAAAATTTGGTTCTCTGGGTTTTTTTAAACATATGGAATTCCTATAGAAAGAGTCAGAAGTAACTTTTGCTCTGTAGACATCTGCTGTAGTGTATATGTGTTCATGTGCTCCACAGAAAACATTCTGTTAAGATAAATTAATATTTAACAATTAAAATCACAAAAAGTTAGGTAAAGCAAAAAATAAGTATCTATCAGTATTTTTAACTTGGCCCATTTTCAGACAGTATCTGTTTCTGGGTATACAGCTAAATGCATGGACATGAGAATGGAAAATACATAGACTTACTGTTCTTACAAGTCATCACATTTTCTAGAAAGATTGTTGTCCATCCAGTAGCTCAAATTTTAAATTTTGGAAGAATGTTCACAGTTAGAGTAAGGAAGAATTATTTTTTATTAGGCTGGTGTTAAGTACATTGCAAAAAGCTTTTATACAGTTTTATCCATACAAATCAATGTATTACCATGTAAAGTGTATGTTCCTTATAATTTATTAAAAACTTCTGTTTTTTTTCTCTCTCTAGCCATGAAGTCAGGCTCCTGGAGTATAATGATTTAAAATGGAGCAAACTTCAGATGGACAGAATATGCAAGGATTTTTAGAAACTTCTCAAACCTACTTCATATAGTTTTTAAAAACATAATAATGACAGAATAATTCCACACTAAAACAGGGTTTGTTGGTGAAAAAAAGTTTTGAAAATGTCATATGCAGTCTGATCTTGTTACCTTTGAAGATGGGAGTCAGAAAGGCAATATGAGAAAGTAGTAAATATGGTGAGTTACTTCAAAAAGAGGTTGCAATTACAGAGAAAGGTTTGTTCCCTATCTTAAACTGCTCATGCATTTTAGGCAAAGTTGCTGGCGAGTGTCTATTTACTTCCATACAAGCACATGATCTCTTAATTACCATAATGTTTATTCTGGTAATTTACACTCATTTATTAACATAAACTACATATGTCCTTATGGAGAAACATATATAGATTTCTGTGATATAGACACATATCCAAGCTCAATATAGTTGCCCCACTACAAAATCAAAAATCCATTACAAAGGTCATTCTTTAGTTGCCAACAAAATCTTATACATAACAGCTATGGAATGCATGATATTGTGGTGTGTTATAGATAACTTTCAAAACATTAACTGGAAGGATTTTCAAAATATATTGATTGACGTTATAGTTTGAATTTTACGATTGAACATTATGATTGAAAAGCAGTGCCATCTGTTAGAAGAATGTTCATGGATACATTAGGAAGCTGGGAATTGTCCCCTCCTGGTGACTGAAACTTCAGTTTGTAACCTAGTGGACCCATGTGTTACCCACGTTTAGAAACATGACATTTTTACATTTAAGCAAGCTGTCACTGGACTGATCCTTCCCTTCCTTACACTGGGTGGGTATAACTTGAGATTAACTCCTACCTCCAGTGAAAGAGGAAAGGAGCACTCTAAAAGAAGTTTAATTTTTTTATTGTAATGGCAGCTGTGTGAATCTGCTCCAAGGTTTGAAGTGTCAGAGGAAGCCCTGGGAGAGAAGGATTAATGGGCAGAGGGCAGGTGAAGCAGTCAAAGGTGCATAATAAATTAGCGTATCACATGGTTGCACAATTTATCACATAGCTCTATTTCATCACATTTATCACCACCACATATGTGCTTGTATGTATGTAATGCCCATGGTCACATGCACCATGGCCCAATGCTGTGATAACCAAAATTGTAGATAAATTGCATAGATCAGACTTCATGTTTCTCATTAAAAATTGTTTAAAAAGGTTTCAAGGCATTCAGAATAAACAGCAGTAAACAATTTGTTCACTTTGCATCAAACAGTAAGGCTCAGATATTAAACCTAAATAACCACTATGTCAGAAGCAGGAATTTTATAATAAAATAAAATTCACCCATTTACACTATGCTGGAATTAAAGAAAGGCAAGAAATGAGAAATGATCTTTTCTGGCCTAGTGATCAATTTTCCACTGTTTTTCCCATCTCGGTACAGACTGTATTTTAGGGATGCCACAAAGTACTGAATGAAGTTACTGGGCTAACCTGTAGATTTTTATATCCACTTACATAACAAAGTTTTCTCTACATTAGTGTGGTAATCTGTTGAGCAACTGCTGAGAAATCAGTTTGTAGTTTGAAGATATGTTTATTGATATTAAAGTAAAAAGACTATGTGCAATTAGTTAAAATGTTGAATGTGGAAGAAAGTATTTCCCTAGAGAAGGAAGATCAAAGGGCTGTAACATAAGCAAGAATTTTGATCAAACCTTAGAAGTGTTTGATATTTTAAATAAACAAATATTGACTCCTTGATTAAGTAATGATACAGTCCTTCATGATGCAAGCCTGGAGAGCTCTTTGCTCATACTAGCTATGTAAAACCTGCCCCCTCTAGTCCTTGCCTGATACTCTGTATGACCTCCATTATCTTCAAGGGAAATCTTGAGATTGACGAAATTCTTGTCTGTTTTTCTTTCTTCTTTTTTTTTACATAAATCCAGAAGCCTATGTAAAATGACTGGGGTGGAACTACAGCCAGATTGGGACACTAAGAAAAAGAGAATGGATTTCAGCTGGCAGTAGCTGTCATCACTGCAGACTGACAATAGGGGAAGTTGTTGGACAGAAGATTGTTTTTCCCTGCTGTATAAAAACTGAAACCAGCTGATATAAGCCTCCCAAAGTGTATCTGAGGTTATTTTATTGCTCTTATTATATTCGTTTCCCCAAAGCAAAATGTTGATATAACTCGTTTAGGAGTTCTCATTTATTCAGAAATTCTCTTCCAGTGTATTCAGCAAGTGCCATTGCAAGAATGGTGGAAGTTGTAATATATTGTAATATTGGTGGAATTTTCCCCTCAAATATAAGGAGGGAACTAAAATTACAGTAGAAAAGACAAAGTATCATGACATGATAAATGTCGTCCTGTCTAACATCCTCTGCTGTGCAGGAATATATTTATTTTTTCAATAAATACAATTACAGAACAGTTTCCCTTCTATGAAGGTGTCCCTCGACTCTCCCTTATAATGCAGGAGACACTGGGAGATGTCAGAGGGCCAGATTTCTTCAGTGAGCATGATGATAAAATATTTCTCTATCTCCTCATTAGCTTCCTGAGATTTTTTTTTTCCTTAACTGTGGCTGTCTTGGGTTTTTTCTTACTTTCTGGGCAATCAGTGAGAGAATTCTAACAGTGACATTGTCTCTTTCCTTCCGTCTGTATTAGACTAAAAGCAGGTTTCTTTTATTTTCTGACTAGAGTGGCTGAAAGAATATAATCTTTCATGGAGCACCTTCTTGTTTTGTCCATTTCAAAGCTGCAGTAAAGTAAAATCTTAGCAGGCCTACTGACTCGGAGGCTATTCCTGTTAACTGTCTAGGGGGTTTTGTTTGCTTGTTTTGAGCTCAAAGGGACACGCACTAGACAAGAAAGTGGACGGCAGAGGCTTTAAATCCTACTAAGGGAATCTGGTACAGCTATATTGCTGCTTTACCTGATGTCATCCTGGAATGCCGCAGGGGAAGAGGAAGTTCTTTTCCAAGTGCCCCTTCCTGCTTATACTTCATGCAAACCTAAATCATTAATTAGGTCTTGTATGAGCATGGGCATCTCTTATTCACAATGAAAAAAAGCAGAATATTTATCCCATCCTTGGGTGAAAGCAAAGAATTCTATCCAAAACAAACAATATAAAAGGGCAAGAACTTTCCATATAAAGCAGCTCTGGGATCTGCAAGCTGTTCCATAATATGCTGTTGCTGAATAGCGACTTATGTGTCTGTTAGGTAAATATCATGCTGTCATTCTGATGACATACTATAAAACCAGAAAACAACAGTTACAACAACAACATTTACATTTATTTTGGGGAAATACTGTTCCAGTCTATGTGGCACTGCACGACTTAATTGTTTTCATTTTATCAGAAGACCACTGACAATGGGAAAAATATGATGATGAAATTTCTGTAACCTAAGTTTGGTCAGCTAATATGAAACCTTCAAAGCTGAGGGATAACTCTAGTTTACTCTGCTTATCTAAGTCAGAATATGTTATTTACTAGATGTAAAAACAAAATATAAAATATAACTCTCAAGCAGTTTCCTTACAATCAAGGAAAAAACAGGGCTTTTAAAACTCCTGTGAACAGAAAAATTATTGTCTACTGGCCTGACATATGAAGGAGGTTGCTTTTTCTTAGGAGATACAGTTTAGAAGAAACAGTTCCAGGTTTGTTTTTTAAGGAAGCCATTTAAGTTTCTTTATATCCTAGCTTTTCTATACTTAGCTGTAATGTTGATGGCATCAGTGTATCCCTATGAGAAGACAATTTGACATACTTACTGGCTACAGATTTTGATGCCAGGTTGTGCTGTGTATTGTAGTAATTGCTGCTTTTTCTTTGATGCCTTCTTCTCAAACAGGATGCTGCAAAGGCAGTAACTTTGTCTGCAAGAGGACTATGTTTTCTTCACAGAGGTGGAGTGAACTTTGCATGCTTTGTGTCTGAGGAGTAACAGATAGACAACCCTTTGGGGTACTTTTATACAGGAATTCACCATGGGATTATAAGTCTTATGTCGTTATAACCCTCACTGGACCATCAGGAGGGAGGAGCAAATCCACAGCCAGTAAGTTTTAAAGCACGTACTTCTACTGAGGAAGAGAGATCCAAGTGTGTTGTCTAAGACTGTCCCAGGATCTTTGAGGTCTTTCAGTGACTGCTAACATGAACCATTTTAAAGTTTAATACTTAAAATTACAGAGCCAATATTCTCCAAGATTCTAATTCAAACTGGTGAACAGCTTCAAGGCCATTCATCTTTTCGAGCAAACACAGATTATGTGGTTAACATAGACATTACATCAAAAATGCCAACTCACGGTCTGCAAGAGAATGTACATATAGATTTTATTACATACTTATTAAAAAGATGTAACGCCAAAAATAACCAAACATCTTCTAAAAGCAATCTGATAAGTGGTGAGGCATGTTAATGTTATTAACATGTTTAATGCTGAAATGACCAATAATTATTGTGATGAATATGAAAGCTTGCATTATATTCTGTCTACCTTTTTCTTTCACCGTTTCATTATGGCCGTATTTGGTACATATTCTTACATTATGTTTCCTATTGCTATATTGGTCAGAAATAAACAGTGCTTAAAATTTTGTCATTAACCTTCATTGCCTCAAGCATGTTCGGCAGGTATAGTTAAAGATACAAATTTCTTGTCCCCATCCTATTTATCTTATCTTTCTTCTAAATTTGGGATGAAAATATAAAGAAAAAGAAATCTAACTACATCCATTAATATCTTAGCATTATAGATATCAGGAGTACTCCAAAATGCCTAGGGAAACAAAAATGGAATTGTAATATTTATTCTGCTTCTGTTATTCTTTAACTTGACATTGACTCATCATATCATACTACATCATACATGTAATAGTTTAACTTTGGCTGTGGATATTATTAATCTCTTCTTAATATTAAAAAAAAACGAACAACAACCAACCCACAACACAAAAGTATACTGACTGCATACTATATTATGTAGCCTGTTCCAGAACTTCATCAAAACCAAATGCACGATAATTAATACAATAAATCTCATAAGCAGGTTCCTACGATAAACAATTCAAGGGTTAAAATTGTCATTGTAGACAAGAACGAAGAGTCACTACCATGACACTACTTAGATTCTTTTAGTCAATTCCTCTTTCTTCAAACTTCAGGGCAGTGACAGGCTCATTCATGAATTAAAAAAAACAACCAAACTTGCTCCCTAAACCTTTTAGGGTTGGAGGCATTTCTTCTTACACACGGTTACCAGCGATCAACGTCTGAAATGAACAAAATGCACAGGCAATGGGAGATGTGTGTCCAGAAGAAAATGAAAAACTTAACAACTAGGATATTTAAAAACAAAATGTAGGCTTTTTTCTCACCACAGCAGTGTTTTCAAGCTCAGCTGCACAACACACTTCTTTTCTTAGGCTTGAGAAAACTTGAGTCATTTTGGGAAATTCAGTTCAAGTTTCTTAACATAAGGCAAGGCAGGTTTTTATCCCAATCATTTTGAACAAAATAGACCAGCTAGAGAACTTCACTCCTAAAAAACAACTGTTTCATAGACAGATGGAATCTCTTTCCTCACAGATTCAGAAATTCTGACAAACTTGAACTCTGGTACTGTGACCACCCATGCTAGATGTAACAGGGAGGCCAGCTGTGTAGATATTAATCTCACAGGACATGAAACAATATTAATCTCCCTTAAAAATTCAACATAAAGTTAATATCCCAAAAATCTTTGGACTTGGGAATGACAGATCCATTCCAATTAGCAACTTTGAAAAGTTAAGCGTCAGGAAAGGATTTTAATCTCTGGAAACACAGACCACAATAAAAATGTACCTTTTTTTTCATTTAAGACAGATCTGGATGATAATTAAAAAAATAGTGTTACATCTATGTGCAAAATAACCTGAATATCGATGGTACATCTAACTGCTGAATCTGACCTCTGCTTTATAAAGAATTCAAAGAGATTTTCCTGAACTCACATTATAAAATTATTTTTGGAAAATGGTATGTTCCCTGAGAGAAGACATGTAATTGCAAGTGAAAAACAGGTTTAAGAGAGCTACTCACCATATTATAAATATTTTTACCCACAGCACTTGATACCAGGAAATTAGAAAAATATATCAGTTTGGCATTATGGTTGAAATTTTGGCTTTAACTCGCCTTTTCTGTGCCCCTGTTCTTCACATATTAAATGCAGATAACACCTTCTTTTGTCTGTCTTACCCTGTTACCCTTACACCTTTTCAAAACGGTGGCTGTGTCACATACATCTACAACAGCTACAAGCGAGCTTCTAGTCTCTGGATTATCTTTAGATGACCTACATGATAAAATAAGTAATAATAACGAGATCCCATCCTGGTCAACATATAATCTCAGAGAACTAAAACTTTCAGGACACTGCACACTACAAAGTACAAGAAATGTACTGCAAACTCTAACTTCCAAAAAAGTCTTTTGTTTGTAATACAGAAAAAGCCATTTTTCTTGACTTTCCTTTTCACACCAACAATTATTTTTAGCCTAATCCTGGAAGCCTTAAGATTCCCATTTCCTTCAGTTAATTTTAAAATAGGCTCAGTATTTGACTGAACAAAGTCAAAGAAATTGTTAACGTCAAGAGAATTACTTGCACAGGTTTTAATCTACTGTGCCAGGACCTTAATCTACCTTGCCATTTCACAACTGTGTTCATATAACCTGAACAAAGAACAACAGAATGGGCACAAAAATCTTACAAGTTATCTTCTGCTACTTTTAATTTCCCCATAATTACTATATGACTTGTACTTTATCTCTCTTTCTACATTTCTTTCAGAGACTTCAAAGAAGAAAAAAAAAAGAAAAATATTGTCCATGTTAAAATTTGAAGGTGGAAAGCATTAAGAATTTCCTGCATTCCTTTTTATTTTTCAGCAGGCAACCCTAGAAAGGGTTTAATTATAATTTTTGACACAATATCAACATGAACTTTTATTCTTTAAAATAACCAGCTCACAATAAAGTTTTGCTATTATTCTGTTTTGCAGAATTACAGCATATTCACAGCTGTATATTAACCAATGTATCTGATTGGTGTTGGGGAATATCTGCTTCAATAAAACATGCTGGTACAATGTATTTTGGTTGCAATTTGAAGGCAGCAAAAAGAATTAATTTGAAATTTTGTCATTGAATATATGATCATTTACTTATCTGAGAATATGGCCAAATAATGTCAAGATCCTAGCATTCTTGGCTTTTTTACATTAATTATTATTTCCAAAGAATAAGAATAAATTAATTGGCATCAATAGCATTTGGAAAACCTGAAGGAACTTCTTTGAATTTTGCCTGAACCACTTATTACACAACATACTGAATATTTACCGTAGTGACCTTCTTTCTTTTCTCCTTTTTTTATGCAAACACAGTTCTATTTGACAGAAATGCTACGAGAATCTTGAAGAAATAAAGGAAAAGGAGGAAAAAACCCATAAAATTACATGATCCTCCTCTATTCTCAATAGTCTAAAACATCTTGTGTTCTTACTTTTGAAAGTACCGAATGAGGTTTTACTGATGAAACAGTACTGGAAATAAATTTTCATTACATAATTTCTATAATTACTATGTGTTGGCTATATTTGGTAAACACGTTTGACTGGCTCTCTCATTAAGACAAAGAAAGTTTTCTGCTGACAGCTAGAACTATTGGGTCCAGAAAAATTTGATAAATACACTTTTTATACTTCACATCTAAGCAGCACCCAGAGAACAACACATTGTTCAGAAAAAATATCAGAATATGTCAGTGTCTCCAGATATTATACAATAACTCCAAGGGAAAGGTCACTCTATCACAGTGTTAAATTTGTTGTATAATTAACTGGGTAACATCACTTTTTTATAGCCATTTTCAGGAATAAAACTTATTGTCATGAAGTTAATGAAGATGTCATTATCTTTTCTATTCTTCTTGCAGTTTTATTAGGCAAGTTAGGCATTACCTTTATGGTTGTCCATGAGAAACTGAGGAATTTATTCTGGCATAAGTTATCAAAGGTGAATTTGTGTCATAATGGCATGTTTTAATTCCGTTATTTAACTTACTGCAAGCTAGTTGTTTTATGGCAGAACCAACTGTGGTGTCTCATGACAAATGCAGACATGATCTTGAAGCATACTGAAGTTTTGCACCACAGACCAAGAAATCCAGCTATAAATACATTTTTAGCTATTTGTGAAGGAAGTCTACAATAGGATGTCTGTTATTGCTCCTTGCCATCCACACTCTTGTGATCTATATTTGCCAATGTGTGGCGAGGTGTGACTATCACCTTGGTGTTTTGATGTGAAAGGAAGCACATATAAGATGGCTTTGTCCAGTTCTCACGCATTGGGTTTGATTCATATTTCCTTTTGCGATGCTCCGTCCTATGACTTCTTAATTCACTGGTACAATATTTGAGTTTTGACAGGGGGGTAGCATCGTCTTGCCTTGGCCAAGAGCTGGATACAATGCAAAAAAGGGCTGAATGTGGTAAGCTATCACCTACGTGACAGTGCAATAGGACTGACTGTAGTGGGCCTTCATACAGACCATGGATGAGAAATGGAAAAGAGAACAACACCTGAAATGGCTGGAAAGGTATACAGTGATATCATCACAGATGGGATGGCGTCTTGTGCAAACATTTGGCTGTGAAGACTGTTGGCATTTTAGAAGCAGATTGCGGGGGACATTGTAACACTGATGTCCAACTCCGAATAGGAGCAGAGCACTTTGCTTAAGGTGAAACCAAGCCACCACCTCAGAGCCTGGCTCTGAAACTCATTGGAGGGAGCACTGCCTTCTCCAGGGCTTGACTGTCCTGACTCCTGGGGTCAATAATTGGGGTGAACCTCCAGTGACAGTAAGGTGTACGCATGTGTGTATGTGATGGGAAAAGCTTTCCTTGGCATCACCTATCCCTCTTGGTTCACTTAATACATTGGACTTAGCAGTTTTACACTGTTTGATGTTCCTTTCCCCACCACGATAGAGCTACACGTTGTTTCTTTTTTAAGGAAAATAACATTTTTTGTGGAACTTTCACGAGAAACTGCAACGCTCACATAACTCAAACAAAACTACGTGAAAGCGATAGTTATGTACTTTACAAGTGACAACCATTTAGAGCCTGTCAGTCAGGAAGAAAATTATTGCCCTTTGTGCATAAAATTGCAATTAAATTGTGCTTCTTGTGTTTCAGTTAAAAGACAAGCATCTCTAGACCACAACTTAAAGCATCAGAGAATAGACAGATTTCCAGGGATAAATTCTGATTTGTTACATCATTGCAAATTCAGAGCAAGTCTATTGAACTGAAAAGCTTTACAATGAACTTACAGTAACAATGAAACCAAAATTTGGTCCCTTCCTGCTCATTTTGATTAGCATTTGTTCATATTTAGCTAGTTACTGCTTTCCATTAAACAAAATGAAAACTGTGTCCAGAAGAAATGTTTTCTTTTGCCATAGATCTTTTACTATCATCTGATATTTGAAAATAAATAGGCTACCTGAATGTATTTTGTTACATACTTTTCCTAACTACACATCTCTGTTTTATGTGCACTCCAGAAAACACAAATTAAAGAAAATCCGTCTAAATTACAGAAAAGGTGGCTAAAATTATAGCTGAAGAATGTTAAAGATGTTTTTTCACAGACTGAGCAATTAGAAAAATTACATTTCGTAGCATTCAAGCCTCATACACTAACACCAAGTGATAGAGTATGAATAAGGAACAAGATCTGTTCTTATTATAAGATGTTTGAAGAAAGATTAGGGTTTGAACTTTCAAACTGGAATGAGAGACACATCCTTTGCTAATGAGAGCTGATATACTGCACCAACAAATAGCTGTCTAGAAAACCCTGTAAAATGTGTCTCTGTATTTTTGTTGCTCTCACATGTTGAAAATGCTAGTATATTGTAGGTTAATAAAGATATTTCAGGTGTCATTCAGGACATATTAGTAAGATATTATATTCAGGACCCAAGAATATATTACCAAAGCAGTTGCTGTCATCTGAAAAACAGAGTAGGAAAATTAAATAAGTTATAGTACTGCTCATGCACTGAAATACTCCTGAAGGGATATGTTTTCTTTTCAATGTGCATTACCATATATCCCTTGTGCAGCTTCTCAAATGCCATATTATTTTCATCTCTACCTTATCAAGCACAGGAGCTCAAAGTAAAGCAGCCCACAGAATATCTTATGTGATAAGTCACTGTCCTCCTAAATGTGCTTAAACTCTGGACAACTCATCCTCCAAGAAACCGTGTCTTACAAATGGCAATGCCTTTTCTTACAGGAACTAAAGATGCCAAAAAAGAAAAGCATTTCATTGTTTTATATGAAAAAGCCTACTTTTCTTAAATATTTCTCCTCCTTGCTCCACTGCACTAAAGAATTACCTTTGAAATAAGCTGCTTTTCCATTTCAGGCATTCTTAATCGTATTTTTGGGATATCAGCTTCAAATATTGAAAATTCAATTTGTGTTTTATTGTACATCAATTTTGATGATTTTGATTGATTTTTTAAAATTTTAATGGAGTGTTCTATTTTTTCCATTGACTCTTTCTAGAAACCCACACTGACCTTTCTAGTGAGGGAGAAAATTTATACATCCAATTCTCTTTAGGCCATATCATTACTGATTCTAAGACCAGATAGACTAATTCAAAATTAGAAAAGCTCTGTGCTGTTGGAACTAGAGTAATTTTGGTACCTAAAGCTAGATCAATGCTATTTTACTTACAGTCTAAAATTAGCAGGCATTCATAATTAGAAAGACCTCACAGCCTACAAAACAGGGCTAAAGGGAGCCCACCTCAAGCAAAGTTTAACTGCCCTAATAGCTGCTAGAAGGGCAACACAGCAGGGTACAAGCAAACCAGGCTGTTTCTGAGGTGCATTGATGACAACTTCCTGACACAGGGGAGCAGCTGACGAGAGGAGGTGCTCAGCTACTACTTGTGCTCCTGATCCTTTAACCAGTCGTCCCAAGGCCCTGAGGTCTCTCTTGATTGCCCTCGGACTTCTAGTTGCAACTTCATCGCTGCCTACCTGAAAAATCAATAATGGATAATGATCTGAGGGCCGTACCAGGGTGGGAAGTTTTCTCTTCACACCTTTAACCCGGGCCCCAGGGAGGCAGCGGACTTCCCTAAGAAGTGGGTCCGGTCTGCACATTGGGCTTTCTCTTCCCTTCAGAAGGGAGKCTCCTATGACAATGACCTGTCTTGTTTTCTTTATGGAAGCAGCTTTGACGCAGGGCATAGGCCGACTTAACCTCGGCGAGACCTCCAAGCTAGATGAACCATCGTCCTCGTTACTGTTCGGTTCCACTTGCAGAGCCTCGTAGCTATTATGCAGGGGCACCGGGGGAGGTGGGGTGGTCACAGAGGAGACGCGCCTGCTGCGCCGGGCGGGAACTTGTCGCCGTTGCCCCCGTCCCTTCAGTCACTGTGTTCAGCCAGGCAGAGAGGGGTAGGGAATCCTCCGTATCACGCGTCCTGTCTGCCTGCTGGSCCTGTCCCAGGGAAGGCAGGGTGCCGTTCCAGCTCTGCCTCTCTCTCGCTCTCCCCGATGCTCCTCAACCTTCTCACCCCCTCCCGGAGCTCTGTCTCTAGGCGCAGGCGTTCCTMTGCCCGGGCGCAGCTCCCGGAGGTGTGCTCCCTGCTGCCGGCTAAGAGCAGGGCACAGCCTGCAGCCTGGCACCGGGGTGCGGCGAGTTCCCACCGGAGCTCTCTCTGGGGGGCTCTGTCAGTCGTGGTATCACAAGCACAAATATATCGCAAGCATTTATTTGCTCTTGCTTCAACTTACTCTACTTCAGTTAAATCATTAGTTATACTTAGTATATTATTTATACTTAACTCTGGTGCATTATTTACTCCATAAGTGTGTTAAAATACAGATTTTTCCCTTACATTACCTGCCATTCGGATCAACAGGGTTTTTAGCAACTACCTTGAAAAACAAGGAAAGCAACCACTAGCAAAATAGCCAATTAATATTCTGAGAATCCCAGAGGGAGTTTAAAGCTTGATCATTATAAATTTGGAGTGGCATGTTCAGTTTAGACAGATTAATTAAAATATCCAGGTATGTGTTGTTATCATATTGAATTTACATCTTTTTATACTAAGGTTGCATTAGTTTGATAAAATGATGTATTAATCCCAAGAGGTGCTAATTAGGTGTGAATAAATGCCACAATGAACTTTTCAGGGAAGCTCAATAGGGCATTGTACTCTAAATAGAAATATTGTCAGTCAGTGTCAACATAAATATTGTCTCTTACTGATAAACACACAAAAACCCCAATTCTATTTTCAGACAGGCATAGGATAATTACTTAAAACAACAAGGACCAATCACTTTTTTCTGGTACATCGACTACTTGTTTTTGTATATTTGGCAAAAGGAGTTATTTCTTCGAGCTACAGTAATCATAATATCAGGCCATAGATATCATTATAGCTGATGGCACATGTATCTGGTCAGTCACCCTAACAGCCTAGTATTTACCTTGAAAAATTATTAGTTTTGCAGAAAATCTTCCCCCAAAAATGAGGTAATTTTAGATATATCCTTTTAGTGAAGTTCTTTTTAAACCATTCTTTTTTAAGCAGTAAGAGAAAACAACTTCTTTCAGGTATATCAGAAATCTATGTTGCTCTTATGTATTGAATTGTACCTAATTCTAATACAAATTTCCATTGCTCCAGCTAGACTAGTAAAAGACTACATGAGCTACTTGAGCTACATCAACAAAAAAAATCCCATGAAATGCCATGAAAAACAGCTGTAATAACTGGCACCTTGCATTGTAAGTGATCCCCTCTCTGGGGCTATATAAGAATTTCAGTATCTGGCACTCTACTAGAAAATGTCCATCAACTATAATATAGACATTCACACATGATATATATTTTACATTTGGGATGAGTTTTGTGCTCATGAAAATAAAGGACTGACAACACTATTTAGAGCCAAGCATAATGCAGACAAGCACTGTGTAAACTTCCCCACACAACTTTGCCAGTGAGTGACAGTTTTGACCTGCAACCCTTCTGCTATTCTAGTTCTTGGCCTTCTTAACTAGAGACTGCCAAGTGTGTTGAACTGAGCCAAACTGTGTGATGTGAACAAATATCCGCTGGGCACAGTGATGTACTTTCAGCATGTTAAATATTATTTGTGGTATAGTAATGGTTAGAGCTATGAGAGTCAGTAAAATCCCATATGGCAAGCCATCTCTTTTACTGTCTTCTTAAATTAATTTTTTTTTAAAAAATCCTCTGAAAATTCCTGCTTAAAAGGAGGTTAGTTAAAGGTACTATTTAATACTACACTTTGTTTACAAATGCTGTTTGTACTCTACTGCTGAATCCAGCTGATGTTCCTATTTATGAGCTCCCCTGAGAGGCACATACATTAACTCATAGCTTATTTGTGGATATTTTCTGGATGAAGATTTTATGGAGAAGACTGGATGAAGCAGAGTGTCTCGACATAGAGATTTCATTAGACCACAGACGTTCTGGTCAGACCTGTCATTTCAAAACTTGTTTGTTCGGCTGCTTCCACTTCAATGGTTCTGTGAGAGGCTCCCTCTCCAGAGCCACCTAGAAACAGTGCAGAAATAAGAGTATTTTTAAAATGCTAAGGTCTAAGGAATCACAATGCTCTGAATTAAATGTTTGTATTTTTAAGACTGAACTTAGCAGCAAGGGGCTTTCTCATCTAATTTCCTACCATTGAACTCCCTCCAAAAGTCTAGGCCAAGCATAAGCAGGCCTCTTTAGGCAGCATTAATATGAATCTTCAGCTTGCAGATGCCATATGACAGAAGGGAAACCCAGATTCAAGCTATTGTATTAATACTTCAAGTTCAAGCACAATTTTAAAGTACCACTTATTTCACATACCTTAAGTAACAGAAGCTCCTTTTTCTTCCTTATAGACTTCAAACACTCCAGACATACTGTTATATCCGAAGTGGTATCCAGTTACCCACATGAATGTCTAAATCCTATTTTTTTAAAAAAAAAAGTCTAGGAATTATATGGCAAAGAATTATCTCATGAAATTTCTGGCACATATTCATCACCTTCAATCACCTTTTTTGAAACTACCATACTTCAATGGATCTTTGAACAGACCAAGAAAAAAACAAACAAACAAACTTAAACATCGACTAAAAAGGTTAATGTGATTCTTCTGTCCCCTACTGCTGAATCAATCATTATGCATGAACTGAAACATAGACCTGGAAAGAAAATATACAACTAAACATAACTCTATTAGAAAATGTTAGGTATTACAGTCAAAACACTTTTGGGGAATAGAATTGACCTGACAAAACTTTCAGAAGAAACTAGAAAAGCTCTAAAATGAATGGCTTTTCATAGTTCCTAATATTATACATGGGAAAGCAATTCTGTTGTATCATTAGCACTAATAGTTTCATAAAGCTATTGAAATTATGCAATCTTAGGAAAGTAATTATTACAATTTTTATAATAAGTCATATTACCCTCTCAAAGATGTTGTGTGTTCATTTGTATTTTCCCCAATTTTACAAAAAAAATTAATGTCTCTAGTTGCGTTCATAACGCTTTAATCAATGAGAGCTTAGCATGCCCAGTGTACACCATATGCTTTGCTTCATTGCTAAGAGTATGGACTTGAATAGATAACACCGAAAGTAAGGACAGCTTTTAATACTGGTAGCTCTTGGCCTTCACATTTTGAGTGGATATTGGCCAACTAGCTATAGCACAAGTATCATACCATTTTGCTAAAGGAAATAACCCTTTTCAGATTCAAACTTCATTCTAGTTCCATTTTGTACAATTTATTAGGTGAGAACAGCTTTTGTATTGTATGGCTTAGCAACTTCAGTGACAGATTTAACTTCCAGTTATCTCTGCTACAATAGTAAATAAATCTCTCAACTGACAGTGTTCCTGTATGTTTATACTTTGTCCTGAAATGAGACATATTCCACCATAACTATTCGTTGGMCATTCAACTTTAATTGACCAATTTTTAGGCAGTTATCAGTTGGCTATTTTCTTTAGAGCAGATAACGTTCTTGACAGTCAAACTCCTTTTCCTTCCCTGTTGTCAAGCAGTAAAATTATGTATTTGTGAAACTTTATAAAACATTTCTCCATCACCTAAAACACAGAATTGATGTAAAAAAGAACGATCTCCTGTGACTGGGCAGCATATTTCCTCTTTGAACCATCAAGGAGTTTACAGCAAAGTAAGTATCCTGAAAAGGAAGCAAGTATTTTTCCTTATTTTAATCCCACAAAATAAAATAAAGTTTAAAAACCCACACATTTTTTACAAACCCACAGCATCCTTTGGGAGTGCCTAAAATCCAAATACAAAAAGACCACTTACTAACATGACAAAAAAGTGAAAAATAGAAACTAAGAATTAAAGTCAACTCAATATTTTCAATTCAGCAAGATTTTTACTTTTCTTTATGGTTGCAAAAACATTTTTAAGGAGATATATTTCATGGAATTCTGCAGTGCTACAAAATGCCACTTAGTAGTTTAAATCTGTATCAAAAAGTAGTGAAAAATGTATGCTTGATATTAAAAAAAAAAAAAAAGTAACAGAAATAGATTTCATTTTTAATCCACTGCCAAAATCCACCCAACAAACACTTGGCCTTTGGCCAGTCACAGTTGAGGCTGACATGAAGATTTGTCAAACTGGGTTAACATTACTATTGAATTTCTATATGAATTCTGTTCTTTATTTTGGGAGGTTGGCAAGGAGACAGTAAAATTCCTAGTAGAGATGCTAACATTTTGGAGACTAGCAGTAATCTATTGGATAATGCCTTATGGAAATGAAGTAGATGGAAAGCAAATACTACGTCAGCAGATAGCCATCTTTATCGAAGTAAAAGCAACTATTTAGTGAAACACTGAAGCATGTATAGATATTCATAGACACACATGTACACATATGTTCTAAGTAGTGCTGTCTGCCATTAAGTGGCAACGACTAACAATTTTAAGTTAAATACACATTCTTCAGCCTTCATTAGGTCCTGTTTGGTATGCTGTACCTTATACATTTAGTAACGTGAAATGACAGAACATAACAAACCAGATATTTTCTTACATCATGCCTGATCTTGAAGAATGGCACTCTTCATGCCATATACTATAACAGCAGAACAGAAGATTAAACAGGCTGTTTGGATCTTTGAGTCCAGTGCATAATCACTGCAGTTGCTGTATCATAAAATCTTTCTGGGTAGTTTAGATGTTAGTACTCTTTTTAGAAGGTTCTCTCAGAACTTCACTACCTGATGGTTTCTGTAATTTTCAAACTAAATTTATACTTGACCTCATCTTACGCATGCTTATCAACACTCTTGGAATGTTGTAACTGTAACTTAGAGCTTTCTTTCCTTTTTCTGGATTCTTCTTCTCACTCCCTTCTCCTGTACCCCTTTCCTTTGCATTTCCTAATCCAAAGAGCATAAAGTCTTACTAAACTGTACAATCACATCTGTTGTTGTTAAGTGACTGTTATTAGTTAGAGGGCAGCGAATGATCAAATATTCCGAAGTTCAAATCATGAGAGAACAGAATGTTTGGCAGGGCTATTCCTCAACTTGGGAACTCCTGTTTTTCCAGAAAGGACCAGTTTACTTACTCTATACAACCAATCATATGTTCTTTTTCCCTTGTTTCTGGATATTCAGAATAATTGACACTGTTGTGGCAGTCAGCATCAAGTTCCCTTTGATTTCAAAACAAATAATATGAAGGTCTCAATGCAGCTAGGGTTTTTTTTTGTTTGTTTGCCTTTCCTGGTAGAATTTCAAATGCACATCAAATGTTTTATTTTACTATTATAAAACTAAGAGGTTTATAATGCTGTTGTTTACTGTATTTTGTTAATCTTCATGCATATCAAATACAAAAGATGAGAACAGATTTAAGAGATATAAATTTGAGAAGAAAAATAAGGTCTTGAGGCTGTAAATTGTTGTATACTGACTTCCTCTACGTATGAGCTGTCCCAATGAAGGTGACTAGACTTTACTAATATTTAGGCAGAACTATACACAAAAGTCAAACTGAAGGGGTTCTGTAGAGCAGTGAAAGATATGGTTTGAATTGTGAGCTCATAGTAGAAACAGCTGAGCATTTTTGCATCTGGAAACTGGTTGTAGTTATAAATGATATGACTTCGGGAAACTTTTTTGTTGTGGTTCTTTAATCTTTTAGTTTTCAACTGAAACTTGTTTCATTAGAGAGGGGGATGCCTATTCAAGGGCTGCCTTTATAATCTTTGTTACTACTTCAGATGGAGATCTGGTTTATGCGTATGATTTCTGCAGTGAAGGCTTATTGTATTTACTGAACCATATGCTTTTCTACAGCCTGCTTGGAATTTATGATGACATTGTTTAGGTTTAAGTTGACAACTACAGTATGTTTCAAGTTAGCTGATTTCCACTGAAAATTATAGTCTCTAATGAACTGAGATTTTGAAAATTTTCAAGCAATTACATTTTTCAGTTTTGGTGATAGAGTTCTGTTGCAAGGATTTGTTTGGGTTTTTTTCTTTTCTCCACAAATTGATAAAATGGTTTGAAAGGTTTTATTAGTGCCTTTTGGGACAAATTCATTATTTTGCATAGGATCTAGAAAGCAATACCTCTGTATCTGAAAAAGTTTATTCCATTAACAGAAATAGCAAAAATACACATTTGGCCCAATTTACAAACACTTGACAAGCACCCTTTATTTGCCTGAATACTCTAAAATTGGAAAGCAGTCACATCATTATTTCTGAAGAATATTAGCTGAACTAGACTGGCACAGCATTTCCTGAAAAGTAGGGCATGCCCATACAATGCGGAACAAGAAAGACTATCCAGATGGGCAGGGCAGACTGGCTTCTCAGTCACTTAATGTGATATTTGCTGAAGTCCTTGGATTAGTGGTTCGAACCACTAACTCACCACAAGAGGAACATCTGCATTCCATAAGAACCCAATTTCAAATCTTGATTGTGTAGTTGCAGCTCTACAACTTTATTAGATGAATCAGCTGTATTCTATAGTGTATAATACTGAAAGGTCTCTTAGATGTAGTCTTTAGATCAACACATGCAGACACACTCTGTCTCAGATTTGCATGGATATTACAAACTCTGTATTTTTAAGTGTGGAGTAATCTGAGCATGCATCTTTTGAGAGGCTCTTCACTGCTTCCCTCAGCGTATGCATCTTATACTATGCACTGACCTAGATGCTTTCTAAACTATAAACAGTATATAGCAGTTGTGTTTGAAAAAATAAAAATTATTAAATATTAAATATGTCACCCTTCAAAACTAACATATTTCACCCAGAATAACAATATCACAATAAACACACATTTCACACTACAAAATCCTTTAGCATTTCGAGGATGAATGGGAAAGTTGTTATTAAAAGCCAGTGCATAAAGCCTATCCTATCCCATTTCTTTTTGCTTTTCAAGACTGTCATATTTGTTAGCAACTAAATATATTATTTACTAAATAAATGGTATTCTCAAATCTATCCTTCTTTTTAATTGGCCATGTGACACATGAATGTCATTAACAAGGAGGGAAAAGAAAATGTGTAAGATCTATTGACAAGCACAATGCTTACTTTCCTCTTGCTCTGGCACGCTAAGCTTTTTCTCTGATGCAAGAAGCCTAACCTGGTAGGAGCTGCCATAAAAGTGTTCATCATTAGAAGTACTTTACAATGCACAGGTTTTTTTAATTTTCGCAAATAATATTTGGTCAATATTAGTGTACTAGGCCTGGCTGGGAGGGATTTAGCTTCACAGCAGTGCTATGGTGCAGTGCTTTGGATTTGTGGCTAAAATAGTGCTGATAACGCACCAATGTTCAGCCATTGCTGAACGTTGGTTGCACGGTGTCAGCGCTTTCTCTCTTTCTTTCCAAGCCCAGCGAGTAGGCTGGGGGTGGGCAAGAGGTTGGAGGGGACATAGCTGAGATAGCTGACCCAAATTGACCAAAGGGATATGCCCTACCATGTGACATTGTGCTCAGCAATAAAAGCTCAGGGAAAGGAGGAGGAAGGAGGAATGTTTGTGGTTACAGCGTTTGTCTTCCCAAGCAACCATTATGTATGCTTAGGCCCTGCTTCCCAGGAAGTGGCTAAATGTCTGCCTGCCTATGGGTAGTAGTAAATGCATTCCTCTTCTTCCTTTCCTTATATGCACAGCTTTTGCTTGCCCTATTAAACTGTCATTATCTTGCTCCACGAGTCTTCACACCTTCCTTCTATTTTGTCCCGCTCCCACGGGAGAGAGGAGTGAATGAGCAACTGGGTGGGCATTTGGCTGCTAGCCAAGGCTAACCCACCACAATTAGAAAATCAGGAATGCTGATCTGTATTAATTTATGTCAGTGGTCAAATGATGCAAGGCAGTTACCAAATAAAGGTCTAAATTAACTGCAGACTCTTCTGCAGTTATCTGGAAAATAAGAAAAAGTTCAATCTAAAACAAATTTTGGTCGAGGAGGTAAAAAGTTAATAAGCAATCTACATGCTGGGAAGTCCAGTTGTTTTGCTTCTCTCCAAACCTACATAATGGACTAGGAACAAACGCGGACAGATCATCTCAAATATTTAAAAGTCATTCTCTAAAAAAGAAGCAGTATACTGAAGGTACACAGGCTGGCACAGGGATAAGTTCCAGTGGAAGGGTTTTTAAAGAAACAGCTAGTAACGGAAGTGGTAAGTTTTAGGTAATGTATTTTCTAGTTTATCCTCTTCCTTACATTAGGTTGTATCACTCCTATTAAGATTAAACATTTTTGTGATTCAGAAGATTCTCAATCACTTTAAAAAACTATTTGCAGGTTCTCAAAGCTTATATTGAATTGACCAGTGGAGTAATTATGATTAACATACATATGAATATCCTAGGCAAAAGGTCTAAATATGAAAACTGTGAGCTTCCACATCTGAGCAAAAGCCTTTTTGGCAAAAGCCAAATGACAAAAGTCATTTCACCTACTGGCAGTGGGTATGAGTTAACACAAACAAGTACTATAGGAGACAACTACTCCTAACCCTGTAATCACTGAAACCATGTCCATATTCTTCCAGCCCTAAAGGATTAGGTACTAAATAAACATAAACATCTTTTTCATATAACACACTCCTAATGACTGCAGGTCCCATATTAAAATCCTGTGTAACAATATCAAGTCTTACTGATATTGTACACTGTGTATCTACACTGCATTATTTCTTTGATTTCTCAGAGATGAGTTTTTGGCATGCTACCTTGTAGTGTAAGAAACCAAAGGTTCTTTGCCCTATGACCAGAACTTGACATGATATGATGCAGAAGACTTGTAAGAGCCGCATAAAATGCTTAGAAAATACTTTTGGAAGATGAAGGCATACCAAATCTGGTTATGATTATTTTCCTGCTGGAATGTTATGTGTCCATGGCAGGTACGTTGCATAGGAGAGGCATAGATAGAAAAATAATTTTCATTGCTTTTCCTATTGAAAACACACTTAAAATAACTCAGTAGCCAGAAAAATATTGGTAAAATGGTAAAACTGTGTTTTAAATAAATTCTTCAGCAAAAACATAGTTAATAGGTTTTAACTGATTATTTGTGCTGTTCATTTAAATGATGGGATATTATGAAACACACATGGATATGCTGCACTGAACCCACTCAATTCTTTACAAACACATTTAAAACTTTATTGGCTGATAGGGTAGGAGAGGTTTCTTTTGATTTTTGTTTCTGCTATTTTCATATGTTGAACATATGGTATATCTCTCTTAAGCACAGTTGACACTAGAAATCAATAAAGCCTACTCTCACTTATGTCCAAGCATCATTTGTAAATGGCTTTAACTGTACTTTTATTAATTCAATTGCTATGATCAGCTTCTGATCAATAAAGAGCAAGTCATGAAATTCATAAATCCCATCTGTCACAAACCATTATTGGGTAGTGTTGGACAATATTTCATCTTCTTTTGTTCCTCCAGGCTTGTGCAATCCGTTAAATACAAAGTAACCAGACTAGTTCAGAAAGTGACTTGGAACTTTGCTTTTAACTTTTTTTGACCTTTTGCTAGAATGATTTCAGTGCAGTGTGTCATATACAACAAATTGTAATTTTGCAATCCCATAAAGTGTGAATTGGTTTAATTTACCAACAAGTTACCCCACTTTTAAAATGGGTTTACCTTTCTAATGATGAAGTTACATTAGCGTAAAACTGAGCATGAACTTAGTAGCTTTCCAACTTCAGCAAGATGCAATTTTTGCAAGATGACTCCTTTAAGTGTACCCTCCCTCTCTTGAATTTTGATATCCTAATCCAATCTTCAGCAGCAAATATAGTTACCAGATAATTATTTTCCAATTACATAAAGTTACTCAGAGTTTAGAGATAAAAGTCATAGTACATTTCTCATAAGGGATGTAAATACTTAATTTGCATTCCAGGGCACGTGACTGCAATTTGACCAGTATTTCTCACCAAATCCCTCTCTGCAACAATGCCCTCTATGAAACTGAACACGTTAGATATTATATTTACTGTAACAAGACCATTCTATTGCAAATAAATGCTTTATGTTTTGTCAGGTCTGAAAACTTGGCCTTCTATTTATCATCTGTGTTTTCTCTTCATCTGCCTTGAGTTCATCTTTGTAGTTATCAAACCCAAGCATGCTGTACTGCATCACATTTGCACTTTGAACTTCGTTTTGTCCTTTTTGAAATTTGACTCCTGTCTCGCTGGCTGCATTTGCCATTTTCTCAAGAGTAAATAATTTTCAGCTAAATCTTTTGCAACTATATATCATTTTGATAATCAAAAATGACTAGTATACCTCTTATTTCACTGAATGGTTTCAACACTTCTTTCCCTCCTTATGGAAGTTCAGAACGAAGCTGATTCATAATGATATTTTACAAGCAATATCACACAGTGCCCATGGCAGATGTGTAACTCTACGTTCCCTTCACTCACTTAAGCATGCCAGTACCCACTTTGGTCATTGAACAGTATCCTGACCAACTTTCCTTCCTGTTTTTTTTTTTTTTCTTTTTTTGCTACAGCTGGGAAGATTATGCAATTCTTTCACATTTTAGTTATATTTAAGTTGTCAAGATCTAAGTTTAGGCCTAGAAACTGTTCAATGATTTTTCAGCCTTTTGGGTAGGACTTAATGCTGATCCAAAACACTGACTAGATTCCATCTTAGAGCAAGATCATATGGTTAGCACTTTACAGAATTGTTGATAAGATGCAATGTTACTTAAAAATACTAATTTTTTTAGATAACTTTCTGCTAGAACAATGTTGTGTACTATTAGTCAATAAAATAACAAAGTGAGATCTTATTTCATATTCTATAATCTTCACCAATCCTCTGAAAAAACACGCATTTAAAAAAAAAATAAATAAAAAAAATCACAATACCCTGTCACCTCTCATCCAGAAAAGTCTTGGGGAGTATTCAGATTACTAGCATAACAATGAGCTGCATACATCCAGAACATGAAGGTGATTAAAATGTCAAAGTCAGTGGGCTTGTAAGCACTACTAAAGGAAGATAGATAACTTGCATATTTTCATGCAATCCATGATTATAGAAATGGCTAAGACTTCTTGATAACACCTCCTCTAAATTTTTAGAATTTTGCTGCACTGGATAGAACTTAATCACTGAAAAAGAAAAGATTCATATGTACTGTTTTAAATTTTGAGGTTTCATTACTCTCCTTTTTACTTAAATGCAGTATAGTTTGGTCTTCTAAGAATTGCCAGCTGTTTTTTACTTGGAAGTTTAATTTTCTACTATTACTGTAATCAACTGTGCCAGGCACTTTACAACTACACTGACATTTTATACAGGGTGAAGCATTCTTCTCCACAACCTTTTTTTCTTTTTTTTTTTTTTTTGGGGGGCGGGTAGGACAGACAACAACAACACAGAAAAATCTCTTAATCTTTGAATTTTGTTTTACTGGCCTTCTAAATAAAACTTTATTATCTATTACATCATGAATTCATCTCTAGACCAATATCAGTAAATAGGAAATATGATTCCTCCAGATATCCTAAAAACTGGGGAAAATCCAGAAGCCTCATTTTCTCCACAGCTGATAACAAAGGACATTTGCAGAACCTGTAAGGGGAAGCCCGCCCTTCCTACACAGCTTTGATGAGATTCTGCCATTTCCCTTAATCTGAGAGATGATAGCTGTCCTATCAGTAGGGCTTTCAGCAAATATTATAGCAAAACCAGCCTGTGCTTTATCTGAAGCATCACATGAGCAGCATGTTCATGAGAAATATTTCATGAGATTTTTTTTTAACAGATAAACTATATTATTTCTTGTTAAAAAATAAAGAATTGCATTCGGAAAAGGTACTGCAAGTCAAGAATTTGGGTTCCACTCAGATTCTATTAATGAACTAGATCTGACCTGAGGCAAGACATTTAGCCTGGTCTTGTCTCTAGCCCTTTGTAGACATCTAGGTGAACCTGAACAATAGCACAGAGAGTCTCCCCAGATTTTTCCCTGATAAGAATAACGTTTTAAAGACATTATTTATTTATCTGTTTAAATAAATACTACCCATGAAGAAAGTCTGGCAGTAGGCATAGCTGGTGCATTACCCTCATTCATTTGTCTTCTACAGATTTCTAAGCCATCCAAAATTTTCACTCAAAATTCATCATTCCTCATATTTCAGCTCTTCACATAGGCCAAAACTGTTCTTTCCTGGAAATCTTGCCTATATAAAGCCCTCCACCAAATATTAGTGTACATACGGTGCATGTTAAAAGTATTGTCTCTTATTTTCATTCACACCTTTCATTCTCCCCTTTAGATTGGATCTCATTCTATAAAAAATTTTCCTACGTACCTTTTCTTTCACCACAAATCTCTCCCTAGAACATTTACCTTCTGCTAAGACATCTGCCTACAGTTTGCTCAAAAAAGGATTGAAAATGGTAATATATAAATTAGGAAACTGCTTCTTGCTACATTTCAAGATTAAACCTTTGGCAATATTTTGTGCATTATTTGGTTTTGACTCTAGATTCAGTGATGGTCATATATGACACAACTTTTGCTTACAATTCAGAGTAGGGCATTTAGACATATGGTGTAAATTCAGAGCTTTAATGAAAAAAAGGACAAAAAATGAAGATCGTTTCTAAATCCTAAATCCAAAACAACTCAGAGAACAAAGATTAAGGCTTTAGTGTAGCTTTTAGAGAGCAGTAAAACCTTTAAGACAGGGGCTATAAAGACCATATAGTCCACAGGGAAAAGTTGGCATAAGGGCACAAATACTACTAATTTCCATCTATCATATTAAATTAAAAAAAAATTCTGACAGTGTGTAAAAGGTACACAAAATGACATTTTCTTTGTAGGTCAGCTACTGTGGCCTAAAGTAATTTGTTCCTATTTCATAAGTTTATATGCATTGCTAGCTAGTTAATCATGGGGAATATTCTACTCTTCAATATTTTACTATAACTACACAGAAAAAAAAAGACTTGGAAATAAAGAACATATAACCTCCAGAGAAAGGTATTGCTGTAATATGTCAAGAAGCGGGCAAATCTTTTATTAATAATAGATCAAATTACAGTCAAATGATCACAATTAAACAATCCATGTGTTTTTCTAAAACAAACTAACCTAGAATAAATAGGAACCGTTACTATCTGATGTAAAATTATCGCTTTGCCACAGCATTTCTTTCACACTTATGAAAAGAGAAGAAAACTCAAAAATAAATTCCTGAATGACCAGAAAGTCAACCAAATATTCCATACCTGGAAGAAGGTGTAATGAAAAATAATTATACAGAATGTATGGTTTATTTTTAGAAAACAATATAGACCATAATAAAATTATTTCGAACTGTCTCTTTACCTTCATTTTAAAACTGAGGGAAGAAGTTCAACAAGGGATCTCCCCACAGGTCCAGCTACATTACTCAGTATGATGAAATCAAAGTTTTGACCATAATAAAAAAATTTCCTGCTTAATATCATTCAGTCATTCCATTCATATTCCCAAAAAACATAGAATGTATCTGGACCGTGAGAGAAACTCAGCTATGTAAACCACGGAAATCTTCTTTTATCTCTAACATGAGTAACATGGTAAGATCACGAGCTGAATAGATCCTGAAATGTTATTTTAGTGGGCTGTAGGAAGTCTGTAAGTTTATCATTGCTATTAAACGTAGTCCAGTAGGTTTGTTTTTTTTCAAGACTGCTCAACATACCACGCTGTTGTATTACAACTTTGGTAGATTGTTGATTTGGAAAAGTCTGTATTTATTAAGTTATTTCTGGCCCTGCAGAAGTCATCCCTTGTCACCTTTAACTCAGCAACTGCTCTATCCTATGACATCCAAAAAGATAGTTTAGCACTTTGARAGCACTTATCACAAATGTTGTCTTATGGTAAACCTTTTGCTGTTGCATGCCATTATTCAGTTTTCTTTCCAGCTTTCTGAGCAGCTCTGCTCAATAGAGTCTAATTCTAAACAAGTGCTGTACACATGCAGTGCAGCATTTGCATTCCATTTTCCTACTTAGTTCATCCACTCACAATGTGATGGTCATTTTCAAACTAAAGTTTCCATCTGTGACTGCTGCCTTGCATTTCATTTAAAAAGCTTTGCAGTCATTCCAGTTGCTAGTTTCTGCTATTTCTCCACTTTTGTGCTGATAAAGCTATTACATTTCTTAAATAGTTTATCAGTGATTTTCTTTTAAGTGAAACATACCGGTTCTTGGATCTTTAGGAAAGCTTCCAAATTGAGCCTTCTTTGCATTCTCATCCAGCAGAATCCCTTTCTCAGCCATGAACACTTTCCCACACTACATTCTAGTTTCTAACAACTTTAAGGCAACAGGGCCCAAATCCTGAGCTGGTATGAATTACATAGTCTCTTTCAGAGGCCAGTGGAGCCTAATAACCTCAGCTGAGAGAATAGTTTAAATTTTTGGTATCTTGCTCAGACTAAAGTAATCTCTAAGAAGTAATGCAAACCATGATTTAAAGCATGCCCACCTGTGAAAATGTAAATTGTAGTCACTGTGATTAACACAGTGGTCCTGAAATGCATTTTTAAAGTTAGTGAAGGAGCTGTAGAACAGCTCTGAAAATATCAGCCAATGTAAGAAGCAGAGAAGTTGAGGAGGGTCGATATCATGTCAAGTGGGCTAACTTGGGAGCTCCAGCAATAATCTTCAGGGTGCTTATGTGAACCAAATTTTACTCTGACAATTCTTTAATGAATTAAAAAAGAAATACAACCTATACTCATTTTGTTAGTTTGATTCTACTTCAGATCTTGACCAGCCTTTTATCTGATACGTGCCTGCAACTTAAAAAAAATGAATAAGTCAAAATTTTTTTAGGAAATAGAGAGCCTTTTTCCTCAGTACAAAAAAAAAAATAAGAAATTGATGCAACATGGATAGCCTCCAAACTCCTAATTCTAGCTTGCATGTTTCTTCAAGACAATTTTGTATTGCCATATAATATGTTATAAAATCCAGAGAAATGACTAACTGCTACAAGAACAAAGAAGAATTTTATGTGAACATACATTAAGAGAAAAAGCATTTAACAACTTGGTATATGTTTTCACTTTTCACAGAATGGATTATTTTCATCAAAATTCATCTGGACGTTAATGGCCTGTTTCTCCTCTCATATCACTTTTATACTGACATAACGCAATTAAGTTCAATGGAGTTGTTTCTGATTTACAATATAGTATCTGAGAAGGACCAAACCCTGAGAATTTAATGTATCTACCATCACAATATAAATAAGCATATGAATCCTCACTGTGAATCAGAAACATTTAAAACAGATAGGGAGCTTAGTACAGGAATAGCATAATGTTAAGTCTTTGGAGTTTGGGAGGGTTTAGTGGTTTTGTCCTTTTTTTTAAAAAGAAAAAAAGAAAACAAACCAAGACAACAACAAAAACCCCCAAACTTCTGCAATGCTTTGCACACTTGTAATAACCTTTCTGGATTACTTCTTGGTATGCAATTTTAATATCCGTCTCTCTTTGACAAGGTCAGGTCTGCTTTCTCTTTTAGGCAGCTCAGAAGACTCAAGTTATAGCTAATTGCTTTGATTATTGGTTCTGTAACCTCTAATTCCCCATGACCTTTTCCAAGCCCATTTTCAATTTAATGAGCCAAACTAGTAAAGCTTATACTGGACTTTTGATGAGAGCTGCCAGAATGTCTTGACAAATTAAGTGTTCCACATACTATGTCGCTTTCAGACCAAATGAAACTGCAGAGGTAATGTTGTTATTTTTCTTTTAAGTTGTATCATTTGTCTGTACAGAGCAGTTGCTTTTCACGTAAAAAAAAAAAAAAAAAAAATCATTTTTCTATACTATCTCTGTAACTTTAAGTTGGCCATACTTATTCCATACAGGCTGGTCCCTCAGAGATTAAAAATATATATATATATATATATATATATGTATATATACACATATATATATATATTTGTATGAATCCAACATTGTAACTTTCATTGGTTTCTTATCCACTTCTGTATTTGATTAAGCTACACTGACTTATTTAACAACTCCACCAGGGTAGATACTGTACCAGAGATGGAAACATCCTTACAGAGGACATTAAGAAACTTCCATGGCCACTTCCAACAAAAATGAGGTTATTATATTAAAAGCATTTTATTCTAGCTAGTTTGTACCACTCTAATTGTGCCCACGATTGTCCGGATTATTTTTTTGTGGCTATTTACTGCACTGCAGCTATTACACTTTCTTGAAGATTGAATGTGACTGGAACTAGGTGGGCAGTGCACAAAACCATACTGCCTTGCCCTTTGTTTTTTTGGGGGGATGCAGGATCAATATCAAGACTTGCTGTAAACCAGAACTCAATGGGATGTAAAGAATAAGGCATTTGTCCTTCATGCTTACCTTGGCCATGGTATTTCATGCTCCCATTTCTTTAAAGCTAAGCTCACTAGACTGCTGTCCATCGTTCTTTGTTTCATGGTGATCATGTCCCTATTTACTCTTTTTTAATAAAGAGTACAGGAGTAATATTTTGTTTTCCAGTGCATTCAGACAAAGCAAAGGTCTTGTCAAGATTAATCTAAATACTAATCTACTAGCATTAAGTTTAAAAACTGAAGATCTTTATATGGCCAGCCATCCAATAATCTCTTACGTACACCCTTGTCTTTTCCATCTGCCTTTGAGGGATGAGAGACATTATCATAAATCTTAAATATTCATGTGCCACATCTGAAAATTTGACCCTGTAAGGACTTTAGGCACCTAGAAGTTAGCATATATCTTTCAGATATCTGATCCCTAAAGTAGAATCCAGATACCTTTATGGAGGCCACAATGTAGAAAATGATGGAATTTGAGATGGAGGTATCTCTGTCTACTTCATATCTATACCCACCCTTCAGAAACTGTCAGCTACATATACATATTTTTAATGTGGTGATTATCTTTTATATGATGGTCTTGTTACTGATGTACTTAGCTGCCTAACTCCCACCAAATTGATAGATGCAATTCCTTCATTAAATGAAAGGGGCTCAAATAGAAACCCTTTGTTTCCTCAAGAGAGTTCACAAACCCTCTGAATGGTAAGCTACTCCAAGAGATCAGCATTCTCCATTTCTCCAGTAGAATAAAGATCCAGAAATAAAGGGAGCGTGTCAGGCAATCTGATCCTGCAGCCTAATGCCTCAAGCAGTTAACAGGTTCTTTATAAAGAATAGTATTATAAAGAACTAAAGCCTTGATAGTAAAGCAGAATAATAGGCAAAAATTCAAAAATAATGAATGAATGATCATTACTGTAAAACTCTTATACCTATTAACCATTGGCCTGATTTGGTTTTGGATTACTCCAACAAAATCAGTTCATTATTACAGTGAACTCAGAATAATGTAAAACCACCTTCAGTGGAAGCATAAGTCTTATATTTAGGAATAAGTAGGTTTCCACCCCTAGCCTCATTTGTTATCAAGAGATTTTCTTGGACACCAAAGTTCCAAGTAAAGACTTCAATGAAATTAAAAGAAAAGCAATTCTAATAAGAAAACATGTGTCAACAAAACCTGAATTTCTTTCTCTTAAACTAAGCCATCATTATCTGCCATAAGCATAACAGAAGAGTTGTTAAAACAAAAGAAGTGGAATTGTTTTGATTTTTTATTTGCATATTATTATTTATTATTATTATAAATGGTATTACTTCCCTTTTAAACAAAACAAAAACCAAAGCTCCTTTGCCACACCCTGCCCCAGTTCTGATAGCAGGATGAGGTGTTGACTTGTTTCAGGAAAGCTGTTTTCTCTTTGGTTTTGAAGATGCACATTTGTATGTGTTTTTATAAAATTGTCTCTCTGAAGTAAATCCCATCAACTGCATTATCTAGAATAATTAATGGTTGGGATACATAAGAGGAGRAAAATACATGTTAGGAGGAAAAGAAGAAAAAAAAAAAGTACTACAGGTAGCTAATTAACACCTTCTGGATGGGATTGGATACTTTATAATCAACTTTAGTGCCTCTACACCATTCTCCCTAGCACTTACTTTTCCAGTACCGCAGCACAAAGACACCTTTGCTAGTTTCTAGCCAGTTCAGATCTAGTTTATATTTGTATTGTCAAGAGGGCAAAAGGATCCGTTGGGTTTTTTTGTTGTGGTCTTTGTTTGTTTGTTTTTTTAAACACCTGTTAGAAAAAAGGATGCATTAAGGCCCTTTTCACCACTCTTAAGGAATCACTTCCAGTGCATCAAATTGAGCATCTTACTACAAATTTCTACAACCATATGGTCATTAGAAGCTTTTGTACTTAACAAAAGTTAATACTATCAAGAGTATCTTGTCTCCATAAACTTCTCACTGTGATGCCATCCTTTACAACTATATGTACTATCCAGCAAGTGACTGAAGAGAATCCTGTTTTGGTTCAGTATTGTTTTTTGTTTTGTTTTTAAACTTTTTAAGACTGTTACTATTAAATTAGATTTTGAAAGTTTATATTGCTTTAGAGATCTATGTTAACCTTAAAGTGAATAAAGCTCAAAACTGAAGCTTAGTGCCTTGGTGAGTATGAGCCACAGTTGTGTATTTCAGCTTAATCCTAGCCATTGATTCTTTAAAAATTTCTTTTTCTTAAGTAAGATACCGAAGCTCTATCTAATCTGTTTTATGGTAGTCATGTCTCGTGCTGGTCAATTTTTTTCTTCTACATTAGAGCAATATTCTTCTCATTCCAAGAGATGTTGCAGCCACTGTTAATCAAGATAAGGAAGTATCAGTGTATTTCCAGAGCAGTTAAAGCTAGATTATAATTGAAATGAAAGGCAATTTGATATCTGAGATTGTACAATACCAAAGGACAGAGGGGTAGAAAAATCTCCCAAATGGTGACCTCCGGCCCACTAGAAGGAAAGTGACAGAGACATCCTTACCAAGCCCTTGCACAGGAAGACAGACGCAAGATCATTCCCAAGAAAGTAGGCAAGTCATGAAGATAAGAGTGTTCAGATTACCTGGCATCCATTATCACTGTAAGAAATGCTAGCATTAAACTGCAGCTGTGATGATATACTCAAGAAATATTATTTTCATTCATATTATTTAGTATGTGGTATTATTTATCAATGAATCCTGAAAATGGTGGGGGGATTACCATTTTTCTAGGTGTTTACAGAAAGATGTGCGAAGGCAAAGGGTAAAAAGCAATATGAAAAACAATTGGCAAAACAGCACAGTGACTACTCTCAGTACACAACCCTATCCACTGTGCCATACTGCCTTAGTGAAGGAAAAAAAGTGAAGAGACTATGCACAACCACCTTTTCTACTCTTGACATTATTCAGTCAGCACTAGAGAGAGGTAATAAAGTGACTATACGATGTACTGAGGGCTCATCTGGCTCACTGGCGAGGCTGCCAGCATAGTGCTTTTGCCCTGAAGGGGCTGAAAATATTTGACATCAACAACTTGATCTACTGGGATTGTGACAGCAGGTCTGTATCTCTTTAGTGCAGCGTGTCAAACTGAAGAAAATAGGGAAAGCAACATGGGACAAATGTTTTGACCTTACAGTGCTGTGCTGTGGTGATGAGATACTACAAGTGTTATCATTTTCCCTGCTAACGCTTGCCAGGAGCAATACCTTCTGCTGTACTTATGACTGGACTTCTTTATGTACATGTTCTGTTATACATTGGCAAAGTCATTAATATTAACAGTTTGATTCTAAAAATTCCATCTATTCTGTTCAGAAATGTACAAATCATTTAAACAATGGAAGTAACTTTCTCAGATCAGATAAAGGATATGTAAACTTAAAGAATTTTTTTTTTAAATAGTCAAAAATCATTTTGAAAGGACCTTGAGATATAATAATTGCCAAGGAAAAAATAACTCCAGTGCATTGTTCGCAAATGAAAAATCGCAACACAGCTTCCTTAACAATACGCAACACAAAACTATCTGATAGTGCATGTCTTCAAGGGTCAGATGGAAGGTTCATATCTTTTAAGTGATTCTCCTTGTTCTTGTATTGTTAGTCATGATACAGGCCTGCTGTACAGTGAAATACAAGGTTAGTGAAATAGTGTATGTGAGTAATACAAAGGCTTCTTTCACCTCCCCCCCTGCCAAAAGGCCATTTTTATTCCTATTCTTCCAGAACAGAGGAAGTCAAAATCCTCCATATAGAATCATAGAATAGTTTGGGTTGGAAGGGACCTTTAAAGGTCACCTAGTCCAACACCCCTGCCATGGGCAGGGACATCTTCAACTAGATCAGGTTGCTCAGAGCCCCGTCCAGCCTGACCTTGAATGTTCCCAGGGATGGGGCATCTACCACCTCTCTGGGCAACCTGCTCCAGTGTTTCACCACTCTCATTGTAAAAAATTTCTTCCTTATATCTAGTCTAAACCTACCTACCTATCATATATCTATCATATCTAGCTATAATCTACCTCTGTCATATTTCTATCCTATCTATCTTCATTGCAATTTCCAGTTCAGCAAATTAAATAAACCAGAAACAAAAGTTGTATTAAATCTATAAGGCATTAATTAAAACAGGAGGTGCGCGACTACAGGCTCCTTCAGACTCTTGCAGTGAAAATATTATGAACAGAATTAAAAATCACATTTTTAGTTTATATTGTAATCCCTTTGTTAATGTCTAAGCATATCAATACAGTCAACAATAAGAAAAGGGATTTTACAAATCTCAGTAAGTGTCTAAAAGCTTTTTAACTAGAATTAATATACCAAGTTATTATGATATGCATAATAGTAATTGGAGTACACAGTTAAAAAAAAAAAAATAACAACACTAAGCTATTCTAAATACAGCATAACTGTCTTAGTGTCACAATTGTACCATGCATAGACAATCACAAAAAAAAAAAATAATTTTAGGAATTTTGGGAGACAATATTTGTTTTCTTGTATCTCCTGATAAAATATGTTATTTGCAAAACTCTTCCTATATCAAATGTTACTCTATTATGTAACTAGATCACCATAATTAATGTGATAAGTTCAGAAACCTTAATCTGCTAATGGAAGAAGAAGAGTGTGTGATATTTACATATCTTTTGGAGAATGATATTGAAAGAGCAGCATTCACAGAAGAGCAGGACTGTTGAATATTAATAAAAATATGGTGCTCATTTTTCTAGATACATATACTGAGGTGGTTCTGCTGTTAATTTCAGTGTGAAATAATTTGTTAATCATGAGCATACAGCCAAACACTCAGTACTACCAACAGAATCTGCAAGTGACATGAATTTATTTTTAATTTTGTTTTTTTCTGCCTAAATTAATCATGAGAGCACTCAATACATCATTTGTGGTTTTCTAGCTTAAAAGCTGTCACACAGTTTGTCACAGATGAGAAACACCACAATGTAACTTAAGCAATGAGTCACACGTCATCATTAGCATCGAATGCTAAAAACCCACAAAATGAAAATTATTCACCCATATCATTAAGTACTTTCTTTGGAAGTACTAAAGGAAGTACTTCCTTGGGGAGCGAAGACTTGAAGGCCAAGCTTAGCAGCATCTCTCTCAAATACGAATCAGGGAATTAGATCCTGTATTTGCAACTAATAATTCAACCTCTTTTAATACAGAAGAATTTTATCCCACTCTTTAACAGTGCAAAAATGCATTTTAGTAATTTTGCTTTCTATCATAGTGAATAGTTATAAGTCTTGATAATGTGAAATAAAATTTTTCTTCCTTAAGAAGAGAGAGCTATTCTTGCTATTTACCATGTTTTTAGGTTGACATATTCTAGTTACATGTTGCTTCTCCCCATCTGAGGTTTCACACTGATGGTCCTTTGAGGAAGTTAAGTACCCCAAAGCACTACCTCTTTCAGTGTTTTGTTGAATTTGAATTAAGATTCCCTGTAGTAAGTTGCAAAATTGTTCAAAATTGACTCCAGGCATCCTAAGAACCCTAAAGCTTCTAAGGGACTTGTTTAAAACTAAAAACTGAATATCTCCTGAAGGAAAACTACATGTCAGATTTATATTATAATGCGTTATTGTGCTTTTTGTTCTAATTGGGTTTGAAGCCAAAATGCTGTTGTTTTGCAAATGCTCCTGAAGTATTATTCTGTTATTATTATTTCCACATAGAAAACCAAACAAAAACCAGCATAACAAATAATAGCACCAGAACAATAGCAATTCTGGCAAATTTTCCATCCATTATCCATATTATTTAATTATACAATTTTAAGCTGCGCATGAGTAAGAAGTTTTAATATTTATGGGGAATAATAGTGACAGGTTACATTTTATACAAATGAAGTAAAACTACTTTGAGTGTCTAAGAGGACAAAATTTTATTTTGAAAATTTTAGCTTAGCCTCAAGAATTAGATAAGGAATATGAAAAAGTAAATCATATCTGCCAATAAAGCATATATAATCATCAGCAAATTTGTACCACTACTTTGCACTTCAGCAATAGTAAAATACTCTTATTTAATGGTAATCAAGACAGTGAAAGCGGCCAAGATATGAGAAGCCTAAATGCGCTGTTTCTTTAATCACAGAAATTTCTTGAGAACTGATACTTCCTTTGTGGACGTTTAAATCTTCTTTAAAACAGACTACAGTTGAATTATTTTTTTCTTCTGTATTACACCYAAATGTATATTTGATTCAAATATAAATGTGGAGTTATTCATTCAGGGCTCTATTTTTTTGATGTAACACAGTATGAGGCTCCTGCATATTCTAAATAGAACCACCATATGAGTAATACAAGTATTGTGTAACAGATTTTTGTAATAATAGGAACTCTTTCATGTTTGAGATTTAATCTTTTGAGACAGAAAGATGACCTAGCAATTACTTTATATTAATTTATAACTTTGTTAGAACTTTTTCCTTTAAAAATTATCTCTGGTTACCATTTATCATATATTTATGTATGACTATATATGTAAATTAAACTCAGACAGGTAACGGCAACTTCCCCAAACCGAACAAAAAACCCACCAAACAAATCCACAACAATCCTCCATCTTTTAAAGTAACACTGTCAATACTTAAAAAGTGTCCTTGGCCTTGTGTGTTGTAAAAGTTACTAAAGCAATAGCTTGTCAGAATGATACGCACATTAGATATACCTAATAGCTCTGTAGCTTTTCTGGAGATAAAAAAAAAGGAGACTCTGTTCTTGTTTATCTTAATGAAGCAGAGTGTCCCAAGATGCCTTCACAGCTTTCATAAGCTCTATTTGGCCCTTAGCTTTGTTTTAATATAACCAGAGTAAACTGATGGATCCACTTTGATCATTAAATTTCTCCTCCACTGATTTAGTTTCAAATCAACCTTTTTTGATTTTCTAGTGCCCCAGTCCACTCTACACAGCTAAATCAAGCAAGAGTAAACTAATCCAGTTTAACATCATATTCATAAAGTCATTTCGTAGCTGTAGTTGGTACTTGATAGAGTTCAAAATTTAACAAACCATATTTAAATACAGGAACAGCTCCTTTCAGATTGAAGGACTAAGGCAATGCTCACTCAGCTGATGTGAGAAATTGAGAGTTAATGACCTGGATTCTCAAGATGGTCCAGCCTTTTAGACTAAGACAGCTAGCTATGACACCAAGGCTGTACATACACCTGTGAAACAAAATGGTATGAGGAACTTCAGCTGAACACTCCTTACCCTCTACTAAGAAAGTCCTCCTACTGAGTGAAATATGGTTCACACCAGATCCAGCTCCTTCACTCAAATGGCATCTGAGATTTGGATATCCTCAACAAGTCTGAAATGGTGCTAGTACAGGCATAGTGAGACTATGCTGTGCTTCATTACTTTGAGATATATCATAACACTCAGACCTTAAATATACAAACAAGCAGAAAATCACTGCACTCAAAATTCCAATGTTGAAACTATTCAGATTCTTGAAACAAACATTTAAATTGTAGTTTACTGAACAGATTAAAATTCTGTTCTCTCAATGTCTACATGTTTCTGCACTACAGGAAACAGATGGCCTTTGACATCAACCAACCTTTGGAAAGCAAAAGGAAGGGAGTTCAAATACAAGTCAAGATAATGTGCATTTCAGGTTGCCTGTATACACATAAATCCTTTACAAGCTTATATCTCAACCCAATCCACACAGAAGGAATACGTAGTCTATATTCACTTGCGTTTTAATTCTCAGTAGGAAAATAATGGAAGAAGGTCAAGTACCAGTTATACCAAAATAGTAATGTAGTTCAACTGTATAGAAAAGGCTATATTAGAAGAGACCAATTTTGGTGCAGACATCCATACCAGTTACTTCACTGTACAGTTAAAGAATCCATGGAAGAGGTAATTGAAAACATTTGTAATCCAGGTTGTATCTTATAGGAACAGCATTTCAACTCATTGCATAGTGGCTAGCATAGATCCTGAAGATGCTTATTCCGTAGGCTACCAGTATTTATCACCCAGTTAATATAAGGCAGGATGCTCACATTTTCATTTTAACATCAGACAGACTTAGAATCATAGAATCATAGAATCATAGAATCATTAAGGTTGGAAAAGACCTCTAAGATCATCGAGTCCAACCATCAACCCAGTACAAATGCCCACTAAACCATGTCCTGAAGCGCCACATCCACACGTTTTTTGAACACCTCCAGGGATGGTGACTCCACCACTTCCCTGGGCAGCCTGTTCCAATGCCTGACTACCCTTTCAGTGAAGAAATTTTTCCTAATATCCAATCTAAACTTCCCCTGGCGCAACTTGAGGCCATTTCCTCTCGTCCTATCGCTTGTTACTTGGGAGAAGAGACCAACACCCATCTCTCTACAGCCTCCTTTCAGGTAGTTGTAGAGAGCGATAAGGTCTCCCCTCAGCCTCCTCTTCTCTAGGCTAAACAACCCCAGCTCCCTCAGCCGCTCCTCATAAGACCTGTAGACTTCATTAGGTACATAAAATTTTTAAACTGTAATGTTTGTTAATACTATAGTAACCATATATAGTAGTGGGCAGACTGTATGACATGAAGGTACCAGTATAAAAGGTCTACAAGCAAGCGAACATGCTTCATGCATTAATCAAGAATCAGTGGGTTATACAGTCCATTGATAATTACATCTGTTATCAACTGACAGGATTTCCATATTTTCTATATATCCAGGTATTTATTTTGAAAATGCAAAATCACTAACATATATTAGAAACAGAAGATGGGTTTGACTGCACTTAAATGAGTATGTATTAGTAACAGAAACAGGGTTTAACAAATTTATACATATACATTTATATGGAAATAAAGACATTTTTGTTAAATTTGTCACCTTCTATAAAAAGCTTGTTATTTCATTTAATTACCAAAAAACTCATCTTTCCTTGTCAACTTACATGCAGTTAGAATAAAGCATGATTTCTTATCATGTTTTTTCTAATTAAAGTACAAAAGGACTTTTCTCATTTAGAAGCTAAGCACAATAGGAAGAAGGAAGTTTACATGCTTGCGATTTCAAGCAAGGATCAAGACATTGTTCCTTAGCGTGACTCATAACCAGGAATTCATATCTAGATTCCTGTTAGGTTCCACATCTGACTCATGTCCTCTCACAAGGTGTGGTGCGGAAGCTATTCTGAAAGTTGTAAGACAATAATTTTCAAACATACCAAGGAGACATAAAAATGAGCCATTTCAGTCTCCTGGAAATGACTAATGAGAACTATTTCAGCCATTACTTGCAAATATTTACTCTCCAAGGCAGAAGGCCATAGTTACCAAGGTTTTAATAATAGAAATACAGGGTAGGTACACTTCCCAAACATTTTGGGCCAATCCATATTATGTGGTATAAAGACAAGATAAGCCGCCACTGCAACCTATATATATATATATGTATTTAACATATTTAAATTAACTTAAAAATCACTTTGAAATTCTAAGAAGGGCCAAACTACTTTTTTTAAAAAAAAAAAACAACTTTTTTTTTCTTTTTAATATTCTTCATTAAGATAATGAATGCTCAATGTCCAGATGGAGATTGGTGGCAAGTGGTATCCCGCAGGGGTCCGTATTGGGACCAGTACTGTTTAATGCTTTCATCAGTGACATAGAGAGTGGGATTGAGTGCACCCCCAGCAAATCTGCAGACAACACTAAGCTGAGAAGTGCAGTTGACACGCCTGAGGGATGGGATGCCGTCCACAGGGACCTGGACAAGCTCGAGAAGTAGGCCCGTGTGAAAGTCAATAAGGCCAAGTGCAAGGTCCTGCACCTGAGTTGGGGCAACCCCCTGTATCAATACAGGCTGAGGGAAGAAAGGATTGAGAGCAGCGCTGCCGAGAAGGACTTGGGGGTACTGGTGGATGAAAAGCTGGACATGAGCCATATCCTGGGTTGGACATGCAACCGTACCTTGGGCTGCATCAAAAGAAGCATGGCCAGCAGGTCGAGGGAGGTGATGCTGCCCCTCTACTTCGCTCTGGTGAGACCCCACCTGGAGTATTGTGTCCAGCTCAGACATGGACCTGTTGGAGCGGGTCCAGAGGAGGGCCACAGAAATAATCAGGGGATGGAACATCTCTCCTACAAAGAAAGGCTGAGAGAGTTGGGGTTGTTCAGCCTGGAGAAGAGAAGGCTCCGGGGAGACTTTATTGCGGCCTATCAGTACTTAAAGGGGGCTTATAAGAAAGATGGGGACAGACTTTTTAGCAGGGCTTGTTGCAACAACACAAGGGGAATGGTTTTAAACTAAAAGAGGGTAGATTTAGACTAGATATAAAGAAGAAATTTTTTGCAATGAGGGTGGTGAAACACTGGCACAGGTTGCCCAGAGAGGTGGTAGATGCCCCATCCCTGGGAACATTCAAGGTCAGGTTGGACGGGGCTCTGAGCAACCTGATCTAGTTGAAGATGTCCCTGCCCATGGCAGGGGTGTTGGACTAGATGACCTTTAAAGGTCCCTTCCAACCGAAACTAGTCTATGATTCTATAAACACAAAACTTATTCTGGAAGGTAGAATGGAAACCAAAATCATGCATAAAGGGAACTAGAGAGACTCTCACTTTACAGACGGCCTGTGAATACTTTTGACATATGAGAGACAGATCCTCACAGACATGTCTCCTTTCCATCTCCTGAAGACTGCATCTACCACTTTTTCTCATGCTTTCTTGCCTCTGAATGTATGTGCCCTTGTGCAGGACAGGTTGTCTTGGCATTTCAGTCAAATCCATGATTGGGAATCCCTTCTTTCCTTTTCCACATCTCATTCATTGTTACTTGTTTCAAGTAAGGAGGTAAAGCAGGCAATTTTGGTCTCATTGACTACATGTCTGATATAAAAACTGTTTTTCAGTGGAACTCAAAATGAGAAATGGGCTTGAAGTCCTACACAGCAATCAGGCTTCCACTATGCTATGTACTGTAAACTCCTGGAAATGAAAAAGATACTCTCTGCCCTAAAAAGCGTATAACCTTCTAGCACACAGATACAGCAAAGACATAGGAAGGAAGAAAGTCTAACAGCCATACAAGAGGGAGAGTAGCATGAGGCAGGCTAAACCCTTGGATGGGTGTTTTATCTATGAAAAAATCTGAATTATACCTTCTAGCTACTCTTCATAGTCCTCTGAAAACCTGAAAACCTTCCTTTCTCTTCCCTTCTATATTAAGTGAATATTTGTTCCGGGGGGCCCACCACAAGAAGCAAAACAGGGAACAAACTAAAGAAAGAGCAATGATTATGTAGGGAGCAACAGATCTACATCTATATAAAAAGTGTAGAAATAGTCCTACTGCTTTTCATTTTGCTAAGCTCAGAAGGTTTCTCTGGGAAACAAAACACTCATCCCTCATAGATTTAACCCCATATTCGACTCCCCCCATGAATAGCCACTTTATAATGGAAGTTCAGTTCTGTAAATTACAATCTGGTGTACTTTCTTTGCGTTAATGGCAGTTTCAACTGATAAGGACTTGAAGAGTATATCCCAGACTAAGTGAAAATATTCCCTCCAACACACAACAACAAAAAGTTATTAAATACAGTTAAACAAAACTGTCTTGTAGGAAGTCTGCCTACTTTCAACACAGTTACATAAGGCTGTGCTTGATTTTCATTACCACAATGTAATCTGATAAAATTAATTTTTTTCTTATGAAATTTAACATTTGGTTCCTAAATAGCCAATGATGCAAGACATAAATTTCAAATCAAGTCATACCAGAAGAGAAAGTAAAATATTTATGGTAATATTTTAACTGTACTTATGACATGACCAATGATTTTAACCATCCTTTTGCAAATAGGATTTCTTTCCTAAAGATTCCCCAGAGAAACAGCTTTTCCTCATCAGAGGCTAATTTTTGCATGTCTACCTGCATTCAGGTAAATAGGTATCTGGGCCATGAACTTCTTTGTGCTTTGTGCATTCAAAGGTCAAACCAATTGATTAAAATGGCAACTAGCAAGTCCGTATAATGTGGTTACAAGGTGGCCCAATAGTCTCCATGTGCACCTCATTAGGTCTAATTGCATTGAAGCGAACTGTAATTCACTGTTAATCTAAAACAGCTGAGAGGATGGTGTTCTTCACACAAAGTGCAGTCAGGTACGTAATTTCAAGCATGCTTTGTGTCCTTGCAAATTACAGCAGAGTTAAGAGAAAGCTTGCATATTACTGACAAAATGAAAAGGCTAGTAATCAGTAGATCAGGCTGGAGAGACAAAGGCTTAATACCTAAGTGCAATACAATTTTTGCTAGCAAAAATTTCAAGGATGTACATACATTAGACATCCATAGGTTTGACAGAATACTATTCAACTCATTCCTTATCTGTTCTAGGTCTCACCCCACTCCCCAGTCTTCGTACTACTGAAAAAACAAATATTCCTGCATAGAGAATATGCAGAAATAGTGTGAACTTCTGGTTAAAACTCCCCTGTGTGTTGTACAATGGCAACTTTATTGCCAGCTATCTGGGAAGCTTTATGTGCCTGAAGATAGTTTTCTCCAGACTGGGGGGGGGATTAAATCAAATCAAACCAGTAGGCAACTCCTGAAAAACAAACTGGAAGAGAAGTATAGGGATTTCAAGGCTAAATCCAAAATCTGGCTTTTGCGGCAGCATAAAATTGTTACAGTACTCACCTTTTACATGTCTGGCTTGCAGGGCAGAATCCATGCTTGAAGGGTACCATGCAAGGTGTAGTGACAGTGAGGCACCTCAGGGAGGGATCCACTTTGGCTGAAATGGAAAAGATAGCTAAAGGGAACACCTCCAAAATTTCACACCCGGACAAAGAAAGGCAGGTCTCAGAGGAAAAAGCGTAGATGCTTACTTCAGCTAACATCTGAATACCGTTATATGTTTCAGATTACACCTTACAAATTAGGTATCTTTATGCCAGATGAATCTCATAATCTAAGCTCTTCCTGTATCTGACCTCTTAAGCTTAAGTTTGCATCTCCAACACAAGCAGAACAACTTAAAAAGATAATGAAGATTGGTTCAAAAAGTCAAATGCCATTACATACACCAATTTTGCGCAAGACCGATAAGCTTAACCATCTAAAAATTTTAACCAGTCTAGTTGAATATTCATAACTTAGTTCCTAACTGTATTACTTATTAAAACAGCTCTTTATTTAACCACATTGTGAGACCCCAAATCACAGAGTAGGACTCTGCTGTGCTAGGTAGCAAGAGGACAAAAACAGTCACTTCCCAGGGACTGCAAAACAAAACATCAGGCTGGAGAGAACAGAGAGATGTAAGCAGAGACAGGTGTACAAGGAAATCAGGAAAATAAGAAATGCAGCATCCACAGAACATTCCCAGCCTGACATTTCTTCTCATTTCTTTCATAGGCATTATAACAAGGGAGAGTTTTAAGGACTTGAATTTAATGAGGTCATCTTTTAAACATTTATGGCAAGTTTCAAATACAGGGTCAACACAGAAGAAAGCACAAAAGTGCTTGTTTGAAAATCTAACAAGTGGGCAATAAGGGCATAATGGAAGGCAGGAGATGACATCTCAACTGAAGGGGAGGACAGACTATAATGTACTCGTGTGTGACACAATAGAAGCACAGGCTTTGTCACAGCATTCACTTGGACATGATGAACTTGTCAAGGCCAGAAAAAAGACTATTATAGCAACTGAGATACAATATGTTAAGTGCTTGGACAAGAGTTTTAAATGTTTTCCTATCCATGCAAACAGTCATCAAAAAGGAACTACAAGAATAAGATGAAACTTACCTAGGAAGAGGTCTGAGGTGATCATGATGGATCTGGGCCTCCATGAAAGGCAAGATGGCAGAAAATGGAAGCTAAGAGGAAGGCCTCAGGCAGAGGAAAACGTCTGATAAAGCGCTCAGGTTTAGTCAAGTCCAGCTGGATCGGTCAATTCCATTGATTTAGAGGCGATGGTAATCACAAACCAATATTTTATTACGAAAAGACAGAAAAAAGTCCAGAGATGACATCTTTTTTTAGATCCAAGACTCAATAGTTCGGAGATGGTAGCTGAAACAGAGTTTGTACACAGGATTATTGTGCTTTTTCAATTAATAATTTAAAAATATATATTACTTAAGAGATGGCATGCACACTTACTTCTTCTGCTAAGGCAGAAGGTAGAGAATACTTTTTCTAGCTTTCCCCATTGCTTAAAAGTTTTCCTAAAATCAGGGGAGCAAAAGATGATGCAAAAGATGATGCTACGCAAAATATGTCCATGAACCTGCAACTATACATACGTTAACCATCACAATACAGTGTAAAAATAGAAGCTGACCATATGTAACATCCAAGCATTTACTAAGCAGACTGGTAGATAATTAAGTTTATAAAAAGTGCTCACTCTTAAGCCATGGGAAAATATTTCAATTTACTATATGCCATAAAAAATTATGTTGTGCTTTACTTAATTATTTATACTGGTGAGATTTATTTGGAATTATTGGTAAGAACTTCAGCACTTATGGTGGGACATTTCTTGTGAGAAAYAGAGATGTAAAACTCTGCATGAAGCTTCACAGACAAGAGAATTGGTACTAAAAGTACACCTGATTACAACTTTCTCAGCTTCATTCAATTGTAAAACTCTAAAAAAGAAAGTTAACTCCCAGACTTCATTTGATCCTGCATGCAACCCTCCTCTGTCCATGTTTCTTTGCCTCAATCACGTGTTATAAAATGTCTGAAACATTGTTCTCACTGCTTTCAATCAAAGTCAGCATAACAGTCTCACCTGTTTTCTGATGAGATTGCTAGCCCTGGAGATCATCTGTGATGACCTGTAAAGATAGTAAGGAAGAGGTGAATAGAATTCATTTCATTAATAGCGGAAGAAAAAAATAGTGTTACCAAAGCACTAACCGCAATTGTCTGATGGAGGAAAGAGATCCCTCCCTGCAGCCCTCCTAAAGTGCTTTGATCCACTCTGCTTCGACTGGCCATCTTAACTAATTTTTCACCTACGAGGAGGCTCTTATCCCCTCAGTTTATGTTTATGGGAGAAACAACATGCTTATACACTGAAGTGAGAACTGACCCTGAAGAATGGCAGTTGCTAATGGTGGGAAGTTTAAGTGGTTAGCATTACTTTCTGAACCTACTGCTCCTTTAACTCTTATTTAAATTAGTGTCAGCTGCATTACTTCAGGAACAGAGAAAAGAAATTTGGTATCTTGTAAAACATGTACCCAACTGACTAAAATTGCCATCTATCAGTGTAAGCATGCTGCTACCACTGTTGTTGCATCATACTATAGCTTCTCTATAATTTTCCCTGTACTGATCTTTTAGGTACAGATGTTCTAGTTAAATATCCCTGAAGACATTAGGTAACAAAATAGCTAAACACATAGTTACCTAGGTAGTCCCCAGGAAGGATGTGCTTTGCATTAAGCTCTCTGATTATAAACTCTACATTCATGATTTTGTTTCTTTGTTGCTGATAAGCATATTGCCAGTACCAAGTAAGAATGCTTCATTAATAACTTAAATTACATATAGAATTATCACATGTTCATATAATGAGCATATGATTATCATAGAATCATAGACTACTTTGGGTTGGAAGGGACCCTTAAAGGTCATCTAGTCCAACACCCCTGCCATGGGCAGGGACATCTTCAACTAGATCAGGTTGCTCAGAGCCCCGTCCAGCCTGACCTTGAATGTTTCCAGGGATGGGGCATCTACCACCTCTCTGGGCAACCTGTGCCAGTGTTTCACCATCCTCATTGTAAAAAATTTCTTCTTTATATCTAGTCTAAATCTACCCTCTTTTAGTTTAAAACCATTCCCCTTTGTCCTGTTGCAACAGGCCCTGTTAAAAAGTCTGTCCCCATCTTTCTTATAAGCCCCCTTTAAGTACTGATAGGCCGCAATAAAGTCTCCCCRGAGCCTTCTCTTCTCCAGGCTGAACAACCCCAACTCTCTCAGCCTTTCTTTGTAGGAGAGATGTTCCATCCCCTGATTATTTCTGTGGCCCTCCTCTGGACCCGCTCCAACAGGTCCATGTCTGAGCTGGACACAATACTCCAGGTGGGGTCTCACCAGAGCAGAGTAGAGAGGCAGCATCACCTCCCTCAACCTGCTGGCCACGCTTCTTTTGATGCAGCCCAGGATATGGTTGGCTGCCCGGGCTGTGAGCACACGTGTCCAGCTTTTCATCCACCAGTACCCCCAAGTCCTTCTCGGCAGGGCTGCTCTCAATCCTTTCATCCCCCAGCCTGTATTGATACAGGGGGTTGCCCCAACTCAGGTGCAGGACCTTGCACTTGGCCTTGTTGACTTTCACACGGGCCTACTTCTCGAGCTTGTCCAGGTCCCTGTGGACGGCATCCCGTCCCTCAGGCATGCCAATTGCACCTCTCAGCTTAGTGTCGTCTGCAGACTTGCTGAGGGTGTGCTCGATCCCACTGTCTATGTCATTGATGAAGATATTAAACAGTACCGGTCCCAATACGGACCCCTGCGGGACACCACTCATCACSGATCTCCATCTGGACATTGAGCCATTGACCACTACCCTCTGGATGCGTACATCCAACGAATTCCTCACCCACCAGATAGTCCACCTATCAAATCCATACCTCACCAGTTTAGAGAGAAGGATGTTGTGGGGGACCGTGTCAAAGGCCTTACAGAGGTCCAGATAGATGACACCTTTAGCCCTTCCCATGTCCACTGATGTAGTCACTACATCATAGAAAGCCACTAGGTTGGTCAGGCAGGACTTGCCCTTGGTGAAGCCATGCTGGCCGTCTCAAATCACCTCCCTGTCCTCCATGTGCCTTAGCACAGCTTCCAGGAGGATCTGTTCCATGATCTTCCCAGGCACAGAGGTGAGACTGACTGGCCTGTAGTTCCCCGGGTCTTCTTTTTTTCTCTTTTAAAAACAAGGGTTATGTTTCCCCTTTTCCAGTCAGTGGGAACTTCACCTGACTGCCACGACTTCTCAAATATGATGGATAGTGGCTTAGCAACTTCATCTGCCAGTTCCTTCAAGACACACGGATGCATCTCATCGGGTGCCATGGACTTGTCCACCTTCAGGTTCCTTAGTCTCGAACCTGATCTTCTCCTACAGTGGGCAGCTCTTCATTCTCCCAGTCCCTGCCTTTGCCTTCTGCGGCTTGGGTGGTGAGGCTTGAGCACTTGCCAGTGAAGACTGAGGCAAAAAAGTAATTGAGTACCTCAGCCTTCTCCATATCCTGGGTAATCAGGTCTCCCATTTCCTTCTGGAGAGGGCCCACATTTTCCCTAGTCTTCCTTTTATCACTGACGTACCTATAGAAGCTTTTCTTATTGCCCTTGACGTCCCTAGCCAGATGTAACTCTGTCAGGGCTTTAGCTTTCCTAACCTGATCCCTGGCTGCTCGGACAATTCCTCTGTATTCCTCCCAGGCTACCTGTCCTTGCTTCCACCCTCTGTAGGCTTCCTTTTTGTGTTTGAGTGTGTCCTGGAGCTCGTTGTTCACCCATGCAGGCCTCCTGGCGTTTTTACCAGACTTCCTCTTTGTTGGGATGCATCGCTCCTGAGCTTGGAGGAGGTGATCCCTGAATATTAACCAGCTTTCTTGGGCCCCTCTTTCCTCCAGGGCTTTATCCCACGGTACTCTACCAAGCAGATCCCTGAAGAGGCCAAAGTCTGCTCTCCTGAGGTCCAGGGTAGTGAGCTTGCTGTGCGCCCTCCTCGGTGCCCTACAGATCTTGAACTCCACCATTTCATGGTCACTGCATCCAAGGCTGCCCTTGAGCTTCACATTCCCCACCAGCCCGTCCTTGTTGGTGAGAACAAGGTCCAGCAGAGCACCTCTCCTCATTGGCTACCACTTGGAGAAGGAAGTTATCATCAACGCATTTCAGGAACCTCCTGGATTGCTTATGTCCTGCTGCGTTGTCCCTCCAACAGATATCGGGGTGGCTGAAGTCTCCCATGAGGACCAGGGCTCGTGAATGTGAGGCTGCTCCTATATGTCTATAGAGGGCCTCATCCGCTCAATGTTCCTGGTTGGGTGGCCTGTACCAGATCCCCACTATAATGTCACCTGTCCCTGCCCTCCCTTTAATCCTGACCCATAAGGTCTCGGTCGGATCCTCACCCATCCCCATGCGGAGCTCCATGCACTCCAGCTGGTCATTGACATAGAGGGTGATACAACACCTCCTTGCCTCCCCTCCCTAAAGAGCCTGTATCCCTCCATTCCAACACTCCAGTCATAGGAGCCATCCCACCACACCTCCGTGATGCCAGTAAGATCGTAGCCCTGCTGGCGTGCGCACATCTCTAACTCCTCTTGTTTATTCCCCATGCTACGTGCGTTTGCGTAGAGGCATTTAAGTTGGGCTCCCAATAAAGCTGTCTTACTGGGTGGAGTTCCTTTGTGCTGCTCTTCAGGTGCTCATATATTATATTCATATAGGATTAGTTCTCCAGTCAATGTAGAGCATTAAAGCACTAAGACACAGATGGTATACAAAAATAATAATTTAACTCATTAAACTGTACTCCGGGAGAAGCAGAAACAACTTATGCACAAACTGTGTTGCTGGCTGAATCGTAGATGGGAGTGAATCAAACCTCTCTTGCTTCCTATTCCATTTCAGGAATTCAAAACCTTTAACTTAGATGATATTACTGTCCCAGACTTTTCTAAGGCTCTTTTTTGATCCCCTTCGAAGGCTGTCCCATCTACTCTTTAGAATCCCCATCTCTTCACTAGCTTCTTCAATACCTTATTTTTGCTTTGAATGCTTGCTTTAAAGCAAGGAAAATCTACATGATTTAATGGTTTGGCTAGTGAAGTTCTGATCAGCCCCACAAGTTTACACACATTCTGTAGTTGAGTGCTCTGCGCTCATATGTGCAGAAGACTAGTGTAACACACAACAAACACCTACGTAGAATTAACACTACAAAGATACAAAGATATTGAGAATGTTTATGATAGAAAATACCGCAGTGTCCCAAATATAAATAAATGTCTGATCAGTTTTTGATTTACTTGCAAGTGCCTGCTTTTTATAGTCAAAGGTAAATCTATAAATTTCTTCCTCTTTCTGGGACAAGTTACAATTTAATATCTTTTACTTCTCCTTTTTTTCCTTAATATTAAAGAAAAAATACCCCTGAAATGTCACTTGATTGATTGTAATGGCCAGCTGTTACAATCTCAATGGAAGTATAAGAACTGCTGCCTAAGGTACACTGAAGAGTGCCAAACCTCATAGCAACTCAGCTCATCCTAAACGGCACCACAGTCTGGAGTGAAAACTGCAATTTTAAATTCTCCCAGAGACCCATTATTTGCAAACCATTGACACAAACAGCTCCAGTCCCCCCATCAATGTATACCTGGGGAGCTCTTCATCCACAGAGCCTTGCATGCTCAATAGCTTTCCATACTAGAAGTCCTTATGAAATTTTGGCTAAAGAGGTGTTCTTACATATGTGAAATGTTTTTTCTTTACCGTCCAAAAAGATCGTTAATATATTAAAATGTACACTCAGTCCATCTTGGTTTAGGAAATTTTCATTATAGAAAACAAGTCTGGTATCCAATAAATGTATGGAAAAAAAGGAAATCCAAGACAACTCTCCCAAAACTTCTAGGTAGGTTTAAAGAATAGCTTAATATATTTTTAAATGGTTGGAATTAAGGGGGGCAAATGAATCTAGAATTTTGACATTCCCTGAAAATGTAATCCCAAAGAATTTTTTTTTTAGTTAGAAATCCTTGTGAAAAGGGATTTATGTATAGACACTAAAACATTAATATTACTGTACAATGGAACCTGCTACACCATTGTCCTTCATTTATACTAACCTCCTGTAGAACTTAAAAAAACAAAAGCTTTTAAGAACACACAGATTAATTCTAAACTGATTAACTGACGATAACCAACATTCAGCATAAGCAGCTGATGCTCCTATCAGCAGTGAGCCTAGTGGATATTCAGAATACTGCATTTTCTTGCCTTTTTACCCATTTTTTAATTAAATCTGTTAGTGTCTGCCTCTCTATCTTATGTAAAATTAAAACAAATTATAAAAATAATTATTGCTGTATCATTGGCTTTAAAATTACAGAAAGAATTCAGGACGGAGAAATTGAAGATGTTTGATACTTTGCAGATTAAAACTGTACTCTTCACAGTTCCACTCAGAGAAATGTCTATTGCAATATCTTTCCTAAGCATCCTAAATATGTCATCTATTACATTATTTGATGTGATTTTATTTTCTTTCTTTTTTTTCACTTTTATGGGGGTTTGCTGCTTTTAGAGTTTAACTTCTCTAAAAGAATATTTTAGTTTTTATTTTTAACCTATTCTTTCTCTTCAAAAAAGAGACTGTGCATGAATGGCAAAACACACTACTCTTGTTCAGATTCTGCTACATAAGAAATTGAAGTATAGGGTTCTTTAATGTACCCCAGAGTTCAGCTCAATTCTGTAAATGGACCAGGCAATGTTCACACTTTATGGTGTGAAGATTTTGTATGTTATTACATATAGCTTAAGTAATTCACCCATCCCTTGCAATGCTTTAGTATTCTTAGTGTATCTACAAAAGTTTTTCCTTATATTTATCAAAACCTCTTTTTTGTCTTATCGGTCACACTTTATCTTCTGAATGTTTTTCTAATAGTAGAAACACTGGAGAAAGAGGAACGTAACAGCAAAGAATCAATAGGCTTATTCATATTCATTGACACTCCAATCACTGCTTTCTTTACAGGGAAACTGGCTCTTTTCCCCTAAAATTAGAAACTTCTCATACCAGCAGCCAAGGCTGTTCCAAGCAAATCTGAGAATGAGCGGGAAAGGTGGAAATATACCAACTCCAGGATGGCAAATAACAAACAATAACAGAAACATAAAACTCTCGCAGACCCAAACATTGCAGCCAAATCCAAACACACAGTGCATATATGGTATTGCATGCGCACGCACTCTGTAGCAGTTGCAGCTGCAGCAAAATACGTACTAAAATCCAACTGTGAACAAGTATTAACAGGCTCATTGCATCAATCCCATGGCAAAAGTGACACTGAGACACGAGGTTGTTGCTAATTATCCACCAGCCATTAATATATCTCCTGCTGCTGAGTCCTGTTTCCTAACATTGCATCTGTGATGCTTTTTTACCTTATTTCCAATTCAGCTACTGAAAATTTCATATGTAAGATATATTTTTTGGTCAAAGCAAAATGCAGCTCTGAGAACTCTTCAATCCACAGAATCGTGTAACAGAATAGGAAGAATGTTCATTGTAATCCTTAGCAAATATCTTCATCAAAGAACTATCAAAAGATTTCAGATGACAGTGTGAAGCTTTACAGTTGCTTTTTCTCTTTTTTTGTGTGAAAGAACAAAAGAAATCTTGTAAAATTAGCAAAAAAATTAACCTTTACTGGGCAAAACCATTTTTTCTACCATAGAAAGAAATACTTCTATACAATTATATTTGATTTTTTCCTCTAAGGATGAATTAAAAATATTTATTTTTGAATACACACACAAAAAAGGATTTTTTTTGGTAATACATATAAAAGGCAATATTAAAAATGGGTAAGTTTATTGTAGCTTAAAGTATTTGTTGATACTTATTGGATTTTACACAATATATTTAACATTTTTGCTGTGCTGGGAAAACGGAATAAATATTAATCTTTTCCACCAATTAATTTGCTCAACAGTCAGCTTCTACTAAATGGGCTTTTGCACAGGCTTACACCACCATGTCTAATGAAATAGCATACACGGAACCTGTACAGAGAAAATACGTGAGTGATGATACAGGTTTTCTTTGAGGTGGTTTCCTTGGAGCGAAAGGAAAAAATATTTGTGATACCCCAGCTCCACAGTACAGAGGGAATGTAAAGGTTTCTGATCTGTAAGGTCAAAACAGATCTGATGCCAAGTTAATAACTAGCAGAGAGATTAAATCACCGTTCACATGCAAATTAGAAGAATTTAATCAATTTTATTTTTCAGAACTCCAAACATGCTACAGCTAGAGGTCTGATACATGAAGAAAAGTCTGAATAGATGTTAGTGGAAGACATATGTAGTCCTTTTAAAGCTAACACATATCCTATGCAGCAATTTCTTACAAAAGATTGTAGCACTGTCATATCACATACTCCAAATTGTATATTCACATTTTGTATTGTTCATATTCATATTGTGCAGCATATTATGATGGGATGTGGTGTTTTATGTAACAGTTCAATTTAGCTTTTATCAGTACTTTCCATGCCTCTAGATTCCGTTCAGACCTTCTGTTTAAAACCATAGGCAGAGGTCATTCACCTTCCCTACCCTTCCCACTCATACTTCCCAAACCTCCTCTAGTCAGTCATCTTGTTTCATGGTAAACTCTCCTTATCTTTCTCCAAGTTTCTTAATACTACTCTTCCACCTGTCTTGTCTTACATACTGTATCTTTCAAAGGCCTTTTCTTACTGCATCCATAATTTTGCCTTTTTAACATTAAAAATTGTGGAATGTCCTATAAATATATTAAATAGCACTAATCAGTTTATTTCATTTCCTCTTGAGATTGTATGTATTTTTCTTCTAAAGTTCTTTGCAGCAGGCTCAGAACATCCAGGCATGGCAATAATGTGGACAATGCACAAACAAGCAGACATTAAAAAGCATTTTTATATTTGGGACTGTACCTTGAAAGTTGCAAGTTTGTCAGAAAAATACATTCCATTGACAAGAGCAATGAACAATCAATTCTAAAACAGGTAATTTTCCCAGTTGGAGTCCGAATATTATTCAAGTACAATATGCTAGATCTGATAAAAAAGATCAGCACTCACAAATATTATAAAAAAGAACATATTGACCATTATTAGTAAGGCTATCTAGATAGTATGTTCACGACTTTTACAGAATTTTTGTGACTCTCCATCAGTAAAAAGCCTACCCTCATAACCCACAGGTAGGGAAACTTCTATTTTACAGATGCATAAAAATATTATAGGCACCAAGGAGGCCTATGCTGGAGCCAAGAAATAAAACCAGAATTCCTGAGCCCTTGCCTCTTGTCCAAATTACAAGTAAGACTAGTATAAATCAGTTTGCTACTGTAGCAGCTATCATCAGAATAGCACAGAAGACCAGAATCAAATAAAGAACAGTATAGATATATCTGAATGTCTTTCATGAGGTATATATATAAAAGACCAAAACCCAGGTTGTTCATGAGGTGAAAAGTTAAATTTTACATTATACATTTTTGATAGACTTCTGATATTTTGATAAACTACTGAGCTGGCGTGTTCTACGTCCAAGTATTCTAATTGGCATTCTTCCATTATGATCTATTGGCTATATTTTGATTTTAAAATTAAAAAAAGCCAGTCTTGATACTAATTGATATAGCATGAAAATTTGGAGTGCTATTCAGAATGGAAGCAGGACACTAAACATTCTCCACTCTTTTTGGTAAACGCCTTCCCTAAAATTAATTTCACCTCCACTACCCTTGTTTCTGCACTACAAATGCTTCTTCAGACAAATGTTCTCATGTTTGGCCAAGAGAGGAAAACAGAAAATGAGACGAAAAATATTTCTATTTTGTCAGAATAAGGAAGTCAGTGCCACTGTTCAAGCAATTTGGAAACTAGAAGCACAAGAATTAATGAATGCACTTACAGTACCTGAGCAGATCTACAGCTGCAGAGAGACTGTTTAGACAAAGAGGGGTATTCACACTATCTCATATAACTAAATGCAGATCCCTTTTGAAAAAAAAAAAAAAAAATTATTTTTTTTATATCAAGAAATGCTGATGCTGTGACAACCTTCTGCTGCCATTGTTCATTGTTTTTTGCAGGGTTTGACAAACAAGAAGACAAAGATCAGATCTTTGTGAAGGACTTTGCTAGAATTCTTCATATTTGTTTATGGTACCCCTGGTACCTTTGTATTTGGTTATAAAAACTTGCACATATAGAAACAGGAAAAGTATTTCAGATAGAATGAGGTGGCAGGATTTTTTTGTAGCCTTGCACAATACCTACCCTAACTTAATAAAGGCATAATAGACTTCTATAAAATCTGAAAAGCAAGAAAGAAATGATACATTGGGTGGCTATGGGGTGAAATGAATTTCACTGCCTGTGTCTAAACTGGGACAACCCAATTCTGTGAAGTTACTTGAGTGCTGGTCACCAAATGCACAGTGAGCTGGATGTGTAACGAGGCGTCCTTGTGCCCCACACCCTTGTACACTCTCATTTCCTTTGGAGGGAAACCTGGGCTCCCCTGGTACGGACAATCAGAGCACCAGGACAGCACTGACTCCTCTGGAGCACACCTGCCTCAAAGTGTGCAAACAACCAAAGAAATCATTATATACTTATTTTAGCACAGCCAAACAGGTTTTATTCCTTAACACAATTGCTGTGTGTAATGCATATTGCATCACACTGATTGCAATATCACAATCCTATTGAAATAGATTATTTCTAGCGTTAAAGCAATGTACTAAGTTGAACCTTTTAATACTCTGGTATATAATATCTTAACTAGGGAAAAATGATCTGTTGAAAAGGAGGTTTTACAGGATGTGCTGTGCCTTCCGTAATTTTTTAAAGAATCTTTGAAATTAATTAAAGAGATAATTACTTGTGTCTAATGCAATAGTACATGTGCAACATGTATGTGAAACAGGAATCGTTAGCCTGTAGTTTAGATGGTGGACTAATTATACAGAAGTTCATTACCATATGTATAACCAGTTGAAAAGAAGAAAGCATCCTGTAGGCCAGACTTCATTCCCTCTCCTCCCAACTGCTTTACAGTACTTGGAAGTTTTTTTTTAAATTATCAGAGACCAAATTTTTCAATTACACTCTCCAACTTTCTCCTTCCTGAGTAGGAAGGAGTGTGCACACACAAACCTGAACCTAGGATGAAGTCTCTTTAAAAATTTGCCCTCTCGTGTTTAAACACAGTTAGATACTGAACCTTCACTTTGTCATTAAATCCAAGAAAACACTGAAGGGCATGACTTCAAACATTAGAAACTACATACTCACCATTTTCTTTTCCTCAATAGTTCCAAGTACCTCATTAATATTTGTTTTCATGCTACAGAGAATATACTTTGGAACATCTGTTTGTTGAACTGGGTATCACTGAATCACAATTGGCTACTAATAGCTGCAACAAAGAAAATTATGGGAAGATTGTTTCTAAAGCACAAATGTTTGCAGTTGCTGTTTTCCAGCAGCGAATATGCTTTTGGAAAAAAGAAATAAACATTAAGAAGGGAAGCACTGTGGTCTCCCCGCTGTCAGTATCACATATTCCGTGAATGGGAGCATCATTTTGTTACTATGTAGCTAAACAACTGCTTAAGTGATCGATAAAGACCATTATCTTAAATCATAGCATGAATTCCCAATATCATACATAAAATCAATAAAACACACAAAGAAAAGGACTAAAAATTTCCACTAAAACATAGCCTGCTGCTTTGGAAAATAATATTTAGTAGGTTGGGTTTTTTTGTTTTACTAATTATGAGCTCAGTGGCAGTTTATTCTGCAGTAAATCTGCTGGTGTGAGATTAAACCTGTTATTGAACAGAGTTTTGAATCTACTGCAAGGCACTCATCACTGCTGGAGAGTGAACATTGCTGTTATCTCATTTAAAAGTTGGCCAGCAAAGCAGCCCATTTGTTTAAAATGCAATTAAGCTGGTGTCTTGAAGAGAAATTAGCAAGGAGTACTTCATTCTAGAGGCATAAGAGGTCTGTTCATAGACACATTAATCCTGTGATTTGGGACATCATTACTATTTGGGACTGTGTTCCGAAAGGATGTGCAGTACACACAAGCACAAAAGAGAAAAGCTGTTCATTGAGATGGGTCAGCTCTGTTTCATGAGCTCCCAAGATCTTCTCCACTAGTTCATGCATGTTGCATGTGCTTGCTACAGGGGAGGAAAAAAAATATTAATGAAAAATATTGCTGCTGAATTGAAATTATTGGATATTTAGCAGTTTACAGATCACTAGGTTAGGTTAAAGAGAAAGTTGAAGTCCATTTTTTAGAAACATACAGTAGGATTATTTCAGTCTTATGGCAAATATTCCACTGTTACTTGATTTCTAAGATGCTGATCAATATTACATGTAAAAAAGCTAATTAATTATCTCAAGTAGAAAAACAAGTAGAAATAAAAAAATAAACTCAGAAAAGTTCTGTTTAACTACAGTTCTCCAGGAAGCAAACTGGGACAATAGACTTAGTATACTCTTTTGAAATAATAAATCTTTAAAAGTCTGCAAAGTGGAATAGCGAAGCACACATCTTTCCCTGACGTAACTTGACCAAAGTCAAATACCAAGTTCAGTCTTTACAGAAGTCAGCAGAGTTACAGCAAAGCAGCTTTTTTCCTACTGACCTGAGTAACATGAGAGGACAGTCCCACTTTGAAGAACAAGTAAACAAAGGCAAACATTTTCAAATACGTGTGTGTCTAAATGTACACATATTTTTGCACAGAAATGATTCAGAGGTATCATAGAATCATAGAATAGTTTGGGTTGGAAGGGACCCTTAAAGGTCATCTAGTCCAACACTCCTGCTGTGTGCAGGGACATCTTCAACTACATCAGGTTGCTCAGAGCCCCGTCCAACCTGACCTTGAATGTTTCCAGGGAGAGGGCGTCTACCACCTCTCTGGGCAACCTATTCCAGTGTTTCACCACTCTCATTGCAAAAAATTTCTTCTTTATATCTAGTCTAAATCTACCCTCTTTTAGTTTAAAACCATTCCCCTTGTCTTGTCACAACAGGCCCTGCTAAAAAGTCTGTCCCCATCTTTCTTGTAAGCCCCCTTTAAGTACTGATAGGCCGCAATAAAGTCTCCCCGGAGCCTTCTCTTCTCCAGGCTGAACAACCCCAGCTCTCTCAGCCTTTCTTCATAGGAGAGGTGTTCCATCCCCTGATCATTTTCGTGGCTCTCCTCTGGACCCGCTCCAACAGGTCCATGTCTTTCTGAGGGTTCCAGAGCTGGATGCTCTACTCCAGGTTCACACTACAGGGTGTGTCTGTACATACCTGGATGTTCATGTGCATTTTATAGAAAACATATACTAATCTAGATAAATGGTGAACCCTCCTCAGACAAAAAAACAATCTGGCCAGGGTTTGCATTTGGTTTTTGTTCTCTGCATTGCTCCGTAAGGTTAATGAGGGACCAGGATCTGAGTCTGGTTAAATGTTTATGGTTTTATATTGCTGTGGTTTCACAATCTCCTACCAAAACTTCATTTACCATTTTCAGTGAGGTAAAAGCAGTGGGATGATGGTAGCAGATTCCAGTTAGCATTTGCTGCTACTGTGGACAGGAATTATTTTTTTAAATTGCCAGTTCAAAATAAACTCAGTGATCTATTATTAGTTTCTGACACCTCTTCGTGATCTGGCTTTGGGAAAAGTTGATGAGGCTTGGACGTTGGATGAACAGGTTTTTTGATCATCACCATTCGCTCTTTCATGGTCATAGAGCTTAAATCTGAGCATAGCAATATCTGAAGCACAGCAGACCCTTACAACACGTGCAAACTGTCCTGAGCAGGGCCTTCCTAGTAAATGTTGATTGGCAAATACCCAACAACAACAAAGCAGCAGCGCTACTGGGATTTAAGCAATCTTTCCACAAAATTAGATCTCTGAAAGAAATTAATATCAAAACATAGACTTTAGCTGTCTTGTGATTTTGTCCTGTTGTCTCTGAACTAAATGAGACTGAGGAGCAAGCTCTGAATGAGAAGGAGTAGCAACACAGTTGGAAAGGACTCCACTGTACTTCTACTTACTTCTGTCCATCATTACAAACTAACACTGGACTGTAAGCCAACTGAATTTTTAAAACTCCAGATTTTCTCATACTGAGGAGGGCTCCTGTGGGGATACTTCAAAGTTTTCAAAAGGTAGAGAATCTGTGGAGAAGGCTATACCCTTTCTGTGCAGCCTACAAGGATGCCACTCAGCACAGGCAGATCTATGGTTTTAAACACTAGACTTAAATTCTACTTACAGGCAAAAATTAGTCTGTAGTGGCAGTGAGGAAATATGCAGAATCAAAGCCTAGCCTCTGAAAACAACTGTTTTTTCTCTGCCAAGGGCGCTTTCAGCCCCAGCTGCATTTAGTTCAAAGACAAAAGAGTCCGCAGCTGGAGCTCACATCGAAAATGCTACTTTCAAATGACACTGGAGGCTTTAGGTCCCCAAGGTTTTTTATTCATTTAAATGAATAAATAAATAATAACAAAACAGAAAAGAAAAATATTTTACTTTTTTCTTCTGCTACTCTTTCCTTGGACATAATGATTCAGCTAGTCTGAAATAGCAAACAAGTTCCAGCAACATCCATACAGGCTGGAATCTTCATTAGTTAATCAGATCATTCCCTTTTTTGTATTCCATAATACAGTGCTTCTACTGATTTCTTTAACCTTTCATTTTGGACACAATTAATGTAATCACACTTCTAACAATTTGGAGATGATTTCTTGCTAGCAAACTGCTACATACAGTGATGTGCTTCCTATTTCTGGCTTGACTCTCAAACAGCCAACAGAAATGGGAGTTTGAAGTTAAGTTAATTTCTTTTTAATTATCTTTCCTTTCTTTCTAATTATCTTTTGATCACAGATAAGAGGAACAAATTACAAGAGTTTTTTCATTATCCACAAAAGCTGATGATGTCTGCACGTCTAGTATAACATATTGGTGATGCTTATTGTTTCTGCAAGATGTCTTGACAACATTTTGGAAGGAAAGTATGTACATTACCCTAGTACAAAATAACTTTTAAAAAAGCATACAACTACCAAGATCATGAAGCAAACTATATCCACAAAATGACTGATTGATTTTTTAATTAGAGACAAGTCAGACAAAAATTATCTTCAGCCAACATTGATTCTCTAATCTTTCCTTGATGCCCCATACAAACAAGCATAACGTGAAAGCTACAGTTAAGTATTCTAAAGTTACTCTCAAGAAAGCAGTGACGTTCTTATCTAATTCCCCTATTTCCATGTTTATAACAGAGTAAGTCACCACCTCACTAGAGTAGCACATCTCTGTGGTACATTTCCTAGCTTTCGTCCAGCCTCTCTAACATGCCAAGCAATTTGGCATCTACTTCTGCCGTTGGGAGACTATTCCACAATCTAATAGATCTCAGTGTCAGGAAATTTTTCTGCACTGCCAAGTCGTTCCCAGGAGTGCCACTTTTATTTAAGGGAGGGGAACTGATTCTGGCAATAGTGTAGTTGTTCCTCTGATATTTTCAGTTAGTGGGTGCAAGTAGCCAAACACCATCTGGTACCCAGCTGGTACAGTATATTTAGAGGCACCTAAAATCTTTCCAACCCTCCCTGGCTCATCTTTGCTTTTGGAATCAGCTTCTTAATCATGTTTAATCATTGTATTGTTTTGCTATCTGGAAAATTCCTTTGTATGTATACAATTATTGGAAGGAAGAATTTAATTATAGTTCAGGGACTATTATTATGAACAAAGCAGTGAGGCAGGTTTTTTTTCCCTCCACTTCAGTTTAATTATCTTTAACAAGTTTTAATTGTGTATCTTTTTTCAGTTTACAGCACGCAAAGTGTCTCACGAGATGAACAAATCTATGAAAGTGGGGCAAGGTTAGTGGCCGCACTTGTACGTAAACATGAGCAATGGTAGATCTTTTATGATATGTGCAATAAAAACATGAAAAAGGGAATCTATATGGCAGCTTTAGTGGTTAAAATACTTTTAAGTATTCAGAAGCCATGTTTCAAAGACATGCTTTTGCACAAAGCTATACACAGTAATTTTTCTTTTGCTATAATTAGACTTAAGAAAAAGGTAGACAAGTTAGAGTGATATCATTTAAATTAACAAGGTGGTTAATGACTGCCCTATTATAGGTCCAAACACAGCCCCTCCCAGAGCACAACCCCTATGTAATATTTTTCTCAAGACTCACTAGAATGAAAAATATGTTTAGTCTGTGGCACACTCCGGCAACATAAAAATGCTACCTATTCTTCATGGCCTGATTCCCAAGCCCACTGAAGTCAATGGGAGTCTTTGCACTGACATGAGTAGGTTCGGATTAGACACCAATGCATAACTAAGAATTTTACAGTATTGTAATAAAAATTGCAGTAGGAGACAGGTTAGAGCAGGGATCTGATGCAAATCTTCAGTAAAGTCATTGGAGTGATATATCATGTAAAACTAAATGTGTGCTCTGTGCATTTGCTATTTAAGTCACTGGGAGTTTTGCCTCAGAATTAGATAAAGGTTATGGGGTGTCCTCTGTCTGCTTCAGCAGTGAAGGCAGAAAGGTAAAATCTTTCATAACAAAAATAAGTTACTTGTCTGTTCCAGAGAATACAGGAAAACAAATGTGGTCTCCATCATCTTCAAGATGCGAAATGAATACGCAAAACCAAGATCAGCCACTACTGAGGAACCAGCTTATTTCCCCATGTGACACCATTTAAAACAAGAAATGGAACTACCCAAGAAAAACAAAATCTTGTCTTTCTCAGCGCACACATCTTCCTCTGAATAAAGTAAGTTCCAGTGACTGGGAGTAAACAAATACAATTCTCCACAAAATTACCTCTATAAAGGACATTTAAAGCAAATGTTTTGATCCCATCTGTCAGATTAGCAGAGAGTCTTCAGTTGAAGTCATTCTTCTCAGTTGGTATCTATGCTGCCATACACACAAAGTGCACAATCCCAACACCTGAGCCAGGACCTACAGCACCCACATGAACCAAGATCCCTGAACCTGCCTGGCCCAGTTTTGAAGGCCTGAAGAGATCAGGTTTTTTCAGTCCAAGATGAATCAAAGATACTGCTATGAGCAGTAAATCTGAATACGTATTTTGCTTGCCAGGGAACTGCGGCATGTATGCATGAACAGAAGGTTTTCTGTAGACATTTTGCAATGAAAAACACTGACCGCAAATTCAGTACTCAAATTCAGAGCTTGGTTTATCTTATTCCTCATGTATCAAAATGCAAAAACATTTTAAAAGGTGAAGAAACTTGAAAAATTAAACACTCCCTTAAAATTAGAAAAAAAACACTATCAGAGTTACTTGCATGGTCTTTAGCCTCCCCATTCCTGGGTTGTGTCCATTCTCAACAGGGGGAATGGCACATTTGAGGTGCAGTCTGTATGAATGATCTTTAAGATGATAAGCACCCACAATCTAGAGGAAATCTCCAGTGCATTAACAGCTAAATTCCTCAAAATTCTCTACATAACATATATGAACTGAAATTTTTTTCAGAGCCTAGTTTCAATGAATACTAATTGTGGGGATGAAAAAAGTGCTCCTTGACACAAAGGTAGTAATATTTTTGCATGTTTTCTCCAAGGTATGGTGATACCGTATCTTCCCAGTTTAATCTTAGGAGCACTTAAAAAAAACCTCTTCCCCTAACACTACTGCTGAGATTGTGTTAGCTGCAGCTTTCAGTCACCAGCACTCTGAGACAGAGATCTCTGTGAAACGTTTCTGCCTGAACTCTTAAATGTCAGCAAATTTATATGCAATTGAAAACCAAATCTTATAATAGAAACTATTAGGCAATCTTAACTACGGACAATGATACTAGGTCTGTCTATAATAAAAACGAAGGAAAAGGAAACAGAAAAATATGACTAAGGAGAGAATGAAGAGCAAAGCAAATGGAAACACTAACTGCACGCTGACACACAGTAAAAAACTATGAAATTGCTACAGCATTCATCTCAATGGGAGGATAGAGGGAATCCGTCCCCATTAGAGCAGAACTGCAAATCTTACAGCAGCAACAAGGCCTGCTGGCAGCTCCCAATTTTAGTGCTGTTACAAGACAGTGTTCCTCTCACCTCAAGTACCCTGTACTTTAAAAAATTAGTCATATTAGTAAAATGAAGTATAGTTGCCTAGCATTCAAACAGGCAGGAAAATAAACAGAGTACCTGATAGCCTACTAGATGCGTGACAGATGATGCTCAACTGATTTCATCTCCTCATTCATTCCTATTACAAACTGCAGGCCTCGTAACTGCAGCATCTCCTGTCAAGCACCACATCAGCGAAATGAAGAAAACACTTGTTCACTCTCTTGGCTGGAGGGAAGACATCAAGGCAGTCAGATGCTGTTGTGATGGTGGTGTGAATACACGCATTTAGTCAGGGCTCCAAAGGATAAGAGATATGGAAGGGATGGGAGACAAGAAGCTTGGGAAATGTTTTAAATGCTAGCGATGAAGCAGCAGATTCTTGCCTTTTTGTGTGTGTCCTGTATTACAAAACTGACAGCCCTTTTATCTTAGAGTCGGTCCCAAAGTAGAATCCTAGATCTCAACACTGTTGAGTTTGGGAAAAATGAAAATGTAGCTCTGAATTTATTGCTACCCTTTCTCTGACCTCTACTGGAGGTCTCTTTCTCATACAGTCATTGCCTTCAGCAGTAGGTCTCTGCAGCTTATACATACACACACTCCTTCCACTATGCAGGCCGATCTCATGTTTGTGATACCCACTAATGGGAAATAAAGTTAATGTGTGATACTCATTTTTCATTTATTAATGCTTAAAAGAACACAACGGTGCTTAATTAAGACACAACTAAGAGACATCTGAAATTTGTGAATTATTTCACACTGCCCACAGTCTACATACACGTTTAAGTTTCAATACCTTTTGAAGGGGCAAAACCAGAAATTTTTTTGGCACTTCTTGTCTCTCTGTGCCTCCTACTGTAGGACATGCACATTTCAATTTACATGGGAACTTTTTCCCCATGAAATTACAACCAATTTTAATTTTTTAGCCACTCTATAACTAAACAAATCTGATTTAAAGCTAAATAATATTTTTTCTCACTTTTAAACATTCTATTAAATTTTTTTCTCCTCTTAGATATTTTCAGCAATCGTTTCATACTCTGAATAACCATTTCATACTCTGAATACATTAAAATCTGAAGTTCTCCTTCTGCCCTGGCCAACTAATAATCTTTAACAAGCAAGCTTTTCCCTTTGGAAGAACTTTCCTTCCAATCACCATATTTATAACTGTATATTGTCTGCTTTACTAGAAGGAATCTAAAGGATTTGATAGACTTCTTAAATGCAAACAATACTTCTGAGAGGGTAATGGGCGTTATCTGCTGATGATCCTTCAGATATTTTATCTACAGCAGAAAAGACTTATTCCAAATGACAGTACATGTTGCCCTGGCTGCCTAGGKCATCCACTTTACTAATGGTTTGTTTCCTGACCCATTTCTATTAAGCACAGAGACTAGCTGAGGATTTATGCACTTTCTCCTCATTGTTCATTTTGGAACCTCAACTCTATGACTCAATAGGAATGTTTACTGTGTCATCTGCTGTGGTGAAAAATAGAAGATAAGAGTTTTAGTAACAGGGCAACATTTGAAATAACAGGCAGTCTTTCAATCTATAATACTCTATTAGAGTTTCTATTAAAAGCTCTATATCAAAGAATTTATTATTTGGAAGCAAGAATTTATGATAGATCAAATATTTCAACCATGCCAATGCCTCAGTCAATCAATCATCAAATTAATAAATAAAATTCCTTCTGTCTGTTTCAAAACTGACAGTAGGAAAGGAGTGGGGGAGAAAGCAGCATTTGGGGACTGGATTTACGTATGTTTCTAACTGAATTTTTCAGCTGGTACCAATAGTTTTGGTTTTGCAAGAGAAAAGCCAGATACAAATATTAAAAATTTCTTGATGCTGTTTAGTAAGTTTCCAAGAATTATAAGTCCAAACCTGTTCTTTTCTGTGGAGTCCTTTGCAAAGAGCACTGTTACAGGTGTGTTCTGTGGTTCCTAACAGCGTATTACCAGTAAATGTTTCTATACTGTCATAACTTTTAAACTGAACTTATCTAACAAAAGTTTTAGTTAGAAAGTGAAAGCAGGAATGAATATAGAAACCAAGATAACTTGAATGCTTTTACACTGTTATCTCTCATAAATTGTGACATTTGATATACCAAAAATAAGTTAAGAAAAGTGAGATTTAATAGGTAGATGATAGCACAGGCATAGAAGTCAACTAAGAAAAGTCATATTATGGAAGAGGATTATACACAGCTTTTGAAAAGAGGAGAGTGAGGGAAGTCTTGGCTGTGGAAGCATCACTTAAAGAGATGCTACTGCAAAAAGAAGAGTATTGCAAGATAAGATCTGACTGGGAGGAGAACATAAAACAGAACAATAAAGCAAAAGAATTCCTACGGAAATAACCAAGTAGGGTATTGCTTCAGTAAGACAATTTTCTGTTTATTCATCACAGAGATTATCTGGATTTCTAGCAGACAGGGTTGTTCTACAGAAAGAGACCATAATGAATATGATTCATCCTTTAATGAATGCTTAATCCTTAACCTTTAATATGTCATACCACCATCTACATGCTAGACAGATGTTATTTATAATGCCAAGCAGGGACACTGAGTATCTGCTTACAGGTAAGCAGTTCATTAAGCTATCAAAGAAGCAGTCAAAGTGCCACAGAATCAGCTATTCTGCTTCTTCATGAGAAACTATTTCTTTATGATGAAATTGCAGACTTAAAGGTAATACTTAACCTGTGGTTCCAGGTGACACTTAGGCACAAAAGTTGAACTTTCTAATTGTTACCATTACCCCATCTCTAATCTTTCAGTGTGTCGAAAAGTTTTTGAGAAGTGTAGTGGTTTAACCCAGCAGGCAGCCAAACGCCACACAGCCGCTCGCTCACTCCCCCGCCCCCAGCAGGACAGGGAGAGAATCAGGAAAAAAAAAAAAATCACAGATTGAGATAAAGACAGTTTAATAGAACAGAAAAGGAAGGAATAATATCATAACAATGATAATAATATAATAATGATACAATATACAAAGTGAGTGATGCACAATGCAATTGCTCACCACCTGCTGAGAAAATGGCCAAAACAATTGCTGTTTCCTGGACCCACCCCACCCCCACCCCCCCCCAGTTCATATACTGGGCATGACATCACATGGTATGGGATACCCCACTGGCCAGCTGGGCTGGCTGTCCCGGCTGTGCTCCCTCCCAGCCTCTTGTGCGCCTGGCAGAGCATGGGAAGCTGAAAAGTCCTTGAGTAGTAGATTACCTAGCAACAACTAAAAACATTAGTGTGTTATCAACATTCTTCTTATACTAAATCCAAAACATAGCACTAGGAAGGAATCTAACTCTATCCCAGCCGAAACCAGGACAAGAAGCTAATTCTGGAGTTTTCCTTGCTAATTAGGCACTAAATATGCATATATTAAAGAACTAATTTCACTGCCCAATGTCGTCCTTTTGGTACTGAAAAAAGGTGATATTGCATTTATATGGAGAGTTTACACCATCAAAAATAAGGTCTGATTTACTCAACTGTAAGTTGGGTGGTTGAGTATTTCAGTTTCTTACTTTCAGAGAGCCCAGCAGGGAAACCGCCTATTTACATCACAGATTTTTTTCAAGATTGACTTATCTCTGCTTTTCCCCTTCATTCTCTGTATATGAGATTTAGAATGAATATCAATAGAAGGATGCTAACTCGGGTTTTCCATTTTGTCAGCATCATGGCAGCAGTCACTTAAAACATTAGAGGGGTTTGAGTCTGGAGATCAGCACTGTCTGCGTTGATCTTTAGGAAAGACTGCATGCTCAGCATGGCTGATGTTAACAGCTAAAGTCCACGTCTATGCGTGGATCTCATGGAATTCCAGGAACACTGGTAATTTCATATTTGCAATTTTACAGCAGTTTACTCTGATATGAAACTTACACATTTTCTAAAGATATTATGTCTGAATTGTCCATCTCTAATGGGATTCTAGGCACGATCAACAACCCATACATAATGCTACTTTCTGAGCCTGATTAATAGATATTATACATCCTCTCATAATTGGGAAGACCCGTATATTCAACAAATACTCTGAACAAGAATGTTTTCCAAAGCAACCAACACTATTTCCCTTTAATCCGAAATAGATCTATATTGAAAGACCTCTGTGAACCTACTGTGTGTGAAAACAGACAGCTTGCTTACCAAATTCTCAAATATAAAACTCTTGGAATATACACCCATGACAAAACAGTAATAGTCTTACATTTGTTTTCATGCACAATATTGATTAATAACAGTGTATGTTAGAATCTAGTATGAACCAGATACATAAACTTAAGAAACAATGCACACCAAATGAAATTCTGTCTATATTTGAAAATTTAGTTACTCTGCATTTGCAGTTTTTATTGATCTAGTAGATTCTGAGTCAGATGATATAGAGAATTTTCTGTTTACGCTCACAACCCTCAGCCCAGAAAAATGGATTCAGGTTGTACCCATTTCATATTCAGCATCTAACTGATGAGTTTCTGTGTGATCATTCTTTCACTCTAGCTAATAATTGTGTGCTATTTTTCTTAAAAAGCACGCAGGAAGGATTCAATCCACAAAAGTTATTTAGGCATCACAACTCTAAATATTGTTGGTAACTTGACAACTCAGCATTAAAAATGGACTCAGCATCCAGAAAATATCAGAGAACCTAGAAAGAGCGTGACAAACCTCACAATGACACTTAAATGAGATGACAGCAAATATGGAAAAGTGAGTATGGTCCTTCTCAAGGAATTAAACCATTAACACCAGATTAGCAACTGATAACTCACCATTTGCAGTATATGAATACATGAGTGACACATAGGTTGCAGCTAGGATGTATTTTTTTTCTTCTCATAAATATGGAGGAGGGAAGGGAACAAAAGGAAAAAAAAAMCCCATACTGTCCCTCTTTTTATACTCTGAAATGTAATGGGTAGACCATCTCCCGGGACATCTAGAATAAAATCCCTTTCACGCCACACTTGAAGGAGGTACTTGAATTCAGGACCGCAGCTTCACAATAGGCATCCTCAACAGCTAAATACAAAGGACTTTCAGGTAAGTTGTTACTAATAAAAGTCCTTGTCCGGCTCAGGCAAAGCAGGCTTTTGAACAGGGGTGTCCTGGAGTCCTGCGTGTCACAGATGAGGCTACTACATCTTTCAAAGAGTAAAGAAGAGGAAGGAAGGAAGCAAATCCTCTGGGAATTTTGTGTTCTACGAGCTTTTAATTAATCAAGCCCCAGGGGCAGAACAGGCAGGGGAATGCATCCTCTCTCAGCAGCACCTGGGAGGAAGGGATAAGCCAGCTTGCGCCATCAGGACACAGGGAGTTGTGGCCACCCGCAGAAACTTAGGCCGCAGCTTTAGGGGACAAGTGGCACTGACACGATGAATTTAAGCAAAACTGAGATGTCCGTATCTCTTTGGATTTAGCCCCTAACAATAATGTGAGTAGTGGTATTTTTAAGATTCAGAGATTACATGTAAAGATCCACAACTGAGTCGAAAACTCCCTTCTATTTAAAGCAGTCTCAATTTCCAGAAATCAATATACAGAAATGAAAAAAAATCAATACCTTCAAAATAGCTTTTGAGATCTAAGTGTTTGAACACCAATATACTGCACCTTTTAAAGCATAACCTATACAGTTCTGAAGGAGGCCAGACCCCATGTAGTATGAGAGTAATGGGCTATCTTGAACTCCTTCAGACATCTGGGAAATTTAAAAGAGATACTCTTAACTCACTTGTAAAAAGGAAGCAAACTACTCATGAAAGTAAAGTTGGAAGTTTTAAGACATATCTAAATAAGTTTTAGAATTACCTTTGAGCTTTCTCAAGCTTTCATTAAACTATTTTTTTGTCAGGGTTTGTGTATCGGGTGTGTGCCCGGGTGCCAACAGTGGGGGCTTCAGGAGTCTCTGTGAGGAGAGCTCGGGGCTGCCCCGCGCCAGACACGGCCGGTTCCAGCGGCCCTGCAACCCACCCACTGTGCAACCCACCCCCCGCAGCACACAGCTGAGCCCGTCAGCGAAGCTGGTGGCACCTCTGTGAAAATATATTTAAGAAAGGGCAAAATGCTGCACAGGAGGGTGAGGCAAAAAGTGTGAGAAGCAGCCCTGCGAGCGCCCAGGTCAGAGGAGGAGGAGGGCGAGGAGCCCCGGSCGCCACCGCAGCGACTCCCCTGCAGCCCACGCAGGGACCACGGCGAGCAGGCAGCTCTCTGCAGCCCTGGTCACACCAGCATGCACCATGAGCTTGTCCAGCTTATTTTCTCCCCCGTCCGAYTGAGGAGGGGGAGCGAGGGAGTGGCTGCGTGGGCATCTGGCAGCCAGCCAAGATCAACCCACCACAGTTTGTAAAGAAGGTCTGATTTTTGCAGTTACATCAGCTACACTTCTCCATGGGATTACCTGAATTGATTATGACTTTAGTATTTTTTCTAGCTATATAAACATATAAAAGCGAAGCTTCTGACTGCCCGTGATGCTTTTGGCCTCTATATTCAGACTAATAGCTTTATTTTTATTTATTCAAAGTATCTTACATCTCTATATGTATTTTTGTCATTGCATAATTTGCATAACATGACTATTATAGCATTCTTTAACGATATTGGCAAGTCTCTGTCTCAATGGCAGATTGCAGTTCTTTTATTTTTCCTTTTTTTTTTTTTTAATACTAAACCTAATTAAAATGGCAGTCTTCCAACAGCTTCTTTACCAGAAAAACAAAAACGACATCTGTACAGGATAAAGATATTGGGGTTGGGGCTTTTGATATATCTGTTTCCTGGGTTTTTTTCTAGATATGCAACTAAAATATACTATTGTACTTGCCTAATCTACTGTTATCTGGGTTTCAATTCAATATACTCTTTCCCTCACACATGGCCTGAGTTGTCACCCTTGTTAAGAGTGAATCTTGCCTCCAAGAGAACCTGAAAAGAGAATGCATCTCTAAACACCCTGAAAGAAGCATTTGCCACAAGGCAGTGGTGGAGTTTGGCATGAAGACACAATCAGAAGATAATAAACAAAAACATTCACATTTAAGTTAATTCATTTTTTCTCAGGGAATTTGTAAAGAGCTATGAATAATATAAAGAAGAAAGTGAAAAATATGATCATATTTTGTTATGTATGATCATATTACGTTATTGACTGACAAATATTTCACATTTCAGAGCTTACCTCTCATTCAAAAGCACTAAGGGTGAGCAAAGCCTATTGCAGGTTCAAGCAAACACAGTAGTTTCATGAGATCTTTGAGCTCCATCAGACTGACAGTCCATGTACACTGCACTGTTCACCCCAATTCTCCTCTTTTATACTCCTGCACCTTTGTATAGTGTCTATGTTTTAGGGTCTCACAAAGATTTACTCACTTGTACATCAGAAAAAAAAATAAAAATTGGTAGAAAAATGAGAAAAAAAGAGTTGCTGGGGGCAAGTTCCTAGTGAAGCAATGTCTCGTCCTGAGAGCTTCTCCTCAAAAGCCAGACTCAGAGCTTGTTTCTCTCCAGGTTACAAGTTTCAACTGTCACAAAGCACAAGATTAACAGTTATAAAAACTTGAGAATGGTACTAAACACAGTGCTGGGAGGAGAGCTTTTCTACATTGCATACAGTGGTGCCCCAAGCTAGTTAAATGCCAGACTGATATGCAACTAATGAGTATTTCTTTAGCATAGCTATGTTTCTTCTCTTATGGGTGACATATCCCATCTGGAAGCTGTCCCGTAAGGATGAGAAATCTTGTCATTCTTTCTTTCAATGCTGAACTAACAATCTTAATATATCAATGTACTAAAATATCTTTACCTGATATTTTATGTTACCTGGTGGCTTTGAACACCTATTTTAATTAAGAAGCAGCTGACACATTGAACATTTCAGTTCAAGTCAGTTTCCCACGGATGAAATACTGAGCAGTAGTAATGGAAGGGTACAAATGACAATGTCAGTAAATCCTCAGCTTTAGCACCAACAAGATACACGCAATCATCTACAAAATGTGGCAGGAGGAAAAAAGGCTTAATGATTCTAGATCACAGTGGGCCTCCCACCAAAATAAGGGAAATTAGGCAGAGGCATATTCAAAAGACAGAGACCCATGAACCCATGAGTAAAAGAAGTAAGAATTAAATCCTGTCTCACTGAAATCAGTGGCACAAATTACTATTTGAATTAAAGCATTATTATTTCACAGTGTAGTTTCACTCCTCCTTTCCCAGTCATCGATAGAGAACTGAAAAACTTATTGATTCATTCTGCATGTATCCATTCATTTCATATTCTTTTGCTTCAACTTTTAATCACCAGCAGGAAAATCTCATGTCTCTCTAGCAAATAAGGCAACATTTTCATCTTCAAAACCCCAGAGAACCTAAATAATTTTTCCTAAGATTGAGAAGTAGAGAGAGATTCTGTCTGGACTGATTCTTTCTCCTATTTTTGCACCTGCATTATCCTCCTGGATTACCCTGCTGTCAGCTGTTTCTGCACAGAAAACACTATTATATATGCACACCACTGACTGAAGTCTCTTGCTTTTTCAAGCCACGCTCACCCACTTCAAAGTTGATACTGCGCCATCAGCACTACTTTAGTACAGGGTTCAAAAAGCATTTCATTATTTAGGCTTCTGCAACAAGGACACCCTGTATACTGTGGCAAGAGAAGTGTAGGGTAGAAGGAAGAAAATAAATAGCTGACTGGTGTACAGGGAGCAGTGACAAGGGTTCCTACCTTTGTTCGCAGAGAAGTCTGCAGCTGAATGAATAACGTCAGTGCTCAGAGTCCTCTTGTGGCACCACATTCTTTTTAACGTAAGCGAGGAACAGTTGGCATCTGTAAACTTTGTTTACCTGGATACCAGATCAAATTGATGGAATACTTCATCTGTTAGAATTGTTGAGGATTACAGTAAAACTGTCCTTTTAACATGCACTTGCAAGTCTATTTCAGAACACAGAAAGGAGTTTTCTGTAAGTAGTGTATTATTTGGAAATAATGAGAAGGTAGCTGGTGTTTGCAGAGGTCAAAGATATTAGTGAAAGTACCTAAAATTTTAGCAAAACGCTGGGTGTTGCAGCAAGGAGAAATTGTAAAAAAAGGAATAACATACTGCAAAAAAAAAGTCCTGTGGGGCACAAATAGAAGATCTGACATTTTTCTGACAGTTTAGCTAAATCCATTGTAATGAGAAAAGAAAGATTCTGTATGAAATCAATTCCGTTTGCAATACTTATCCTTGGATGTTGTGAAGAACCATTTCCCATCTCAGAGATGACATCCTTTTCTTTAGGGCCTAATCCAAAAACCGTTTAAGTTAGTGGGCTGAAAATGACTCAGCTCAACTAGGAGTGATAGCATCTGCCATAAGATTTGTTTCACACCTTTAYAGTTTCAAAAGCATCACAGACATATCTCCAGGAACTGGAGAGGGAGGAGGGACATGTCCAAATGCCTCCAAATCTTTGTTTAGCTTTTCCACTGTTTGAGATCTTTCCCACAGTTTTTTTATGGTGGTAAAAAATAATCCATCCCAACACAGGACATAATGAAAAAGGAAGAACAAATACTGTTTTGGAATGTGCACTCTGCATTAGTATAGCTAAATTATCATTCTTTTTAAGTTAATTAAAACATTTGATCTAAAATGTGTAAATAAAATAGAAGATACAATGGAAACACATATAAACATGTCACATTAAAGGGTTTGCTTGAAAACGAATAGACTGGAGAAAAAGGAATCATGATGCATATGGAAAGAGATAAAAAGAGCAGAAAGTAAAAACTAAAATACTCGAGCCAAGACTCTTACRCAAACAAATATTCTGTGATGGAAGAGAATGTGAAGTTTTACATTTAAAGTTTTCTATACCATTTAACTTTGTATATTTAAACAAAGAGGAAACAGGAAACTTCCTCCACAGAACAATTTGGATGGCAGTTTGCTCCACTGAGAGGTAGGAACAAGTAAGGATATAAATACTGCCATAGTAACAGTTTTACACACAGTTTTGTTACCAGGTTGAAGTCAAACAAATCAGAGGTGCATTTGTGAAGGAACTTATTAGAAAGATGTCTGGAAGATTAACAAGGAATTCACATACTATTAGTACCAAATGTAGGAAGAGGAATTGTTTCTGGATTTGAGACTTAAATAAGTAAAATGCCAAAAAACCCCTCCCAAACCCAACAGCAAAATACAGTGCTGAAGCTGGTGCTGATTAAACTGTGGAATCCTTTGCCAAGCAGTATGTCAGATGTCCCGTAGCTTAAGATAACGGACACTTGAAAAAAAATCTGAGGGAACTGCTGTAGGAAATGGGCTGGAGGATGGCCAAAATGACTAACAGATCTCCACTACTGCTAATCCAAGTAAGGAAGGAAAAGAAAGATAAAGGAGAATAAACAGTGCTCTTCCTCCCTTCTCTCACTTGAATGGCCAGCAGCATCCTCCAGCAATGCTGTGATCACAACATCTTTCCTCCTCCCACCCTGTTACTGTACTACGTGTGTGCTCCAGTGACCTCCGTGGACAACAGCAAACTTCTCATTTACTTCAGCTGAGTGGGATTCAGTCCTAAGGGAAAAAGCTGAAGAAGAAATCTTATGCCCTATACCTTACTGCACCGGCATGTCCTTGTTCACTTCAAATATAGCAGAATTCTCTCCAGAATGGTTTTGCTTTTAAACAACTGATGGCAYGGGAGGGAGAGGAGAGGAATCCATGGTGTGAGTTGTTTTTTTACATACTCTTGTGTTCCTTGAYTAGTTGTTAAAATTCTTTATACACTCCATAAGGAGAGAAAGGGCRGGAGCACAACTTTCTTTTTAGATAACTACTATGGGAAGAGAGTCTASCTACTACTTGATATGATAGCTTGGTGATTAGAGATCTTGCCCAGCAAATTGGAAATCCAGGTTAAATTCCTTCTTCTGCTTTAGCATATTCAGGATCACATCTTCTATTTCCCAAGTGACATACATTATGCCATAGGCTGCTTGATAACGAGCCATCAGCAACACCTTTTGTTAAAGCTGCATCACTGTACCGGGAAAAGAAACTGAGATTATTTGGGCYATAGACACAGAATGGAAAGAAGATTTTAAATTCAAACAGGTTAAGACAAGTGGTTATATTCAAGTGATGAGCGAGAGTCCTAATTTCCAATCCTTATACTTRGAATTGCTTGTTTATTTTATTCAATAACCATTTAACCACTGAGATAAAAAAAAGAGAATTTAGGGAGATACCCGTCTTATTTTGTGCTATTTTTAGCATTTTTGTTTTCTGCCTTTACTAAGTCACTTGCTAGTTTTCCAGCATCTGTGGCATTCAGCTTTTGTTGTGCTGACTCTGAAATGAAGCATTAGATGAAAAGAGGGGCAGAATGTTTAATATCTAAGATTACTCCTGGAATACGTTTTCCTGGAGGGCAGTGAAGACATACACAATTCCCATTTCAAGCAAGAAAAACTTCAAAAATCAGCTTTCACTCCCATCTTTACCTCTACACTCAGTGAAATGCATACTGCTGACTGGAAATAAATACACATTCTCTGTTTCCCTTTCTGTTTTCACTATTCTGGTATAAATCATGAATACACCTAGCAAAGTCAGTGAAATCACTGTGCTAAATAATAGAGGGCAGTATCCATGTTTTGGACTGTTTCTTAAATAACCCTCTTTATTACTTGCCTGGCTGACAAAATTCCTCCAGAAAACTCCTTAAGACTATACTAGTTTAAGACACTTCAACTTTTTTTTTTTTTTCCTCTACTCCATGTTCAAAGACAAGATTGGCTTTTTTTGGCTTGAAGTGGTTTATACTTCATATGTATTCATTGTTCTGTAAGTGTATGAAAGTTTCTTAATAACTAATAGTTTTAAAGTAGCTAAAATGCCCAAACATATACTGAGTCTACTCATGAAAAATTGATGTCAATTTTTTCATATTTCCTGCAATCTGTACATATTTTGTCTAATTATTTTTGGAAGTACATCTGCTTGGACACCTGCAGAATTACTGCAAGCTGTCATTTTCATTCTTGAAACATTATTTAAATTTTAAATTTGGCATCTGTCAAAAACAAACAAAAAATACCATTGGATATTATAATGTGCAGCTAATATTTGCCGAATTTTACCAAATCACACAGAATGATAGACAATGCCTTCAAACTGGATCTTTATGTCAGCACTATGGAGCAGAAGAAAAATCACTGTGAATTAATATATTTCTAGTAAGATATATTTTATTCTGATTAAGTCCCTGCAGAACTGACTGGACAGGATAACTTGTAAGCACTGACAATATGTTTTTCCCCTCAAAGTACTGTCAAAAACTTTCACATTGGTCCCAGTAATATGAGTCTCAGTAACAGGGCCTGTTTGACAGACTAGGACACAGAAAGCTGTCAACCTAAGAGTAGACTGAAGATGATTGTTAAGGGGATTTGGTACTTCGTGTATTTTGCCTAATAGGGGAGCCTGTGCTCAGCATTTCCTGAAGCAAAAGAAGACAGATGAAATCTCTGGGCACTTCATTGCTGCTGCCTCTCAAAGATTTCCTGTCAAAACGGGCCTATAAGGGAAGAAAGGTTTTCAATAACATTTTTTTTTTTTACCTGGCAGGATTTCCAGTCTTGCTATGAAAGAGTTTGAAGGCACTGTCTTTGTAAAAACACTGCTGCCAAACTACCATATCTAGTTGTGTTTAAAAATAAAAAAGCAATGTGACTCACATTACCATAGTGTATACTGTAAAACCATTTTGATTGACACTCTATCCATATTTTATATAGTGCTTTTTTTCTTCCGTCAAATGGAGCAAGTGACCTTGATGTTAGTGTGCTTTGCAACCTAAACAGGGAAAGCATATTTGTTGTCAGCTTCTTTAGGGATACAGTTTTCAACAGAGTACACAGGGAAAAGGAACACAACCCAAGTTATTAATAATAGGAGTTATTCATGTAATTCCCTGTTCACCTCATTGAGACTTCACCCTTTTATGTCAGCCTTCTTAGAAGGTTGCACCTATGTAAATTTTAGCTGCACAGAATTAAAAGGCACAAAGAAAATAGCAATTCTTTTCAGTATCAATTCTAAATAAAAATGTTGTGCGTGACAGAAAATCTACAGCTCCCCATGGAATTTAATCTTGGGTGTTACACATAAGTGAATCAGCTGCATTAAAAATAGCTACACATGTATAGCAACTGCAACCGTAAAAACCAAGCGTTTTCCCCTACCTCATCATTAAAAATAAACAAAAATCTCATTTTCAAAACTATCTAGGAATCTGGAGACTCTTTTGGAACTTGCAGCTTAAGTATAAAGAATACTGCTGTCTATTTAAGGCAAGTGATGAGGCAGGGTTGAGATAGGGGACTTGGCTTGTCCCCTGTTGAACAGCCCTCACCTCTTTTAGGTTTGGGTTTGCAATCAGTGGTCTTCCTGCTAGAAAGGGGCAACTTAGCCTGCTCCCATGCAAGCTTTTCTCCTAGAAGTGGAGCAGGAAATTCAGGTTTTGTAGGTTTGAGGTGTTAAATTAACTTGATTTATTACCGAGTATATGGAGGATTTTACTTTGTGGTCTGACAACCCCGTGCTGTCTGAGAAAACTCAAGTGATGCACATCAACTATGTCTAAATAGACTGTGGAGGGTAATTTAATTTGCTGTATAATGGTTTGCTCCAACAGGGGTCTTGAACAAGGAAAAATAGGGGATATAAGGCTCACTGTCTGCTGTAGGTAAGGACAACTTACCAGATTGGAAAATGGGTAAAACATTACTATATTTTTAAAAAAAAGAGTAAAAGGAACCTTTGTCAAATGGGAACGATGGATACTTTTTCCAGGAAACAGGATCAGCAGATGCTACAGAGAAACAAGGATGGAGGGGAGAGGATGCAGCACTAAAAGCAAGGACTGAAACCAAGAAAATTCAGCGATATTGGGAAGAATAGTCTTTTAAAGTCAGTGGCTATCAGAAGGCTAAGGAAGATTTTCAGGGCAACAAGGGTGTATTTGCATGTTCAGACAGCCTGCCCAGCAGAGTTACATAGGTGAATGACTTTGAAAGATTAGGGAGGACTCAAGATATGCAGCCACAAATGCATGAACAAGCTGTTCAGCAAACTGAGCATGAAACTTCAGTAGAGGTAGATGCAGATTATATAGTACAGGCCTGGTAGACAACGGATCCGCAAAGTATAGCATTACATAGTAATGACTGAGCAAAACTGAGAGTTTAGAAGAGTTGCGTAACCCTGAGGCCAAAAAGGAAATCAACTTTGGATGAAATCAGGAGGTGTAGTAAGTTAGATGGAGTAAGTCAGAGATACATTTGAATGTATTTCTCTTTTTATTTGTGCAGAAGAGATCTATGAAAACAGTTAATAAAGAGCCATATTGAAAACAGTATATAACTTCAGGGGAAAAAAGACTACATTAAAATACTACAGAAGGTGTTAAAATACCTAAAGCAAATAGGAAATTCAGAATTAAAGATGCCACATGTTTACAAACTCCTTCAACTTTCTCTCTCCTCTCCTCCAGGAAAAGAGCCATGCAGGCTTAAATAGAAAAATAATCCAGGACACAGCAAAGGAAGCAGATGCTTTTCTACAGCCTCAGTCAAACCCTTAGTACTCATACCTTAGCATAGTTTACCAATAGCTCAGTGGGCCTGTTATTGCAACGCTCTGCCTTGGCAGGAAATCTGGGATTCATATTCCTCAAAGTGAGACTGTTTTGGAGACTACTGCATGGAATATTTTTAAATGCACTTTCCAAACACATATGTGAGGATATAATCTTTTTATATAAGTAATTACTACAAAATATTTCAATAGCCCATTAAATTTTGGTTGACAGTAGGGCCAGCCCTGAGCCGGGTAGATACCACACAGCTGCAAGAGAGCTGTTGAGCAACAAAGCAAATTGCAGTAGTGCAGTGGGAGCTGTTAGCTCTCCCCTTCTTCGTTCCCCCACAAATCCACATTTTTACAGGTATCTGTAAGTATTTCTGGGGCAAAGAGCTCAGCTACAACCTTTTTTCTTGCAGCGACTTTTCATCAGGTAAACCTCCTGTAAGTCATCTGTGCAGGATCCCAGTCTCATGAGAAAAAAAGAGGGGAAAAAATAAAAAGGTAGTTCACCAGACTGGAAAGACAGAGAAAAGAAATGTCTTTGGTGGTACGGTTTAGTCTGTAGCAGTCCTTCTGCTTTGAAACTTCAGATAAAGATGTAAAATCAGGCTTTTTCTTAAAAAACTGCCAGAATTTCACACGATGATACTCTTGAAAGTAAAGAATTGATGCTCTGGACCTAGACAGGCTTCTCTCACTGTGACTTGGCATAGACATGGAGTTTTAACTCATTTAGGCCAGAAGAGATTAATTCTACTTGTGACATTTTCTTTGTCCAGCTTCAAGTGATGAGATGCTGAACAGTGATGAGCTACAGGAGTAGCTGTGAGAACAAGTCGCAGGGAGGGATGGGGGGTTTTTTCTTGCATAACATGATTGGAAGTACAGCAGAATATTCAAGAAAAAAATGAGAAATTCCCTGTCCCTCTTCTCTCCAGTCCAACTTGTGACTAATCAAAATTAATGGATGGAAAATGTCTTTAAAGCCACAGTTAAGGCTTTGATACATGAGCTCTCTAGTGCATGCCCTAGAAGAAGGTTTGAATTAACAAATATGACCAAACCCAAACTTCTGTTCATGGCCAAAGGTAACTTGGCCTTTATGCCATACTTAAAAAAAAAAAAAAAACCAAAAAAAAACCAAAAAAACCCCAACATTGTTTCACCTCATATCATATTTTTTATACAAAATGTTGTATGGAAACGCAGGCTCTACTGAGACTCACTTTTAAAAACACCATTAGATTATTCACCAAAACCAGATGATGCACTATAATTCATTTCTAAAACTACCTTCTCCGAGAAAGACAGACACAAGCCTTTTGAGGATTCCCTGCCCCCCTTTATCATGAATAGAAACTTGTGAATCACAACAATAAATTCCACCGTCCCAGAGAATGACACTATCCTGTACTACTCTCACAATTTAATGCTTTTCTCATTACCAGGATTCTTCTTTCAGCAGCCATTCCTAACTTCCTTTATTTTCAATGCAATCTAGTCCCACATATAACTCTCCCTTTTTCACATCATCATGCAATATAGAGCAGCTGACTAGAAACCAATCATACCATCAAGAATTTCCAAGCCAACACCTGCTGAGATCTACAACACTTGCTAGTGCAGGGAATGGAGAAATAGAGAAAATACAAGGTGGGTTGTTACAAGCAACCTATGTCTTGTATCATCTGAAGCTGTAAGTACATTATTCTTTTCAAGTACTGACATTGCTGAAAATTTTTGCATCGAGAGTCATAAAATTTGTACCCATTTAGACACTCCATTAAGTTTTGAGACCACTCTTTAGGTTTAAGAGTTTACTTATCTACAGATTACAAGCAAAACAGCAACTTGATGGAACTTGATTTTCTCAATTATAAGAGTACAAGATGCAGCTACAGTAAGAAAGATGTCCAGGGCCACACATCAGAACAAATACATGAACACTGGACAGGAGTTGATCTAACCACAGTGGTGTAGAAGAATTTTTGTCAGATGTTGTAACCCTCTGATGGGGCCACATTATAGAAGAAAAATACAGGGTAGTACCAGCTAAATAAAACCTCCATTTAACATTTAAGGATTGCATAAAAATCTTAACATAGACAATTTTTAAAAAGGGCCCCGATGTTTTAAGTTTAGAAAGACCATAGCCCAAACAACTTACCGCCTAAATGCAAAAAAAGAAGTAAAAGAAGAATAAGGCTGTGATCACAAGGGAACAGTAATGTTCAAATATGCAGAAATCTGTTCTGCATACAATGATTGCAAGTTCAGTCCCTGTCCTACAGAACAATACGTAGACTACGCAAACATAATACTTTGCCTTTTACATTTGTGTAGGCTTTTAAGCTCTTTGATGGTCTTGCTATATTGTTTTTATGTAATTTCCAAGTATTGTTCTTATTTTGGCTTTGGTTTGCTTTCTTCTTTGTCTTTGCACTAGTGTGTCTGAGAATCCAGTTGGTGAATTTGTGGTGCCAAAAACACTGAGGCTGCTTTTAGAATACAGTCAAACTCGAAACAAATAAGGCAGAATGCGGCATTGGCAGCTTTCTTAACAAAGTAATGGGCTTTAAAAAAACAAAGAACCAAACAACCACTCCCTCTTAAACAGCAAAAGTAGAACTGCAGCAGATAACTGGATCCAAATACTTATCACACTCTCACTTTTTTTCCATCTTCTGTCTCCATCACATTTTTTTTCTCCCATCTGAATCTATGTTTGACTGCTGAGTAAAGCCAGGTAGCAAAGCACACTGTTATTAACTACCCTTCTAAAAAGTAATATACAAGCTGTTTCAGTTTTTACAGAAAATACTGTATCTGCGTATAGTAAATATCAGGGACTAGAATAAACAACTAAATAAATATTTAGTAGTCTTCACTATCAAGTCAAACAGGCATTCTCACCAAGTCCTACTGGAACCATGGTCCCACGCTCACAACTCCCCAGTGTGGCCAGTACACAACAACTAGCCAGTACCGGGGATACCAGGGCTCCCTCTTTAGCCTCTAAAACCACCTATTCAATGTAATATGCTCAAAGCACTGCACTTAGTTGATTAAAGTCATGTTTGCCTGTGATGTAAACATCACAGCATCACCAAAGTGTCAACATCGTCAAACATTAACTTTGTAAGTATTTAACACAGTCTGACTACACTAACAGTTCAGCAGGGTATTTGAACTAAAACATCCTTGTTAATTTGTGCATACATATTACAAATTAACAAATTAATACAGTACAAAACCTATTGCCCTTTTTTACACCGTAAACAGAAACCACACATCCTTTCTCCTATGAAGGTAAACCACTACACACTTATATCCAAATTCCAACACTTATTTCTGAAAAACGGAAACATTTCAGCCTGTTACAGAAAGTGGCAAAATAGTTTCACTAGGCTTCTCAAGACCATAATGAATCATAAGCACCAAATTTCTCAAAGCTTTACTGTGAACAGCATAGGAGACAAACAGTGCCAGACTGATACCTTTGACATCGGAGTACAGAATGACAGGGATGACAAGATGGAGCAACCCTCAGAGTGAGCTGGCAGCAATTACAACCCCATTAGACATCATAAATCTTCCATTCAACTCCAGTACCTCAGTGGCCATTAAAATAAAACCACAGAGAGACAATCCCAACTCTGGCACTGCTGGGAGGGGGCCCTACAAAGACCTATTAGAGTGAGACAGCCTTTCCTTAGGTCATCACTACAGGCATACTGGGAGACTTTGTAGCCTTGTTTCATAAGCAGGCAGAGTAACGGAGTGCTCCTCTGTTTACATTCTTTCCCTGTCCCCGGTAACTTGTCAATTTTTTTTCCTGTTTCCACAAAGTCTGATGTAGCTATATAGATACTAAGCTTCTTTAAATGTTGTGTGAATAGGCTGCTGTTAAAAGAAAAAGAAAAAAAACCAAGTAGGGCATCTGCTCTGGGAAAGACTGCAATATGAGCTCATCTTTCTATAGGCACCAGAGATTCTGCGGGACAGAAGGGACATTACACATGTCCTAATTTCAGGGAAATCTTCGGTTTGAGCTGTGCCTTATTAGTCTTCACAGAATCCCATCACTAGGCGCACAGCTACAGCACACCAGGTTTCATTAGTTCCACTGCTTGCAAACTACTTGTTTATTTTAATAAAACATGAATAACTGAAAACAGAAGCCTGCCTGCCAGGTGGGGTTTTTTTTTGTTTGGTTGGTTTACTTGAAGAGCTTTAGATAAAGCCATAATATTAAGCAGTAATTTTGCCTGTGTTTTAAATCACCCTCTCAACAGTGAAACACAGATGCGAGAGGTAGCTAAAACGACCGCTGATGCAGAATGAGTTGAGCCTGCCATCCCTACCCAAGCCTGGYGCAGGCTGCTGCCACCCTAATCAAATTCTTCAGGTTATTCTAGATTCTTGCATTCGGTACTGCAAAAGTGAGTTTCCTGGTTAATGCTATAAAGCAACACCGAATAAATACAAATAGTTTAATCTTCCTCTGCACTCATATCCTCCCACACTGGTATGTGTAATTAGGAAAATGCTACATTGCATGCCCTGAATAGTGAATGTAGCTGATTGTTAATCATTATATTTACATAGTTTATATGAAAAATATTTAAATTCATGAAAGCTCCAACTTTTCTTTGCCATAACATTAATACCTGAACAGCATTCTGAATGTATAATAGTGTATTTGTAGCTTATTGATTCTTCTGCAATGTCCTTGGAAGAAAACTGTTGGACAAAAAACTTCCGGGTGTAGAAAACATTTGAGATAAAAAAAGGAATATTCTTTGATAAAAGTGACATATGCTTGGAGGGAGAGAGGGGAAAGATACACTGTTCCAAGCTGACATGAAAGTGTGTTCACATAAACAAAAGATAAACTGTAATATATTAAAAGAAAATTCGGGGAAGTGCCTTTTATAAAATCCTATTTTGCAGAATGAATTGTGAATAATCTTTCATCTGTATTTAACATCCATAAAATAATGATTTCCACAAAAACACAGTGATAAAAAAGGTTTATATGAAGCATGGAATTTCATTTTGCCAACAATAACTGTCTTGTATCTGTTTTATCTAAAACAGACAAAACAGAAATGTATCATGTATTTTGAGAATATAAACAATCAAGAACATTCTTTTAACAAATAACTCTTTAGAAATTTGACTAGGAAGCAATGTATGCTCGCTAGCAATATCTCTGATAGGATTTGTAAAATGATAGAATGAATGCATAGGGTATTACTAAAACATTTTTAAAAACCTGAAGTGTGAAAAAGAGAAACTAGCACTCCATAAAATCTGTTTTATAAACCAGACCATTATTTAAAAAACCCTCAACTTATTTTCTGGATGCCCAGTCTAGGCTACCATGGACTCAATTTTCAGAAAGTGAATGTTCATACCTTTAAAGAACTAGGTTCATTTAGAAGTCAAAACCTAGAGCAGCTCAACTCAAAATACTAGTCTTTTCACAAACAAAACTGAAAAAAATGTGAGACGTAAAAATAATGTTCATACTAATTTATTTCCTTTTCTCTCATTTTTAATTTTTGGTTTTTGTATTCTCTGTCTATATTATCCAACCACAAGGAAACTTTTTATTTTAAAGTAACAAATTAAATCGTTATTTACATTATACCATTACACTTCTTCACATTAAGGTCATGTAAATACAACCCAATGCCCATTTGATTTGGGCATTCAAATTTGGACATGTTCTAAGCATTCATATATATTCTTGACTATTCAAATACATGCATAAATGAGAGCGACACTTGTAATACAGTTTGCAAAACAGTCTTAAGAAACGCTTCATTCAAGAATACTCTAGCTTCTCCTCAAAAACAAAATCTTGAAATGACCTTAATGCCTCCCTGTAGGCATAACTATTTGCAGTTCTCTGTAGCTCTTAATCTGTATTTATCATGTATTCCAAGCAGGATTTTTCGTTAATCTGTGATGTACTTTATACACATTCACTTGCTAAAGACTTTAAATACATCCTTTCATGACCAAGGTAAACATGAAGATTTATTTCTTAATAAGAAGTAGAATACTGGGCGTACTTGGGCAGTGATTAGATTATTAGTAAAGTATTTAAAATTCACAAACACTGTGAGTCAACTGACCCCTTGAGTGGTTTAAAAGCTAATTTTTCAACAGTTTTAGTACTTACACAGCGAGATCACTAGAACTAAAATGGCAGATTTGAAACCATTTCAACATATATACATTTTGTGCCTTAATATTTCCTAGAAAGAGTGTATGACAATCCAGTGTCTTATGCAAAATCAATTACTTTTTAGTTCAAGATCCTCAGTCACTGAAACAGGATATTATTTTGTGTCCTGAACAATATCTTGTTCCAGTTTCTAAGGAAACCAGCAGCAAAAACTAAGTTTACAATGCTGCATCCTCCAGAAATTGACTACAACGTCAGTCTCCAGGGTATCATTACCAAGTGCTATTTGCATTTAAATTTCTATAACCCTTAAGCAACTGGATTGTTTGTTTATATGCATGGTTATGATCTACTAGGTATCTAGGTGTTATTCCTCACCTCCCCGTATGGGTTCACAGCCTATTGGCGTTTAATGGCTTATAAAACTAGATTTCAAATCAGGGACACCATTTGTGAATTTTTATTTCAGAAATTTCTTTTTGCCACACTGAGTGAGATGTCTGTTCAAGCCTCAGTATAAGCTCCATCAATGGATGTCACTCCTTTGCCTTCACACATGGGAAGAAACGGGCAAAGTCATATTGCTGCGTGCTACAAATAGCCAGAGTCTAGAGGAACGCTCTATCCGTTTTGCACAAAAGGTTTTGGGAAGTGGCCTAGGGCAACTAGGTTATGTGTTCCTAGGGGAAGTCAAGGAAAACTCCAGATTTTTCTTGACAGACACTTGCCTCTTTTGTCAGGCAATATTCTGGTGAGTTACTGATGCTTTTGTAGTTGAAAACTTTCCTGGCAAACTACTTTGCTGACCAGAGATGGCAAGGCCCTGATATCAAGTTTCTGTCTTCAGAATATACAGAATTGTTATAAAATCTGTTCACAGAAGATGCCACAAAAAAAGATTCAGGGGCTGTATTTTCCTACCGAAATCAACATCAATTTGTCCTTTAGTAGAAAACCGTCTTCCTTTCTATTGTGTTTTAAGGCATTACACTTTTAACTTTGTAATTATTTTTCATAGAAAAAATCTTCCATGAACTTCTACAAGCTCTGAATTTATTCTGTATTTAGTGATATAGAACTTAGTAAACAGGATAAAAAGAGGCTTTTCTAAACAAATCACTTTTATGACTAAGCAATCACACTTATCCAAAGAGACAGAGAATGTGAGTATAAGAAGCAAGATTTCTGTTCTGAATTGTAGACAGATACTTGCAAGTGCAGTCTTCCACAATCAAACAAATTTAATTAAATAAGTAGTGTTCTAACCTTGGCAGGTGCAGCCATTAATTTGGATCAGATTTTTCTCCAGAAAATTATTTCAGCAAAGTAATTGTTAGTTGGTCTCTTTTCTTATACAATGCTCCCTTACTCTCTGTTCCCTTCCCCTTGTTAAGAACATTTAACCTGAAACAAACCAAAATTACTTTCTTTTTTCTTTTCTCCAAACTTCACTAAAATCTAAAATAAATATAATAATATGGTACTCAAGCACCATACAGTAGTACAGAAACAAAAACCACACACTTAAAATGAGCTCTGAAGAAGTCCTGGGCTGCGTAGGAAAAAGTTGCTTACTGTGTGCTTACTGTGCTTACTGTAAGCAACTCGCCTACACAGCTCGTTTACTGTGTGTTCAGTAGAGCATATATGTGTTATTACCATAAACAGTAGGTTGTTTGATTGTTACATGTTAAAATCATTGAAGAATTAAAAAGATACATCAATTTGCAAGTTATTAGTCCTTAAAATGAAACAGATATTGTGTTCAGAGTAGAAACCAAGACACAACATTATTTAATAAAAATATAATTCATATAAATATAACCTTGAGATCACGAAACAAATGTTTTTGCATTATAAAGTCTTTTTTCAGTGTGCAGAAATAATAATAAAAGTAAACTTATTCATTACATTTATAGTCAGTTATACTTTTTCTTGGCAGGTTTGCTGAGTTTCCTAAAACATTAAAAAAATAGTGATGGTACTATGGGGTTTTTAAGTCAAATGAGCAATAAATAAAGATGTTGAAACCACTAAAAATATTTAAGAGAACATTGAAAAAAAGAAAAGTAATGCTTCAAGGTGATAAATGCACATTCCCCATTGCTTGGATGCAATACAAGTACATCTTTAGTTAATTACATAATGCTTTCTGTGATGCATTTCTTTGATGTTGTATCTTCCTTTTATTGTAAATAATTAGGGTAGGATTACTTGCAGGATGGATTACTATTTGATGACTGTTGAGTTCATTGGGCACTGCTGTTGATTTTATACACTTGCTGCACTGGCTTGACAATAAAGTAATATCCCTATTATAGTCTCACTCAGAGTAGCACTGAGCACCTCTTAAGATGCAATGAGACCTTAAATCAGCCAGTTAGTTAAACAGAACTTGTGGCTTCTTTGCAACTCGTAAGATGAGTTTTCAATTAGAAGTGAAAGGCCACATATTGTACTAAATCATTCTCTGACTTTAATGAGCATCTCTCACATTCAAGTGAAAGGTTGTGTATCGAGGATGATGTTTGACTAGTCTGTACTCTGAAAGCAGAGCGAATGCCGATTCATTTGCCTACCAAATGAGAATCAAAGGCAGAAGCAGTAGCAAAGACACACCTTGACAACGTTAGACCTGTTGGGCACAGATTCCCAAGGCTGCCCCAAGCACTGCGCCCCAGCACGCAGCCAGGCTGCCTCTGCAACCCTGCCATTTCGGTCACCCACACTTTTGGCTGTATGTGTTTTAGACGTCAATGATGTCTTACCTCTCCAGTCAACTGAAACAGGATCATTCGCTGAGCCCAAACAAATGAGAAAGAGAACAATCCAGATGAGGAAGGCTAACAGCTGATCAATCCAAATCCCATAAGCTACACAGAGGAAGCCAACAGACACTAACTGTTGCAATATACTTGGATGTTCTTGAAACACCACGTGGCACACTGATGGATGTTGCTGAAGACCACAGGTAAAAATGAAGAGGAAGAGAAATGCAAAATTGAAACAGAGTGAGGATATGTTTGGAAGTCCTTTTAAACTCCTGAATTACTATTTCTTGTATGGAGAAGTAGGATTAATGATTCTATGATTAAAAAACAGTAACAAAAGTTAGGTAAGAAGCATCTATTCTAGGGGTGGGAGGGCTACATGGCTGTTCCCCAACCTCGTATCACAATGAAAGCAATTAAGATTGGAGCAAGGAAGGGAGAGGGGCTTTGACTCTGTCAAATACCTCCATCTGAAGTGTTTTAACTTTCCCTCAGAAATATCACTAAAGCCCTACAGCCACCAAAAGGCCAGCCAAATTCTGATGAGATATAAAGCTAGGCAAAGTCTTTGTTGCTTTAATAGAAATAGAAATTGTGTTTGAGTATGGCAGTTAACAGAAGAGTATTACTTAAAACAGAATAGAAGGAGGGAGGAACTAAGGACATGGTGAATGGATGAGTATCTTCAGAGGCGAAAATATAATGGATGACATAAAGATTGCCTGGAAATTAAAAGTTATGGAAAACAATAATGAGATCTGGAAAGACAGAAAGCAGAAATTTCTGGTAGCAGAAACAGAGAGAGAGTTTTTACACCACTAGAGATAAGATTGCCGGAAAGAAAAAGGTGCTACAAAAAGAGGATAACTAGAAAAAAGAAAGGGAAGGTCATGGATAGAGATGGGAACAAGACTACTCAGGATTTAAAAAATAAGGCTGTCTTAAACAGATGTGAAATGAAACCCCTGAGTATTCAGCACAGCTACCTTATTTCTGTGTCACAGCTGAGCCATCTATAGGAAATATCGTATCACTGGTATTTAAACAAATAAAAAGGAAGGAGAGTCTAATGTAAAAAGAAAGAACAAGAAATCTTCATTGCAGAATGAGGAGGCTCTTTTTAATTCTCACTCCTCTTTATTTCTTCCCCTTCTATTTTGGCAGCTGCTGTGGAGTAAGGCCCGCTCCTGTGACAGGAATAACACCGAAAAGCAAAGCAGTCTTCAGCTACCACATTTCTGCAGAGTCTCCTTGCGGGGCTCCTTACAAATGCCTGGCTATTTTATGTACCCATGTCAGGGCAAAACTCAAGCTCAGAAATACAAACCAAAATTGTTTAAAAGGTTTTTAAGATACTCTCTAAGAATGAGATAATCATTCATGAGAACTGATGCAATCCTTACAAGTAATCAGCTCTTGCCAAAGACTGAATTAAATTACAGGGACAATGTTGAAGCCTGCATCCTGTTAAAAATATACAAGAGGAAAATGTTTCATACATATTTTGCATACACTTTCCACTGTCTAATTGGGCTGGAGGAGTGAGATAACTCATAGCCTATTGTTCTGGCAAGCCACAAGTGTAAAGAGAGAAGGGAATTGTTAACAAGCTAATATTAGTCCAGTAACATGACTCGATCATTTTATTTCTATCTGTTGGATGGATGTCACAAATTCTCATGTAGGAAATTTGCTCTTCCTTTTGCCACAAAGATTAGCTACAACCTGTGATACCAGTACTTTGCTGGAAGGAATAGTACAGGGGCTTCACTGCTGTGTTATTATCTGGGATCTATTATGTTTTACATTTTTCAAAAATCTTTAAGCTAGATCTTTGACATTCAACTGCCTATAAAGACATACACCACCCGATGAGAAGCTTTGATGTGCATTTTGAGGATTAAATAATCTAGATGGAAGGCAATGTGTTTCCAGCCAAGAAGAAAACTATGGAGGAAATTTTGCCTCCTGCCGTTTAACACTGCTGGCAGTCAATACCTTTTAGCCTACCCTCTAAATTTGATTTCATACATATTTACAGACTATTTTTCCTCTTACTGCTAATTCTTTTGAGACCAAATTAAGAACAAAGATAGCAGGAACAGGCTTCATCAAATAAAAATGTAAATATGCTGCATCTCATTTTTGGATGAAGAAAGTTTATTTAAATATTTTCTCGAATGGAATATCTTTGCAGTATCATTATTGCTTGCAACTGGAAAAGTAATAGCCTTACAAGTCAGAGTAACCCATTGAGGCTTAAGCAAATTTATGCATTTAAATAATGTAGTTCACTTAAAAAAAAAAAAAAAACTAGAATTTTCTGCGTTTTCAGACAAGGAAAGAATACTAATAATAAAACAATTATAACGGATACTAAAGAAAAGATAATCTTACTTCCTATACTCAAGGTACATTGTCAGGTAGCTCAATAGCTTTAACTATGAAAGAAACACAGAAGTAATTACAAAATGACCTTTTTTTTGCATTTTTTGAAAGCAAACTGAAAAATCTAAAGCTAAAACTGAAAATGATGGTGCTTTTAAAAAGTGAGATTAATCCATAATATATTTCCAATTTTCATTTTGTTAAAGGAAGTCTAAAATCCATTAATTTATTTTTTAATTAGCAGCCCCTTTTCTGTCTGATCGACTTCACAGGTAAATAGGCAAATATGGTAGATACAGGGTACTGTCTTGATGAAGCCAATGAAGTTACAGCAGTGACCTTGGTGGAGTCAAAATCATACCAGAGATGTTTGATCTCTTTTGCTTCCCAATTTATGTTCAATGAAAAAAATAAATATACCTTGTCTGACTAACAGAATGCTCTGATATTTTTTCCTCAGTTATTACCTCTACCCGCAGCCAAATAAGTATTCTAAAAGGATTCTGAAAAACCCTTAGCAATAATTGTTGCTATAAACAATAAAAGTCTTTACATTCAATCATCTTCATTTTTCAAAAGATATAAGACGTATTTTCCTCTGTAATGACAGGCTTCAGTAAAGTTCAGTATAAAAAGTAAAGTTACGTACAAAGTGAGAAAAGAGTAACTAGACATGTTTTCTACATGTTCATCTGGCACAGCACCCATCATAAGTAATTTTGATCTCTAGATTTCTCTTAATTTTAAGGTTCTTCCTACCAAAAAACACATAGAAGCTTCCATATGGGTTTTGTAGGACCAAAGTAGCACAGGAACTTGTTATTCTAGCTTTAAAACACTGTTAAGCATCTTATTGCATCAGCTGCTTCCCTATGTATCCTACCAGGCATTGGTACATCTGCTGTACCTACAGAGAAATAGTCAGAGTGAGCTTGGTAAGGCTTTAAACATCATGTGTGTGCTGTTAAGGGGTCTCTGCAGGCCTATCTCTGATTTAGATTAGACACCTAGGGATGTTCTGGTAATCAGGTTTGCCAGAGAGAGGCACACTGTTTCTGAAGAAGGTGGCGTCCACAGTGCCATGAGGGACGTGTAGGAGAAATGAAAGGTTGCAACAAGAAGCCCACTGGGTTTTCCAGGTTGCATCAAACTTTAGCTTCCTCTGCACTCCCCAGCTTCTAAGGAGAGTGTGAAAACCAAACTCACTGAGCTAAGGATGTCAGGATTTACGTGGGAATCCATATATTATCCTCGCCTGCAGGTATTTCTTCACAGAAGAATATATTAGGGCCTGCTACCTTGAATCATTTTCTTTTGAGAAACTGAATCACGGTTCTACTACTTCTAAAGTGTCATATATTCACAAGCACAATATTAAACTGAGATGTGTTTCTTATATGGTATATAGATATCCTTTGTTGATGTCTCGTGATATTTCTATATAGGACAAGATAAAATCTGCTTGAAAGAAGAGCAAATATGTTAACTGTTTCAAGAAAACTCACGCAGAGAGGAAGAAGAGAGATTAATCTTTTTGTAAGTGCTGGCAATGTTTCAGAGACATATCTACAAAGAATTGTGACAAGTTTAAAAGTGACATTATGTAGAATAGTGAGGAGACTAAACACAAACTTAAAGAGCCAAACTTCCCCATTAAGTTTCTGTCTATATCAATCAGTAAACTGTGTGATGTTTAAACACAATCCCCTAAGGTAGTAGGCACGTTCGTTATCCGTAGGCCTATTCCTGCAAGTCTGCAGTAGGAGACCCACATATTCTTAGTCAGGTTTGTCCCCTATGGTTTTACTTAATTTCTCTGTTTCTTAAGGAAAAAAATCTGCAGCTCGCTCTCTGCAACCGCTGTGCCTAATGTTTACCCCTACAGGTTGCAGGGCAATGGTGAAACGGGCCCTGGGAACATGTCCCTGCTTGGTTTTGTTGGGAACTGTCATACAAACAGCTTGACATTTCTTTATCCGCCGAACCCCAGATGCACAAAAATATTAACAGTACAGAAATCTTCAGGAAATTTTCAAATTTTCCTGGAGACTAGGAACACACATTTTGAAGGTTTGTGGTGTAATAATAATAAGCTAAATCTAGAAAAGGAAAAAATATTATGTTCTGATAAAGAAAAAAAGAGAATAGAAAGATTTAAGACTGACCTTTAAAAGAAAATATTTCTTCCTAATGTTTTTCTTTAAAGGTCTGGCATCTGATTTCTGCAGATAAAATGTGTTCATGACAGTAAGTGTTTTCTTAGAATTATATCATATAATTTGTGAGAACTAAAAAAACCCACAAACTTTTTCTCATCTGCAAGATTATATTCAAGAGAGATGTTTAGCAAATTCTCCTGTAAGGACTGTATAAATCAGAGTTATACAAATGAATGTTTTCACAATCTCAGAGGCTTCATCACTGTAATTAAAAGGTGAATTTTTCACTTTTCTTTTGTTATTCTTGTCTCCTGAGTCTGATTTATAACTTTTGTTACACAATTATATTCATTTATTTCTTTATGCCATGTTGTATGTTATTTCAAAAGCAACGTCTAGGGTGTCCTTGCTTTAAAATGTAGATTCAGCATCTCTGGATGAAACTTGGTAGAACATCTGTGTTTGAAAGTATGAAAAATTACCACATTTTCTGAGTGAACCAGGCTGAGTGCTCACATTATACTGTCTCTAAGAGAAAATTAAAGTGCTGCTGATAGCTGAGGGACTAGATGGCTCAAGGGAATCGTAGTGTGACACAGTCTTTCATCTGATGAAAACCAGCATGAATTTAGCCCATGCTGATAATGACCAAAAGTCATTATCATTTGTTCAGTAATTTATTTAAAATGAGTTAGGGGTCCGGCGCACGTCTTGGTGGTAAGGAGTCCAAATTAGAACTGAGCAAATAATGAAGAAATGTCTCTGCAAAAATGATTTCATATTTTTAAATTAGTATGCTTAAACTTTGTGTTTATTACCTTCTTAATATTTTAACAAACAAGTCTAGGAGGAGGGATATTTGTGAATTTAAAAGATGTATCTGCAAATTCTCATGGAAAGCAAATCCTGAATTTACGAAGACAAGTATTTGCACTGGAAAAAAAGATCTAATTTTTAGGATTCTGCTTATTCAACTCTTATTCAACTGAATACATTAAAACATGTTCTGTGTGGTCTCTGTGCCTGGTCAAAACTAACAAACAGCTTCTATTTTGTGAATCAGATGCTAACAAATGAAATGTTTTCAAGAAAGCTACAGAATCACAGCTATTTACAAAATATACTCAACAAAGAAAACCATCTCACAAGTTAAACAGAGTTAAACAGAAAAAGAGACTCCATAAAAATACGTGATGTCTCATTAACTTAATATTTGGGATAAACTGAGGCCTACTGGAAGTGAGAATGGAGAATTCAAATCTTTGATGAAGTGGAACAAAGGCTGGTGTGTGAAGTCATTCTGGCAATGTGGCCAGGGGACAAAAATCACAGGCTGGTGTACGAGAGACTACAAAATCTAGCAGAAGCATTTACTGGGCTCATGTTCCCAAAAAAGGGTGTATGAATAAATATGGATATCCTGCAAAAGTACCCCCAATTAAGGTATCTGGTGTATGCTAGCAAAATGTATAAGTGCAGAGCAATATTTTGGTAAAAGGCTGATCTAAAAAAAAAACCTCTGCAAAGCTACAAAACTCTCAGCAGGACTATGAGGAAGAAGGACTATATAATTTCATATTGACATTTAACATATGCCTTTACAACGTTTAAGCATCTCCATCATACATGGGTATCTCTTTGCCTGACTAGGACAGAAGGTTGAAGACTGTACTGCATGTAGGCAATCTATTCGCACGTTGGGATATTTTGTGAAAGCCAGATCTGAATGTATATTGGGATCTGGTAAGCAGGGGTATGGTTAAGAGATTCACAGATGTACAGAATCACTGAGGTTGGCAGGGACCTCTGGACATCATCTTGTCCAACCTTGCTGCTCAAAGCAGGCTCAACCTGAGCAGGTTGCTCAGGGCCGTGTCCATTCAAGTTTTGAATACTTTCAAAGACCGAGACTCCAAAATCTCTCTGGGCAACCCGCTCCAATGTTTGAGCAACCTCACAGTAAAAAAGGTTTTTCTTATGTTTGCATGGAATTTCCTGTATTTCAGTTTGTGCCCATTGCCTCTTGTTTTTTCACTGGGCACCACTGGGAAGTGCTTGGCTTCATCTTCTTCACTGACTCCCATCAGGTATTTATACACATTCATAAGATGTGTACAAAGGCCCCCTCAGGCCTTCTCTTCTCCAGGCTGAACAACCCTAGCTCTCTCAGCCTCTCCTCATAGGACACTTATTCCAGACTGTAAATCATCTTCCTAGCCCTTTGCTGAGCTCTCTCCAGTATGTCCATAYCTCTCTTATACTGAGGAGGCGTGAACTGGACGCAGCACTTCAGACATGTCTGACCAAAACCGAGTAGAGGGGAAGGATCACCTCCCTCGATGTGCTGGCAAGGTGCTGCCTAATGCAGCCCATGAGGCTGTTGACTTTCTTTGCCACAAGAGCACGTTGTTGGTTAATGTTCAACTTGGTGTCCACCAGGACCCCCAGATCTTTGCTACAAAGCTCCTTTCCAGCTGGTCAGACCCAGACTGTACTGGGTATTGGAATGATTCCTTCCTAGGTGCAGGACTTTGCATTTATCTTTTTTTAATTTCATGAGGTTTCTGTTGGTCCATTTCTCCATGAATCATAGAATCATAGAATCATAGAATCATTAAGGTTGGAAAAGACCTTTAAGATCATCGAGTCCAACCATCAACCCAGTACCCATGCCCACTAAACCAAGTCCCGAAGCACCTCATCCACACGTTTTTTGAACACCTCCAGGGATGGTGACTCCACCACTTCCCTGGGCAGCCTGTTCCAATGCCTGACTACCCTTTCAGTGAAAAAATTTTTCCTAATATCCAATCTAAACCTCCCCTGGCGCAACTTGAGGCCATTTCCTCTCGTCCTATCGCTTGTTACTTGGGAGAAGAGACCAGCACCCATCTCTCTACAGCCTCCTCTCAGATAGTTTTAGAGAGCGATAAGGTCTCCCCTCAGCCTCCTCTTCTCTAGGCTAAACAACCCCAGCTCCCTCAGCCGCTCCTCATAAGACTTGTTCTCCAGACCCTTCACCAGCCTCGTCGCCCGTCTCTGGACGCGCTCCAGCACCTCAATGTCCTTCTTGTAGTGAGGGGCCCAAAACTGAACACAGGATTCGAGATGCGGCCTCACCAGTGCCGAGTACAGGGGCACGATCACCTCCCTACTCCTGCTGGCCACACTATTCCTGGTACAGGCCAGGATGCCGTTGGCCTTCTTGGCCACCTGGGCACACTGCCGGCTCATGTTCAGCCGGCCGTCAGCCAGCACCCCCAGGTCCTTTTCCGCCGGGCAGCTTTCCAGCCACTCTTCCCCAAGCCTGTAGCGTTGCCTGGGGTTGTTGTGACCSAAGTGCAGGACCCGGCACTTGGCCTTGTTGAACCTCATGCAATTGGCCTCGGCCCATCGATCCAGCCTGTCCAGATCCCTCTGCAGAGCCTTCCTACCCTCAGGCAGATCAACACTCCCGCCCAGCTTGGTGTCATCTGCGAACTTACTGAGGGTGCACTCGATCCCCTCGTCCAGATCATTGATAAAGATGTTGAACAAGACTGGCCCCAAAACTGAGCCATGCTGTCGAGGTCTCTCTAAATGACAGCACAAACTCCTGGTGTATCAGCTGCTGCTCTCAATTTCATATAATCTGCAATGCAATTTTGGATTCTCTGCAACAGATCTCCCAATTTCCAAAAGAATGCAATCAAAACAAGGTGAAACTAGTCACAGAAAATGAAGAATCAGCTTCTGAAAGCTGAGTGACTTTTGCTATAAGCAGGAAACAAGGAGAACTATGTCGGTATTAGTACAGGGCTGAGCTGATGGCCTTTCATGTGTAAACACATGAAACAGACTCAAATTCCACTCCTATTTTAATAACAAAGACATTATGGCTTATGGTCTCAGTCTTTAAAGGCAGACAAGAAAGAAGGTTGCAAAGACAATAAACAACAGTGCTTTGTTTCCCTTGTGTTCTACGCTCTTGGCTGGGCTCCTGCTTCTCTGGGAACAAGAGGACTCTGCGACGCCAAATGTACTTGAACAGTGGCAAAATCATAGGCAAAGGGGAGCACTTCCAGCAATTATATTTCTGTGTGACTAACAATATGGCACAAGCCCCATGAAGGTCTGGACAGACTGTTGTTTTAGACAGCAGATTCTCCTCACTCAGAAACACCGTATTTAACTGGAATAAATAGTATTACTCCTGATTTACACCAGCAAGTCTGAGAGAAGAAGAACACCTGGAAGAGCTCACCATGAGAGGAGCCATAAGCTTATTTCTATTGTTGCTAAACAGAATGTCAGCAACAACATTTCCAATCTGTAATTTGTGCTGTTCACTACGTTCATCTTCATGCCATAGGGAAAAATGATGCTTAAGGCAGAATGATTACACCAGACTAGCCTTAAGCTAAAATGACATCATAAATAAACAGTGCAAGAAATAGTAATAATGACAGCAACCAAGACAGATATAAAAAAACAAAACCAAAGCATAACTGTGGCAAAGTAATACATCTTCAAACTTATAAAATAAAACTAGCTAGGACATTTAAAGATCCATTTAGAATAATAAAGAGAAAAAATGGCAAACTAAAATCTATTCTAATGCTTGCAATTGTCCTTTTAACCTTTACTTAAATTAGCAAAAGTTGCATGTTCATACCCGATGGCAAAATATAGTCCTTTTCTAGCAAAACATGGAAGTTTGGTATTAATACAGAGTATGTAATATTAAAAAAGTCATCTATTATAAAATCTAAGGCATGACTATGTTGCCAAGTATTCAGCTTAGCAAAAAAATATTAATTCTGCTTAAATTGGTCCAAAACCCAATAAAGCTATCCAGTGAAAATTTGGGTGAATTGTCCATTTGCAGACCAGTAGCTACAATAAAGGAGACAATGTCGTCACTTGTGGAAAGTAATATCCATTTAAGTTCTGAACACAAGCATCCTCTAACAATAAACCAAATGAGCTCTCAATATAAAATATGTCTTCCTTCTCTGAAAATCTGTATAGCAAATACAGCCCGAGGGAACTTTTAACAAAATGTTATAAAACTGAAAACTGACATTAATAGGAAGTACTGATATATCCTTAGTGACAATGAGTTCAATTCTCCTGCCACTGCATAATGGAAACACCAATTGGCTCCAATTTGCTTCGATTGGATTTGCTCCGATCAGTGACAGAAGAACGAGGCCCAGTCCTGCTGAGACATCATTATGAGAGACAGATTTAACAGAAAGTATTGGCTACAGCTGAAATATGTGACTCTCTAACATTACTCAGGCTTTGGTTGAAATCCATGGGGGTGGATAGGACACAGTAAATGTGGTCAATGCATCCCTTAGAGTCAATGACTAGTTCACATCACAAGCTCCATCGGTGAGGTAAAGCACACGGCATTTCTACCTTCCCACTGCATACACCAATCTCAAGTCTCCCTCTGTGCAAATTCATCCTGGCCCTTTATTCTCAAAAAATCCTCTAGTGTCTCCCACCTCCTTAATTATTGTTGTGCCTTTCACACATCTTTCTTTTCTGTCTGCCCAATACACCTCATTTTCTTTCTCATCCTTGCCTCACAACTTAGCCTCTTTCTCCCTTCACCAATCTTGATCAGATTTCCTTTACTCCCTGCACATCAGGGGGGGCGAGGTGGGAGAGCTCTCCCAGGAGATCTGCCCAAAGCAGCCTCAAGTCCAGACTCTCCCAAAAGAATCTGTCCACTCTATTACTCCATCTTTTCTACAGAACGCCTGAATTTTGAAGGGAATGAAGAGGTACTGCAGTCCTCCTTCTGAAAGCTAGGTAGGGCAAATGCAATCTGTCCCCTTACCATGATGTTCTGACCAAGAACAGATATACTGCACCAAGAGAAGGTGCAAGCAGGAATTTACATTGCGCTAGAAATATGTGATTAATTTTATACTGAATCCAACTTAATGTTACAATTGATTTTTTTCTTCAATACAGGATTGAAAGCCTATTATAATACTACTTATCAATAGAGAATGTTAATTCACACTTTGAATTAAGTGGCTAAAATGGGAATTTAATTTAGATTTACTAAGACAGCAATTGCATGTTAATTAAATAGCAATTGATTATTAAAATATTTTTACTGAGGTTTAACAGCTCCACTACATAAGAAGATTTGCTAAATTACTGTCCAAATTGTGTCTTTAGATGTACTGCAGTGAATTCAGTGAGGTTGCACAGATGCAAATGAAAACAAAATTTGACTAAATAGTTGTTTTCTTTTGAGTTAGTGTTTATTTAACATACAGTAACTCACTGAGTCTAAATCAAGTGCTTAGCTGCAGATATTTAGGATAGTTTAGAGAAGTGTGGAGAGGCAAGAATTCTCTCATGCTGTTGCACAGTGTCCAGGCACACAACACTAAGCAGGTGCTGCGATTAACTTTTTTTCCACTTGATGCTAAAAGCTGGGCTCAGGACRTGCATGAGCACAGCCTGGGTTCTCCCTCTGCAGCTGAGGCAGCCCAAAGGGGGGTGCCATAATTTGCTTGCAGAATATTCACTACCAATTAACATAATCAATGGAGATCTTTGCCAAATTAGAAGGGCAGGATAAAACACTACAGTTGCATTAGTAGTGCCCTGTCAGAATCTAATCCTAGGTACAGGTAGATGCTTTTCTGCATTTTTCCATCACTGTTTAAGAGGTTGGCATCTTCAAGGAGGAGAAAAACAAACATTTTAAAGCCTTACCTCGCCAYGCAATAAGAGCGTAACTGTGATTTTTTTTAACACTTTTATCCAGCCTTAGATYCTCACCCAGTTCTTCCCTCTTAAGATAGCTCTTCTCTTGAAACAACAGCAAAATGTACTGATTTTTCCAGTGTGCATGTGGGTAAAATTCCCCTTTCTCATAATGATTCTTTGGATTTTTTTTTTTTWAATGTTATTCTAACCAGTCACATTCAGCTTTTTTTTTCCTGATTTCAAAGTCTTTATCACCCCTATTCACCCCCTGTTTTATCTGCTGCCTTTCAGCAGTTCCAATTCTTCCTGGTCTATAGAGCACCAGCACAAATTTCAGCAACACTGCTCATTGCCATTTTTGCTTTCCATCCTTTATGAACCAGAAATATTCTTCCAGAGTGTGTTCCTCCAATCCTTGGACCTATCCCAAGTCTTGTGATATCAGATAAATCACCATTTTCTCTGCTGCAAGGACTTTTATTTCTTATTTTGTATGAAAATGCAGTTATCAGAAAAAGGTGTTTGGCACTTAGATCCACTAGTTTTTCTCCCCTACACACTCACATAAACTTAAGCTCATGGATAGCAGAGTCACAGAGTAATTCTCTGGAYGTCATCTCACCTCCCCCACCTCATCTAGTACAAACCCCCATTATGGTGGGGGGAAGCTAAATCACACTGTCACACCCAAGCCAAAGCTGCCAAAGCTGGATTTTAAGTCAATATCCTTTCTTTCATCAAACAGTGTCTCTGTGTCAGACAGACATACCTTTATCCTTTCCCTGTCATGGCAAAGTGCCGATGACCAAGGAACTCAAAACCTTCCTGTCAGCATCAGCCTCTGCCTAAATTTTTATTCATAGCGGAGCTGACTGAAAAATAAATCCCCTGGTCTCCCCCCCAAGCCTGAGGAATTGCTCAGGGTCACACCAACCACTGCCACCAGGCATGCCCAGGCTCTGGTAACGGTGGGGGGTTTGTTYGTGGTTTCCTGAGCTACCAGATCCAGCTCATATTCCTCCTCTTTTTGATGCCATCCCAAAGCAGGTCCTGCCTGAAACACAACCCTCTCCCTTCTCTTTCAATCCTMCAGCTAAACCTACAAGTGAAACTCTCCTGCAACGTAAGTTCATAATCTTAGAATAAATGTTATTTTGTAGCCAGTAGCTAATCTTCCAAAAGAAAAGATGCAAAAATTAGCCATTTAGTTTCTTAAAGTGAAATATTCTGGAATCACATTAAACAAAAACATACCCTTTGGTGCTTCTTCTGAACTTCTTGTGCTATTATAAACCAGATGCAAGGGATTCAATGACTTACTCTCCATACAAGTACTTAATTTACCCTTTTGGGGAGGGAGGAGGGGGAGAACTCAAGTGCAGCTGTACAACGTTAWATTGTGATTTTCATTACTACTCCTACCTACTGGACACACGCTACTCGGTCTCCCTAGGAAATACAGACATTCAAAATATAAAACAAACACAAGTTGATGTTACTTTTATCTCTATTTCTCGTTCCTCTGCATTCACACTTGTGTGACTGATTGTGTGTGAAGTGGTTTCCAAGTTTTCAAGCAAAAAGCAGTTAAGAAACAAAATATTTATACTCTTCTAACTTGTGCTTCCTGCCTAGCTAGATCCAATACAGATGCAAAGTCACTGGTCTGCAAGATCTATAATAAAATAATTAAATTAGTGAGTTGTGTTTAGATCAGAGATTCTTGGCTGCCAGCTCCTAAGAACTCGGGGAATTCAGAACCGCAGAAGGATCATTTGGAGTCCATTTGGCAGAAACGTCAGAAACTTGCTGCTCCTGGGAACATCCCTTTCCAATAACATTTATAGCTCTAGATGGAAGTGAAAAGCACCATATGTTAAGAGTTTCCTGCAAAGCTTCCTGGTAAGGGAGGAAATAAATTCAGCTTGTCACATCTGCTCGTGGGCCAGTCAAGTAGGATTTTATCACAGCTTTAAGTGGTTTACAAAACTGTCCTGTTATCGACTGAAGCAAGCTTTACTTTTCAAGGTTTTTTTCAATATGCATGTTTATATAATCTCAATCATTAAATTATTTATTTGTCAGTGGAATTCAGTAACATGTATTATTATTTATCTCTAAACAACAAAGATTACTCAGTTATTCAGCTAACAGTAACAATTCAGTTGGGAGCCAATTTGCATGGTCCAGCTGAATAAAGCTAAGCAGTCCCATTCTGCCCTTCGTTTTTTTGACCCCAGCTCTGTATATTTCCATTACAAAGTACATTTAATTAGACAAAAGTCAAGCTTCTACCATCTTCAGAAATCCTAGGTCCTAAGCACTGTAAATGCAAAGCAAACAGCTGGCTTCAAATTCCCAGGGAGTCAGGGATCCCAAAGAAAATATTATGAACCAATACATATTGTCTCTGCAGTTGTTCAAGAAATCATTACTCCCTTTACAGAAAGCAGAAATTTGTTATGTGAAGTGCAAAGATAGCACAAAACAAGGCAACAGTATTCTGTGGCAGGAATTTTTGCAAAATTCACAGCGCTGTGAAATTAGGCATAGCCAAACTCCACAAGCTACACACGCATTTTTTGGCATCCTGTTCTCATTGAGGTCAGTGGGAATTTTGCCACTGACTAAACAAAGAGAAGGATTGGGCCCAAACTATGCAGCTATTTGCCAAAATAATCAAATTACAGGAAATTGCTCCTCAAAAGGTAGACGTGTTTCAAGATTCCAGATGCCTACATGGAGCTGATCTACTTTACACACRCTGAGCCACTGGGTTCTCTGCCTCTGTACATACTCCGCTTTGATGTTAATGGGAATCTGGTGCTGCTTCAGGGCAGTACAGTACACGTCCCTTGGAGCCCATTCATTCCACTCTATCAGTAAAGAGTGAGCACAAAAGAGAGTGGAAGTAACACATCACATTACATCCAATATTCATGCAATTATTGAAGAGCACTGTATGTATTACATTTGCAAACTGTCCATAATAATTTAATTTTCTCTCCTCAATTTCTAATATGTTCATTAGGCATGAAATTAAATGCTTTTTAACATASAACTGATTATGCTATAATGTATCCAACAAAGATTGATTACTGAATAATAAATTAACATTTGCATAAATATTTATATAATTTATTTTTAAAAATTCCACACTATACGAACAGATAACATGGGAAAATGACAAGTACTATGACAGAAATTGTACTTTGCCTTTTAGAGATCTTCTTTCTTGAGACTTGTCAAGACATTGCTATACATTAGGGAAACAAACTGTACTCCATACAAGAAGGAGCACTGTAGTCCTTCTTTAAATGTTATCAGAACTTCATAGTAACATAGCATGTTATTCTTAACATGCACGAAGAAACAGAAAACTTGCCGGAAAGGAAGAAAATTGCACTTTAACTACAATAGAATGTATGTTAGTTTTACCCAATGTGGAATTTTCATTAAAAGCTGATGTTTTATTTGGGATCCATCCTTGCTCTTGCTCACATCAATAGCAAAACCTCTTCCTTCTGACCTTGTACCTATCATTATCATATCTGACCCTCACAAAATCTTACTGCAATTATTTCAACCTAGGTTTCTCTGTGACAAAATGACAGCTGTACTCATTACATTAACAGGGAGCTCAGGGTGGATAGTTTGTGTTTACAAGACACCACGGAAAACTTTCAAATATGAGCAGAAATCTACAGAAACTCCATTAACAGAGGCTGCCGAGAACTCGTTCAGCAGATTTCCCAGCGATTCGGGCCGCGCTTTGCCTGCCTGATAGCAAAACTCAGTTCTTRTGGACTACTTGTCCTTGAGGGACTTTCTACCAGAAACAGCTCCCTCCTCCACACAGTGCCTGCTCCAAAGTTGACTGAAGTAAACGGAAAGACGCCCCAAGAACTCATGAGCTTTGGATCAGCTTCACATTTTGCACAATCTTCTCATAAACCAAAGATTGTTTACAGGCTAATCCCAACATTGGACTCTGTCCTGCCCACACTGAGTGGGAAGGGAGACTCAAATTTGAGTTCAGGAAGAAAGAAAAGACAAACTGCATGTAACTGGATAATTGCCTCTACCTTGGCTAACTTTGTTTATGCTTCTTGTTGGCCTATTTAGAAGTGTCAAAGATATTTAAAAATAACATGTTTATTCAAAAACTGCAGCCAAAACAATGAAGTAAGTTTTTTTGGACATGCTAACTTGCTGCTTACAAGCCAGGAGCAAGAAAGGGTTTGGGAGAAATCGCATTGGCTAGAACGCAGAACCCTCTTGTAAAAAGAAAACTGAATTTAATGCCCGATTTAAGATGACCAATTAAAAACAAATTTCAGTGATACAAAGAGGAAAAAGTTCAATGAGAAAACTGTTGTGAGAAAAGAAAACTGCAACTGTTTTTTTCCGTATCTGCTTAAAAGTCACCAGCTAGCCAGCAGCAAGTGCCAAGGAGACGTATTCCACACAGGGAACCAGAATGAAATAGAGTCCAGCTTTGGTTCACTGCTGCAAGCTGCTGTGCACCTCTCGAGAAACACTCAGCTCTACACAGAAACCAGTGGGAGTTTTAGTGACTCAGACTGTTACAGCAYCAGATTTTTGGATATTAATGTGGATTATGTTTAAAAAGTCTGTTTTCTTGCCCAGAAATCCTGTGATGAATTTGATCTTCAGTAAGTTTTCAGGAAGTACTCATCGTTAGTGGAAGGACATGTTATAATATCAGCTTTTACGAAAAGTTTTGAGATGATACTTCCCCTGGCTGCTGCAGCCGTACATCTGAGAAAGGAGGTGGGAGTCTCTGCACTGCTGAGAGCTCGTAGGAGAGGGGGGCCTGACAGGCTGCCCGAGAGCTCCTCCTGGGCTCCTCCCAGGGACCGCACAGAAAATGCCACAAGGCTGAGTCTTCCAGGCAGTTTCTGCAAAAGAAGTATATTTTCTCTTCCTCTCTTCTACTTCTTCCTACTCCTCTTTGTCATTTTCAATTACTTTCTCCTTTTTGATTTCAAGGTACCGTGTAAGAGGATTTTGTTTCTAAGAAGTGATGCTTTCTTTGTGACTATTCCATCACAAGTGGAGAACACCAGACAGTCCATGYCTGCTAAACCTCTCCAACCTCACACTCCACCTCTTAGTATTGTTGTTCTGTGTTTGGCACCAGCTTCAAACCCCATTTCCTAAAATGCACAGAACTCTGCAAGCTGCAACCCCTCAGGGACAAACTGGTAATGCTACTCAATACATTGAATTCTTAGAGCTTTTTTCTGTGATCTCAAAATGCTTAGAAGCATCAATATTTCTTCTGCATGCAGAAAACCTGGGGCACAAGCACATGAAATGACTTATCAAGTATACACCCAGCCAGTGACAAAGCTACCCACTGGTCACCCAACCAGCAATCCACTGGATCATCTAACATCCCTGAAGTAACCAGATCAATCTTTCCTTCCTCACAAAATTTGACTAATCACCTCTTTCTTTCTGGTTCAGTTTAAAATTGCTGTATATCTTCCTTTTCAAAGTGTTTTTTTTGCAACTATCGGAAACTGTTGTCACCCCATTCCCTCCTCCACCCCACCATTTGATCTAGTGGTCCCTCAGCCAGGTATGAAAAGGGCCGTGCGCTGCCCTCCGTGCCTTGACTGCCGTGTTCTACACTTCTACCACTTGTGCTCTTCTGCATCCACTTTTTACTACCATATTTCTTATATGCAGTACACTGTGAAAGTAATACAGGATGTTACATGAGGTGTCCTGAAATGCTTTATTATTAAATATTTTAAATTAATCATGTGTGATAGTTAATTATTCATTCAAACAAACCATGAAAAATAGGGACTGCAGCAATTTCCTCTCTCCAATATCAGATTGCTACTAAATGTATGGCACAGTAAAACACTCAAATTAAAACTTCCTGATGTGACACCAAATTACTAAATATCCAAACTGCTGAAAAATTAGAAGTATAACGCTTGTACAACATATTTATTATATTCACGTTCTACTTAAAACTGCATCTTATTTGGAAGAAAAGGATATTCATGATCTCTCTTCTACAGATTGGAAAGGAACGTTCTTGATTTGCCTGAAACYTTTGAACAGCGACATAAGCAAAGCTTAAAGAAGGCACATTATGTGCAAGCAGTTGGTGGTGTATGGTGAAATTAAATAATTACATAGCAGAGCGTTATACCTTGAAGCCAGTCTTTCCCACCTGAACAACTTCATTTTGATTATTCTTAATTATTTAGAGTGCTCTTCACCAACAGTGATTAAAAGCAAAAGTTCACTGTCCCAAAGAACTTGAAAATGAAAAACTTACTACATCCTCCTTGAGACAAGACCAGTGTTTGTGGAACTAGTCCTTGTAATAAGCAAAATGCAAGACAGGAAGAATGTGCAGGAAAGAAGCCTGGAAGAACAAAGAAGAAACAAAACACATAATAAAGAAGTCTCTAAAAGTGATGAAGGGTAAGTTGCAAAGGAAAAGTTCAGCTAAACCAAAATACGGTACTTACCCTGTTAACTCTCCAATGCTATCTCACATTTACACACTCACGTCTCAGGCTCAGACTGAGTAGCCCCTCTCCTGCCCCTCCCTAACAACAACCAAAGCCATAAAAAATGCCAGAAAAGATAAAAACAGTATAGAAAAGATGAAAGAACCCAAATATCAATCTTATTTTTATTTATGATTTTGTTGTAATTTTTATCCTCTGTATAAGTTTACCTCCTATATAATTCCCAAACCCTTCACAATATGTAAACATAAGACTTTTGACTGAACTTAATGATTCTGTTTTGAACTGCCTGGGTTCTGGCAGAGATATCATTATAGTATATATTCCTGAAGACTCAGTGTAACGATCAAAGTACTCTAAAAGCAGAGCGATCAATGAAGAGCTGTTTGTCTGTCAATCCTTCAAGAGAAGCGGGAGTGCCCAGCTCAGCAGAACAGCAGGAGAGCATGCTGGTGTCTGAGGGAATCGCGGCTTGGTCATGGTTTCTCCAAGGTAATAATATTTTGTCAGTATTATTTCTTTTCTTACTATAAAAAGAGATCTGTCTTCTGTGAACTCATTTGTTAGATTGCAATTTACAGGTTTAACCTTTCATTAGTCTCTATCCACTTTCATTAAAGCCACTAATTTGACAAGTGAATGACTTCTTTCTGAGAGGTTTGTCCTTTACTTTCCAAAGAGATTTTTTTCACCTCGCCTATCAGCGTGCCCCAGGCACTGGGTGTCATTACCGCCTTCTCTGCTAACAGAAAGGGGTTGGAACAGGAGAGTGCCTAGGTGAAGGTTTGCAGAAGTGCAAAGAGATTGCACACACAGATGAATTTTAATACCGGTCATCTTTTTACCGCACTCATCCATCCTCTGTTCTTACTTCCTCCCTTTCCTCTCCAGTAAAAGCCCATGCTCACCCCCCTCTTCATGTTACTGAGATATTCCCAACAGCATCTTTGAATCTTTCCCCCTTGCATGTMCTTCTTCTATACTTTCCTCCTGCTTTGATTCTCCTTTGCTTTCTTTTGTTTCATCTTCTCTCTAGTCAGGTCTCCTATTATTTGTTTCATCTTTTGTTGCTCTTTTCCCTCTATACAGTTGTTCTTTTTGTGTGCTGCTGACTTAACTTACTTTTTTTTCCCAAATCTCAAATACATTCTTGGAAAAGTCTTTCTTCCCCTTTTTCTTTTTTTTTTTTTTTCCCTTAAACAGCTTTTCCAATCTTTCTCTAAAGCACAGCAACACAAGCAAATTACAGCATTTTGTTAATTTAATCTAGCACCTCCTCACTGTTGTTCTTTTCCTGACCATCCTGCTCCRTCCTGCATTTCTTCAAGCAAGGACAGACAACTTCTGCTGGTCAAGGTCAGAGAGAGAGGAAAAGATCATGAGCACGCTCTTCTGAAGCTCTCATGATGCTTGCTGGAGCCATTTGCTAATTTTTTAACTATTATCTATTCAATTGTTGCTGCCATTACAAGAGCCTTCTCCTTTAAGCCTCCAAACGAGTAAGATTACAGCCTTTCACTGTTCTCTATCATTTTATGGCTCTCTAGTCTTTTTTATAATAATAATCTGGAAATAAATTCTGCACAGTATTATTTGTAACCTTCCCTCTCCCTATGCCTTTCAGTTTTTTAAGTGTTATTTAACTTTTTAACTGTCAAAACTTGGGACACTGGATTTGAAAAATACTTCTCAGCATTTTTATGCTGGAGGACCTGTGAGAGAAAAGGAAATACAGACCCTCCTGAAAGTGTTCCTGTTCCCGACAAGCAGCACATAGAACAACTGAGAGTCATTAGGTTTCTTCAGCCATTACGATATGGGTGAAAGTTGGCCAATACATACGAACTGTTTGGAAACAGCCAGCGTAAGTGGGGTCAGAGAGGGAATGGGTTCCATTCTGTACAGTAAGGTTTGTTCCCATATAGCCTCTGCTTCATACCTGCCAGAATCAATGAGCTGCGACAGGTTGTTTCTTCTCAGGTCAGGAAGACTTGTGCATATGGGGAGCAGTGCATGAAGAAAAATTGGTAGAGAGTCCTGAGGTTATTATACAGATGAGGCATAAAGCAATTGCAAAAAGGAATGAAATGCAAACTGCCATGACAAAAGGAAAAGAGTAGAAAACATAAAATAAGAACAACATGCAGCATACCAGGCCAGGCAATCACAAGGGATGGAGAGAAAAAGAGAAGTGGGAGGTCAGACATTTTAGCTCCTATCCTCACAGTAAATCTCCTCAGATTATGTGAAATTATACACAATTCTTCTCAAAGTTGTTGACAGTAAAGCTACTTCTACTCTACGATGTGGTTTGCTCTTTACAGACATCAGCATGTAGCAATAGTTTTTGCCTATGATTTATAAAAGCATAGTGTAATGTATATATGCATACAACAATCTTATCCAAAAAAACATAAGCACTTCCTAAGAACAAACACTCAAATCCCCAGTTAGAGGCAACACATTTTTTTCTCTAATTACATATATGGGTTCTGTCAGCTGAAAGTGTTAAGTCTTAGACAAAGCAGCACAGAAAATCAAAAGCGAAGCCAGGAACAGAGATAAGTGTCCTGCTTTCAAAGCCTGGCTCTGAGCACCATTCACCCTTTTTCAGAAAAGACATTTTGAAGAAAGGACTCAAGTTGTAGCAGACACTAACACAACTGGACAAGTAGCACCAGAGAAGTCCTGAAAAGCAACTGGGATGGGAGACAACACAAAAAGATAATTCTCTGATATTTACTTGATAATTATTGGATGTAATTTTTCTCAATACTAAAGGTATACTCACTCTGAATCTTAGCTATGTTGTTCTCCACCTGGGAAAGTTCGGTTTCCCAAACAGACAAGACCTAATTGACAAGTGATCTCAGGCTGYTGAGATGCCAGAACAGCGGCCATACAACAAAACACTACACAGACTCATGTGAAGAATAGCATGAAGTTGCTTCACTTAATGTCCAACAACCTCTTTTTCTCAATAGATTTTGTAGATCAGTATTTTAACAACCTGATTTGGAGACTTCAGCTGCAGGCTGATTAGATTCACTTTCTACATACATAAACAACCTAACAAGTTGAGCATGGTGCTCTGCATTTGAGTAAAGACAAAATTCCTGCCTTGAGCAGATTAAATTTCAGATAATCCTAAACGATTGAATTATCAGTAAGAACAATCTTCAACTGAATTAGTAAACGGACTTTATGGTTTACGCTGCCATTGCTCTCTTTTCTAAGGAGAATAAGATTTTACTTTATTTTATTTTTAAATGATCAATTAAGGAAAAGTTGTCTGGTGACAAGAATTCTTCTAATTACTGAGTTTTCACAGTATTAAATACTTTAAGTTAAATCAACCAGCATTTAGCAAACTGCTGCTCCCCCTTCTTCCCCCTTCCACACACACACTTTTTTCCTTCTAAAAGCCCTCCACTGAATTAGCTGTTAGGTGCTAATTGCAAATGATTAAGCACTCACCAGTCTTACACTTCTTGCTTTAATATTAATGAGATGTATTAGCATGGAACATGGCTTGTATTAATATTATAAATGGAAGCCTGCATGGATCACTGCCTACTGTTTTGCATTACAAGGAGCATGCAGCTAAAGAAAAAAGTCCAATTTAGACCAGAAAAAGCCTAGTACACCATATATTTCTGTTGGCAACAAAGAAGTAAAAGGACRGAAGAAAATAAAGTTAAATGCTATCTATTTATATAAACAGCATATAATTTTTTCCGTAACCAGCAGCAGCAAACTTATATAAAAAGATAAATTTCTCTGAAATAACTGGAATATATGAAGCTAAAGTTAAATTTAAATTACTCCATTAAGCAGAGCCATGCCACAGGGAAACACCTTTTCTGCCTTGCTTTAAAGAGGTAACTTGAAGTTCTTTTTTCTGTGTGTATCAGGTTCAAGGACTGTACTCCATTCAAACATCTTACTTGTGCTTTCCTATTCATAGGATGCCAAAGTGTATGTAGTGGGTTTTTTAAGTATGTATATATGTAATTATTTATCYGTCCTCCAAGGTAGCTTTCCCGTTTCTTCAGCCACCATGAACATGTAAAGCATAGGTCTGTTAGCATGTACAACTTAACTAGCTTGCCTTGTATTCATTATACAAAATAAGTCATGTGCTAAAATTGAATCCAATCTGTTAGAAATGAAAAACATTGTTTTCATTCTTCATTGCTTTGTGCAACTATAAATGGACATAATATGTTTAGATGATAGGCAAATGAAAGCTCTCCACACACAAACTGTCAGTTCTGAAGACAAACACCTTCTACAAAGCCTATGCATTTTCTAGGGAGCCTAAAGAGTCTCTTTCAAGATGAAATTTTTAATGCTAGTTATTGGAGAAGTATGGAACGTATGATGTGCATACTTCAAAATAAATGACAGGTTTCCCTGATCTGGAAAATACAATACTTCTTTTTTAGCTTTTCTCTTGAAGTTGGTTATGAGAAAAAGCCTGTGGAAGGAAGGGAAATTATTTATACAGTATTTTTATAAATAAGTTGGAAGGATCAATACAAATGTGACTTTAGAAAGAGAAAGCCTGAGAGCAGAATTATGAAATCAGCAGCAGAATCCTGGATAGTTCTGTCATTATAATAGTAGCAGGAGTGAGTGGCAACAGTCGAGAAAGGACAGATATCAAGCTTCAGGTTATAATGTCCCATATACAGACGTTGCTGCTGTTGACATCAATGAAAGGTACCCACAAACAGCAAAAGGTGAATCTAGTCCAGAGTATACTCTCAAAGAGAGTGAGCAGCTCAGCCACATCACACCATGTAACACAGGACAGTACCACTCATCAACCAACCCCCGTGGGTGACTGGTGCTCCACTAGCCCCTACTTATTTAAAAACTATGCCCAGATCAAGAAGAATCAACAGAAGCACAGTGGAGGCAAAAAAAGCACACGCAGAAGCAGCAGCCGCAGGCACAACAGAGCCAAGGAGCGATGCGAGAAGGGTCCCTCCCGTGCAAAGCACCACCACTTTGCTACCTCCTCTAAACTGCCTTCTACTCTTGCTCTTGTGGCACTTCAAATTCAGTACTGATCCCGCAGTGGGGCCCATGTATGTGCACCTCAGGCACGTCAGCTTCATTCGCCAGCGCAGGACCGGGCACAGGCCAGCGGAGAGAGGACTGGTTCAGTGCAGGAGCAAGAGCTGACTGCAGCTGCACAGCATCGTGTGCTGCCCCAGGTAGCTGACACATCGCCAGCTTGTAGCTAGTGACTTGTTTTGGTTGTGGTGTTTATTTGAATCCTCTGCATCTATTTCTGTTTCCTATTACTCGTTTATTTTGACTTTAAAACATGGTATGTGGGAATGAGTAGGTTGGGATCTTGTAGCGGCTGATCTCAGCTACAGGTTGGGTTAACCGAATTTGATTTGCACAGATGTTTCAGTCAAAGACATGTTTGTGCAACACCGATTAGAAAAATGCTCCTTTTTCAACAATAAAAAAGTTTGAATTATTTTTTTAATCATTACTAGATTTCATAGGGGATTATSAAGATTGTGCCCCTACTTAGTCCAATGATATTTTGTTTTTATTTTATTTTCTATAGTATGTCATTACAGAAAAGCAACAACACTGGCACGGTGTGACTTCACCATTTAATGATTTCTGCTGTCATCATCCTGAAGCAACTTTTGCATAGGGGGACTGCTTTCCCAATATTTCTTATTCCTTACAATCCATCTGACAGAGAGACAGGAGCTGACTGAATTAGCCATTGTCACAGAGTGATGCTGTGGCAGATTCAAGAGTTAAACCAGTTCACCTGAATCCTACTGACTCACTCTTCTGTCACAGAAGTTGACGTACACTTGTTCATCTAGGAGGGGTGGAGACATACTTTATACATGTATCAGCCATCCAGATTTTTCTGAGATGGAGGTTGATGAAAATTATCCACCACCCTGTGAAAAGATGAATAAAGGGTTGTTCAGCTTTAGCTTCTTCATTAGTCTAGGAATGCAATATTAGTAGGGCTAAATTTATGGGTACATATATCCAAAGGAGGAACCTTAGGAAAGACAGAGTCATCAAGTTTTTAAAAACACTATCAGATTACATGGATTCTGATACAAGACTAGTATCAAATTAAGGTTGTCCTCCAAACCTTGAATTCCAGCTCTTAAATTATTAAATTTACAAATAATGCCTGAGATTTTCAATGTATAGCTTTGTTTTGACTGCATATACATAGAACCATCATAGAAATTCAGTATTTGCCCATATTTATCACACACTGTCACAGAAGTTTCTTAGCCTTCTGTTCTTAGAATAGGAAATAAAACTATTGCTAAGAATATAATTTTCRATAGAAACTACTTTCTACAGGAATATTAAGACTGATTATTCCTTGGAGTAAACACTGCCGTTTCTGCCCTTGCATCAATGAAACTGAGCAGTCATTTCAAGTCAACTCCATATCTGATTATTATCCAGCTTGGCTTTAATTTCTAATGCAGGACAGGAAAACACAGCAGCAGGTTCCCATCTCCAGTGAGGGCTGTCCTCTGGGAATTATGTGCTTCTCACTAGCAGTGGCTAAATCCTCTTTGCAGCTGCAAGACAACCATTTATTCCTCAGTGCCTTATATTACAAAAGCAATGAGCAGACAACCCAGATGCCGTCTTCCTGGGTGCCATGGCTCACCCGTACAAGATTCTGCCGCAGCTCTTCCATTTCTTTCATTTATGTCTCTGCTGCACTACAGTGATTTGGGATAATTGATGGTGGAATTCTGCTAACGTGAACTTAGAGATTGAATTGTTTTAGATTAGCGAATGTTCCTATTGCACATTGGTGACTGCCCGTGCAAGTATCTATTCTTCAGATATGCTACCGAGGCTTTTTCTTGAAAATGAGTGTTTGGAAAGAAGACAAAACAAAGGAAAAATAACAATGAGCAGTAAACACAAGAATTCTTGTGGTAGTAAAAGAACCAGAGGAAGCAGTAGGTTGGTATTTGGCTACACGCACTACTGAGTTCAAGGATTGTGCTGTTACTCTGTATTAAATTTCAGTCTCTGCTGAACTTTCGCAGGAAATTTCCACTGTTTTTTCTTTTTGAAAGAAAGGGTAAATTAGCCACTAGATGGTAAAGGAGCTGGTACGGTGTATGGCTTTACTAAGGATCACTACATACACCTCTATGAATACGTCTCCATGGTGTAAGGCGCTTGCCTGAATGTACGTCATAGTGTGGCAAAAAACCCTGCCACTGGCCTTCTAATCCATGGGATGCCAGTCTCAGCAAATATATGCTTCAATTACTCTACTCTTATACAGCAATGACTTGATGAAGAATTGGGATATCATTCTTGTTACAACAGTTCACTTTCAACAGTTAGAGGGGGTTTTATCATTTCATTTGCAGTTGTGTATTAATGCTGAAACACGTCTCCTCCCTCTGTATACTTCATCCCTTTTTCAGGGTAGTGAGCAATATTGAAAGGTCTAAAATCCCCCTTTCACGGTACCAGCTACCTCACCCAAGTGAGCAACAGTTGTTTTAGGTCATGCATGTCACGGTAATCTCAGGAAATTTTCATTCAACGTTGTAAACTGTACAGCTTCACAAATTTCCCATATAAACCGCAGTTCTTCAGTTTTCAGTATACAAACTGCATCTCCTGCGACACATGACTCTGGACAGCAGGATAATGGGAAAAGAGAGACATTTGCCTTCACTGCTGAATGCACTGCAGTGGAATCACCTATCTTCTTCGCTGCCTTAGCCCTGCTGGCTTCTCCAAACAGGTGGAGAAGTGGGAACAGTCTCTGCAATGTTCAGTCTCTACAAATATATAGTGACTTGAACTTATACAGATCTGAACTACCAAGCCCCAGCTCAGGAAAACATTTCAAGCCTTGTTTAGCTTTAATCCAATAAATTACCTAACTGAAGTCCACTGAATTACTTTGRTGCCTAAAGTTAAGCACAATAAAGCATCTAAGCATGCAGTGGGACAAACTGTTCTGCACTTCTGAAGCTCGTACTCTTAACTGAATAAGTCTTAACTGAGTGTCACGCTTAGGAGTTGTGGAATGAGAGTCTTACCCACTTTACTTCCTTTTGTCTTCAGTCCTTAACAAYAAGAACATTATTCAGTCACCTCTCATTGCACCGTAGCAGGTCTGCAAGCACTACAGCTTGCAAAGTGCTTGCAAAGAGGCAAAGTGCTAAAAATGAGGCAGGCTGATCATATGACATAAAAAATATACAAGAATTTGGGGGGGCGGGGGGGAGGAAGGAAAGGGGAATGAAAGCATGTGCTTACAATCCCTGGACAAGAACTGCTCTCTCAAAGACAATGTACTGTACGTATGTTATTTATATGCCACCATTTGAATGGCTCTTCAATGAAAAACATCTTGTTACCATAGTAACTGCCACATTGCGTGCTATCTCTGTGACTACTACATCATCGCGCTAGACACACACAGCATTTCACACCGATAAGTCAGGGGCATGTCTGCTATTTTACGAAAGAAAAACATGTACACATTTTCTGTACCTTAACCCATTATTCTGCATACACACTATTGATGTGAATTTCTCAATATGAGAAAGGAAAATTGTGTTCTTGTTCTTTCTCTTATTGTTTTGGCAGATAGCAACATGTGCTCATAATGGCAACTCACAATAGCAGGAAAAACTTTATTTTCAATTATTATTTTACCTCTCCAAGCATCCACAAGCTATTTACAAGCTGAAGGAGAATTTGTTGAATTGTTTCATCTCAATTTAAAAGTGCCTACTCAATCCATTTTGGCATTTCCGTAACACTGATTTTTTTCAGGATACTTTGCAGGGAGTTATGCTTGTTTGCAGCAGACATTCCCTGCTGCCATCCATGGGCAAAGACTCTTATTGTGAGGTGCAGGCAGAGGTCTGTCTCCATCCTTCACTCCATCATTTATATATTTTAAGATATTGTACATTGTACCTAAGCCATTGAACAAGTAATGTCTGTTGCCCCAATTGCTTCCATATTTCCTATCCAGTGCTATATTCTTGTCAGTCATAACTATCTTAAAGATTTAAAACTACACAAAAAGTGGACTGAMTTTTCCCTTTGGGAATGGGCACAATAAAAAATGCTTTGCCGTGAGCCTAAGGAAATGTTGGGTACAATGGTCTGTACATAGTCTCCACAGGTAGAAATTCAGAATAAACTATGCAAGTGTGTCTGCACACTGCATACAACAACAGCTCTGAAACCTGTGAACTAACATCCATTCAGTGGTATAGCTGAAGAAAACACAGGTAAACAGTCTGCTGTTTCTAATTTGATCAGTATAACATCTTCAGATGTTTTGTTCACTTTAAACTGGCAAGTTTATTCATTTTGAATGCATTATCACATAATAACTTTTTCCTCTTTTTTCTTTTTTAATCAAAGGAGAATTAACCCTGGAGCCTACTTGTGGCAAATAAAATATCAGTACTGTTGGCTACATTTACGATACAATTAGCAGAAACACCAAACCATTAAACTTATATCATTCCAATGTTGTTAAACGTAGTAGCAGATACTGCAGCAGGACATAGCTTAAAGATTTCTTGAGACAGGGAGGAAGAGTAGGGACCATCATTGTCAGACTTAAGGCTCCTGGCTTTGCTGTGCAACATATGGGTGATAAAGAGATACGACCATTTTTCACTGCAAAAAACCTCCCTCGCAAGACAACAAGAATGCCAAAATTCAAGCCAGCTTCTTGCCATGTCTCAATGTTAAAAGCCCCCAGAGGCTCCTAATTTAGGGGTAGATGAAAGTTAAGTGAGTCTACTATATAGTCCAGGAAATGACCTAGAAGACACTTATATGGAGGAATGAGGAGAAGTTCCACCGTTGGAGGGCCGCTGCTAGGTCAGCAYCGTATCCTTCCTATGGCTCTGCCTCATGACACAGGCTCACAAAGAAAAATATATTTTCAGTTGTGTGACTTATAATCACACCAGTAACCAGCATTTTCCCCTAAGTTATAGAAAACATACCTAACTAATATATTAAAAATGTGACTCATCTGAAGAGATATTTTTCTTTGAATATTCAGGGATATCCTGCATTGCCACTGATAGGGACAGAACTTGCTCAACTTAAAACTTTTTAATTGACTAGAAAGTCTGGAAGCCCTGAGGCCACGTATGCACATTGCACAACAGACTTTTTCTGCTTTCCCACCAAGAATCATGAGCAGCCTTGCAGTATTTTCCTCTTACTCATGAAATTGGAACTGAAAAAACAATGAATTTCTCACACTGTACGGAAATGAGCTCAGCCCCAAGACAGACACGGGGAGTTTTAAGCCCTCACACCAGAAGTTATTTCAGACCTGACAAAACATACTTGTTTATAATATTAAGCATAGGCTCTAATGGCAGGAGTCAGCATATCTGCACATCCTAGGCCACACTGCTGTGTGAAAAGGGGGGGGGGGGGGCGTTTTTGATTTTTTTTCTGTCCAGATTGGAAGGAACCTCTTGTTAATTGTCTCAGAAAGTCAATTCATGGTCTGTTATTCAATCAAAAGATAGAGGCCACAAAATAAGAGCTTAATATAACAAAGTTAACTTGTTCATGTAACCTATTTCTATTACCAATTTTCAGGCACAGAAGAAAGCCATGTAAAAGTTTAGATGTAACTGCAAATTTTGCCAGTTTTGGAAAAGGGCAGGATGAAGTAGCATTAAGGGGTTCAAATTTTCTTTTGGGCATAGAAGTCAAGAAGAATAAAACCAAAATCTTTCACATTTACAAAGATGTAGATACTACGTTAGTAGAATTTTAAGTTTTTAACTTTTATAGTCCACTGACCTCCCCAAGTCTGGCTGACTATTTCAAGCTTTTGTTTAATGTAATTATTTCTGATTTGGCTCTATGCTCCTCAAATTCTTAAATATCTTACGTTTTGGTTCCCCTTGTAGTTTTTTTTCCACTAACCTCCTACTTCCCATTCTACTGAACTACTAAGACAACCTTAAAAAGGTTATTGTACATCTAATTGCACAAGCACCAATGATGTCTTTCTTTGCTGTTTAATACCTTTAAATTCTATGCTTTAGACCACAAAAAACAAACCAGTTCTGCTTGCTCAGAAATCATTATCTGCACTGTTATTGATACCAGCAATAAGGGACCAGACTCTGCAACAGCAGAACACAGAATTTGTGGCAGAGATGGAAGAAAGTGAAACAACTGGACGTCACTTTGGATTTGGTTTCTTTACGTTTTCAAATTGTTCTGTGTCGTGCAGGAGCAATGTGGTTTAAAAGGTAATAAGAAAAGACAAGTAAGAGACCACTATTTCCTGTAGTTTGTTCAATTCAGTACATAGAGTTCTTTCTACCTATAACTCACCARTAGCGTATGGGAGAAATAAAGGGAGTGTGGGAAAGAGACGGGAAAGGGAAATGTACATTGGTTATTTTAGAAGGCTCTTAATAGCTTCTAGCAAACTATCTGGAAAAAAAGTGAACGAGTTCCAAACCTTCATCTGTTCTAAAGCCAACTTGTAATAGACGGTTTTCAGCACTGGAGAGAACTAGTCACTCATTTAGGCATCCAAGATCCATACGACCAAGACCTAAGTGTGAATTCTGTTACCCATCCTCAGCTACCCATGTTTCTGAAGTGTTTTCCATAGCTCATTGCATCAAAGAAAGAAAAGTACAGTTATGATTTCAAAATTTGCTGAAGCAGCACTTAGTAAATTATGCACTCAGGATTGTGTTTGAAATCTGTCATTTCCTAAATTTTAATCCTWCCTTTCCAGGCATCACTCATTATCACCTGAAATTCAGGACCACAAGCAAGGAAGACTGTCTGAACACATGGTTACAAAAGAGTGATTTTCCTAGCAAAGACAGCCATGTGAAAGCTTTCAGAACTTCTTTTCCAACTCTTGCGAGTTTTTAATGATTTGGATAGCGTGGGTAGTGGAAACAGATGCTATCGTCTCTACATTTTTGGCAGAGGATAAAGCAGCAAAGGCTAACATATTCATGCTGTTTGCAAACTGATGTATACCACAGATCATCTTTCCAAAATACATTTGGGCAGGACAGAAAATTTCCAGCTCTTGATGATATAAAATTATACCATTAATTTCTAAATATACCATTACTTTTTAACAGAAAATAACCCCCCCTGCAATGCATAATCTTTCCTGTCCTCAAATGGGTAAAAGATACATATCTGGGTAGCCATTTAGATCCTTTCCCCTCCCACAGAAGAAAATCAGGCTTGCCAAGTGCTTTAGGATCCTCAGATGGAAGACACTTTGTATGACTGAATTCCATTATTTATTGCTATCACGCAGCATTCCGTACATCCATAAGGCTTCCTGCAGTCTGAAGACTATATTAAGACCTAGTGCAAACAGATGTAACTCCACTGACATCAGCAGAGCTGCACTTACTTACATCAGGCCTCAACGTGGTCTRAACACTGCTGCCTATGGTTTATACATTGTCTATTCTTACCAGAGAAGCCTTTGTAATTTAATAGTAATAGTCTATATCTAGATCTGATCCAGAACTGAAGATACACAACATACTCAGAAAAGACAACTAACGCAAAGCAAACGTCCATCTTGGCTTCACCCTAAGCTTCACCCTGTCCTAAAGCAGCTTGGTTTGGAGCCTTAAAAAATTAACCTTCAAAGATCACAAAACAATAAAACAGTTAAATATTAAGGAGAGCTGATAAAGGGCTTTAAGCATTCTATCTTTCCGTATAACACACCACACTATACCACAGCCTCTGCACCACATATGTATCCCTGTTCTTTGTGTTATCCCCTTTTAACTAGTTGTAGGCTGAGATGCATCATGTAGCATATTTAATAAATAGCGTCTGTCATCCAATAACCTGAAAATACTTCAGTTGCATTCCTGCAAGAGATTAAAGTGCATTTAAAGTGGTAAATGAAGAGGAAGGCAATTTCAGAACACACGCCTAATTCTGCCACAACCTAATTCTGCTGCTCATTTTGCACAGGCGGGTCACTGTGCGAGTGTGCGTCCTCCTTAGGGTCAGTGGGACTATATGGGTAAATATGCCTCCGCAAAGGATCTGGTTTCAGGACGAGATTTTCTAAGCATTCCCATAGCGCTGAGGCTCAGGAGACTCACCAATTCATATCAAGTAGAAGGCCACTCAGATAGTTTGGACTGATGATTACTTAAAAGTGACAATACAATGCAGGGTATTTGGGGGGGTGTCATAGATAGTTAAAAAAGAAACCTCGACTCGAGATTCACTACCTGACCTTTGATCTGCTACTTGGAGAGTACTCTGGAAAGCAAAGGCCCTATTCCTAGAATCAAGCTGATATCACTGACAGCATCATCAGTGATTCTGATAAGTAAATCGTACTAATGCTGTCTGAACTGTATGAAAAACATGGCGGGGGGGGGTGGGGGTATCAATATTTTTCCCATTGTGGGAAACAGAAGGCCACTAAAAAGGGAATGGTGCTTCTGTTAGCCATGTCCAGTAACAGACAATTAAAAACAAGACATTTGCTATCATCTCCTTTATAGTGTGGTGAAAATATCACAGCACGTTTTGCATTTTGGCTTTAAAAAGTGACAACAATTTGATTTTTCTGAGTTCTTTATTTTTAGCAAAGTAATGACATAAGCTTTTATATAGCATCTTTTGAAAGGCAGTGTGTCATGTTTTTTTGAAAAAAGAGGCCAGGCAGTTTAAAACCAGACTTGTCTCATACCAGACTAATACTTAAAACAGGCGGTGTTAGAGAGAAAAATCAAGTGGGCAAAAATCAAATCTCAGTTGTATACCTTTTAGTTTTAAAACTACCAGAAATCTCCCCTGTCTCTTTTAAACTCTAATGCTATTTCCATATACACTACAGCATAAGAATTATTAGGCTAATCTATCATGGATCTACAATCCTACTCAGCTACAGCAAGAATCCTAAGATTCAGTTCCAATTAGTTTTACCAATAAAGAAGCTGTGTTAAGTATACTTTAAATAAAAACATAAACATGTTATTGTTTTAAAAAAAATACTTGCAGTGAATGGCCAGAAAAAGACAATTATGTATTATAGTGAGATGTTCAGTTAAAAATGCCCACCTTTCAGAATAAGCATTAAAGCAATATACAATATTCCCTTGTTTTCCTTCTAATGAGTAAACAGTGGTTGAACAGTCTGGAAACAGTGGAGTCTTCGAGTGCTCTGCAAGTCCTAATTACGGCACTTGTTTTGACAAGCAGTTACTACGGCCTGATGTTGCTGTGTTTTACTCTTTAGAGAAAGCTGTTTYGGTAAGAGAACTGCCTAGAGAAGGTACAGCTGCAATGGAGAAGATGGGGAGTATAAGATGATCATTTTTTCTTAGGATTACTATGTACCATATCTAATGCTTCTTATTCCATCTGTATGCTTGAGGCAATAAGCCCTACCAGTAAACCTTTCACCTTTCACATTTTCTATTCAAAGACTGTCAAGACAGATGGCAGTAAATGCCATCTTTATTGAATTATGATCCTTAGTACTTTACCAGAAATAAGCAAGTATTAATCAAAGTACAAAGGTTTGAAAAAGGTAGAGCCGTGAGAGCTTTGGGAAGAAAACAGCTTGGCAGGCATGCTCTCATTTTTGACAAAAATTAAAATAAAGAAACATTACAGTAGTTAGAAAACTCGCCAGATACCAAGCAGGGTTGGATGAGGCATCTTTCAGACTCCCTAAATTTTCAGAGTACTCTGTCTTTTGTTCTGTGCCATGTCTACATGCCTAACATGGCTGTTTTTCTGGGTGAAAGCATAATTTTTTAGATTAATTTCTTTTGTTTTAATTTTAGTTAGTTCACCAAACCCTTTCAATTACATCTGGTTGTCCTTGGGCCCTGTATTGGTTTGGGGCTTTTTTTGTGTCTTGTTTTGGTTTGGTTTKGGGGTTTTTTTAACCTTTTTGCCTCTTCTTGTGGTCTCGCTGGCTTTTTGTCATCATAACTTCAGGCTTCTGCAATTTGTTTTGGCCAAAAGACAAAATCAACACCAGTGTCTCTCAGAGCAGAATCCCATTCTTCGCRCTGCAGGTTGGAGATGGGACGCCGCATTAAACCTGCACTCATGTGCGCAGTGCAGATCCAGAAACAGTCTGCAATTTGTCCCCTGCCCAGGAGGGGCTGTGAGCTAGCAGGTAATCTGGTAAACCAAAAGCATATATTAGAGTTTGAATCCCTTCGTACACTACAGCTCTGGAAATTTGAAGCAATTACTTTTAACATTTATCTTTTTTTAATTGCCAAAGGACTATTTTCTGTAATGTAACAGAAGCTCTGAGACAAGCAGATACGTGATGGAGTACACCCACAAACAACCTAGGTCTAGCCATGACGACCAAGAACATGCTAACATAGCACTACAGCCCTTTTAGCCCCCTCACCACTCTCTATGAACCCAACCACCACATAGAGTCCCAGCTATCCCATAGCACATCTGCCKCTAGAGCCACAGAAGCAAAATGAAAGACCTGGCTATAGGTACATGGGAGGACATGAGCACACATTAGAAGAAATACCTGTGGATGACCTTTTCTCATATTAACTTTCTTTTATGAGTGTGGTTTAAATACAAATTAACCAGCAGGTAATTTGTTCATGCACTTGCATGCTGAATACCTYGAATCGAAGAAATCAGTTAAGTTGTACCAGACTTCAAGGAAGAAACTCAGACTTAAAAATTCTGTTTGGTTCAAGTTGGAGCCAAAAAGCTGTACACATCTACMGCAGATGAAAGTGTTTTCTTTAGTGAAATCCTGCTAGGTGTTTTTTTACTAGCAATGGTCATTTAACAAGTGCACTCTGCCATGCAGGTGGGACCTGTTAGGAGCAACAGCACGTTGGAACATAAGCCTTGCATAATTAATATTTATTGCTTACAAATATTCATTTTATTTACATCTTCATAGCCAGCCCCATGCTCTACAAACCAGTGTGGTAGGAAAGTAGTAAAAGTTTTCACTAGCTATATGCACCTTCTACTGTATAAAAACATCTCTAAACACCTAAATACATGCCTTTATGATGATTTTTTAAATTAAATAGAACAAAATATCAACCAATTTATCACTTGTTATAAAATAAAACAAACCAGTGAGTGACTCCAGATGATGAATACACAAAAATGTCAACATGAGGCAAATTACAGTCTGAAGGAGCAGCTCACAGAGCTGATTTGCCCATGTATGTGATATTACTCCCCAGTAAACTTGATGTGAGCTTGCTTACCCCCTAATGAAAGGGAAGTGAGTTACTCTGCAAATACAGGTGGGCAAAATTATGCACAGCTTATGCACTGAGGTCAGAGCAGCTGGCAGGCTGCTAATTACTCACAAAGTTACCCCACAGTAACTCAGCAATGTGTTTGCATTCGGGACTCTGGAGCGTAAGCAGCTCGAGGCACCACAAAGCCTCTCCACTTATTAACAACAGGCAGTGGCTCAAAACACAGGGTGGTTATTTACAGTTAAAGCTGGTTCTTTTTATAGGGAGCTAGTACAAGACCTGAACAAAACTTCATTTTATAGGACCCACAATTTTGAACGTATCTAATTTGACACCTAAATAGCATCTTCACCTTCTTTGTATCCTTTCCTGCTAAAGCACTACAGTAATTATTATTCTTGTCTTTTCCCATGTAATACTCCGTGCTATTTTTCATAAAGAAAATTATTGATTTATCTACTGCTCATTGTTTGTTGTTACTGGTAGCTTCCTTCCCCAACAGCACTTTTTGTGACATTTGTCTGGTATGTTGGCATTTAAAGAAACTGTGGTTCTACTCTGCAAAGCACTTTACTTAAATTTGGTTCTGCTGCAATCAGTGAAGAAAGTACTTGTGTAAATGCTTTGCTGAATTAAGGCATGACTAATTATCATTAATTCTAAAAACCTAAATTTCCATTTTGTCTCCAAAAGCGCAGTACTTCTCTGAAAGGCCAAAATAAATCTTATGGACATCCTACTCCAGTGGATGATAAATATTTTTACATTTCTTCATATGTATGTAAATAAAAGTATATAAATATATAAATATATACAGAAAGATATAGATATTTAAGAATTAACATTGACAAAACATCTAGTGTTTGTTCTCTCACTTGCTTAACTATTTTTATATTAATACAATTTTTCAAGGATATAGAAAAAACTCTAAAAATTAACACAGATATACACTATGAAAAAAAAAAGATTTTATTTATTAATACTTCTTCTACATTTTAAGTAGGATACAATTTAGGCTTTAGAGCAATGTTGGATATCAAACCACCCAGAGACTTTCTATATGCTTSTGTGTCAGATGGCAAGTTCTACCAAGTTACTACCAGTTTTAAATTGTAAAGAATTTCTACTATCTATCTATATTCCTTTTATTATTTCTGATTGACTTTTGCCAGACCTGTGCTAAATATAGAAGAAATGAAATTTGCATTATTTTTAAGTCATGCTTCTGCAGTTTTTAAGACAAATATTTCTTTCAGAAATTAGATAACACCATTCGATTAGCAAGATTTGCAAAGCTGTGATATGATATAGTACTACACATGTAAATCTGTTCCATAAGGGTTTAGAATCTGTGATCATCCTTGTTTTTTTCCAGGACATTATTATCTGTTGGAGGACAATGGGTCAAGTAGCAAAAACTAAGCAGTTACTCCAATATAAACTTGTCAGCTATTTGCCATCTGCAGTTATTTGCATTCAAAGCTAGGAGCATGAAAGACTAGAATCTAGTCCATGGGTAGCTTATGAGATAACTTACTTGGGCAATCTCATTTCAGGGCTGCAGCAATGAAAAATGTGGGGAAAAAAATCTAACAATAAGAACTTGAACAAAGCAGTTTGAAATGTCTATTTTTCCCTTTCTCCTYCTATTTCAATCCCAGGTTGTTTATTACTAAATACAGAGCGCAAAAAAAATCTGATGCACAGTAATGTAAATTCAACTTTAATGATGCACTGAAAAATGTCTTATTGTTACCACGATGAGTGTCTTTCTGGATATGAGAATTTATAGGATTCTGAAATAAAGCCCTAAATCCATTATACTCTTCCCATAAAAAAGTAAAGGCTGATTGCTAAGGACAACTGTAACAGTATTTTGGTGAACTACAGACCCCACTTGTCATTAGTGGTCAGAAACTAAATTAGATCTCTCAATATATTTTTCTGTATATATTCTAAACAATCTTCTTGCTATTTGACCCATGTAATTTCAGAAAATAGGCTGAACACCGGCAAGTTTGACAAAGCTGCAGTAAAACAGACTGCTCTACAGCTCTGTTTCTGATATATTCCTAGATTAAAATAGCTGGTAATTTACATCCAAAGATGTAAAATAAACTACTCATGAAGCATTCAAGTTGGAAGCACAACTCCTTCTGCAAAACTATGAATAACTTATTCACTAGCATCAACAGTAATTTCATCTGGATTGCAGTCTTTACATTGTAGGCGCTGAAGGGATATTAAATACAACAGCATTAACTTCTGTCTTTGTTATCAAGCAATACTTTTTACTCTTTGAAATTGAAAACAATAGCACAAAAATAAAAGTAAAGAAAGAACAACACGACCAAAATTAACTCTGCAAATCCAGAGGATATGGATAAGTGTTTGTGAGTCTATTGAAATGCTTAAATGAAAAACACTATAAGCCTTAAAAATACAGCTAGATTGTAGCCCTACTTTTAAAGGAAGAATGACATTTCTGATGCAAAATATTAGACCATGCTGAGTGAAACATATTACACACTTGTTCCAGGTTGGAGATCCATAAAAACTATTTATTCTTTACCTTGTACAGATACTTTTGAGAACTCAAATTAAAAGGGGAAAAAATCGAGAAAGAGACAAACATCAAGTATTCAGCATTTTACTATCAGCCACTTGGTTTCATTTAGTGTTAATGCATATATGCTTTGGTGCTTACAAAGAGAATTCCAAGGAAAATTGGGTGTTATTAGATTGATAASCAACTCATATCCCCAGCAGGTGGCTTATAAATACTTAAAAATACGCAGATTATTTGGGAGAAGATAGTCTTCATTTGTGGTTTTAGGTCATACTAATGTGATTTTCTCTTTCAAACAGAACTAAATAGATGTGTCAGAAGGGGTAAAATTCTTAATGGAAGAGAACACAAATAGTTTCTAACCTGCTGGTAAGGTTAGAAATGTCACGGGTTGTTGTCATTACCACGGAACAGAGAGTTCTTCATCATTTCAAATGCATTTTCATATCCACAGGTAGTCAGATAAGTGACCATTACCCCATGCAGCAAAAGGACAAACAGATGAGATGCAGCTCACTCGTTTTTGCCTCTCCTGCACATTTCTATTGTTTTCYAAGTTTGCAGTCATCTATTGACTATATGATGGGAGTGGTTCACTCTTTTCTTAACTGAAAAGGCACTTACATGTGCAACAAGAAGTATCATGTCTTCTGGAAAGCTACTTTCTCCAAATTTAAACAAACTCCGTATTCATCTGGATCTTTGAGACAGTGTCTGCCTGGCACACTACTACTGATGTGGGCACAGTTCTGTCAGAGACTGAAGGCAGAATCAAAAGGAAGATATGAACAAAAAAAATAAAATCTTTGATGATGTTTCTCCATACTATTATTTTTAAGCAAGACAGAAAAATAGAATGAGGTTAAAATTTAGTAAGTGAAACAGTGATATAATCAGCAAATTTATAACACTGACAGATCATATCAGAGTATCAATCATGAGTCACAATATGATCAAGGCAACTGACCTAATGCATCATTCAAAATATTTAAAGGAAACCCATCACATTCAGTAAATCACAACTATTAAAAAAAGAATTCCTAGCAAATTAACATCTTCAGCCATTGAATATGATTTTAGTCAATTTTTGCATGCAATTTGTGCAATATGCTTCATATATACATAGACATATATATAGCTTGAACAGGTAAAGTGCAGTGACCTTTGTAGAGTCCAGCATAAGACTGCAAACAATCCATCTCTTTGCACATCTGCTTACAAAATTACAGAGCAGGGAAGTCAGTGGTGTGCACAGTTCATACCTATGGTTGTTGCTGCCTAAGGGCAGACAAAAGCATCTCTAACTAGACAACTGGGTTCCTTTAGGCACTAGCAGCATGTCTTCATTTAGTTTGATTTCAGTAAGTGAGCTTTCAACAGTGACTGCAGTGCAAGGTTGTAATTATGTCTCAGGAGTGGAAAGACACTGAAGTCCAGATTCTGCAAAGACTTAGACATGTGCTTAGCTTTCTGCACTGTAAGAAACCCCATTCATCTCCATGAAACCACTGCTCCCTGTGTACACAAATACATGCATAAGTCCTTGCTGGGCTGGGGTGCAGGTTGGAATTTTATTTCAGTCATTTAACTGTGCAAACTTGCCAATTTTGATCAAATTTTATCAGTCCAGTAAAAATGAAAAATTGTTGTCACCCCTGGCTGAGACTAGTACTATGAACCCCTCACTGTTCTTGGCCCAGCGATAATTCTAGCCCAGAATGACAGTTTTCATACTACTCAAAAGACAGATCAAGAGAGTAATATTCACATTAGCACAGATGGCCAGAGAAAGGCCTAGTGCACTGTGTTTATTGGCATTGAGGTTTGATATGATCAGCTGTTACCAGGAGCTCACACTGGAGCTGCCTTGGAAGAGTATGCAGTGATGGACACAGAAAAACCAATCTGTTAGACCTGCGCCGAATGACAGAAGGAGCAGAGAAGTAGGCTGCATAAAGGGACACACAATTTTAAATCATATAGGACTCATTATTCCTAGCCCAATTTGGTGGATGAGTCTTTCACTAATGGGGCAAAACAGCCCCTGTTTCAAGCAAAACAGCAGATTTTTAGGATAGGAGGTTATCAGAGCAGCAAACTGGCAATAGTTCTCCTATTTCGTCTGTGCCAGMGCCCTGCTGCTGCCGTGCCACTAGGAGAAGGGGTAACATCCGTGAGCCTGAAGTAACGACGACACCAGCCCCGTCCTGTACCCATCAGGGGCTATAGAAAACCCATCTCCTCAGGTGTCCTCTTTTACCCCAGATGGTCTTTCCATGCCAAATCGCCTATTCTCCTCCCTTTTCCTTCAGGCAAATGATGCAGTGGCAAGTACCTGGAAGGCTCCCATGCACTGAGAGCAAGAGGAGAATCCTGGGCATCAAGACGTTTACTGAGAGAAGTAAGAAACAACAGTATGTTGCCTATGACCCTATAGCTTGTCACACTTCCACAGACTCAGAAAAGCGCTCACATTTCAAATAAAATCAGATCACCCTGCCGATCACTTTGATTCTCACTGCTGAGCTTCTGCCTAGGCCTTGCCTTGCACACGTGCTGCACGTCTGCACAAGCACCACGCGCATCCACTAGCCTTCCCATGAAGGCAAGTTACTCCTTCTGCGAGGAAGTGGAGTTTCATCCCTAGGTTTTAGGAGCTTTCTTGTTATGTCTGAGGAGGAGTGACCAGTGGCCTGGATTCCTCTATGCCAATATTATGTACTCTGGAGGAAACAGGAAGAAATTCTGGGAAAACTTTCTCCTAAAGAAACTTGAGTTTCCCCAAATCAGCAGCTGTCTTCTGCCTTCTGACATAGGTGTCTCTTAATATCTACTGCCCAGGTGTTACACTGAAAACTCTTTCATAAGTGAGTCTGCCATTGAAAGAACTGAAATATAACACCATAGCCACATATAAGAGAATATGCTACTAATCAAACATTTCACTGAAGGTGAACGTACAAGCAGCCTGACGTATACAAGATCTTTTAAATTGATTCTTTAGAGGCACTTAACTTTTCAAAAATATGCTAGTTTTGAAGTGGAAATTGCCTAGCAGTGGTACTTAAGTTGCAGCTGGGCCGCTTATCATGTCCAATGCCTTATTGGTATACAGCAATGTAGCTAAATTGGAAGCATTATTCTAGCTTTCATGGTAGGCAGCGCTATCATTATGGTCACATATAGAGTTCCATTTAAAAGTTCTGTTTTCACTTATTATAATTTGCTGGGGAAGATTATATGGGGCAGAGGCAGGGAGGGCTATGAAATTTTTGATGCTTTGCCTCTGCAAGTAAATTACTTATTTTGTTAATTTGGAATACATATCTTACAATGCTTGACTTGTAAGTGAACAAGAAAAGGATAGTTGCTCCTGTTTCCCTTCACTATACCATCATCCTCCATTATCCACACTACCCTTTTAATTTTCTACTTATTATTAGTTATAGAAAGAAGTAAAGAAAATTTATAAAACACAATAACAAAATAGCAAGTAAGGTAGTTACAAAATGCAACGAATTTAGGGGACAGGTATTGCACCACTACACTGTACTAAACTCACAGTCATGAATTTAATATTCACACAAAGAAACCTATGAAATTAAAAGTTTAATGTAAAAACCTTGGCAGACCCTTATTTGTAGTTACTAGTAGACTATCTTTACACACACATCCTCTTTTGCAGTGTCTCTAACTTTTTTTTCCTCCTTAAATTAYGTGATTTCATCCAGGCTATAAAGAAAAGAGCTGAAGCTCTGCTAAAACATTCTAATGGCTTATAAGATGCTGTCGTTTTCTGTTTTACCTATCACCACTTATAAGTAAAAAGTTATTTTATGCTGGTCATGTAGAACACATCTCCATTGCACGTTTCCTCCTTTTCTCTTCCTAGCTAATAACTCGGAGTAGGGATTTAAGTTAAGTGGTTCTACACCTTGACCTCCATCTTGATGTGAACCATAGGTGGCAGAGACTGTATTAGAGTTGTCTCTGGGATGTTATGCAAAAGGCTTCAGTGCTTATATAGCAAAGAAAATTGTGCTTTAGTGCTAGCCTGCTGAGTGTGCATTATAATTCTCTAACTATTTTCAGCAAGGTGTTTTATGGGATTCAATGCTTCCAGATGCCATATATTTGGTAGGAGGTGGCATTAAATTTTTCATGTAAGGTTCATTAGCTAGGTTTAGATGTTAAATTTAAATTTTTTCTTGTACTTTATACAGAAGCATGCCAAGTGGCTGACAGAAAAATCTAAATCTCAGACCCTAAAACTAATTTTTTTTTTTTTTTTTTTTAAGAAATTGTCTAAACAGTGTGATTCAATATAGATGTGCTGGGAAAAATATACCACAGAGGAAAATAGTGCTTCTTACAAACATACAGACTGCATAAAACCAGTAAAATCTGCTAAATACATTTCTGTTTTACTCAAGATTAGTCTGGTGATATTGCTCCAGACCCTTATACAGCAATCAAAGACCTAACTTTAACATAATGGATTGCAGGGCTGGAGTTACTCTTCATAAAAGAGAAACCCTTGTTGAGAGCTGAAACTTGCCTTGTGAGAAAGAACTCATCATGCCCAATGCTACCTTGTCATAACTCCTTCTTTCAGTTTTACATACAGGAAAAAAGCCATTGCTTTCCTTCTAGTTATTTAACTTCAGTCTGTCATTACATTTCATCAAACCAAAGCATGAGATCTTTGGGGCAGAGATTGTGCCTGGGGATGTACCAGTACTGAGCTCAGAACTCTGGAACCAAAGGTTCAGGTTGAGATATTTTATGACGTTGTGATTTACATAATACAGATGCTTTCTAGATCTATCTATAGATACATATACAATCTCCAGTTACATGGTCTTTCTGTCTATATATGCACATATACATACCGGGCCAAGTACACCCGTGAGCAGGTATTCCACTGAACAGCAATCCAAAATCATGATTCATTGTGAACCGTCATCAGTAGGATTTCAAATTTGCCAAGAGACTTTTCCTGAATTATAGTTCAGTGTCTCTGTGTGTCTTTTAGTCCTTAGCTGTTAATATACTGATGAAAGTTAAAAACTTCACGTACACCATCCATACAGCAGAGCTGTTAGCGCTCTGTCAAAAGCAAACACTTCTACTCTGCTTGCTATGGCATTCATAAATTTTTTAGCTACTTTTGATTCTCAAACCTTTTGTGGTGAAATACAAAACAAGAAAAACTCAGTTTGCTTAGGATAATCTTGATCTTACCCAGCTATGAGAAAAACAATTTTGGTTTTGCTCTTGAACTGAAGAATATAACATTAAGCTAGTTCAAGAAAAGAAATAAAGAATACTCCTTTTCTATTTCTTTTGTAAACCAAAATTAGAGCTTTCTGCCATTCATAAATTTCATGCCTTTTTTTTTTTTAGATAAAACATTATTAAAATGAGTTGCAGATATAATTCCTCTTAATATTCCATTAGGCAACTGTGCTGAATGCAATTGTATTTGCATGTGCTATTTACAAACTACACGTACCAATGTTCTCTCCAGTTCATTTAACACACATTTAGATAGGAGAAAAAACATTACAACTACAACAAGACAGTGTATTTGGAGAACATATCCAACCTACCCAGAGCAAGTGTAGAAGTCTACCCCAAAATGATTTAAGCTTAGAATTTAATAGAAGGAAAAAGACTGGGGGGTGGGAAAGCAGAGCTGTTTTAGACATCGATGATATATTTGTTCAGCTAAAGTATTGTATTTTCATTTTGCCTTTGATACAATGATTCCCATCATGCATTACCATTACCCTAGCAGTCTGGTCATAATGAAATAATGAAGTGGGCTTATGAACCACTGATACAGAATACTGGATAGTCATCACTGTCCTTTGCCAATCCACACCACAAAAACAGTTTGGTTTAGATGTTGTTAATTCTTCTTGTGTTCATATAATTAATATTTCCAAGGAACATTATTTCTACCTACCTAATCTTCTCTCTTCATCTACATTATTTTCCTCCTCTCAGTTATCATTGTTTTCCCAACCTTTCCCTGCTTTGGCCTGTGTGTTCCAGCAATTTATTCTTTCAACTACTCTTTTTAAACGTGATTGCTAGTCCAGAACATTTGGGTGGTTTATATATAACTCAGCCACTTCCCGGCATATGCATTTCAGAATTTCTCTGAGTCATTTCTAACCTTTGTTCAGCTTTTACTGCCAGGACATAAGTCTCAATATGTATCAGATGTTTTATGTACCATTAAAATATCATACTATCCTATTAACTTTCTTTATCTGAGTGCACCAGTTTTTCAAACYACATTCCACATGAATGGTAGTTTTTGCTGCCTTCCCAACAACTCTACAAGTAAGAATTTCCCCCACTATCACAGAATAATTGCATCTTGGGGCTTGGCTCAAGCATGCATTTCAATATTATATTACCACATTACACTGTAATGCCATCCCAAGAAGGGGGAAAAAAATAATTAAAAACTTTATGCACTACATTTAGTAGTAAATAAAAACTAAAGGAAAAAAACGTGATGGGGGACACTGAATCGTAGTTATTAAGCTAGTTTACCTTTCAACACCTCCTACGCACAAGGCCCCCCATTTTGGGGAGAGAGGGAGGAGAGGCACTTACGCAGATGTATGCCAGTGTCTCAGAACAAAGCAACCAAAGAGTAACTAAAAACGCCAGTTTTAGAAACATGAAACACCAATCATGATTGAGATATAAAAAAAGTCATTTTTAACTGTTTCATTAAAATCATTGCAAATACTATGCATAACAATTTACCGTAGTTAGCTAAGACCCTGCAAAGCTGTGTCCTTAATAAATGAGGTTCATCTGTAGTAAATGGCTTGGTACAACACTGGCGTCTCTAATCAAATTTGGGACAGATGAGTTCCATAGATTCAGTTTATTTCATTAATTTACAACTGCTTAGTGCTCATGGTAGATGGTCAAATGATATTATTTGTGACAACGCTAAATAAAATAAGCAAAAGAAAGTGAGGCACATGATATATTACCAGGATAAATCATACCACAAAATGTAGGGAGATGAAAGCCTACAGCAGCAACACTTAGCACACCTCATTTGATTCCCATCCTTCAGCTTCAGTGCCAGTGGCTCAAAAAAGAATGCAAAGGTAAATGAACACCAAAATATGATTTACAGCACTTAAAAAAGAATCACACAGAAATAAATCAAAATTCTAGTGTTATTTTAGGCCAAGGTTTATTCAGAATATGGGACTTTTATAATAATACACTGTTAGTGTAAAAACATCACAGTACAAATGCAGTCATAAAAAAAAACCAAACAAAATAAACCCCATCCATAGTGAAGCCTGTCCACACAAGGGTTGGGGGTTGGTTTTTTGTTTGTTTGTTTGTTTTTTTAAAGTAGATAGTTGTTGTATTTATTTTTTTTAAAGTAGATAGTTATATTCATTCCATCCTAAAGAGGATGCATAGTCACCTAAAATTTCAACTGTGGCTCATGATGTTGAGTGCCTTCTCACTTGCCTCAGTCTTCGCAAGCAAGTTGTCCTCTCCTTTTTTTATTTTTTTTTTAGCATCAAGATAGCCTTCTGAAGTGCTCACAAGCTGTGGCCTGTGGATCATGGCTCAGAAGGGGCGCAGGCAGCTAGGGAAGTCTCTCAGTCTTTGCCAGCTCCTGTGTAGCACGGTTGCTCTCTCCTCTTCAGCAGCACCTCATGCCCGACGTAGGTAGTTGACAGGCTAGTCAACTGTATGTTGTGCACGGGGCTACCACTGTGGGGAAAATGTTGGGGTGCTACTTGCTAAGGGGTGAAGTATGTGATCAGGAACTGTGGTAAAGCTAACAGAGCAAGAGACCTGCATAAAACACGAGACCTGAAAGATCTCAGCATACAGAAAATGGAATTTTCCAACAGCCTCCTTATCCTGGAGCAAACAACCCAGCTGCTGGCACGAGTGACGCGTGGCAGCACACAGCAGGACAGAAAGCAGCAGGCATTACCCAGACATACAGAAGGAAGGAGCCTTTTGTGGAGTGGCCCGTCCGTCCTCCACCCTGCAAGGGACAGCAGAGCAACAACCCATACTATTGCCCTAGAAAAGTGCTTGCACATTTGCTCTAGAATCCATGGGGGAGGCTTTCTCCATCTCTTCTGACACTTTTTATGAGCCACTGTTGGGACATACTAGCCTAATTAAATGCATAAAAGCTTCAGTAAAACCACCAGGTCTAAGAGAAATCTTAGGGGAAAAAACAAACAACTAGACACATTGCAGGCTTGTCCTATGTGAAACAGGAAAAAGAGAAAACAAGCCTTCACCTGCCACTTTGTAACCRGGTCAATCCTAGCTAGACTATCCTCAAGTAGCCACCCTATATACAGTTCTTGGACTAGTAATATTTCACAGGTATATCAGCATTCATTATTACACTAAGCTTAAAGTGTTGATTGTTTTTGCTTTCAATTATTGGAGCTCTTTCTCAAGGTTAACTAGTCCATGGCTGCAGCTTGAATGTTTGATTTCCTTTTTTCTTAATTGCATGTAGAAGCAACACATTGGAATGATTTTTGACCACCTACTGCTATATCTCATAAGATTTATATCCAGTACTTTTATTAACAGGCTAAAAAGCAGCAGCAAAGAAAAGCTTTGATGATAATAATAAAAAAAACCCTAAACCTTATTTCATACCTGTAACATCATTCCCAGAAAGATATTTTCCTAGTGTTTGCTCCACAAATGCTTTTTATATTACTGAAACTTAAATTGTAATACTGTTGCAAGTAGGGATGAAATATTAACAAATCTAGGCTACTGGAGCTGTATGAAGTTAAGATTATACATTTCAAAGGTTTAAATAGGTGTTTGGCTAAGAGCAGCAATCTCTATGGAAAACAAGTTTGAGAAAGAAAACACCAGTTGGATTTTCATTCTATTATCATTGAAATGGCATGGGGCTTTTTTTTGTTAATGACTGAATAAATCAGAATTTCAGCTTTATATTCACAACATTTTCTCCTAGTTATTCCATGTTTGATGCAAAACTGAATGGCAGCTGAAGAAATAACTCACTTTACAATAAAATGTAAAGTGCAAATTTAAGCAGTTTATGGTGAAACAACTCTCAGTTTTATTATGGTGAAATAAGGGTAAATTTTACAAAATAAAAATAAAATATTAAAGAATGAATCTTACAGCTTTTGGCATGAAAGCTATTAAGTATCATTTGGGGCCTGAATGCACATTTACCCTCCCTCCCTCCCTTCCCCTCCTGCCCTGAAGCAGGCAGTCTCAGCACTGTATGGTTGAGCCATTAGGTTTATCTTAGGTCTTGATAACCCAGACGGCTTCCCACAATCTTTCTCTAACATAAATGCAAAGTCTTCTCCTGCTCACTATGAATTTGGAGCAAAACTTAATACAGTGTCTCTCCCACCAACAATAGCCCTAATAGATTTTTAAAGAATTGGGTATAAAAAACTCCCCACCAAAACACCACACCAGCACCACATACACATATAAACACAAACTTAAAGCTCATGTCTGGTGAGAGAATCTTTTCTAGTGCTCATCATACCCCGGTATTATTTCCTACCTGCATAAAAATGTTGAAAATAAAATGCCTGATATCTGTGATTCAGTATTCCTGCTGTCAACTGAATTGGCAATTAAATGTTGCATCCAAGAAAAATTATCTATATATACAAAGGACTAGTAGAAGTAATTACGTAGTTAGTTAAACTTGGGGAATGTAAAAAAACTTCCTGCCTGCACTAGGCATCTGACAAACCTCTGCAGGCTGAAGCTCTTGGAGCCTGATTCTCAGCCCGCCACAGCTTTTGCGGTTATTCACAGCTGCACAAGGCAGGTGTAAAGCCGGTGTTCAGATCTGGCAGTGTTTACATCCACGCAGCATGGCTGTGAATGTCGACAGGAATCAGCTCAAAGCACTGGCTCATCCCAGCTCATCTTTCAGTTCAACATCCTACTTTAAGACTGGAAAGCTGCAAAAGCCATCAACTCTATTGCCTTAAAACTCAATGTCCGTTAGAAGTTCAGAATACACTTTAATGTCTTTCTAACTGTTTTAATAAAATCTATAATTAGCTAAATGAGGATCATAAATGTTTTGATGTTTTAGATAAAATGTGACCTGATCAATATATGTAAATGACTTGCCCATTTTATTCTTAGAGAAAGCATCTGAGGTTCATAAAAGTATTAGTAACACATGGCCTCACTATAGTTTCCAACAGAAAATTCTGAAGCAGGAGAGCTATTTCATTGTTTTAACCATTAACGTGATTTACAAATAATCCTTACAGCCCCAATAAAACAGGCAAACTCTGATCTATGTTAATCTAGTGCATTTATAGTCTGAATGGTACTGAAAAGCATGAGACTGGCAACAGCAGCACCAGAAAGACTGGCAGGGTCCCAGGAGTTATCCTTCCTCAGTGCTCTTCCTGCGGCTGCCTCCGCAGGGCTGAGGCTGGAAGGCAGAGCTACCGGCACGCTCCTGCCCTCACCAAGACCGGATGAAGTTGGAGGTTGGCCATGAGATTTCATGCTCTCCTGCATCTCCTCAGCATCCCAAGTTACATCCACATACGGAAGCAAGCAGTAAGGAGAGGAGGAAGGAGTGGCAAACCAGCAAAACCCACTGAAACCCCTGAGATTTTCACCATCGGGAGCTGGAGGTGTGGAGTTGCRCGCAAGCAGAGAAGCCCTCTGCTCACAGTCCTGCAAACCATCTGAACTTAAACTGATGATACCTTCAAGAAGAATGACAAATCCTAAGCAAACCACAGGCTGAGCCAATAACTCAAATTTATCTTTTTCAAAATATTTATTTCTATGAATTCAGAATGATAACCATTTTATTCATCGCTGATGTCAGACTACTGTCACCTATACCTTGCTCTCAAGCAACCGTGCACCCGAATTCAATATTCAAAAGTCAAAGATGGGCAGGTGCCATGTGACTTTAGCATGGAAGAACATAAGTCTCAATCCATTGCAAATGCCTGTTGAGAACAACTTAACTTGATGGTTTCTGTGAATGTCTCCCATTTTCTTTACATTAATTCTCTGAAATGTTCAAAGGGGAAGAAATCACAAAAACAGCAATGAAAAAYTAATTATTAAAGTAAAAGGAATATTTGCAGGTTACACAAATTAAAGGTAGGGGCTGTCCAATTCCAACAGAAAAAAAAAAAAGACACACAAGTATTCCTATGAGTGGGAGAGCAGGGTACGATGTAAGGAAAAGGAAGGGAGTGAAAAATGAACAGTAAAGAAAATATTCATTAATTCTACTCACAATTTTGGAAGGGAGGAAGGGAGCAGACCATTTTAAAATAAAGAGATCATAAGAAACTGTTATTGACCCCAAGGGATGGAGAAGAAAGCAGATCAGGAAATGTTTACATAGATAAGGGAGGTATGTAAAATGGCTGGTCTATTGCCCATGAGAGGTTTCAATTATGTCTCCAATCGGCACAACAGTGGGATTACAAAGAAAACATTCATTTTCCTGGAGTTGGGACAGAGTCAACAGGTTTCAAAAGCCATTCTGGAGTTAGTTTAAGGAATTAAACCAAATAAAATTGGCAAACATCTATAGTTTAGTGTTGAGAACAACGTTTCAAATGCACATGGCTAAAACCCCCTCAAACTAAAGAGTACATAAGTAGTAAAATTTTAACAGATAGAAATATAGGAAAAATTTGTGTAGATTAAGTAATTTAAAACAATCCATAGGTCAAATTTACATTCAAGATCAGTGAAACTGGGTTCACTTCAGTTACAAGATAGTTTATAACTTGTACTTTGCTTTCATTTGTACTCATCCCTGATACAGTATTTTGCTTAAATGAGAAACAACACACTGCTGTTGAAAACCCTATGAATACCTTGTACTATTCAGCAACATTAAAGCTGTGCTACCAGTCTTTCAATGCTAAAATAAATGAATGGAAGATGCTGCTGCTCTAAGGTCTCAGTACTTTAGAAACTTAAGTGTGTACCAGAATTATACTACATTTGGACACAAATCAAGCATGCAATATTTCTGCTGGAAACGACTGGTGGTCCCAATGGGCAAGTCTTCCCTAATGATCAACCTCAGTTACTCCTTTCCCCTCTTCATCCTATTACCTGAAGTAGCATTTTGAATGTTCATATTTTAAATTTAACTTCAGACTGAGTAGATACTACTTTACGTCTCTTATTCCCTGCTTAGATAAACTCTGTGCATTTCTCTCTTTTAAACCTTCACCACAAGACAATCCTTTTGTTATATTGTTTGGCTGCTTACTAGGTAAGCTGGCAATAACTAGGAAACCCATCAAGCGGAAAAGACAAGCAGAAATGAGAAAAAAAAGATCAAGAACTAAATAACATTTTATCTGGCTGATGCACTGGTTCTTCATCTCTGGCAAAGTTCTTCATGTCATAAACTGGTCCAAGACCATTAGCTGAGGCACTAAGTTTCATTTTAAGTTCAAACGGACACCTGGCTATTACAGGGAGAGTGCTGCAGCATCCCCAGGCCTACACACCTGATGTATTTTTTTTTTAATCAGTAAAGCAAAAAGAGATCCTAAGCTGGGAAATCAAGGAATCCAGGTGTAAGAAGTAAAGAAAAAAAAATCCAGTTGTAAGTAGTAAAATAAAGAGGGTCAATTCTGCATAGATATGAAACAATGTAACTGTTTTATTTTTTAAATGTCATTTTCCTTTCAAAGTTCAAGGCCCATTTCCTACTTGTTTTGGTAAAGTGAAGTGATAAATTGTGTTCTCATGGGTTGTGGTGATACATTTGCAGTTACTGGAAAAATCTTATCTTGTAATTTACAGCAACCAGGACTCAATCTCCCTTTGCCTGAAATCCTGTAAAGTGTGCTTAAATGGGGCTGTCAGGGCTTTTCACTTGGCAGCTCAGAGGCCATATCCCTGCTGCAAAGGACAGTCGAATAATGCAGGGACAGTCAGAGAAATTATAAAATTAACCCAGCTGGAGCCCAGGCTGGGCTCCCTGCCAGGGCTAGAGGCACCCTGCCTGCACAAGGGCTGAGCGCTACTGGCGACAGTTGCAGGGACACTCCTGTGATGGCAGCGTGGGACATCTCATGACAGGGTGAAGGTGACGGGGGGACAAAGTGTCCTGCAGCCAGGTACCCCAAACAGGCACCCCCGGCCCTGCCTGCGGCAGCGGGTGGAGGGGAGCTGGCCTGCGCAGGGGCCCCCAGCACGGAGCACAGCGCCGGGGCAGAGGGCTTTGGGAGGCAGTCGGCCGTCCAGGACGAGGCAGGACTTTGGGGCTGGGTGTCCTGCTACCCTGCTGCCTTGTCCCTGCACTGGAAAGGAAGGGGGCGGGGAAGCAAGATTCCTACTTAAAAATGTGTGGAATAAGACACTTGTGGACCATTTGGCCCTTTGGGGGGGGGGGGGGGGGGGGAAATGAAAATGAAAACTTACAATATACTCAATCCTGTCCAGGTCAAAGATCTTCACGCTGGTTTACAATCTAAGTCAAATAAAACAAATTCATAAGTTTTTCCGGGCCCAGACAATGATGCTAAGCAGATTCAGGTTCAGTTCTTAGATGCTCCCAGAAGTCTCCACTTACACAGGAAGGTATAAGATAAGGGGCATACGCAATTTCTAATCCTTCAGTATTTTTCATGCATTGCATTTTTCAGAGTCCAGACCACTTTTCCAGATGTAGCTGCACCACAGGCAGGAATGACTGACTTGCTCCTTCTGTGATGGAGTGTTTTTAGATCTGCTGACCAAAACTCAAAGGACTCTCTCTGTTCCTGGTGCTTGCTGAACACTTACACAAGATCTTCTGTTCATTATTGCATCCCTTTTCTTTTTTTTTTCCCCTTCAGTATTGCAGGAAAGTTTCTGCTTTTCAAAATACTTTATGCAAACATATTGCTTGCATACTTCCAGGCTGAAACTCATTTTGGTATTTACAGGGCATGGTTTGATTCTCTGTTGATGCTATTTCATTATTTCCTTGTCTTTCTGGTATTTGTTTCTTCTTTCCATTTTAGCATCCTCCTCAAACTGAATAAGAAAATGTAGATTTATTCCCTCATCTCTTTGATGAACAAAGATGTGGAATATGTTCTTGCAAGAATGAGTGTCATCATATTACAAAAGTATAATCATGCAAGTATCAGTAAAAAGAACACATAAGAATTAACAGCTTTTAACGGGTATGAGAAATAGCTTATAGAGAACAAACCATAGTTAAGAATATCTTGACCATAGCCACATGAGAGCATATATTTTTCCCTTGCATCTAAGCAGTATTCGGTAAAAGAAAACAGATTTCTCCTGAATTACAGACAGATTGTATTTACTCCTTCTCACCAGTTATGTTGTTTCTCACCAACATGTTGCTTCCCCCACATTTTAATCCAAAAAAAGCCCAGCTGTTTATCGCAAGAACCTATGCCAATGATTTATGCCAGTACACTTCTCACAGGCAACAGTAACTTGATTTTTACACTATAATTTTGATATTTACATTGGTCAAGATGTACTCTTCATAGAACACAAAGAGGAAAAAGGCGTTCATCAAAAGAGAGAACATCTGACAACAGAAAACCCAACAGAAAATATTCATGAGCTTAAAAAAACTGAAACAGTCAGAACTTAAGAGAAAAGCCTGGATCAATGGATGAGACGGGCCACCCCACGGTGTGCCCATCAGCCAGATCTCCCATAAGGAGCCTGGCCTGTCGCAGCTCGTTGCTGAGGGTGGCCGGGCTGCCTCCCCCTTCCCGGGCAGGTCTCCTCCCCCGGCAGGGGCCAGCCTCGGTGCGGCCGGCGCCGTCGAGCGGGTGGCGCAGGGGCTCTGCAGCAGGGATGCGGCTGGGGCGACTGAGGATGCCACCAACCACTGCTGCCTCACGGCATTTCTCATTCACAATGAGGAAGACAAAATTTACCCACCACAAGGTACCGTGAAAGCTGTGAAAGTGACCCTATTATAGCTAGTTCTTCCTCGCACACAACAGATTTACTGTGCAGGGGGCAAGGACTGATGGTATGGGAGTGCAAATCCTTTTTAATAGTATGAGGTATAAACAAAATAAAAGTGAAGCATCTACTGTGCTTGCCTTTTGTATGAAGAGGTCAGAAGTTTGYTTTCGAAGGAGCAAGATTGGGTTTTTTTCTCTTTAAGTCTGTAGTGCTAGTAGTATTATTAAAATGGTTAGATAGTCTTAAAAACCGTGGCCAAATATCCAAATGTGCTAAGGAAGTGGGGAGAGAAACTAAGGAATTAGCAGGCACATTCACAAGTTCATTTAGTTTAGAAGAGACCCCTGGGGACTGGAAAGTGGCTAACATAACAAAGTTATTTTAAAAGTGCCTGGAGACATAACAGGAAACCATAGACCAGTTAGCTTGATATAAAGTGGGGAGAAACTCTTAGAATATCAAATGGGAAAACACTTGAAGAAGCACAGCTTGATTAAGAATTGACAGTATAAGAGTAGAGAGAGGAGGGAGATGGGGGTTCATGGCTCGCTAACTTGCTGGGATTCTTTGAGGAGATTTCTGCCACGGTAGTCAGGGAAAGAAGTAGGCACCACCAATATAAACCTTTATCTCTATCCAAGAAAGCATATGCTCTATTTCAGATGAGGATTAACTCTTTCCTTGACGGCACACCACCACAGCCTCTGTGCAGAAAAACCTGGTCATATTCAGACACACCAAAATATTCCCTGACAAGTACCACCTTTTGTGGAAAGCTGGTCCTTCCATAAATACGTTCCTTACACAAAAATAATCTAAAGTAAATCTAATGAAGAATTTGGTGATACTTTCCCTCAGCTGTTTCTGGTAATATCAGTAGAAATGCTGCTTATCAGAAATCCTTACTAAATGTTGTAAAATACATTGCAAAAAAATAGAAAAAAATTAAGAACTGGGTCCTGTTTTTAAATCCTCAAAATGGAAACAGCTTGAAGTTTGATTTCTTTATACTTTACATGAAAGTAAGCACATTCTCTTGATATGCCACAGTCTGTAGATAATGAACCAGGCAGGAAAGACAGCACTGAAAGTCTGCTTTGATTCATGGGCGAGACAGCACAATAATGGCAATGAATATGAAGCTGTCTACCACTCAGTAAGCATTTCAAATCAGTTTCATGATTATAAATAATTGTTACCATATTTGTAAAACTGAACACTAAATTCCTCTTTTTGTTAAAGAGATAATTGTCCAATTCATGTGAGCAGAAGTTATTCTCCTTCCTCTCCCCCTTTTAAGTAGCTGTTGCTTGTGCTAAGTTTTATTACATGAAATAAGAGAGCCAAGATACTGATCAGCACAGTTAACTGAACTGAAATGTTACCCAAAAATGAAATGTTGCTGCAAGGGAAACATTTGGCAAATGCAGAAGTCAGATTGTGGTCATGCAGAAGCATTTTACGATTAGAAATGTCTCATTCTATTCTTCTGTCTGCCCTTGAGGAGCCAAAATTAACTTGGATTTCTGGCTATAGGTTGTGAGCTCCCAGCCTGTGATGACTGCTTATATGTTTCAGAGAATCGAGCTGGTTGACAAGACTTGCCATTTTCAAACAGAAATAGCCTGGATGTAACAGCAGATGCAACACATATGAGTTCACATGCCAGAAGTATATCTGTAAAGTATGAACTAAATTTGTTTACTTAATGATTAATTTGGTTTTATTACCCTCACAATCAAGAGTTTCTACATTTAAAAAAAAGCAAATGGTGAAAACTATTTTGAGAACTCATTTTACCAAATTTGCGTGACAAGGCAACAGGGTAACAATTTACTGAAGACCATGAAATAAAAAAGAAATATTTAACTTGCATCATTGGCAAAGCTCATCTGAACCCAGTTCTGGTTGCAGAAAGGTGGGATAAACTTGACATGGCAGAATTATCCACTGAAAAATCCTCTGTTTTGCAGACAACTGATGATATTCTCTAACAAAAGGTAGCAACCCTAACAGAAACTCAACAGTGAAGAAAGGGTCATTAAGAGATACTGTGTTTTGAGACCAAAAGTTGAAACAACTGCAAAAGTTGGAAGCAGCTGATTTAAAAGATCAGTTGGGAAGAATTCTGCAAGCTCTTTTCTGTCCTGCCTTGAAAAAAAGAAGGATTCTAGGGAGTGAATGGGCTCCAATCTATGCTGGCCATCAACCACGTGCAGCTAAAACCAATAAAACTACCCATGTGACCAGCAACTGGGGGTGACAAGGTAAGCCAGAATTAGAAGCTCTGTATGATAGTCTGTATGCCTTATATTGTAGTCCACCAACACTACTTATGCTAGAAAAAGACAATTAAAAAAATGCAGCACAATCTGTGATGGCTTAACTCATGTGTCTCGAGCACTGTGAACACAGCAAATGGAAAGATTTAAATATCATCTAAAACATGGCATTCACAGCTACTGGTATTCACACCTTTTCTCAGGCTTTCCTTATTCTTTCACCAGCCCAAAAAATATCTGGTTTCCATTCAAAGAGCAAGTGTCATCACCTTCTCTATATACTTCAACAGCAAATCTGCACGTATGATACAAAGTGCCATGGTGTGCTTTGCAACAGTTTTTGCAGCCAAATATTTTCTGCTTCATACTCTACATTTGCTTGCAGAAGTGCCAACATGTCTTTCTCCCTCTCTCTCCCTCCCTTCCTCCTTCTATAACAAAGGAACAAAGATCCCATAGAGGTTCTATTATTATCAACATAAATCAGTTCTCAAGATAATGTCTGCCAGTCAAATCCTTTAAGTGATGATCTTCATGATGGACTAAAGACACCTGTTTTCTTTACTTTTTCTGTTTGCAGGGAAAAAAGAATCACCATGTCCCCAGCCCGATAAAATAATAGAATCATAGAATCGTTTAGATTGGAAGAGACCTTTAAGATCATTGAGTCCAACCGTAAACTTAACACTGCCAAGTCCACCACTAAACCACGTCCCTAAGTGCCACGTCTACACGTCTTTTGCTAAAAGTACAACTAATGGGGTTTGGCTGTACCTGCCTCCAGATCTCTGGATGTCACTGATTCTAGGTGTTGCTGAAAAGAAATGAGAAGTAATTCTACCTCAGGCCAACCTCCTGAGAGCATGCAGCCCAGTCCAGTCATTCCCAAAGACAGTTTGCTCATTCACCAGTTTCCATGGCACTGATAATTGTTTCAGGTCCTAGCTCTATCCAACACTGTGCCCACCAGAGAAAGCATGCCTCTATCTGTCCCTCTTTCCTCTTATATCCAGAGCTGTAGCCAAACTCCTTGGTATCCACGTGCCTGCAAGTGGTCACAAGCCAGTTTCCAGGTCCTATCACTGTCTGCAGGTTGACACAGTCACAAGCCTTCAATCCAGCTCTTGTCACCACCTGCAGAAAAACAGAGGCAGGARACGGCTCCTAATTTCTGACTGCTCGTGCACGTGTTGCTAGAAGCTGGAAGCAGACTCCCAGTTCTGCCCTGTACCTTTCTGAGATGATTCACGTAGCTTAGCCTGAAAATCTGTAATTGCAATTACTACTAGCCCTAGCTAAATTGCTAGTTTGAAGGCTTCCCCTCCAATTACATTCCCACAGCTCATTGCCAAATTACACAATATTATGTGAAATGTCATCTAAGACTTCAGAGGTTTATCAGAGTTGGCTTAACTGGTTAGTATGAGATCTTTTTAATAAGATGATTAGCTACATAAAACAATGACAAACCTTGAACCCTTGTATTTGGCTATTATATATATAAAACATTAGTAAGATTTTGACTCCTGGTAAAGCAGTAAGTGTATAAAACTGACAGCTGCTATAAGGAGATAACCATCTAGCTGAGACTTCTGAGGAACTTTTAAATACGGACTATGAAAATAACACCTTTGTTCCCTCCCTTCTTTACCCCTTCATGCAAATCTCTGCTTTCTTCCAAGTCCCAGTGACAGCAGACGGCTTTCTCTGCACAGCTCTCTTCTGGTTATAAACTTCACGCTAAACAACTCTGAGAACAGCCAGATAGTCTTTCCAGATATAGCAAAAGGCACCCATTCTTTCACAGCTATATGAAAAACAATCCCAGGGTTGCTGGGTCAGGTTGTTTTTCAACTGCTATGTTGTAAATAAAGTAGTAAATCAAACAATATTCAAACAATGTAAAACACTGCATTTTTTAGACTGGCATGTCTCATAAACACCTTGTCCAATTCATTTCTCTCACCATCCTCTCTTAAAAAAAAAAAAAAAAAAAAAAAAACAAATACAAGTTCTCCTGTGGCAGAGGAGAGCACATGAGAAATGTCTTGGCTGCATGGTGAAGTTGAAAATGAAATCAAACTCAGATTTATGGCAGAAAAAGCTAATTGCTAGCTTAAACATGGAAACAGTTGTCTCATAGAATATATTGTAATGAATCAGCAGAGCAGTCACAGGTCATTGGGGACAGTGTGAGGAATGAAGCTGCTGCTTCTATCAAGGGGTCATATGTCATTAAGAGACAGAATATTTGGGGGAGGCCAGACAATCCTGGAGCAGCTGCTAGAAGGAGCTGGCCAGTCTGGAACAGGGACCGGACAGACCTCCTTCAGAAGCAGACAGGCCCAGAGATCAGGGAGAAATGTGTTGCATCGCATGGCATTAGCAGGGCTGAAGCGACAGCCCCTTGCACTGCCCTGCACGCCCTGGGCACGATGCTGTGCCAATGTGCTGGAGAAGCCTCACGAGGCCCCCTGGCACCAAACCCCGTCTGGCAGAGACGTGCCATGCCTGCTCACCTTGTGCAAAAGAACAGACTGATGGAGGATAACCAGCCCTTGGTTGGCTCACTTTGGGCTAAGCTGGAAATTTATTAATGGCAACTGTTAAATCTAGCAAGACGAAGTGTATCTGTAGCCCTACATCATCATCTTTCCTTCAAGACATGTTCCAGGTACCTACCAGAGCCCAAAAGGCTGTAGAAACTGTGGGCCTGCCAGCTGCCTCCCCTGCATGGCAGTGCACACAGGTGCTTAACAAGCACATGAGGCAAAGAGGCTGGCATGTCCCGCCAGTCCACTAACCTCTCTGAAGAAAATGACTGCCTGCACAGCTAAACACAAACACCAATATAGCCACCAAACATTTTGCAATAGGAATCTTCTATGAAGAAAGAAAAAAAAAAAAAAGAAAAAGAAAAAACCCTTTCACTTGATGTTGCCAGYTTGTTTTCTTTCCTAAATGTTGCTTATGCTACTCTCATTTCCACTGCCAGGGGTATTCATGTACAACCCATCTACTGCTACATTCATGTGGAAGCTGAGACCTGTCTTTGGTATTGCAGGAGTGCCCATTCTCCATTCTGGGGCTTTGTTTCAGAAGGCTATTTGCTTTTTTTTCTGTTTGTAATCAAACAAAGCTTTGTCATTTGTCAGTGTCTGTTCTTTCCATTGCATTTTGCTGATTTTCAGTATTTGCTTTTTTCACAGGTGTGGTGCTGAATGACAAACAAAAGTTCCCCCTGTTCTAAAATAGGTTACTTTCTCAAGGAAGTCTGTACTTTCCATAAATGATAATTGTTCCTGTAATTGTGTAGCATCATGAGAGACCCCACTGATGTCTAATAGAATCCCAGCCTGCATGGAGTGCAGCAACATACATGAAGGAGAAAGACTCTGGGGAGAATGGGYGAGAGGCTGGTATCTTACGAAAAGGAGGGTGTTACCATGTCCGTTCACACAGAGCCCTAGAAGTTAAAACAAAGGCACGTCCTGTCAGAAGACCCACAAAGTACCTGACACTTACGGCTGCTTTTCAAGGAGCTGAGCACTCACTGCTCACCAAGTACAGCGTTAGGAACACCAAGCTGCCTGGAGAGCTCTGCAAGCCTACACGGCTTCTGGCCTTCCAGCTCTTCTGAAAATTACCACTCCTTCTCTCTCCTTTTTTTTTTTTTTTTTAGATAATGCACTTTCAATCCCTCTTTTACACGATTTTGTTTTTAAGTTTGCATGGATTTAAAGATGCTTTATGAAACTCAGCTCAAACTTTGGACTTTGGTTTGTTTTCAGCCAAAGGAACACAAAAGACCTGACGCCAGAGCTGCAGCGAGACCTCAGGGAGCTAAGGAGAAGCTGTGTAAGGAATAAGGTTTTCTTCTGCGTTTAATTCCTTAAATCCACCCCAACATTATTCTTCCTCCAGTCAATTTTATTGTACCCCTTAGCTTTCTTGTCACATTAGCAGGAAATTCCCATGTCTCATACCAGTGCCACCAAGAAGAAAAACTGTACTCTTCATTTGATCTGTTACACAGTAATCTCTCACACAGAGACCAGAAACTCCGGGCCCTCTACCTAACCTATTCATATGTGTATGAAAATTTGTGGTATTGGTAGTTACATGAGACAGAAAAGCTTTAATATCTCAACTTTTTTTGGCAAAAATGTCATCTCCAAAAATAGATTATTTTTTTGCCATATTTTTGTAGGTAGAGAAAAACCTCACCAGCTTCACCACATCTCTCAGTAGAAAGCCCATTGGTTTCTAAAGGACAGCCCTTCCTGATGAAAAGTCAGCCTAAGTGTGCTTAACACCTATTTTTCAGAAGAAGATATGAGATTTTGGATGAAAAATAAAGTAAAAAAATAAAATATTCTGGACAGCTCTTTTACACAGTCTCTGCTCTAATACAGATAACCTTAAGAACTCATTCTCTTTAAAGGTCAGTCATCGATGTGCTCTAAAATCTACAGCTCTGAAAGGTGATGTAACCACCAGAACTGAAAACAGGGTTGACAACTGGGAACATCCCAAAATATATTCACATATACTTCCCTAAAAAAAAAAAAAGTGTCCCATGAAGAAGTATTCCTAAATATTTCTAAAATGGTGGAGAATTGTGCCCAAGAGAGTAAAGATCTCTTGCTGCAACACTAGTACAAATGCATTAACGCCAAACGTCTACTGACTGAGTAGTTAAAAGGCTTTCCAGTCATCTAGTTTTCTCATGAACTGGGAAGAAAAACACAGGAGCTTGCAGGAGCTAGTGTCAATATGGATTAATCTTAGGAACCAAGCACCAAATACATAGCACCACAAAGGTATCTTACATGATAATTAAGATAACATAAGTGATTTACAAGAAAGAACATTCATGTAAAAACAAAAAGGGGAAGGGGGGRAAAAAAGTGCTGCAGCTTAGCTGTTTTATTAACAGGTAAGCTTGCTTGCTGGTATCTTCTTCCTTCCTCAACTTCAAGTTCACAGTGACTCAGATTTCTGGAACATAGACCAGAACAAACTGAGGCATCATTGCCTCATGACACAGCTACAGCTCCACTGACCTGTTCCACCTAGTTTCACCACATTTAAAATACACAGAAAATTCAGCAGGAATGTTTACAGATAATCCTTACTGAGTGCAATCAGCCCCAGCTCCCAAATTTCAGAAGACTGGATCACCAGTAACTGCATTGACATCAAATTCCAAGACATGGTTTAGTGGCGGACTTGCCAGTGTTAGGTTTATGGTTGGACTCGATGGTCTTAAAGGTCTTTTCCAACCTAAATGATTCTATGATTCTATTCTATGATTCTATGACTCTCTGGCTTCCTGCTGGTCTCTATGATAGTTTTTCACTTTCTCCCTGCATGCTATTTACACACACAGCATCTCTGTCTCCGCTCATTTCTCACAGCTACCCATATCCAAGGGTCTTCATTTCACTACTCCATTTATTGGAAATAATCTTCCACACACATACTATCATACCATTTTCCACCAGATACATTTGAAAGGTATGTTTCTCTTTCATTTAGTTCAGCTGTATCACAATTTTCCTCAGTCTATCCATCCATCCCTTCCTGACAAGCCAAGGTCCTCAGCAGTAATATTGGGCTGTTACTGCCCTGCCCCAGGCGATGTTCCCCTTGAGGCAGAGAGAACTGAGCAGGCACAGCAACTTTATCAGCCTCAGCCTAGTTTCCTGCATCCAGCCTCTCTTCTCCATTCTTTACTGCTGTTCTTTTCTTCACCACTGGCTTCCATTGCCTTCTATTAATAAGAGAGTCTGGCTTAGCCAACAAAGATCTTTGTATCACACTGATTGCTCCTCTGCATTATCGCTGGTGCAAAACAGTACTGTGAGCAGAGAGGCACCTAAACCATATGCTAGCATGGCATTTCCAACGGACAAAAGACTATGTGCACTGCTTCCCTTTTCCAAGAGTGCACATGGAGCTGGAACATGCATTTCTTATTTTCTATCCATGCTGCTCCTTTGTTTACATTTTTGTCTGTTTGTACTTTCTTGTCCTCAAGGAAAGAGAATTAGACATTAACATGGGTAGCAAAAAAAGCTTCTGCTCTTCTCAATTAAATTTATCTTTTTCCTCAAAACCAAAAAACTATTATTCGTAATATCATTTAGAAGACTCTCTGCTGCTGAAGGAAAAAGTCAAAAAAAGATGCTTTCAGTTTTATTTACTACTTACCCTTCAAGTAGTAGTGATATGGTTACCATGGTGGGCTAAGGATATAAGTAACACAAAGTTTTGTAGAGATAAACAGCATCATCCCACTATGTAGCCAAGGAGAAAATAGAAGAAACTCTTCAGACTTGAAATCTAAGTAGTGAACTTCAAGCTAATACTCATATTAGGAACAGCTGTTCTGAATTAAGCTCACCTATCTTAATGAAGTGGATGATTCTAGGCTGTCTAGCACCTGTGCCTGAAACAGGCTTTTAAATTTTTTTAATAGTCTTTTTTTTCCTTTTCTTCTATACTTTTTTAAAGAGGTGGAAAGGCATTTAATGATGGTTAGTTACCATGAAGCTAAGTAGGCAAAGATTTCTGCAGTAGAATCCTTCAATCTTGTTTTAATGCCCAATGTATAATATTCTTGATTTTGACTGTTCAGGCTCATTTGGCCCATGAAAATTAACACATAGACTTCTACAGAAAATCTTGACTGTTACAGGAATACAAAAGTTAAGCTGATTACTTTATTTTAGGAATGACTTGAAGAAAATTATATGCCAGGCTTGAGTTTGGTGCAGTGTGCTATTGGAAACATCAGCTCTCTGACAGGATATCTAAGGTCTAGCAAAGGACTCGATTTTTTTCCCTGTGAAATTCAATATCAAAACTTCCACTGCTCTTGACTGGAACAGTATTAAGGCTGTTTTGGCATGTTAGCTAGTATACGAGCAGATGACTGTTCTGTTCACCTACATTTTTCCATGCACTTTCAATCAGAATGGCTGAACTGCAAGAAGGAAACAGCTTAGGTATCATCTTTCTAGCAGTCCGTAAACTACCAAGTAAAATAGGAGAAGAGTTAAGAAGGATATAAAGCCCTCTGAGGAAGGAGATGGAGATGACTGAGCAATTCTCTGAAGACATATTTTTACTGAAGTACACGGTTATTGATACAGTCTGGAGCATACAGAAACAAAATACGTATACTCTGTCTATGAACTAAAGTGATCCTTTGAAGGGATTTCTCTACTGCATCCAGAGCAGYGTATAAATTGAAACAGATGCAAAAAAAATACTTTCTGCTCCACCTACACTGTGGAATTATGATATTACTGAAACAAGTTTTTATTTACATGTATTTGATTGAAAAGTTTCAGTTATATTTTTAAAAATGGGATTTTATAGCACAGACTTTTCTTTATGGGATTACATTCCTTCTCCTTTCCTTTCCTCATTTCTTTTCTTCCTTTGTCTATATTATTTTGCCTCTTTYTGTTTCTCCTTTCCATCTTCTTTCTGCCTTTCATTGCCATTACATTGTGAATATAATGATTTATTTTAATTAAAGCCACAGCATCTGGAACTGACCACAGGATGATCTCAGTTTCCACCTACTATGAACAAAACTGATTTCTTACAGTTTTGTACCTTTGCCTAATTCCTACCCCCAAAAACCTACAATAATCCCAGGTTCCCCTTTAAGCCTGAAAACATGACTGGGGAAGACACAGCAGTACTGAGACTAGTTTCGATATGCATGTACTAACCAGTCAACCAGCCGCTTCCCAGTCAAATTCATTGTGATTGAGTACTGTCTGCTTTCTTCTCAGAAAAGAAGCCTTAGGAACTTTATTATAGGTGGTAGTATTATTATTATTACTATTATTATTTCATGTGTATAATTTCTTAGTTTTTGTGGTTAGAGAGAAAGCTTGAAGAAAATGCAAATTATAAGAACCACAACCACAATTCTATGATATCATCATCTGAAGAACAATTTCTGAATAACTGGGATTCATAGTATCACTTAATTGCTAGACGGACACGCTTATGTGCACATAGACACAGATACCCTCTTTACTCATCCTTCTACCAGTATTAGAAATATTCTTCTGCCTCCCACTCTCACACTGACAGARGGCTCCCCTTCCCTCATACAGGTAAGCACTGCTACCTGCTCAGCCTCCCAGCAAGCAAGAGAAAGCTCCCAGTATGGGGAGGGCAGAAAACCCTGTTATGGCTCTGCAGGCAAAATCAGGCAGTGTAGCCTTCCTACCCATTGCCATTGCACAGCAGGGCTACCCTGTATCTCCAGCAGTAAGACAACCATAGGGCAAATAAGTGATCAGTAGGGGCACATGCTCGGCCAGTCACCTGCAAGKATCCTTTCTCCACCCTCTCTGTCAGGTAGCTGGTACATTTGCCCATCTATAGASCAAAACATAGTGACAAGTCTCAGGTGAAGAGCAGTTCTACCTCGGAACACAGGATATAAATGTACCCATCCGTTTGTCAAGTCCTTCTGGATATTCTAGGAAGAATGGCCATAAATATATTCATACACAAAATAAACTATTGATTATTGTTGCTGCTATGAAGGTTAGTTTCCCTGTATGAAGAATACTTAATTAACTCAGGAGTACACTTTGATTCTCAGAAAAACAAAACAAAACCCTGCATGAAGCTGAGATTCCCTTATCCTATGGAAAGCACAGTGTATTACAAGTTTTACTCGTTCCACTGCATAGATTTTCAACAATGAATTAATTACATCTCACATAAATGGTAGTAGAATTCTCAAGGGAAATCAAGTAGTCCTTAATTTGTTGACTTTCCCCACTGATTATAGCACATTCCAGTGCTATAGTAATTCTCATAGYGAGCTTGTGAGCATTTTCCAAGCCAGAACAGCTCTCAGTCCTGTCTCAGTCTAAGCAGAAAAAGTAGGGGTTTGTTTGGGACTGAAAGTTACTGTGAAAAGGAAGAAAAAACTCCAGAAGATAATTCCGAACAAAGAACATAGGGAAGCAATAACAGTAGTAATAATCTTCTTTCATTTTTAACACCTTTCACCTTGAAACTTTCTAAAGCTCTTTCAAAATTATGTATACAGGAGTAGCTTTACCAGCTGCTGAAAAGGAGTGGTACCTGAGAAGGAACACAGCTAGCTGCTAGAGAGGAAAGGGCTTGGTGTTTTCTTCYACTGCAACCTTCCTTTCTCCCTCCACAACGCATACCCCATAGAAACACCTTTTATGAAGCATATTTCAGGGCTGCTATCCCATTCTCTAAATCGACTTTCAAGACCTTTCAACATTCTTTACAAGTATTTGACCATTCAAGACAGTTAACACAAAAATAAAAATCCCTTTTCTCTTCCCATGCATACGCTAACATCATGGTGCCGAAATAACTTCTGCCGTGCTGCCACACCATCTCTTACCTGGAACCTCCCCTCATCCTCCACGGAGRCCACCAGCAGCAGCAGATTCCCCCAGCAGTTTGGAGCGTGTTGTCTTCCTTGGAGGCCCCGGTATGCTCTRGGGTCTACAGGTGTTTTTACTAGAAAGGTCTCACTTGCCAGGTTTTCAGGGCAGGACTGATTTCCCACCTGGGAGTTTGAACCAGCTCATTCCAGCATGCCATTGGACGTGGTGCAAACCTAACAAGTACAGAACCACTGGATTAATAATAAATTAACACCTAGCTGAAGTTTATTTATATGCAATATTAGAGCATATTATGGTTTTTCTTCATACAAAAGACAATCCTATCACTCAGTCCTTTGTCAAAAAGAAAAAAGGGTTAKTTTACTGAATAAATTATTTTGTACAAGGTCTACAATAATAGTGACATTCCTTTTGCGCAGAACTATTAATATTTTATTTATATTCTTGTACTGCCTTCAAACCTCAGTCAAGAATCAGGTTCCCATTATGCCCTCTCAGCAAATAAAGAGACAATCCCTGTTAGGAATATAAGGCAATTAATTTTTTTAGGAACTTTCTCCTTTTTTTTAGGGTGCCTTTGTAGAAGCAGAGCCTGCCAAAGGCACTAACCTGGATTTTCTCTGAAGCCACCCAACACTTTCTGAAATTCAATTTGCTTCAGAGCTAGAAATTCATCATTTGCTCTTTCTCAAACTTGCATCCAAGGACACTTCTCCTTTCCTAGTACTTTACCACACAGAGCCCATGAAGTCAACACACCAAGAAGCATGGCATTACCAGCCAAATGCAGACCAATGAAAAAAGGAATAATATGAAGAAAGAGTTTCATACATGATCCCTCACCTCCTACTCTGTCATCCCTGCTACAAAATTTGGGCCTTTATCAAATTTAATCAGCAGACAGTAGTGCAGGATGCAAAAGATACAGACTCATTAGCTAAACTAGTAAGGCTCAAAAGATAAATCTTCCATAATTTTTTTAGGGTCATACTCGGATGGAGAATCATTACATGAAGGAATCTCAATCCAGAGAAACAAGTGAAATCTTTCTCCTTTGCAAGATGCCTTTAATACTCATCTCATCCACAGCACTGTACAGGATCATTTCTCAGGTTATAAGTTTGGAATGAGAGAACAGAGGGAAATTTCAAAGTTCTTTCTTTTGCCATAATCTTTTTGGGGTGTTTATAGATCTTGTAGCAGAAACCACAGTGCTCCCACTGGAACATGACCTGCCACTTTTTAAAGTACAAGACTGGCAATGAAAATGTCCCAATTTCCCTTTCTTTCCAGCAGAAGCTTTTCACAGCTTTCCTCATAATTGCACATAAATTATGTACTTCCTTCAAAGTCAAGCTGTCCAAAAGACCACATTAAGAGTTCGCGCATCTTTTTTCTTTCACCTGCTGTGCTCTTCTTTGGACCAACATTCACCTCCTAATGTGATGACTACACAATGCTCCTTTCTTGGAATTTTTTTTTGTTTGATTCATTCTCTGTTCCCTATGACGAGATTTCCTCTTCATTAATTATCCTGAATTAACGGCAAGCGGTGATAGTGTAGTACCCAGGATCTATCATCAACAGCCAAGTAATAGCAGGAATCCTGATTTCACACTCCCACCTCTTACAAGATACAAGAAAGAAAAATTCTAAATAAATTCTTTTGAAGTTATGCCCACATGCAACAGCTCATGTGCAAAGACCATAAAGACTGAAGTCTTGCTACAATCAGTTGCAGCAAGTACTATTTCATAGTAAAATTTTATTTAATTTGACCTTGCTTTTGACACACAASAGAGTGCTGCCAATATGTCTTTCTCCTTCTTTTGACTGATGATTGTTTTTTGAATCAAGAATTGGTGGCACACCTGATTTTCACTGAGTTGTCTCCATCACAGTTTCTTAGGTGAAGCAGCAGGCTGAGAGCACCTCCACTCTTTCTTTCCTAGCTTAAATTTGGAGATCCTTCTCCCAGCCTGTTCCACGGCTAAGCAAACTCTGCCAGCTCCATCTTAGAATTTCCCAGAATTTCCTCCTCCAGTGCAGATGGACATCTGCTTGCATATTACCTACAGCAACTCCACTGAGATGGGACTTTCTCAGTGCATCATCTACTGCTGGGCCAACATATCCACTACATACAAATCAGTACCACAAAAGGAGGGAGCCTGTCCAATCTCATTATCCTGGACTACATCATTTGCAATGATGAGACGTATCATAGACAGTGAAAGTTACCTAATTTACATGCAGTCATGAACACTAGTTAGACTTCCTCCCAAGCTACTTATGAATTTAAGTCTGTGACTTTGAATGGCCAGGCCCAAAGAGTTGTGGTGAATGGAGATAAATCCAKTTGGTGGCTGGTCACAAGTGGTGTTCCCCAGGGCTCAGTGCTGGGGCCAGTTCTGTTTAATATCTTTATCAATGATCTGGACGAGGGGATCAAGTGCACCCGCAGTCAGTTTGCAGATGACACCAAGTTGGGCGGCAGTGTTGGTCTGCCTGAGGGTAGGAAGGCTCTGCAGAGGGATCTGGACAGGCTGGATCGATGAGCCAAGGCCAGTTGTAGGAGGTTCAACAAGGCCAAGTGCCGGGTCCTGCACTTGGGTCACAACAACCCCAGGCAACGCTACAGGCTTGGGGAAGAGTGGCTGGAAAGCTGCCTGGCAGAAAAGGACCTGGGGGTGCTGGTCAACAGCCGGCTGAATACGAGCCGGCAGTGTGCCCAGGTGGCCAAGAAGGCCAACGGCATCCTGGCCTSCRTCAGAAACAGTGTGGCCAGCAGGACTAGGGAAGTGATTGTCACCCTGTGTTTGGCACTGGTGAGGCCGCACCTCAAATCCTGTGTTCAGTTTTGGGCCCCTCACTACAAGAAAGATGTTGAGGCGCTGAAGCATGTCCCAAGAAGGGCAACGAAGCTGGTGAAGGGTCTGGAGAACAAGTCTTATGAGAAGAGGCTGAGGGAGCTGGGGTTGTTTAGCCTGGAGAAAAGGAGGCTGAGGGGAGACCTTATCGCTCTCTACAACTACCTGAAAGGAGGCTGTAGCGAGGTGGGTGTTGGTCTCTTCTCCAAGTAACTAGTCATAGGACAAGAGAAAATGGCTGCAAGTTGCAGCAGGGGAGGTTTAGATTGGATATTAGGAAAAATTTCTTCACCAAAAGGGTTGTCAAGCATTGGAACAGGCTGCCCAGGGAAGTGGTGGAGTCACCATCCCTGGAGGTAYTTGAAAGACGTGTAGCTGTGGTGCTTAGGGACATGGTTTAGTGGTGGACTTGGCAGTGCTAGGTTAATGGTTGGACTTGATGATCTCAAAGGTCTTTTCCAACCCAAACGATTCTATGATGCTATGATTCTATGAATTAAATATTACTTTGGAAATAGGAGCATAGCCTGTAAATAACAGATGAGAGATTCCAATACAGAAAAATCAATGATAGTTACCACACAATCATGCTTTCAGGAAAATGAGCCCTCCATCTCCTGTTGCATATAATCAACTGTTAGATATGTAGCAACTCTCTACTTACAACATAGCCAGCCAATATAAATATTAATTAGAGTTGAGGAAGCAGCTCATAACAAACAATTCATTTGATGAGTTCTGCATATTTTGCAAATGTCACTGCTCTCTTAAATTTATAATTTTTCATTATTTCACAGAATATATACTTTCTTGCCAGCTAACTAGTGTTGGAATTGTTAATTAATTGTGGTTTGTCACAAAGTTCATTTAAGAAATCTCTTTTAATTTTGCTTTGTATGTTATAAACAACTCTCACAGAACACAAGTTTTAAATGAGTTTATTGGGAGAACAGGAGCTTTCAAGATGAAAATGAACATTCTATGAACATCTGCACATATATTTTGAGTAATTGGGGAAAACGCACAGAGAACAGAATGATATGACTAAAAACAATACACAAAATGCTGTGGAACATTTTGAGGAAATTTTGATTGCATTTAATAGTACCAATTCCAACCATATTCTGTTGAACAAAAATTAAACTGTCAAAGGAAGGAAATACCTGCAAAATAGTGTTTCTCAATTGTTTTACTGTTTAYAAGGTCTTTCACAGCCTCTGAAGTCCTACCAGGGAATCCTAGAGATCGCCAGGAAGCCAGAGGCAACTGCAGAAAAGCCCCTTATCTCTAGGCCAGCTCTTGGCCACTATCATTTGCTAATTGACTACACATTCCCAAGCAATTCACACTATAGATTTTGTAACTGAATTGAACATTGCTGTTTAATCATGCTGAAACCACAGAATTACTTTCAGGCAGGGCTTGGAAAACCGTTAAAGCCTTATGTTGCATTACATTTCCCAGCAGACATCATTCAGTAGAGAATGTGCTTGTCTCAGTCCTCTGTGTCTTCTGCTCTTGCTCAATGTCTGTCCCTTCCCCATACTTGGACTTCAGAGTCTGAGGTATGGGGAGATGAGTACACTTCCCGAAAAGTATCTATTAGACTTGCAGATGGGAAAAAACGAAGGAGGGAAAGAGAATACAATACCTAAGAATTCCATTGATTTCAACGAAAAAGTCAAATGCACAGCAGCCAATTGTGCCAGAGCACAAACACTTTACAAATGTCAAGTCTTGCAGTCCACCTTACTAAGTATTTGACTTGTTCCAAGATTTAAATAAAAATATAAATACTGAAAATGTTTTCTCTTCTGTTTATATTTGAGAAAACTCAGCAGCATTTTGAGATTTAGAAAAACTAGTTTTCAGTCAATTTTTATTTTGAATAAAAATATCCTACATCACTCAGCAAAGATTTCTCCTGCACTATCGATAAAGTTTTTCAGAAAAGACAACTACCGTTTATAAAAAATGGTCTCAAATATATGTATTCTTTTCAACTCCTCACATCCTAAAGCATTCTGCAATTTATTTCCCCACTTTCATCTACTGCGATTCAGAGCAGCCATGGTGTGATCATATGTTTTTTCAAGAATAGCTGATGAATACCTGAAAACTCTCCCACTGTGGGACATTCTGTTTTCTCAGGAATGAAAAAAGCAGCCACAATGACACATTTTCTATTTCTAAAAATAAACTAAAAGGCCAGAGAAATCAATGAAAAAAAATCACTGCTAAGACAGCACAAAACACAGAATAGCAATTAGATTTTGGCAATGTGACTAATGAGGTAGCCAGCTAATTACCTGAATCTGATAAACTTTTTAGCAAATAATAATCTTATGGGTAATGCTTACTTCCTTTCTAACACTGCCATTTTTCATAATGAAAAAGCATAACAGATAACATGATAAAATCCCTCCCTACCTAAATGAGATTTTGGTTCTATGCTGTTAACCATCTGAAGACTTAACTAGTTAAGTGGATTATTGCTGGATAAGGAAACTGAAAGGGGTTTGTCTGGGAACAGGTTGATCTTTTCCCTGTGTTGTCTTACATTAGAAGGTAATTTACTTTACATAGCCTTCTCTGCAAGGATTTCCTACATTTCCCTGCTCTCCTGTCTGTAACCCTCCCGGGAGGCAGGAAAGGAAAGGATCTTTCTGTAACCCCCACTTTTTTGCACAGGAATTCACCTCCACATCCAAGGCTTCCCTCCCAATTTGATAATCACCAAATACTATAAAATGAAGAGGAGCTTAATTCAACCAACACATGCTGTTCCAGAGAGATGAGAGTAAGGATAAGTTTTTCCATTTGCAGGTCCCAGTGCCCTGCTCTGATCCATGAACTCAGATACGTGGGAATAGTTCCACCAGTTGGAGGATTTTTCAGAGCACTGTGGGTATCAGCATAGATCTGCTGCCTGCATTTCTACAGGTGTTGCGACAGTAGGGTGCAAGCAGTATTCTGATCTTTAAAAAATACCTGTTATCATGTCTCCTCCAAAGGCATAAAATTAATTCTTCTGAATAATTCCTCTCTGATAGGGATTGATTCATCACTAATCCACAGGCAACACCCCCCCAACCCAGCCCAGGAATGTGTGTGTACTGGGGAAGCGGGGGGCCAAGCCAAAAGTGGTTTGAAATCTAAAGACAAGTAGAAGCTCTGAAAACCACAATTACAGGTTTCTAAATGCTACTAAAATTCAGTCTAACTCAAGTTGCAGAAAGGACATATAATACAAAGCTCTACTTTTAAAGCATGAAAATCCTTTGTAAATAATATAGTTCCGTCATTGTTTTGTATCCCTCTGTCTGTATCCCCTTGCTCTCTTTTGGAAGTTCTTTCTGCATGTTTGTGCAGCATACAGCACTTTGGGATCATGGTCTATGGCAGGAACTTCTAAGTGCTTTACTATTACACATCATAATATGGCTTATTGGATATCTAAAGCATGCTACAATTCTCTTTTATTTCTGTCTGTCTTAAAAACTGAGATTTCACCGAGCTGGCAATAACAATTAAGAGTAGATATTACAGATCCATATACTTATTTATCATGATAGAGATTCCAAACAACAACTGTGCATGAAAGGTAAGGAACTTCAGCAGAAATCTTGCCCTGCATGGTAAACAAACAGCTGTTTATCATTGGCCTAATTACCAAGTTAATGAGATACTAATTTCTATATTCATAAAGTATGTATGAGCAAGTATAAGCATATGCAAAGCAGAGCATAGTGACAAATTTAATAAATAAAATAACAAGGTATTGGTAAATAAACATTAATGATCTCTAAACCTAAGAATCAGTTTATGTTTTATGGGAAGCTTGCATAAGCAAGACATAATTCTAGTAAGTCTAGATGTTTGTATATTAACAGCATCGAACAAGTATAAAGTACTTCATTTAGAAAGGAAAAATAGCAAATGTACAAATATAAACTGGGGAATAACTGCGCTGGCAGCAGCACTGAAGAGAGGTTTGGAATTTACAACACAGCGCCAAAATAAGTCAAATTAATAATATGCAGGTGCTGCAAGAAAGGAAAATTTTCTGGGAGGTCACCTATAAGTACAAGCAGTAATTCTGCTCTCCTCTGACAATGTCACAGCTGAAGTGCTTCATTAGAAAAGAGCTAGAGGAATTAGTGAGAATCCAGAGTAGAACAACAAAAATACTAAGAGGTTTGGAAATTGTAAACTTTGCAGAAAGGTCGAAAAAAGTTGGATTCTTCCATTTAGAGAGTAGAAATCCGAAGATTACACTGTAAATTCTTCAATTACATAAAATATTGCAATGAGGAGTCTAATGACTGATTTTCTCCATGCTTCCCTGAGGAATTATGAATACTCACTGACAGTAGTGGGGACTTAATATATTAGGAAATCTTTCTCAATAGTCAAGCTCTGGACATTTAAGCACTGGAACAGCTTATCTACGAAAGCTCTGAAACCCTTGCAACTGGCAGGTTTTAAAGAAACAGTATGACAACCATCTCCCAAGAGATTCTTGCTTTAGAGCAGGAGGATGAGATCGAATAGATGACTCCTGTATTTGCTTTCCAGTCCTTCACTTCTGTGATTGGTCATTCTTTGTTGATTCTRTGTATATGAAAAGTAGAGTGAAATAGTTCCCTAGCACCTATCTTCTACAAAAACTGGAATATACCAGCTTCCTCAAACATACATCCTTGTGTCCCACCTGTGAGGAAGCAGTATATTTTTTAAAAATATCTGTGAGATACAATCTACTCCTTGCAAATATTCATGCTTGCATGAGCCATGTCACTGAAAGAGCAGAGATATCAATTCAGAAGTTTTCTCTTGCTGACTGGTGCAGGTGTTTCAGTAGGATGATCAATGTATTTCCACAATTGTATTGGAGAGCACGAAAAATGAACAAYGTGAATCAAATGGTATGAGAGCTCAGGATCATGTCAACTCTGAGAACGTTCAGCCTGGCAAAACCATGATAAACAGCAGCTCTTAAAATAGTTGCTGTTTCCCCTTTCTATTCCACTCCCCCCCAATTTGTTTTAAAAGTCTTATATGACAAACTGACACTGTGCACAACATTACAAATCTTGGCCTGTCAATGTAAGCCTGACAGCAGCTGGCTACCATATGCCTAAAAATAGCTTGGAGTTCTAGAAAATGCTAGAACTGGGGCTGGTTTCATCTTTGTCCTTGTCTTTTTTAAGGAAGGATGGGCAGCCATGGGTCCTACTTATGTAATGGTAACTGCCCCCCCAAATTATTTAACAGAAAATGAGATTTCAGTTGCATTGAAGATGATGGGTTTGACCCAATTTTCTCTGGGAAATGCAGAGCTCCACATCATCCCTTCTCATCCATTATCCAGGCTTAGCCTCCTTCTCTAGGACAAAGGAAATTCAATTCCTTTTTCTGCTTCCCAGAGGAAGGGAAAGAGAGAGTAAGTCTATGCCTATTGTGCTGAGGTGTTAATGAAATATCAGTAGAAAAGTTCATCACCTCAATAATCTACCTCTGTTTCGTTTGGGGGTTTTACCATTTTTTTGGTTTGGCTGCTAAACTGAAAAATACACTACGCACACAGATCTGTAAACTGCAGGTCATGGATTCCCACATAATTAGCTACCTACTTAAAACTAGCTGGATTTTTTCAAAAGGTATGTGATGAATGGTAGTTAATAATGGGATGTTGATAGTTTCTTCATAGCTTCAGCTGAAATTAGCTCTGTCTTATAAACCTTTTTTCTCCCTGTCAAATTCTCTCCTTATTAAAAGGACGTTGCATCTTGAAAAATTCTGGAAACCGGTCAGATTTATTTTTCTAACCATCATCACCATTTCAGTCACAGCGCTATTAAAGTAAGGCTTAGATAGTGATTCTTTTCCTAAAAACTTAAAGTCTGTTTTTCAGTACATATTTTGAGTCAGATAAAAGGGTTTAGATGCAAAGTACTTATACTATACAACAACTTACACATATGATGTATTTTGTGCATCTGAGAAATCCCACAAATTTCTCAATATCATGTCAAACTTCTAATCTTTATTTCACTAAGATTTTGCTTATGGAAAATATAAATAGAGAAGTTTCTAGACTTTATACTTTACACCTACATTTATGCAATATTTAGTCAAGTAGGTAACAACTGGTTAAACATCAATAAGCTATTCCAAACATTTTCGCTTTCCTTTCAACCTTTAGGACATTTTTATCTTAAGTGAAAAAAAATCATATGGAAACACTTTTTAGATTCCTATCATGCTGTTAGACAGAAAGACTTTCTAATTTTTAAAGTCCAGTTCTGGTTTCAATGTCACGGTGTTCATTCTGTATTTTTTGATGCATGGAAGTCTTGTTTTCTGCCATGCCACAGCTTTCTTGACAGAAGTTACTAGAAAACATTTACTTATAGAAGATGGAACATAAGTTGATCTCCACTGGTTGTTGCAGCTGTCTGGGCCTGAGGGATTTCTGCATTTTTCTTTTCCCTTTCTGAAGGTCTCTAATACAAAGCTTCTATTAAAAAAAAGTAAGGATATATTTTTCTATGGCTGTTGCTCTGTTCTTTCATTCTTTAGGCTGCCTCCTAGTGATCAGAAATTGCCTTTCTTGCCCCATTCCCTTCAAAACTTTAACTTCATTTAATACAACCTTTCTCCAACTTAACTGAAGTTCTAAACTTGAACATCACCAATCACAACAATATTTCACTTTCTTTTCTCTTTCTTTTCTCTTTCATCTCTCTGCTTCTCAATGCTAAGTAAACTGTTGAAATTATAGGGGCAGTAGCAGTAGCTCATTTTTATTCAAGCTATTTGCTATTCAGTCGCTAAGCTTCCTGCCTCAACTTAGCACTGTGAAGGATCCTGCATAGTCTTACTAAATTCTCCTAGCTATTAGACTGCCTTCCACTTCTTTTGTGAAAGTAAGGCCTATCGCCAACCCAGCATCACTTCCATCTCAACTGTCCTCGCCCTGCCTTTGTCAATTGTCAATCTACTGCCACTTCCTACAGCCTAGATGAAGCTACTACAACTCTTTTCCCTATTAAAAAAAAACAGTAAACCTAATTACTCAACCAGAACCTAAATACAGAATTCTGGTAGTGACTATCAGTCATTGCTTACCATTGTAGATTCCTTTTGTATATAATTGTCTGTAATGTTGGAAGAGCCTGTGACTCCATTTCATATGGCCCACAGCAATGTGAATTGCTCTGAAATTAGCAGGTGTCACCAGGATTCAGATGCAGCCCCCTGATGAGGGTCTGTGCCCCCTTGCACCCTTCCCACGGTAGCTCGCCTGAGAGGCAGAGTTTGGCCCAGGCTCCTCCCAGGCAGCGGCTGTGATATTCAGGCCCCCGTGCCAGCTTCCCTGCCTTGCAACTTCTATCCTGCTACTTAGAGCCCGTAYGTCTCGTTGCGAAGTAGAAAAGAAACTGCGGTGCTGTGCTGACATGCTGAGAGGTGTTCGCACTGTAGCAGAAGAGGAAGAGATGGAAATATGTAGATGGGCCCCCCCTCACCTCAGAGAATCAACAACGGATAACGTTAAAGCATGGATCAATATGCAATCTGCCACAAGTGTCTGGTGGCTTATTTAGACCTTGGCAAGGAAAAAAGAATTTTCCTCCCTTGCTTTAGGGAAAGTGTTGATATAAAAACAATTGTCAAAACCTCATCATCCAACCATCTGATATTGATCCTTTCATGTCAGCCAGTGCTCTGGATTCTCAAAAAAATCAACACATCATTTCTAACAATTGATCCTACACAGTACAGAACTACCACTCCAGCTTGCCTTAATACATACCTTTTCCAAAATGTACAGCAATAAAAATCTAACTCCCTGTAAGGAAAGAGGAGGGGTAAGACACATTCTCCCTCTTCTGAAATTTTGTCTAGAGAGTCCGATTAGGTTGGTGTCTCCATGGACCTCAGTGGAGCCTAATCAAGATACAGTGCTTCACAGGACTGGAGCAGCTCATGCAGCCACAGCCTTTGACTGCAATCCCATTCAATGCAGGCATCTCATTGATCAATTCTTGTAACACACCTCCTCTTATCCAACAAAAATTGCCCCTTGTCCTCCCCTAAAACCRCATGAAATTAATTCACAGGCAGTATCCTGATTTTAAGTCTCAGACCTCCACATAAGAGAAAAAAAAAACTGAGTAATGCAGCTCAATCCTCAAAATCCTCTGTCACAGTAACACAAAATAGGTACAGTAACAGAGACTGTGCGAATTCTCACTCTTAACCTTCTCCCGACAAACTAAGTTAAGCTCGATGGCCCTGTTGTTCAGAATCATATTTAACAGGTATTTGAAGCGAGGCCTAATTCCGAGAGCTCAGGATGACACTTCTCAAAGCATACGTATTTTCTGCTTTTTGGCACACAGAAGGGTCCATGTAACTATTGTCTTTTGATGGCTGTTTAGTTGTGACATCAAATATCCTCTTTTCTCTGTGCTGGCAGCCTTTTGTTCATCTCTTAAATACAGCAGTACATTTTTCATAGCCTCCTGCATGTGAAATAGACTTCTCCGCTACACCCTCCCTGTGTGGTAATCTTGYTTCACTACCACTACAATAATTTAAAGTCATACTGGTAAATCTTCTGTTAAATACCTTGACATCTGAGAAACAGACAACACCATACTACTAAAGAGTCCCTCTGAAAGACTTAATATCTCTCCCAGGTGTGACCATAACTATTAGTTATTGTTAATTTAATAATTTTCTCTAAAGTTGTATGTCCAAGTTTACTGCCAATCAATCAAGCTGCATTTAAAAGCCTGTTTAATTTCCCAAATTCAGAGAGAAGAGTCCACAAAATGGAAAGAACAGTATCCACAGATTAAAGGTGAACCACAGAGAAGGCATAATAATATGAACATATTAGCTAAGGGCTTGCACTGGGAAAATGCCTAAAAATTCTGCATTAAGTGAGAGGAGAGAGAGATAAGTAGGCAATGTGATTTGGTTGTGATAGAATGAAGCAGTCTGAAACTGCTGTGAATCTGCAGGATTGCGGGTTTTCCTTTCTCTGGCATGGAAAGTTTGGAAGCTCATCTACAAGATCAGTTTCTGTAGGGTAGGAAGATGCTTTGAGAAAAGAGCTGTATAAAAATGTGTGCCTGACTGGAAAATGAAAGAAAAAARAGMAAAGAGAAAAAAAAACCCAAACAAAATCTTTGAGGGTACAATTTTCCTCCCTTGATCCATCATTGGAGTTTGTTGGGCTCTGTAAGAACCCTTGAAATCGCAGGCTGAGACCACTGTGTCACAGATGGGGACACCTCCTGGCCATGCCTGTAAGTACCGTTTTATTGTGCCTTCTATTTGGAAGAAGAGCTGCCCTGATGCAATGCTAGAATCTCCAAGGGCTCAATTATCCCAAATGATGTGTACAAAGGGCTCCCAGTGAAGCTAGTGGGAGCTACAGGTGCTCAATGCTGAACTGAAAGTCAGTTCACTTTTAGTCACACATGAATTGAGGAGCTGAGCTTCAGGAAGCTAGATACGAATATTCGGGGCTTGGGTCTTTCATGAGATAAAAGCCAAGGGATAAGGAAGATGCTTGAACAGATTACAATGAAAAGTCTCCCCATTTATCTTTTTAAAAGCAGGGGGAAGTGGTCTAGTTTTAAAATCATCACTATTTATTATTTTTGCTTTCAGCCAATGCTCCTTGGGGGCTTAATAATCTGCAGAGAATCCCTGCCTGGCAGTGATGAGCAAGCAGTGTCCTGGAAGGCACAGAGCAGAAGTGATGGGAGAGTCATCGTGGAAGGCAGCAATTCACAGCTCAAGCATGAACAACAGGCACAAGGACACTGTTACGTGCCAAATCCCAGTACACTCCATCGAAAGCCGGTTGTGTGCAGGTGTGAATTACACAAGAGGAAGTTTATCCTTATCTTCTAAAAACCTCTGTTGCCCTATAAGCTGCTTGCACTCCCTCAGTGGCCTCCCTGTGACTGGCTCTGTGCAGTTTACCAGAGGTACAATTTTTATACTTGCAAGCTGGCTGGTTATTAGTTTGACTTCATGAAAGCCTTCTTATGTTACGGTTGTTCACTATAAATTAAGTTAGCGTGAGAAAGTCAAGTGCATCAGTAACAGTTTGGCAACCGGTCAATAAGTAATCCATGCATAAACTATTTCTATTATCTGACATGATCCATAGATGCTGGGATGCAGGGAAGTCTATTTTCATCATTCTTTGGGAAAGCAGTAGCCTGCAATGGTAGAAGACTGTGATGAGTGGTTCTAGCCATCCTCTCTGTCAAGCAGGGACTGCTCCCTGTCCCTGTGGGCACATCAACAGGGCTGCCTGGGCAAACTTCTTTTTCAAAGACTGTTTATAATCTGTCATGAGGAACACAGCTCTTTTTCCCTATGGACTGTAAGAAAGGAAATACAATTCTCAGCAGGCAGAATGCAAAAAAGTCTTTTGGCTCACACACAAAGTTTAGGGGAAAAATGTTTCTTGAAGTCATCCTTTTCCCCTCTTCTACCCATCTTGCCCAACACATCTGGGTGAGTAGTCTTGTGGATGGAGTTTTATTAGAAACTTCCAGGTTAGTAAGTTTATTCTGATTGCTGCATTATAGTACACCTGACTGTCACTTAGGGAGTTTTTCTGGGTTTACATTATTTCTATCTGTTGCCACATTTGTCAGTGAATTTCAAAAGACAGTTGTAATTATTTATAGAAGGTGAAAGTTTACTGAATGTTTTTTCCATTTAGCTTGCCAGAGATCTTGAGTGAGTTTGTAAAATTGCTATTAGACCAAGCTCTGGCAATACAGTGTTTAGTACGGGTTACCTGAACATTATCTAAACAATAGTAGATGCCTGGCAAAAAGCCAACAAAGGTAATGCAGGCTGAGTCTGTCTGCAGAGCAGTAATGATCTAATGACTAAAACTGAGAAATGCAAGGAAAATCTGGGACCCCAGATACAATTAAGGAGTAAGCAGGCTGAGATGCAGAGGAGTAACCCCAGAGGGAGACAGGCAAAAGAATGATGATTAATATCAGTATGTGTTATGCTTGATAGGACCAGTCACAGCAATTACACTAGTGATTCTAAAATGGGGGCAGGGGCATATGGTTGCACATAAGGCTCAGAAGTGTTATTATGTCCCGATATCACCTAGATCATTGTAAAATAGTACCTGTAATAACTGCACCACGAGCTGTCCAAGAATACACATGCACGGAAAGCACTATGAAGTTTGTTATGCCAAAATTGCTGCATTGCTATTAAAAATAAAATTTTTACAGTCCAAATTCCTCTCTGGCTATTACAACAAAAGCATCTGCTCAGTGTTGCTACTCAAGACAAGACTGCCTGCCCTTTAAGTGAATGGGATTTTCGAATAAACAATCAGGATGATTATGCTTTCCACTGCTGCAGGGATTTTTATTTACTTCTGCAGCGTATTAATATAGACAAGAAAAAACCCAGATAAACATTTTTTTGGTTGTACTAGATGGCGAAAGTATATAATTACGTCGCTCAGAATCTCATCAGCTCCCATCAGTCTAAGCTACATTATGAACATATTTATAACTGCCGAGTATAGAGCAATTACCGGAAAACATTCTCCTTTCTGAATGCATCTGCACATTTAGCATGGTCTGATCTAATTAAAGTCACTTCCATTAAAGTCAGCTGGAGTATTTCAACTCCAGGTTAAGGCAAAGACACAATAGGCACAAGAGAGCCCCAGTTCCTACAGCCAAAGCTTCAATTTTAACCAAATAAGAGTATTTCTAGAAATGATCTGAAACATGACCTGAATACAAACCTCAGCTGAGACAGCAAGTTGTTTGGCTTTATTTTCTCAGTAGGAGTCAAAAAACTTCCTATTTAGCGTGGGGTGTCATGCAGGAAACTGTACTCTAAACAAACACCATTTGGGGACAAGAAAGTAGGGGAAAAAACAAAGATCGAAGCTCTATGTTCCATTATTTACAGGCAGTTGAAATTGATCTCAATATTTCTCTCAAGTACTTTGTTTTCTGAGAGAGGTTGTGGTATATTTTAGGGTCTCCTGTGCCCTAAAAGCTCTATCAGTGCTAATATCTGGAAGACAATGGAAAGAAGTTAAAAAAGAAAACAAACTGTGCATGCAGTTTGATAAAGCTAATAAGATAGACTACTTGTTCTTAATGGAGAAAAGAGAAAAGATCTGAAGCACTTCAAAAGCAAAARGTTAACATGACAGGCAAGTTTAACAGGCTTAATTCATAATTCCATATTAAATTCATATTGATTTTTTCTCACCAATACTCCCTTTATCTAAACAACCTTTGACTGTTGAAAGTCTGGGGAGACTGCCAAAGACCACTTCATTAATACATTCAATAGAAATTGTTATGTCTCACAAATATAACTAGTTTATGTTTATTTCGGGACAAAAGGCACAATTAAATATTCCAGCTTGAGCCAGCTGGGCAAAAAAAATTTATTTCAGAGATTTGTCAAGAGAAAAATGCCTTTGCTCACAAGACTGAGAATACCTAGCACAAGTTTTGAATAGCTGAGCAGAAACTACACAGAGTGTCATTGACTTCAAAGGCCTTTCACCTACTTATATTGAAGGAAAAGCTTTGTCTAATGTGCTGGATTTGTTTTCTTTAAAGAAAAACTTTCCTTTAAAGGAAAATCCATGGAATGTGTCTATTGACCAAATTTCAAGGTAAGTATAGATGGAGATTTTTTCTTTACATTCTAAGCCAGATTCTTCAATGATAGACTTAAAATTAAGTGTAAGTAGAGTGGGGTAGTTAGTGACAAAGCAAGTCCTTTGTTTTACATAACTAGATTGGTGAGTATGTTTTAATGAAACTGATTTGATCTTTAGTTTTCAAAATTAGGAAGTCAGAGAGCATACGCGTATTATGCCAAAACACAGGGCTGAGCAGAGAGATTAAAAAAGAGAAACAATTTTGTACCATATTAAGAAGATGGTAATTATATTTAAGGAATTCAAACTTGTAAAGACCTTAGTGACAATTTTACATTACCTTTCAGGACACATCACTATCTTCCATTTTCTTTCTCTGTACATTGCTAATAAAACATTCATAACATTAAGTACACAGGCAGAATTTGAAGGAGATGTAATTAACTGCCTGGCACACTGGAAAAGGCACAGTTTCGCTGGTTCCTCCAGAAAGAAAAGGAGTGCCCAACTAATTATATGAGTAGACAGTCATGAACATGAGAAAGCCACTTTAACCTTGAAAACACCACAGTGGAGTGAACGAGAACTATCACAGCAGTGACACAGGCTGAACCTGCCTAAGAGAAACCAAGCGTTTCACAGGGAACAAGCAGGAAGAGAGAGTTGGCACATGAGCACCAAGCTCCAAAATGGATAAAAGTTGGTATAGGACTTTTACCAACAAGCAGAAAAATTCCTCTTTCTCTTCCTGCTTGTCCCATTTATTTTACATTTGAAGGGATTTCCGAGTTTGGGGCATTTTGCTTTTTCTTCTTTTTACTAAGTATTAGGTAAATGTATGTCTTCATCAATAAACATTAGGTAAACAAATACGTAAATATGACAGTGAGCAGTACAATTTGCATTCTTGTACAATCACATTACGCAAGCCAGATTTATGTTTAAGAGCTTCAAATAAATAAACCTAAAGAAATATGGAAAAACATACAAAGTACAACTGGAAAGCTGCCTCCCTCTTCCATGCAGACATACATGCATACTTCCACACACCTACAGTTTCTTGATAGCTTTGAGTCATTACTTCTTAGTAATTGCTCAAGCATAATTATTTTAGTTACACACTAAACCATCAACTTCTCCACAATTTCTGAATAGCAGTGAGTTCCTACAAATTTCCACTAGAACAGAATGTAACTCATGAGTCTTTATAGCAGGGGAATATCCTACTCTGACATTGTCAAAAATTACATAAGACAATTTTGCTCCGAAAGGAAGATTATCTCATGCTTAAGACTGGATTGATAAAAGAAATCAGGTTGAGTTCCTGACTATTTCACAGTCTTTCATTATGGCCTGAGGCAAGTAGTTTAACCTCTGTGTATCTACTTGCTATGACTAAAATGAGTATAATAACATTTTTTTCCTTTATTTTTTGTCTGCCTTGCCTTTGGGTATTCTCCAGCAAGGCATGTTTTTCACTATGACTTCAATCCTGCTAAAGTGCACACATTTCAACAGAATTACTCATGTACTTACTGTTGCACACATTTAAGGCAACCTGCTGCACTGGCAAAAGCACCTCCACAACAAAGCTTCAAAAATACTGTGATATGTATATAAATAATACCTGCCTATCAATACTCCTCATGGTTATCACATACTGATTTTTATGAAGAATTTATTAAAATACTTATGCTAGTGATATTTCTATATTGTAAAAAGAAGGAGTCTAGAATTACAGTTGAGAACTGTGACATTTTAAAAGTACCCTTAAGCATAGTTTCAGTGGTTTCACATCCTGTAGCAAAGTTACATGGGCTCTAAGTCCGCAGGAGCAAGGCTCTAATGGGTGTAAGTACTAAATATCTTAGAAAGTGACCAAAGAATCATTGATTCATCAGGTCTAAAATGTCTTGCACCAATAACTGCACCTTGCAAAGCAAAATCTAAAAGGTTTACAGCTGGTGTACTGTCAACATGTGAAATCACCTTTTTATAGAGAAAAAAGACTATTCCTATCATGTAAGATTTTAAGTAGTTATTATTAGTGAAATACTGTTACTTCATTTTATTGATATTACTAATTTAATGTGTTAAAAATAATACACTGTAGGAATCATGCAGCTTCTGCAGCAGCAGAAAAGGCGTTTACGTGAAGGACATTTTTTCAGACTATCAAAAAATGAACGTGTGGTGTGTCTCTAGCCTCCGGGTAATTCCTGACCCAGAATATGCATTACTTTATTTTTTCTCTTCTTTTCTTGTAATCGGCTTAGTTTGTAAACAAACTGCAATATCATTATGAACAATATTTGGTATTTATTAAATAACATCTATTCACAAAACTGATTTCCTAGTTGGCAGGGACTCTACCACTAGCCATCACTGCTGCTGTTACTAGATTCCTCCGGTGTTTTACTGCTGTTTTAAGCATGCTGCCCACACAAGCATTTTTTCCACACTCTCCCCCTCCTGCACTACCTCAGACCAAAAGTCTTTTGTCTCTCCGTTTTCAGTGCCCCATAAAACAAATCTGTTGTCAATCTGAGGACACCTGGAATGAACTTAGCAGCGGATTCCTTGACCTTTTTAACACATGGGGGTCAAAAATCACCATCAGCAGTTGGAGAGAAAAATGTGAAAGATCAAAGTCTTCCACTCCCACTACTGTTCTTGTTTTCCTTTGTTGATATGTGCACTGCTGACAGAAACCAGCAATTTTTATCTTGAAAGTGCAAATATTTGATAGGAAACTGAGGCCAGATGTATAAACCTAAAACAAACAGCAAATATTTCTGTGGTTCTTTTAACGGCACTGGAAAAGGTTCTTTTTAACAAACAAAATCATTCTCCTGGAGGGTTTGTAAATCAAACATTGTAGCTTTTATTAGTTGATAGACTGCTGATGATACTAAATAAGAGCTGACTTTAAGCCTGAGAGCAACTGCATAGACTCCTTTCATTGTTGAGCTGAGATATGCAAAAAGTAAACACCATAAATCCTGAAAACTTTGCTTTGTACAAGTATTTCATGACAATAATATACAACATTTTGGTAGAATAGGCAATGTTTTTTTTTAAAATACATTTTTTACATCAGTCTCTCTGCAAATCTATATCTTACAAAAAATTATTCATTTTCTTTCATTTTCCTTGAAATAAACTTTTTCTCTTTTGTTTTCCAACTATTATTTTTCTCTGCTGACCTTTATGTGGCCCAAATTTTAGAGCAATGTAATGAAAATGCCTCCAAGCATCTTAACAGTTCCAAATTCTTTATATTACAAACTGACTCCATCCCAAATCAAATGCCAATATATATTTGGTCTTTTAAAAAGGCACAACATTCTTTTTGAAGTATGTTCAGAGAAGTATTGAAGAAAGAGAAGAGTAAGAGTGCAGAATCAAAAGAACATGGATTTAGTCTACAGTTGTACCTAATTTGTCTTGTAAAGTCAGACATTGAATTCCCTCAGCTGTTCCCATTTTTTAGCAACTCAACACAAAACTGAACGAGTATAAGGTGTGAAGTTGCCACTGAGGAAGTAGCTGATAAAATTTTAGGGCACCTATCACAGTATCAGCAAGGTCCCCTCTGATACAATTTTAATGCAAAGCTCCTTATTTCCTTAAACCATTTTCCTTTGCACCACTGTCACATGGACCGTCACAGTCTCTAAATGTGCTAATGATCCGGGGATCTTATTTATGTTCAAATAAGAATTCTACCCATGCAATTACAGTTAAGCTGACTATGCATGAAAATAGCATAATTTAGGATTGAGGTTTGTCAAGGATTTATTGTTTGGTGGCACAAGAATCCCTGGAGAACCCAAAGCCTTTGTCCATGCCCCTTACCCTCTTGGTATAGAAACTAGGAAGATGCTTCATGCCATTCTTCTAAGCGACTTAAGAAAGGACTAATGCTAAAGATCAAGGCCTCTGTCTCAAGAGGTCTTCCATGCAAGTGGACCTGATAGCAATGCAGGGGTTAGAAGTTGTGTCTAATTACTTAAAAGGATACAATCCAAAAAATCACCCAGTTATTGAGTTCCCTTTACACACGGCATACATAATATCTACAAAATCAGGCCATGTACGTTATAAAGAGCTAACTCTTAAAATGTGTGTTTTCAAGTCAAAGCATCAAAACATAGCACATGTTGAAAATCACTAGATGATTTATCAACTAACCAAAATATCTGAACAAGTCCTTAGAGAATCCTAAGGCAGAAGCAATTTCCACACCAACTTAATCAATCCCCACTATGATTTCCATGATTTGATGTTTTTAGAGAATTTTGATCCAGTCTTAATTCCCATAGCTTTACCATCTGCACAACATTTTTATGAAAGGTAATTTTATCCCCTCTGCCAACCTGTTAAATATTGTCATGGGAGGATTTATTAGTTTCCATGACTCCAGACAATATTTATTCTCCCTGAGTTTTCAGCCGGCAGAGCCAAGTTCCTAATTTTATCAATTGACAGCACTGAAACTATTCATTAATAAAAGGCTCTAATCTACCTGTTCTGTGACTCAAGAGTGACACTTGCATTTCAGCCCCCAGCTGACAACCTCTTTCGCAGAAAGGGGGGAGGAAAAAAAAGTTTGTGTGTGATGTAAATCTCTGCAAGTTAAGAACTCCAGGCAGAGCTCCCCCACTTTCTAGTAAGCAAATCCTTCAGAAGTATGAACATATCAGAAGTCTAATTGCTACAATGTGTTGGAGAAATGTAATATTCAATTAAGCTCTAAGCTTTTTAAGAGCACCAAACTCATTTTACTCTTAAAATTCTACACACACTACTGAAGATCTTTAATTATTATAGTGCAGTGATTAATAAAAGTAGCAAAGCACCTGGCAGTGTAAGTGCACACGAACTCTTTCTGCTTTAGGGAAGCCTGAAATGCACGACAGTGGATTCTTTCCAAACGTATTTATCAGAAAGCTGTTTATCTTCTGTAGTAGAGCTTGATTCATATTCATTCCATTCGTGTCAATGAATGCAGCACAAGGCCTTTAATACTCCCTGGTTGGGAGCTAATGCCTTTAGCTTTCCATTAGGTAATTTGAAAGACCTATTCATTTTTTTTCACAGTCAGCTAACTAATTCTTTTTCATTTCAATACCACTAACACTTACTAAGGGATTGACTTCACTAAGTGAACAATCTCAGCTGTCTCAACATTTCATTGTTACCTGACATATATAGCTGTGTCTAAATCAATGAATCACACTGAGGTAGGTCTATCCCCTTGAGCATTTTTTTTTTTTTTTTTTTTTTTTTTTTACACCTAGTCCCAGTGCTCCTCTTTATTGTTCAATGGGAAACTTCCAAGATCTATGGAGAATATGATATACTTGCTTTTTTATCCCCATTTCTATGCTGTTCTTCTACTCCAATTACAGACCATCAGCTCTCCATTTCAAGAACAAGGATTGCATTTCAAAATGCTTCCTTTCTCATGTACCTCATGGCAAAGGTGGCAAAGAAAAGACTAAGTTTCTTCCTTCCCTTTACCCTGCAAAGACAATCAGATATCATGATGACAGGCAGAGTGTAGGAAAGGTGAATTGGGTTCTTTTTTACCCCCCAACTTGGCAGAATTCATTCTCTTCCAGCAAAGTTCTAACAAGTACTCCAAGTATGAATATCAGGGATAAATTCATGAAAGTTTTCAAGATGAATCAGTGAACACATATTGAGTTTAGATTTCTGATGGCATCAGCTTTGACTATAAAAAAAATACCAAATCAAAATGTAGTCATTTATTTATTCCAGGCATGCTTTAGAAAGTGAAAAATGATAGAATTTTATCTCCTGGCACATCTACCCCACAGACAGCAGTATAAGGAAGTTCCTAGTAAAAGATGCAAAAGCACATTGGAAACAAAACATTACCAAATTTAAGCTAACCTTCTTTCTGTACCTTCGCTAAACACTATAAAAGGGCCCTACCAAGATGCAGAACATGCAACTTTTGTTGCCAGCCTGTTTGAGCATGGTGTTTTTGCAGCTTCTGCTGCTCCGAAGAAGTTATTGCCCCTCCATTGCCAACTTGCCTGTGTTTCAAATGCATCACCAAAAGGTACTGCAAGAAGCTACTTGCTTTGAATCTTTTTGAATCAACTTTGCATTTGAATAATGTCACAATTTTAATTTTTTTTACACTACATAGCTTATCAGTGGTGCACAGGTAGTATGTAWCCTTATTTTAGACATAACCAGGTTTGCATTATAGTGTTTAAAACAAACAAACAAAAAAACACAAAAAACCCAACACAAAATAAAAAACCACCAACAGTGTCCTGGAAGGAAAATAATCAGATGAGAAAAAACTGTCTCTGGAAGCTCTTTAATATTCGTTTTAGTGATCTAAAACATCAGGTGAGTTTTGTCTTTCCAGAGGAATGTTAGCTGAGGAAGAAGAGTTGGTGTTTGCCTGTAGGATGCCCGTCCCTGTGGTCTCTCCAGGGCAGCTCTAAATTCCTTTGCGAGCTTCATTTTTATGAAAAGCAGAAGGGGACCAAATCTCAAATATTCAGTTGGTTTCATACACTGAGGATCAACAGTCACCTTTCTACTCAAGTCTGAGTGAGTTCCCTTGCCAGCAGAAAGCAGGTGTCAACTTTAATCCTACAATTTCTGCTTCTTTAATTTATCTTACTTTGACGTTTTACTGCCATAAGAAATTATGAGTTTATACAATTCAAAGCTGACTTGTCCACATTTAGAGTTACAACATACTACTATGATAACTAAATAATTTTCAAACTACTACCACACCTAAATAATTTTCAAACTTTTGTACTTTAACTTAACCCCATTTAGGTACCTAAAGGCATGCCAGTTTTCAAAGATAACTACAACTCAACTTGATCAGGAGCAAGTAATACAAAAACAGAAAAATTAAATAAATACAAATAAATTACATAAACTCTTTTTGAGTACAGAATAAACTACTACTGTACTGAACAGTGGGTATATGGGTGTATTATCTTGGAATCTCATAATTGTGATAGGTTTTTACAGTGAAAAGGCAATGAAGTCTCATATAAATCAGAACCAATTCACTTTCTTCATGACTGCAAAGCCTCTTGTTKTTTTTTCTGTCAGGAAAAAGAATCACTTCATAGGAAATGGTAGAACCAGCTACACATGTTCAGCATTGTAACACAGAAATCACATTATAAGATTACTACTGAGTTCTTTTAACTCAGACAAAGCCCTCTTGTTAGCAAATGATACTTTGTATTTGGCCATGATTTGTAAAAGCGGATAATATTTTCCATTTGTATCATAAATTTCATCACTGGATAGGAAAGTCAGCTAGTGCTTATTGGCTGCTTATGTACAATATGATTCTTGAGAGAGCATCTGGTTTTTTGGATACAGAGATGGAAACACCAAATTAACTGATATTCCCCAAATATCCTCTGGAAGAGGATATTTGGAAGAACAGGATAGGAAAGCCAGTCTCCCTGAACTCCAGGCTCCTGTGCCTTCACCAGCAGAACACCTTTCCTAACTTTAGGCACCTTTGTTATAATTGTTTAGATGAGAAGGACAGGGAGGAAAAAGAACAAACAGAGCTAAAAAGAGAGGTCATGCATTAGTCAAAATATTAAGTAAGCCAATTTTGAATGAGCGTGGATTTAATTCTCTCTTAACAGACCTCACACTTCTCCAGAACAAATTTTAAGAAATTAAAAAAATATCATCACTAGGATAGTCTTGGGAAGCTGGACCCCTTTCATCAAAATACACCTATCCAGAGGGTTAAGAATTAGAAGTCACTTACTTACATTATTTTACAGAACCCTTATATAAATAAAATGGGTTTAGAAGAGAATGTGCAACATCAAAAATCCAGCCTCCAGTCTCTAATAACTCTGTTCCAGTAATTTTGAAGACTTTCATAAAATCTAGAAAACAAAGCTGAATCTCAATTAAGGACTGCTGAAGGGAGAATGATATCCTATAACACTGACATCTGGACTACTGCTAGTGCATGTAATGTATATCTGTCTCTGACAGCTTATCAGGTTATATATAATTCTGAATCATTAGTCATGTCTTTCTCAGCAAGCACAGGAATCTGCAAAACCAACACAGTCATAGAAGAAGTACCTTTGGAGGACAAACCCACTTACATGTAACAATCTTAGACAGTAATCATAAGCCATTAATATAATGCAGACCATAAACATCAATACAAATTGTTAAGTGCATGTCAACAAGCAGGGTATAGGCATGACTGACCTAGACAATCAACTTAATATGGCAAATGATAGCTTTGTAAACATCTCCAGCATTGGATACACATTTAATCTCCACGTGCTAAAGATCCAATAGGAAAAAAGCAAAATCTAACATCATTTCATAAGGGAGGGAAGAAAAAAAATCTGTTCCTATTTCCATAGCCTTGTAAAAGAACTTCTGAAAAACGTCCAAGAAGAATGCAGCGTGCCCCAACACAAACTTATTCAAGATGTAGCTAGCAGATAAAACCCTACACGTGACACCGACTGGTTAAACAGAGGCAGGCTCTACATGCCCTGTCATTTGATCATGATATAGATTGATCATTTCTGTTACTGGACTAGACTGTAATGAAAAGCCTTGTGAATGTGCTAAGACCATTTTAACAGCTCACCAGAGACCCAAGTGTGGAAGGAACATGCSTAAGCCAAGTTCTATATGCAGTCCATATACCACTATGAATAATGAAGTGTTTTAGGCAAAAAAGAAGATATTACAATGAGCACTTTTTTCTGTCACTGAGATTTTTTGGAGGAATTCTACTGACAATTGATTGGGTGTTTGAGGACTGGGGGATATGTTTAACCATTTGATTGAATCCTCAATCATAAACTGTTTTTCTGAATAGTAACTTAGTGGAAGAGGCAGGAATTTATATACTTTTAGGACAAAAAAATATGAAAGAGCCCAATAAAAGACTGCTGTAGAGAACCGTTGCTTGCAAACACCTAACTAGCACTGCTGTTAATTCCTTCTAAGACATGGCAGTTTTCTTTCCTGTAAATTGCTGTGGAGAAATGTACAGCACATATGCTTCCCGTRTACGTTGGGAGCATGACAGACATGAATATAGTTTAGGGTAATGTTGGAAGAAACGTCTTAAAAATGCTAACTCATTTCTTTTCATAAGAAACTGTAGCCCTAAATGCATTCATTTAATTATTAACATTTCCTGTTAGCATCTGAATACTCAAATAAAAACTTTAGAAATTACATACAATTGTACAGTCAACTCAGAGCTATAGTTCTGCTTAAAAATCTCCCTTCTGAAGCATATGCTTAAAAAAAAAAGAGAGAAAGAGGTTATCAGAAAAACGAGACCTACCAGACTCTATTCTCCCAGTGTCATTATCAGCTCATGCCCATGACAAAATTAATTCCTCAGTTCTGCCAGGAATGACAGTCTCATTATCCATATTAGAATGATGACAAAAAATAAGAAAATATAGGAACCACTGAAAATTCTGAAAAATCAAAAATAGTTTCAGGGTGAACAGTGTTTTATTTAGCTGTTCAGAACGTGTTATTACATTATTAAACAAAATTAAATGTTGAAAAAACTTTTTTTCAAATAGAAGTCAAAATATTTTAAATAAAAATACTATATAAGCTTTTTATATAAATTTCAGATGAGCCATTTTATGAAAAGAAACACGATTTTATAAAATATTTGGGTGTAGCCAAGACTGTATTTCTTATTGGAAATGCTAGAGTTGAAAAATTTTGTCCCACTCTGGTCCTAGTATAGGGGGAAAAGCAGTTTCAAAGAAGACACATTTGCTGATGGATGAAGTAGACTAGCAACACATAATGGCTCTGGAAAAGTCAAAAGATTAGACTGCAGTAAATGTATAGATGATACGAATCTCGTGATATTTGTGATGCATGTATGAAACAAACTGCCTGTCTCCTTTTCCCCAGAATAGACCAGATTCATAGTACCACATATTTGTAATACAACGTGTTAGAATTGATGGCTTTAAAGAACTGACCCATTTGGATTAATGATCCTTATCACACTGTTACACATTTGAACTGAAGCGTCATGCTTTATTTGCTGACAGTATTCAGAACTGAGATTATGACTTAATTTTGATCAGAGATTTTTTTTTTTTTTGCCTAGAACATGAATTACAGCAACAGAAATGTTAAAAGAAAAAATAGCATATGGCTAATTGACTGGCTGAATAAACAACTGCCCTTTCCTTTTCAGAGCCTTCTACCAAATATTCACTTGATGTGTATCAGCAGCAGGCATTCATGGAGTCCCTGCTCATGGCATCAAAGAGAACGCAGGAAACAAATATTAATGCTTGCCTCAATGCAGGGGAAGTGCCATTCTCTCAAATTTATCCCATAATATCATGTGGATTAAAAGACAATTCAATACATTTTCATATATATCCAATGAATAGAGCCTAAACCAGAAAAAGGTTCCTTTCCAGAGACGTGGGATTTGGGCCAGACCCCTTTGGTGAGGAATGTCTTAGAAATAGCCAGTTAGAGCAAAGTAAACAGCTTAAGCATGGGTTCCCCCCAGCCAGCAGGAGTCATTCATTAGGGGCTTTCAAAAGATAAGAAAAGTACTGACATGCTTGGGGATAGCAGCTAAAATTACACATTCACTCTGCACTCCTCATACGTTTCTCACCATGAGATATAAACATTTATGTCAGTGATAACAAACCACTTACCTTATTTGACTATTTTGAACACCAGAGGAATATCATACCAGAGTCTTATGTTTCTGCTAGAGAAAAATTATATCACAACTGCAGTGTTCTTAGACGCTATAAATTAAATTGTACAATCTTTGTCCTCTCTCATCCCAAAAGAGCAAGTCTTATAACTACCACACAAATATTCTTGATCACCGCAGTGTCATAAGGTGCCCATAATACAGTGATTAGCTTGCTGTACAGTTAGTATGTGGCAGAAAATTTAATACTTTTATCTTRAGGCCAGTGGGAGTTGATGATCGGCACTTTAATTGTGTCTCTTCATTGCTAACTTTTGAATAATTCCTAATGCTAATTTCAATTTTCACACTTTCCTGCAAAACGAAATCAACACATATGAAATTTAACACATTGCAGCTTATGCCAGAAACTTTCTCTAAAACTTTGAGTAAAGTCAAGTAAAAATGTATCTGAGCAACGAGGTTTAAAGTTAGAATCATAGCATTTGACTTCTCACATTTCTGAAAGGATTTCACCTATGAACACCAAACAGGATTTTTAGCCTCGTAGGATATATAACAAACATTTGTTGAGGAAGTTCATCTTGCAAATTCTTACCTATAAAGCAAGTTTGTTATGACTGTGGGAACTTTGTATTTACAAGGAAAAAATATAGTTCACTTTCAAAAAATCCTTTCAATTCAAAAATAAATAATGTGAACACTAAGTGTCTGTATGGTTGGAGACGCTCTATGCCTTTAGTATTTGGGTGACATTTCCAGTGTATTTGCTTACTCTAAAGTATATTTGAATGTTGGAGGTTCTACAGTGTTCTCTTAAAATGCCACTACTCTGAAAAGTGACTTCAAAAGATAGGATTGTTTGATGTTTATTGTTTCTTAGTGATTTTGGTACCAAATGTGTTCCAGTTCAAAGTTAAAAATATTACTTGCTTTCTGATTGTTAGATCCGCAAATTTCTCCTTGTTCCAAAAAGGCAAGATGCTCCCATTGATAAAATTTCTATAGGATTTCAATGTTCTATATTTTGTTGCAGTTATATTAATTGGGATGACATTGTCGCTCAAGAAATATGCAATCTATCAATATTATTTCTTGACGATGCACCATAACGAATAGCATCTACTCTATACCTTAAAAATCTATTTAAAAAAATAAAGGCTATCTGTATTCTTGAGCAGGCAAATGCAGTTAATTGCACTGCAATCTGTGGGGTGAAAAAACACCAAACTTTGAAGTAACTAAGTGATGCAGCTACTAATTTTAGGGATTTTTTTGGGACAGCTTTTAGGCAAATACAGCACGAGATTAAGGCAGTTTCTTTCGCTATTGATTTCTGGATTAGACAGAGGGGTCTTGAAGACATAAGTCAATTAACAGTTAAGGGGGATTCCACAGCATCACAGGCTATGTCGTCTTCACCTTTGCTTTCAGGTTGCCCCATGCTTTTCCAACCATGTCTGATTCCTCAGGGCTAAAGTGGAAAATACTTCATTACAATACTTTTTTTACTGTAATCTTCTTAGACAGAAGCTTTTTAGATCCAGTCAAATTCTGCTTATACAAAGGAAACSAAGTTTTGGTTTTTTCATTCTGCAACTTTGATAATTGAAAACTGCAAGAAAATGAACCAAGACTGTATGTTGGGACAGCAGATCACTAGGGCAGCACGCTACCTCGTTTGGCGTAGAACAAGAAAAATAGCGCCAACTGAAATGACTCTAGATCTGTCCTTGATAGCTACACCTTATCTATCATTAATGATCTGCTTACTATTTGAACAAAGCTAAAGTACTCCATTTACACGTATAGTAAACAGATTTGACTCAGTCTGTCCTAGACTGCACTAGACTCCTTAGTACACACAAGACTCTCAATTTTCTGTTCAAAAGAAGGTTATTCTATAGAGTCTATCTTTTTGGTATAAAAAACTGTGTTCTTTTAAGAACTTAAGTATCTCAATCTCTTCAGTAGTCTCAATGTAATTTTCAATTTTTATTACTTGGACTCTTACAAAAGAAAAAGCAACCCAATCAATTTCTGTTCAAAACTCATCTTAATAACATGTTGCTTAGCAGAATTCTGTGTCTAGAATCGTTAAATACACATTCAGACTAAAATACTGTTTGGTGACTAATCTTTCTCTCCCAACACCCATAGAGTCCTGCTAACTCTAGTCAAATCTGTGGCAAAGGTGAAGGTAATTCTTTGACTCTTCCTTTTAAAGAGTTAACCCAACCCCCTGTTGGCTGCTTTTTAAATTTCAGTGTCTAGAGGTAACTAGACATCTCAGGTGCATCATTTCCAGGTTGACTGGATGGTTTTTAAACTTTTTTAGCCTAATTATGCCGGGATTTACACTCCTTATCCCGAATGCCAGACATCCATGATATGCAAGGACACCCAGAATTTTATACAAGCGAGAAGTCAGTACGATGCATGTATGGTCAGATACTACAGATACCCCTACAAAGTATGAAGAAATGTTGTGATAAGTCAAGATTGTTTATCAGTAATTTAAAGATAAAAGTGCTTACGGAACAGTTGAATCTAAAGAAAAAAAAAGTCTTGCAGGCCAAAAAAAATGCAGAATTAAGCTTAACCTGTATCAGTATTCCTATCACCTGAGCATTGTTTATCAGTGTCACATACTTGAAATTAAAATGCTAAAGATAAATCTTAGAATGCAAAGCATTTTCCAGAAGATAAATCCAAAAGGAGTGAGAAGAAGCAAGTCAACAGGTGAGTTACATTCATTATCGCTGGCGCTACTATGGCAGTTACAGGCTGCACAGAAGTCCTCGGAAGCATAAGAAGAGCGGATGGAAAGAATATGTAGTTTCTCAGTGAGAGTATTTCCTGTAGGGTTGCTTTTATCCTATCCATTAAAACTCATACCCACCGAACTCAGATTATGATGAACTAGGATTATATTAAATCCTTCCTTACTTTATGAACACTGGTTCAGTTCCTTGGTTAGTGTACACTGTAATATTGCTACTGTCTTCAGCGGTGTTACACCAGCTCACTTTAGCTTAGGCTGGCTAAATAAGTATTAAAACACTGTTGGTTTTAATACATTATTAGTCTAGAGGTTTTCCCATATTCCCTTTTCATCTGTTAATTGAGATAAGTTTTATTATCTGTTTCTCTCTCCAGCTAATGACTCAGCACCTCTTTCATTCCCTTCCCATTAACGTTTTATTGTTGTGAATATTGACACAGAACATGTTTATAATTGTTCAATAAATACCCTACCATACAGAAAAAATAATAAAAATAACTTCTGGGAAAGTAAAAGACTATGACTCCTTTATGGAATCTCATTTAAAATGGATCACAGCATCCTATTGTATCCTGTTACAATATCAAAGGCATTACACTTAAATTAAAGAAGCAGAAATAAGGGAAACCACCCAGACGAATGAAAATACTTGTTCAGGGGAATAGCTTTATTCTAATCCTGAAACTGTACATATATGAAAATCTTCATTATCAAGTAAAATCCTAGATGCTGTGACAAGGCCTCTTCTAGTAATCCACAACTGAAATGATTTCTGGTAGTCCTCTGGGTCAAAAAAGGCCCATTGGCCAATTTATGTCATAGAAGTCTGATCCAGAAAGAAAAAAGACTTTGAGGATTTGAGGATCTACACTACTCTAGTAGCTGTACACCTTAGCTTTGTTTTAGCTCTGAGAGACTAAGATTCATTACCCTCTGTTCCTTTATCAACKGTACTATCCAAGGCTTATGATCCCTGCATGACTTCAAGATCTCACTTCAACATCAACTTGGTTCAAGATCGATTCCTCTTTTTGTCAATATTATTCAAAGACTCTGGATGTGCATCTCATCTTTTATTTAAGGCATCTATGTACTTAGTCATCCCAAGGTAAGTACAGGTCTGATAAAAGCAGGTACAGTTCTACTAATTTCAGCCGAACTGAATCTACTGAAACTAGAACGGAACTTGGTGAATTGGCATTCAAATAGAAGTCCACCCATATGGGTAAAATCCATGTTTATTCTATTGCCATCTCCGAATAATATGTCATCAAGTATATTTTTATTAGAAAAATCTGTTTGTGCTACTAATAATTAGAGGGCGTTATCCTAAAACACCTTAAGAATTTAAGTTAATAATCTTTAATGATTGACAAATCCAATTAATTCATGGTCTTCTCTATTTACAAGCTGATTACAAATAAATCAAAAATATCTACCGACCTGTATTATTCAGCAGTTTCAAATCCTTATTGGTGTTGACTGTACACATATAACATTTAATATACAAAATAAGAATCAGTCAAGAGGATTTTGACTAAATATAACACTAAATTTTAGTGTTCTGATTAGGGAGCCTCAGAGTAAAATTTTCAGCATATGCTCACATTCCCAATTGTAACATCACCCCCAGCATTCACTTCAAACTGGCTGCTTCCTTTGCTCTTCCTGTTAGAGGTCACCTTTGCTGTTACACTGTCTTTCAGCAGAGGGTAAATTATGCCCSAAAATAAGAGCATCAAGTATGGCAAAAGAACAATAAAAAAGTAGAACAAGATCAGTTTAAAAATTCAAGTAGCTCTGTCCTGTAGCATTTGCTCAGTTCTAGCAAACTGGATGGCACCTGAGACCTATGTGCTCTGAAACTATAACAGAGGGATTTAATAATGCAGCTGGTTAGATAGGAATGAGCCCCTGGAATCTTCCTAGCAGGCTGTTGTTAATTTAACAGGTTTTGTTCTCCATCGACCTGGCCCTGGTCTATCCCATCTCGATGCTGGGATACCAGAAGATKTGAGGCTGAGCGCTGAACATCCACACCAGAGACCTCTTGCAGCCAGCCCCTCCCTGCTCCCTCCCATACTAGCCTCTTCACTTTGTCACCACCCGGACCACAATACAGATGTAGCACATACAAGACTGTATACACAGTCTTGGCATCTGTTCTGGACACTGGACCTCCCCCTTTGTGCTGAGAAATAAGCCATCAACTTAATGAAATAATTGATGGCATTTCAAAGGTTAAAACAGCACTGCAAGTATTCCCTCTTACTTTCTCTCATCTCTCTAGAGAAGACACCACTAGTTCTTTGAAACAGTAAATAAACCTTAAACCTTTACGTGTTCAAAGGAAATGCTGGCTTRTCTCACAGAGCATTCCTTTTGACACAGCTTCCAAAAGCCTGCTCCCTGGCAAGTTCATCCTGTTCCTCAGGCAAGACCGGGGTATTCCCTGCTGTGAAAGGGCAAGCCCTTCTTCCCCTTCTCCCTCAGTGGAAAGTACATCTTCTTTCTAGCCAGGCTAACCTTTGACTTTGTCTAGAGCATAACAATATTCTCTCTTTTGAAAGCTTCCTGGAGGACTTCTTCCTTTAAAGCACAGAATTGCCCTAATTGGACCTCCAAGAATGACTGTCATCTTTTTTCACATTGCTTTACAAACCCACTATCCTCCCCACCTCTCTATTCTGTGGTGTTAGATTTTGCTAGGTTTTAGATTAAAATAAATTAAAGGCAACTGCATGAGGTTAAAGGCACTTTAGGGTTTAAACCACTGTTATTGCAGTAGCTCTCTCCCTACTGTGGCACTATCATGCATCCATCACGTTGTCACTTCTCCTTTCAGTGCACAATTGACAGAGAACAGGATGGAAACAGTCCATCAATCTAGTGTCACAGCTGTAATAAAAGTCTACAGAAAACCTGTAAAACTGCTTACACTCTCAGCTATAGCACCAGCATGCTGGCTGATGTAAAGTATTCTACAGAGCTGCAAAGAGGTAGCATGTCATATGGAAAAGCTGCCATTTGAGTCATTTTGCAAGTACTAACTGCTCGCAGATACCACCCTATCATAACAGGAGACAATGAGGACAGCACAAACAAACAACCACTTCTGCAGTTCCCACTCTAAAAGCACAGATAATTCTGCTAGGCTTTTGTCTATTGCTCTGCCATCTATTATACATATCAGTATGCTAAGGGACATAGTAGCGCAAGCCACAAAGCACTTGTCTAAGTAACCAACTAGTTATAGCGAGTAAACATACAACTCTTCTCAATGAACAGAAAAAATTTTATGTGTTTTTTATGTGTACTATATATTTGCCCCACTTGGTAAATCATAGACAACACACCTGAGTGTGGATTTCTTGTACAAAAATACTGAAAGCCACAGTAAAGACAGAACTGCAAGCTTTCTGAATAAAGAATGTGTAACATGTAAATCCTTACTTATAGTTTACAACGTACAAATTTATTCCATGGAATGCATGCTTTAGATGTTCTGCTCATAAATGAGAGGCACGTACAACAAATATGAGACACAAGCCCTGCTATCTACTACCGTTCCCATTCCCGGGAACAAAAATGCTAATATAAAGGAAATTAAGGAAATAGGTAAGTGAAGAAATAAAATCATCAAGAAGGTGTATATTTAGGAGGGAAATAGAGAAGCATCAGAAACCAAATAAACAAACAATATAAAGATGTCTGAGGAGACTGAATCTTAGGAAAAACACATGGAATAAGATTCGACTTCAGAATACAGTAACTTGCTCAAAATACATATGCATTTATGTATTAAATGCAGGTTATACTGAATCTTTTTTAAAACATTAAACCTGATAGGAATTACATTTAGAATAAAGGAACCACCTTTATTTTAAAGAAGATCAGGAAATATCCCCATCATCCTATTCACTCACATGAAGAAAGCAGTCAGTATATTAAATTGCTCCTTTGCCAGAGTGAAAACCAATCAAAGAATATCTTTACAGACATTCTAACAGATTACTTTTACTAATAAAAGAGAGACTTTCTTTTTAAATTGTTTATTTCTTACTCRGTTTTTAAGTGATCGGCCCTGCTTTAGTACCACAATCCACCACAAAAAAGGGGTTACAAAGCAGTTAAATTCCACAGTTTTGTCCAGCTCTCTTCATAGCCTCTTTGTCAAAAATTCACTGGAGGAATGGTTTTGTTTATCAAATCATAATCAGATGTTTGCAGGGTGACCCAGAATATGAGCAATGGCAGATGTGTCTCAGTCTTTGTGTCACAAGATAATGATTTGAGTTAACAAAAATTGTTTTGGTGAGGTCACGGATCTTTCTATCATCAAATAAGAGTTCAGCAATCTGGGTAATGAGGAGCAGCAGGAAAAGCAAGTGAGAGAATAGAATGAAAAATAAAATTTCTACTTTTTTGATTCATTGAGACTAAGCCTTTAACTGTTCTAAGAAATAAGATTTTTCTTCTCTGTTTTAAATAGCAGTTCCACTTCATCATTTATGTGGACATAGAAAAACGTGCTATAAAGCCAAAAACAGAGAACTGCTAAAATCTGGGATTTAGGATAATTCTTACCACATTGGCAATTGCTCTCTTTCCGATAAATACGAAGGCTTTTCCTGAACAGGATAACCAAGAATGACAAGAGGGAAGGTAAGGAGTCTTTTATCATCCCAGCAAACACAGTGGTTAAAATGTTGTAAGATCCACAAAGCAAAGAAACCGTCTGCAACATGAACAAAGCTCACACTTGCATTATGGAGCTGACTTCTACACATAATCCTCCCCCACCAGAGCCACACTGGAGACTACATCCATGGTCATGCCCTGGTTCTTTTGCACTGTTAATCACTCTTTTAGCATTTTTTTTCCCCCCAGGATCAAGAGCCCTTAAGTGCTGCAAGATCAGCTTTATGTCACACCTCCAGCTACCTGAATAGGCATGGATTTACTGGAGCAATGGGGATTTAAGGGAATTTCAATCAGTTCATCTCCCATTACGTTAGACCATGTGAATACACAGCTGTGCAGGACCCTACTTTAAATAAGGGCTGAATTCACCTCCCCTGCCAACAAAGATGCAGTGGCCACAGCATAAATTACCCCATGCTTTCATAACCAGGAGAGCAGTAAGGTTGGAACACCACCGTGTTAATAAAGACATTCAGATGATGGAAGGAGTCCACTAGGTTATTGCTTCCAGAGGTGAAATAATACCTACATGGTTCCAGGATTAGGGATTTGCAAAAATGATGCAAGATTTCTCTGATATTGCTGCTTAATGAGACCATGAAAGCAGGGCCTTCACAGGTGCAGGAAGAATTATCATGCTTGGGCTTGCAGAGCCTCTGCCTGCCTAAACACCCTCCAGGTGTCTAGGTTTGGGACATGGCACTATAGTCCTGCGCTCTTTGAAGTCCTCTTGCCTGTAGCCACTGCGACTGGCCCCAGTCTCTCCAGCACAAGAGATCCCTATCTATTCTAAGTTCAGAGGATCAGTACTGATCTCCAAGATGGTGCATGAGCTTAAGCAAACCCTTTCTGAGAAAATCAGTGCCAAAACGTTACTGCTTTTGTATACCTCTCAGAGCTGAACGACATCCAGACACACGTGTGCCTTTCAGAGGTTCTTCATTTCAATACAGCTTTTCTTAGGTAGCAAACGAGAGAGCACAGATCAACTCAAATCAAAAGAACTCATCCGTACCATATTCCTGCCTGTTTTCCCCACTTACCTTGAAAAGATCTCTGGCCTTAATTCAGTGTCCTATAAGAAATCCAAATATTCTTTCTGTAGTTTATGACTTCTCTAATCATCAAATTTCCCCTCTTTCTCTACCCAGACTGGCTTCTACTAGCCATGGCTGGCCCCCCTGTTACAAAAACACGCTCCACTCTTTTCTGTCCATAGCCGCCTCCCCCTCATCTTTGTGAATTCCCCCGCCTTGTCTCATTTCCCCAGTACCTGTGGTTTTAAGCCCAACATCGATATACTGTCCACCTGTGGAGACATTTTCTTTCCTCCAGTCCCCCTATCAGTGAAGCCAGAGAAGATTTTTTCCCCTGCAGATGTCAAGCTTACAGTTCTATTTAGTTATTCTAGGTAAGACTTGACAACCCTTTGGACTGACCAGTTCATGGATAAGTACACAGAAACTATTCCGTCTTCTTAGCAGAAGGTGCTTGAGACACTACTCAATAAAAGACAATTCTAAGACACAAGAATACAAACAGAATGATGAAAATAAATTGTAAGACGCAGCTTTGGATATAGGCAAACTTCTCACATGAATAATTTGCAGTTTCTACCAAGATGACAGGCAGAGGTTTGACGCTTTGTAAATAGGCTAAAGACCTAAAATGTTTGGCCTACCTTAATTCTGAACAAGTGGCATCACCTCAACCATTTAAAGAAGTATTAGCCCTGAAAGTTAGTGGTAACTGTCCTTATGGGAAGTTATTTTTCATGAAATCCAATATACAGGAAAATTCACAGCAATTAGTGGATATTGCAGATTGTGTACACACATTTTGCATTATTTGCTGATTTTAATTGTTAAGTCTCACCCAAACAGGATTTTGCAATTAGTCTTTTATCTATTTGATGCATTCTCAGCACAGTGTTAGGCAAGACAGCTTTACATGAAGAATGTTCAGATGTTTGCCTTAGATTTAAGTAGGAGGGTGTTAATTGGCAAAATAGTCCCTATTTTCATATTAAATATGAGTATCATGCAGCATATTTTCAAGTTTATAAAGAAGCGGCACCTAAGTTCTGCACGCTGTGTTTACTTTGCAGGTCTTGAAATGAATTATATATGTTCTTGCTAGTGTACAGATGGTCATTCATTTCCATGCCAAAGTAATGATAGTTTTTTCCCCACCTTTTAACATCTGCCCTAAATTTATCTATTGTTGTGTTACACTTAGCTTTCTTAATTAGAGGAGAGAGTGAGTGTAATTTGRAGGCTCAGCTGGGATACATTTTCCAAACTACCCCATAGAGTCTGAGTCTTCTTAACCCTTGGGAAATCCAAACAGCCTGATGTTATTTTGGCAGCTCCTGTTTTCTAAGTTCCCTACTTTCTCTTTTCAACAAACAATGCCTTCCTCCAGGTCTCCTATATGGACAGTAAATGGGATGCTAACATCCTGTATGGCTGCTAAATTCTAGTTCACTCAGCTCGTGACTGCTTGCTTGCTTCCACATGTTTTCAATGGTTTCTGTGACTGTCCTTACCTCAGGACTAACTCATTAATTAGAGCTGTCAGGGATCTCTTTGTGTCCATTATGTTGGAAGATTTAAAACCCTTAATATACTTGTTTGATTTTACAGATATGGCTTTTCCTATTTCTAGATTTTCTATTTCAGTTGTTATTTTTTTAAATATAGTTTATTAATTCTCCCCGTATTCCCCTTTAGAGCATTAACTGGTACCTGCCTGATAACTTGCAATGACTTACAGCCCCAGGCTGCTGTAAAAAGCACCCTGTGAGGACACGGTTTGGTTATTCATGGCGCTCTGTGTTCTACAGATTATTCAGTCCCATAAACTAAAASTACATTAGAAAGCTCACTCTCCACTGCAGCAGATGATTTCATGCAAATTATCAAGATATTCAGCAACATTTATGAAAAATACTTAGGAAAGAGAAAAGTAACATCTTTCCATCCAGCTTATAAAACATTGCAAGATCTACTCAGAAGCGCAACAGACTTCTTGTAAAGCCTTGACAGCAACAAATTTTGATCACACATTCCTGCCCCCATGTCACCACCCTAAATKAAAGGATTTTGATCTTTGCAAGGCCAGTCCACTCTGAATGACATTAGAGGTACTGAAAATGTTTATTATCTGTATCAGTTTGCTGTTGCTGCTTATTATTTTATTTAGATTTATTTAAAGTGCTCATCCATAGCTCTGTTATATTATTCTACTATTCATTCCCCTTAATCAGAACATTCAGTAAACGGTGTTGCTATAGCAATACTGCAACTTTTCATATGATCAAATTCTTGTCTACTGCAGTCTGTGCAAAGAAATTTAAAAATAATACTATCAACAGCTAAAGTGGTCCAGGGGTTCACCTAGAAAAAAGTCACCACTCACTTTGAGAGCTGGCTTGCATGCTGATATCAATTAAGGGTACACATAAGATATACTTTAAGTTTACTATTCTCCTTGATATATGATGCACTTAAATGGAGGGCCAATAACAGAGCATCAAAGGAGTTTCTCCACCTTTGTGCACCACAGAGAATGTTTTTCATCCTCAGGTCTTCAAGGTGGACCAGCACAGCCCGGTGTTAAAGGCTAGAAATAGGTCAGAGATTCTCCATTGAATATTTAGTGACCCAAATTTCTATGCAAGCGGCACAGTGTAACAGTCCCTGTTAAGTCCAGACTAGCAAGTAATGCAGAAGTACCACTCTTTGGACCTAGGTTCACAGGGTAGAATTTTTTTCCCCATTTTTCTTGTGCTTGACCCACATAAAGCCCTCTCAGTAAAGATTTAGTATTTGAATTAAATTCACTGATCCACAGTTGTATTTCTCCAGTGTGAGTTACGCTGACATAAAATGAAGTGGCGAATTAGGCCCTGAGGGCTTTAGGAATGATGGGGCCTTTTGCAGGCCTTTTGGCTTGGGATGAGTTTTTGCCCACAGTGAATACATAAAATAACTAGCAAACTCTTTTACTTTGAATATCAGTTACAAGACCAAGGAGTCTTCATTACTCTACTGGCTGGGGATTGAAAGTTCCAAAATTAGAAAAGCTACTCAAGGAAAAAAAAAAAATCTCTGCATGCTATAATTGAACTGGTTATGAAAAGAGCTGTGAAGAGACTGTACAAGTGAGGCAGTGAATGTACTACTCAACAGAACAGCAGCAGCAAGAGGAATAGACATTGCAAGCCATTTCTAGGCCAACGAGGCACAGAGGGGGATAGCAGGCCAAATAATGAGAACAAAAGAGAATTAAAAGTGCTTTACCAAAAGATTAATTTCAAATGTTCATAACAAAGTTACACAAATACTTCAGTTCAGTAATTCAGTCTTAAAATAACGCAAATTAATCATACCTTAATTTGAGATCACATGCTCTCTTATAAAGTTTATCAGTGTTTTTTTAATGAATTTATCTTAATGCAGAAATTCATATTAGGTCTTTTTACCAGTGTCCATTCCTTCTAGTCAGAGAAGTTTTACTTCCCTCTGCTCCCATGTAACTCACTGGTCCTCTGTGATTATTCAGGGAAGAGGGCAGTGAAGGAAGACGAATGATGCAAACCTTTTTACCCATACTGTGCCTGCTGAAAAAATAAAAATAAAATTAGTCCAAATAGAGAAAAAGTACAGCAACGTACACATCAGAGGCAGATGATGACAGTCCTGTCACATAGATTTCACGTCCTCTTCATAATTCAAATGATACAGGCCTCCTTCCCAGCTGGTTTTACTGACAGAGCATTCTGGAAGTTGTTCCAACAGCTTGGGATCTGGTAGTATCATTTATTAAAACGAAACATGTATTTGGCATCTCTGTGCTCCCTTAACCTTGTTATCATTAATTATTGTGCTGAAAATCAAAATATCATCCTTTTCTTGGATTAATTTCATAGAAATATCTAAAGCTGGGTGATGTGCATGTACTTCTGCCAAGCTACTTGGCTCAGCCTAGAGTAAACTCTGTTGCAGAGCAGCAGCCTTTCTATCTCAACCCTCCTACTCCATCCCGGCTCAGTATTTTCTTCTGTGTAATCATTCACTTTTTCCTTTGCTTCACCTATTTGCTATTCTCTGTGGTTGGCTTAAAAGGCAAGAACACGTTAATCAAGTCCTTATTTTCTATAATAAAAATCCCCAAACGTGTTCTTTCCTAGGTTTTAATTCCGTTACTAGTGAGTCTACACGCAACATCTACTGCACGCACTCTGCTTAGCAATAAGGACACTTGCAGCAGGCTCAGTCACCAATTTCAGAAGCATTTTTGGATCAACTCTACCTGCCAAACTATGTGAGGGAGTGAGTCCATGCCTATTTATAATGACTGCCCATGTATAACAATTTTTCCTTTTGCTTATCTGCATCCTAGAAGCTGTGATGAAAACTTTATTGGTGGTGTACAGGATATATAGCAACACACACTGGAGCAAGCTGGGACTTAAATTCCATTTCTCTTTGGGATTTTAGTATGTCAAACCAAATTTCATTAGTACTGGATCCCCTGACACAGACTCCACTTACTTGCTTCTCCTACACACTGTAAGTATTTATAATGCACAAGCAGTGCAGAATCTGAGCACCACACAACTGGCATATGGAATAAATCTTTTGTAAAATATGAGACCAGCAATCAGCACAGAAAAATAAATGCATTCTGAAGCATAACTGTAAAGCCAATCCCACAGAGAACACATTAATAGTTGTTAAATCTATCAGTATGCATACAAATATCCCATTATGGTGGATCTACAGTCTTATTAAATAGCTATCTTTCTTCCTATCAGTTAAATCAATCCCTCTTTCCTTTTTCTGAAACAAAGTACTCCATATTCCCCATAGCTGGCACTCAGCCTAATTTTATGTAAATCTGACAGACAAAATAACTTATTTTTCACTATGTTCTGCATTCAACCAAGGCTTTGGGCTATATTTGGAATGGCAACCCTCCCCCATGCCCATTCATTCGTTAATCTGTTTTCCATAAATCTTGTTGCATAAGTTCATTATAAATATAACTAATAAGGAATCCAGCTCCAAACTATGAATAAACTATGCTCTGGAGTTTTTTCCTGTTTCCAAAGAATAAGAATTTTGTCTCAGAAATGGTGGAAGAACCAAACATTTTGATCTGACACAACAGAAAATTAATACTGTAATAGGAAATTTCTAAAATCAATATAATAGACAGCCTCTGCTGGATCCATATAAAGTCCCTGAGTTAAACGACTGTGTCACTGAAGCACTCAGAGACAGGGGATGGTTGGAGGCCCAGCATGTGTTTGCTGTAGTACTCTGCTGAAATGCAGCTTTTATTAAGCCACATATCTTATGGAAAGTTTCTTTATAGCACTTATTTATTCTTTGTCCTAACTCTCTTTTCCAGAAGAACATATGCTCAAATTTCAGAGGCTGAGACAGACTACTAGGTAGGGGAATAGAATACATGTCCCTTTACCAATATCAAATGAAGCTTTGTAGTCGGGATTTTTTTTCCAAAATCTAATGAAAAAGTGCAGATGAAAAACTACTTGCAGAAGGCCTATTTGTCTATGTTTCAAATGCTCAGCTTTGGGGGTGCCTAAGTTATCTTGCAATGAAAAAAAAAAGCAGGTGATTTTGAGAGTTGCATTAGCAAGTAACAAGCATGAAATTTGCAACTCTGGCTCAAAAGTTTTTCTTTTCCCTTCGTTCAGAATTAAATAATTACAGCACTTGCATATAGTTTATTCTGAACTACTACAGTTAATAAGAGATTCTACATAGTATTGGTATTCATGGACATCAAACAAAAAACTGGCTGAGGATGGCATATTTCCCTTCTAACAGGAAAATTGTTGTGTGAAACTGTACATAGTTCAAACAACTTCAAAAATTATGTTTAATATTTAAAGAAAAGTACTAGTCAAGGGCTCCATAACGTCAGTAGATTTTATCATGTATTATTTACCTATTGGAGATTCTGAAACCTGCTCTATAACAAAAATGTAAAGAYGGGTGCTGAAGTAGCCCTTCTACTTCTGTGAGAAACCTGAAGGAGGAGTTTTGAGTTTATGATATCTTAATAGATAGAAAATTTGTGGATGATTATGTTAGCAAAGAAAATATTTGATGGCATTATTATTTTATTTATTCAATTAGATTTAATTATTTTCAGTCACACCAGACCGAGTTAGGTACTTCTGAACTGAAACCTAAAGAACAGAGAGGAAAGAAAAAATTGCCCCTGCCTGGCCACTGCTCTTGCAGACTGAAACAGAAGGCCATCAATTATACTGCCTCAGCTGGACAACTTTTGGTGCTAAAAAATGAAAATATGTGGAATTAAAATTGATTCTAAACCTGCATACATAACTGTCCAATGAAATAGCACTATATTTTAGAGGGAACAGAATACAACAGAATTTCCAAACCCTCTGGCCAGAGCTGACATAAAAAAAKATCAAATGGGACAGGGGCACACGTTCTCGAGTGTGCAGCACAAAGACAATGAAGTTTAAACTTTTCTGCGTGGCCTTASAAATGTGCGGCCTGCACACATTTTCTAGGAGGGATTCTCCAAGCTACATGGGCCAAAAGAYGCATCTGAAATAAAGAGTCTTATTCCTCTGCTCTTTCCCTGGCTGCTTTGCTCCCGCAGCCCACAGGCCAGATGTGGCAGCAGGTCCCCAGAGCACCAACAGCAGACGCCTCGCGCCCCCGGCCCGGGGGGGGCGGCCCCCGCCAAGCCCTGGTACGGGGCAGAAGGCAGTGGCGTACCCTGACACTCATGCTGCATTTTTTCTGCTGGTGAAGCACTCCCGAGCAGCTGGTTTTAGCTACCGTAGTAGCATGAGGGATACTGTAAACAGCAGATCTATCACAACACTACGGTACGATAATCCCACCTGACTTGAAATGTTATACTTCATCTGAAGGGGAATCGATAACAGACGTTTCGCTTGCAACTCGTCTTCAGCACAGCTTCAATATGGAATATGAAGCGGCGAGAAAGGAATAGATTTGCTATTCTTAAAATTATTGAGAAAATATCAAATAAAGACTAACTTTAAAGACTTTGCTATTTGTTCATGGTCATCCTATAAGCAGAAAGATTTATTCAGCATCTATTCGTTGAGTAAACTGCTGTGATTAATTTTTCAGTCATCAGTGTCTTTTGCACGAAGAGACATTTAAAGAGCATGTGCAGCGAACATTTTATGAGTTGCATTTTATTTGGCCAGGAAGTTGGACAAGAGAAGGATGACCTTGCCTGACACAATTTCTTTATGAGACCATCTTCTTAATGATCTATGGCTCCACCGAGTAGAATTATGGTTTCAATGCTGCCCTAGGAACATGGGTCAAGTAATGCTGCGAACATACGTTCTTCCCTGTCAAACATCTGACTGATCCCGTGGTTTGCAGAGCCACTACTATTACTTCCAAATTTAATTTGCATGTTTTCAGCAAAGAGGTGCCTATGCCTGTACATGATAAGTAGCTGCACCTGCCTTCAATTTGCTTTACTACATCTAATTTCCTAAGTGAGCAGTTCAAATACTATAAGATGGCAATCAAAGACTAGCAAGATTTCAGTAGTGAAGGTAAGGACTAAATTACTCTCAGCTTTCAACCTGTGTTTCCCTGGCTTTGTCCAATTTCTTGACTAAAACTGGAAATAAAGACTCAGCTCCACTAAATAGAGTTGTCATCTGTTCACTGGGAAGCTGCAGGGTAGAAAAATGTTTTATCAAGACACGATGTTTTATTCTGGTAACTCTGAGCTTTACGACCATTGTCTTAAAACTGACAGAGAATTTATTCTAACTTATAAATACAGGGAAGGTACAGTTAATGTATACTGGTGCGAATCCCAGAAAATATGTCTGCTGTTTTGTTTTTAATTGTTCTTTTCTTGATGAGAACTACTCTGTTTGTGGTTTAAAACAAACATAAGAGAAATAAAGCTTTGATATCTTTTGCCCAGTTCATGTCTAATACTTGATTCAGTCACTATTGCCCGGTTGGCATTAMATGTTTGAGTCCCAGTTGGAAGCAATTTCAACTATCAGGATGTACACACCTCACAGGATCAACACACCACAATACAATCCATGCTGGTACATTAAGTTTGGTCTTCTGGGGGCAAAAATTTACATATGTCCATCCAATCTCACAAGCAATATGTGATTTCACAAAATGTGAAAAAACTTTTTTTTCTAAGAAAAAAATTSTACTTATCATTTGATATACGAAGACTATTCCAATGGAAACAGAAAGCTCAACAGAGCTTTCCAACATGAATATATAGAAATGATCATCCTCTCAAGATGTTTTGTTGTTAGATCTATGAATTGTTGTATAAATCATATGCTGTTTCTTGCAAAAGAAATTTCACTCTGAAATAATCTAAAAGATAAAGAGAATGTATAGAGAACTAAAGCCAAAATATAACTAACTAATTACATGCACAGTCCATAAATAGAGGGCCAAATATAATTTCCTATTATTTTATATTGTTTTACATTATAGCATTACCTCATACTACACTTTCCCAATTTTCATAATATATTTAAGCAGGCCTGAGCACTCTACCTATTTACCAAATCCTGAACTCTGTCATTCCATCACAAAAAGACAGAGAAGGGTAACAATATATTTTGGTGCTACTGAAAATTAGGCTAAATATTTGTCCTGGTTTCAATTGGGGTAGAGTTAATTTTCTTCCTAGTAGCTGGTATAGTGCTGTGTTTTGGATTTAGTATGAGAATAATGTTGATTGATAACACATTGATGGTTTAGTTGTTGCTAAGTAGTGTTTACACTAGTCAAGGACTTTTCAGTTTCTCATGCCCTGCCAGCGAGAAGCTGGGAGGAGGCACAGCCAGGACAACTGATGCAAATTGGCCAAAGGGATATTCCATACTACATGACATCATGCTCAGTATATAAACTGGGGGAGTTGGCCAGGGGGTGGTGACCGCTGCTTGGGAACTGGCTGGGTATCAGTTGGTGGGTTGTGAGCAATTGCATTGTGCATCACTTATTTCGTATATTCTTTTATCATCATTATTATTATTATTTTCCCTTCCTTTTCTGTTCTATTAAACTGTCTTTATCTCAATCAATGAATTTTACTCTTTTTTTTTTTTTTTTCGACTCTCTCTCCCATCCCACTGGGGTGGGGGGGGAGTGAGCAAGCRGCTGTGTGGCGTTTGGCTGCCTGACAGGTTAAACCACAACAATGTTGTTATATCAGACAGGAAAAGATAAAATTTGGAGGAATAAAATTAAATAATTTATCTAATATAATTAGATATAATACCTACTAAAAATGTACCAGTTTTAATATACAAGTCTGCTGAAAAAACTTGTATAAGAAGAGAGAGAACATTTAATACAAGTTTGTCACCGGAATATGAAAAGTCTTATTAGTTGTGAGTAATTACTTGATTAATTTTTCGTCATACCATTTAGATTTAGTTGGGCTTAATAGTCACCATGTAATAGCAGAAAAGTGATAGAGAGTGTACTCTACTCTCTGAATGAGCATATCTGCTGTTCAAGATCATGCTACCATTTTCAAGATCATGCTAGCCATTTGTTACTCTCAAGCTGGAATGCAATATGCAATGTTTCTTCCTTAGAACATTTCCTTGTCTCTTATAGTATCACTTCCAAACTTACAGCTAAAGTAATTTTCAGAATATGGTCTCTAATGCAACCTCAGTGCTTATAAATGGACTCTCCTAGCAACTAATTCTTTAAAGACACATAATGCACGCTTGAACAGCATTATCTTCTAAGGGGCCTCATGAGCCGTCCAAGTTAAAAGAGCAGAGAGAGAAAATCCACTTGTTAAATAAAGTCAGAGTAGCAGAATAAATTTACTACCCTCTAAACTAATCGTTTTATTAGTAATATGATTTCTTTATTAATTTCTGTTATAAGAACTGCACAATGGCAGAAAATATTGCTGAAAAAATATTTTTGATTTGACATACGTATTAATTCCATCATCAGATACCCACCATGACAAAAGGTCAGTATGTAAGACTTTCCTGCAATTTTAAAGGAAAGAAGGTACTTTAGTACCAGGGCAAGCTAAAATGGGACTGGWGAGCCCACTGAGCCGTTAGTCTCTAGAAATTGGTCCTAACCTGAATACCCACAGAAATAATCCCACCTGCTGGTTGTTCGCTAAGCCCCCCAAAAATTATTTGCCAGTTTCAACAGAATAATCATCACCACAAATCGGCACTAGCATCTATTTTTTTACCTCAGGAGAGAAAGCGAACCAGTTAAAAACAAACTTTGCAAACTGTGGCCAGCAAAGTGCCTTTTAACCTTCTAAGCACTTGGGCTGTGGTATTATCAAGTCACTGACAGTAATTGCACTGTCAATAATAAAACACGCATCACACAGGATACACATGACAACGTAGTTGTTACTCAAGAAAACATTTGTCCACATGAGATACAAATTTAGCTCTCTTATATTCATAGTAAAAACCAACTCTTGATGTCTCAAAAAGTGGTATGAGGAAATTAGCAATGAATGCTTTATTTCAGGAACTAATCRCTAGCTGCTTTACCCAGGCACTGCCAGTCCGAACAGAGCAGACCTGCAATGGGCCGTCTGGTGAATGCAGGCTCCACTTCACTTGGGCAACACTACTCACGCTCCAGCAGAAAAAGAGAGTAAGATGCATTTCAGAAACTGGCCCAAACACTGGTGGTTCAGGCTTTTGTTTCTAATTAAAACTTCATAAAAATATATTGATATTGCTTTATTAGCAATTTCCTTCATCCCACAATTTTCTCAAATGTCAGTTGCTTGAAAAGGACAAACTTTACACATTATCAGCTCTTTCAACAAATTAGAAAAACAAATATGAACATAGTATACCATATTCCTATATAATGAAAAATTGATTATAAGCAAAGAATTGCATACTGTGCTAGTGTTGTAAATTACTTCCTCTGTGGCTTTTACAACATTGCCTATGAACATAATTGAATGTCACTAGTTTATGTTTGCAAATACAATCCCAATGACATTGCACCTGGGAGCGTGTACGCACAGTCATSTGTTATGGAGAAGGATCTAAACATATGGCCTGTTGATTGGGGTCTGGCCCCAAAGCTATCACAAAATCCTCCAGCCAGTTTTCTGCCAGACTAACCCATCACAATAATTCAGCTCTATCAAACAGGAGCTTCCCAACAACGATCGAGAAAGTGTATAGCATTTGAAACAGCCACTTCAGATCTAAACACTAAACATTTGAGAAAGCAAAGGTCAGAGGCACACCTCTTACCAAGAGAAAACTATATTGGGTCCAATCCTACATTTTTATTCATCTTACTAGACTGGCCTGTTAACATACAGGTTTTATTCTCTCCTTCAATTTTCCAGTAACATCCTTCTAGAGCTAAGCTTTAACAGTGATCTTATTTTTTGTGTATATGGGTAGCATCTGTATGTTCAAAGTTAGGCTGAGTCTTTAAACATAGTTGGACCTCATGTGCATGGTTCCCATCAGCTGTTAGCAGGCAAATCAGTTTTGGACAAGTCTTCTGTGGCTCACAAACGCAATGCACATGCCGTCACTTACACAGGCAAAACATGCTTCTTTTCCTCATTTCTGCATGTGTTTTTCTGAACAGGATAGTAATTTAAAAAAGCAGAAATTAAACTGTAAGTTTCTATTTGTGAATATGAGCAAATGTTCCTGGGAATTCAAATAGGATAAGATATTTAAACTTTAAATAAATACCTTTGGAAATAATATTTTCCACTGCTAAACATAGGAGTTTGATGTATTTGAAATGAGATACAGCTCTTGACAATCACTAAAGCTTACTGCGGGGTTTCAGACTTTAAAAAATAAAGGTCTACATGTACATTTTTTGGAAGAAACAGCAATCAGACTAAGAACTAAGCACCTGTTGGCAATGCCAGAATCTATAAATTAGGGCAGTATCTGTTGGTGTCTGTTATTACATTTGAATTTGAAACATCTACCCAAAGTAAATTGCAGCATTTGGGCTGCTTCCTTTGTCATGCCTTCCAGTAAAAGCTGGCTTAGTTTGATCCTGAAATGCTTTTAAATTGATAACTGTAMGTGAATGTGCGCAATGGCCATGCTCATGCAATTTTACTTCGTATAAAATAAAATAGTCAAAACTTGGTACTGTAAGTGATAGCCTGCTGTTAGAACATACTGAGAAGAGAAAGATGTTCTTTCTAATGAACCCTTAAAGTGAAATGTTCTGGAGGACAAAAATATTCGAGTTACTAGCCGACCTTTAGAGTCATATAGAAGAGGATGTGCATAATGCATTATTCTGTCGGATATGCATTACTTATTATAAAATAATAGAGGCTTCAGTACTTTACATGTGACATTAGAAAGATCAGAACATAACCCAGCCTTCGTAATATAATTGAGTGCTGCAAAAATATCTCTAATGATTAATATACCAGGCATTATGCAATGCTCTACAAGGTAATTTTGTCCTGACACAGAATAATGATGGTTATAGTACTTCTGCAGCTTAAGACACATTAGGCTTCCGGGCTTCCACGGCCAGTCGTAAAGCTGTACGTGGGTGCAGAAATTCCTCATTAACATCAGAGTATCTCTGACATCTGTTTATATTAAGCCAACAAAAATTTTAAATACTTGTCTACACGTAACTGCGCAATTCTCCCTTCAATGTGCAAGAGGAAGAGCCTTCAGAGCTAAACACGAACACCCTCATTCACACACCGCCGCCCACACGCAGCCGAGGCCCTGGCCTTGCACAAGCGGGGAAACAGGCACAAGAATTTTCCCCCCCTTACTACGTCCCTGGGAAAGGACTGGAAGAATCCAACGGTTTATAACATCTCTAAGTATACTTCAGCTTAGGCAGGGGCAACTTACTGGTGGAGATGAGCTATGAGGGACTGCACACCGCCCCGTTGGTGCTGTCCAGCTCACCACGGTAGGCAGGGGGGGAGCGGGAGCACCGTCCCCCGCCTGCCCCCCTCCCTTCCCCCGGCAGCAGCCCGCGCACGGCACCACTCGGCGGCTTGGCTCCCGCCACCGGTCTTGCTCTGTCCACAGCAAAAGGGCAGGAATGAACAAAGAAAACAAAGAGCTAAGGTAAAATAACTGCAGGTACAGCGATGCAGAAATACCTTCTTTTTTTGTTGTGACAAYTTGAGAAGCAGCACTAAAAACTGCCACCCAGCTGAATTTTTYTGTTGTTCGTTTTGACACAGAATGAATTCTTGCAGTTCATATGAGAACTGCTCCTAGTGAATGGCAGTTTGATACTTGTTCCGTGGTTTGAGTATCTTTTTCGGGGGTGCCGTATTGGGCTATCACTTGTTTGCAATTTCATGGTAAGCATTTGCAGGGCATACATGGCAATCTGCTATGAGTGGCTGGAAAGGATGGCAACATTTATGAAGGTAAGCCTGTGAAACAATTCAGAACAACCAAAACTACTATTATAGCAATAATATTTGAGCTGATATTCCTTCAAACCGAGATCAGGGATCATTTCAAGTGGCAAAATAGAGTATTTTTATTTATAAGCACTCAAAATTGGAAGAGCAAGTGAAACTAGGGAATTTTTTTGCACACATATAACATAAGTATCATAATTAATGTTGTATATGACACCACTTTGCTTCCAGCTAGTAAGAAAAAGATTGTTATGTGTTCAGAAATTATGTGTATAACATCTATTCCTCCATTTTCAGAGATAAAATCTGAAAGAAAAAGGCACCGTTATTTGTGCAAACACAGGAGCTTCAAGAAACCAAGGCAAATTTTCTTACTAAAGCATACAGCAACACAAGACAGAGAAAAGAGTAGCACCATGAGAAAGGAGTTGAGATCAGATACCATCAGACAGTTCTGAGAACTGAAAAACTAAAACTCCTGAAAACGGAAGACAACTAATAACCAAGACGTTATTTCCAATGACAACTAAGAGATTTAAATAAAACAAATGTTACAAATTTAAATTGCCCAATTAACTCCTTCATTCCTAAACCATATATTTTTTCAGCAGAAGGCAAAACAGATGTTTCTTTGGACACCTTGATTCACAACGGAAACAGTAAAGCTGCTGTGAGCTAAGCTAGCTTTCTCTAGAAACCCACAGTTGAAGGGAATTGTTTTGAAACAGCTCCTATTTTTAAAATTCTCTACTCCCATATTTTGATATTAGCTAGCAGACATGAACATCAGATAATAAGATGTAAAGACTGAAAGGACAATGTGTTTCATAAGACCACACAAATATCATTAATAGGAGATGCATTTAATAAGTGCTTCTTCTTCTGTCTGTGAATCAAAGGACTACAAAAGTTGCCATGGCAGAAATCAAAAGCTTAACAACATGTTGTTAATATAAGAAAATATTACCAGAAGCAAAATACTTTATTTTGGAAAAAAATTTACAAAATGCTTTGACCAGTGATATTTTTTTTATTATTTTTAAAATCAGTGGAGTGGAAGAAATCCTTCAAAAAGAATGAGCAACCATTTTTTTTTAAATATAAAACCTCTGTGCTCAGCTGCCAGGGACATATGGCATTCCCAGTGATCAGCCCAAGTAATCAGAAGCAGGGAAAGAGAGTAGCCCTCCTTACCCTAGCACTTCATGACTAGATCAGCAGCACTTTGTAGCTGATATTCCAGTAGCTGGATTAGACCTATAGTCCTAGAAAAGTTGCCTCTTGGGTATACCTGGGGAATAGCATTTACAGATTGTGAAATAAAGAGAAAAAATTTATACCTAAAAGCAAAAATTAGAAAAAAATAAAACTGCGATTTTATTTCTCTTTTTCTGGAACACTTTAAGAATATACTGAAATACTGCAGTTTGGGGACAAAATGGTCAAATAGCTTAGAGGCAGTTGACATATTACAGTTTCACTGTGTTAGCATTGTTCTACAAAATGAACTCACTTCTTAGTTTCTTACGGAAGTATCCTCTGATTAGCACTTTAAGCAGGCCTAATGGAGATCCTTTATATTGAAATTGKAAAAGTGCGAGTCCAAGAAAAATGAGAAGATACTGAATAAACTTCACTTGTTTTCTTCCTGGCTGATGGGAAAGCGTGCTTAAACTTTAGCATAGGAAAGTCCATTTAGGGAACTTTGAGACATCACCTCTCTTTCTTGTTTTTGACTTGAAGATTTTATTAACTTTTCCCTTTTTCTTTGCATTACTATGTGAACGGAGTCTTTCAACTCCACCTTTTCATGGGATTAAATCACCCAAAGAGGCAGCAACGCAGTTACGGGCAGAAGCGCAAAGGAAAATGTGCAATACGTGATTCAACAAGGATAAAAAAGTGGAGATAAATACAATGAGGAGACTTCTGTTTTTACAGAAGCCACCTGTGGGAAGCAGGAATACCTTGGGGACATTTTGCATAGGGACTTCTTCTAATAGGGACACTGATTGATTATATCACATTTGGCCTTTTCTTCATTATCTACAATTCACAATGCCATGATTGGTCATTTTTTGAGATTTATAAATAAAACAAAGATTAGAAACCTGCAAAATTTATCATACTGCTAAATTAAACTTTAAAGGTGCATTTTAAAGTACTGTTTCCTTGCATAACTAATACAGAAGGTGTTATTAGCATTTCCTTTTCAAGTCTGCAGTTGTTACCACATAAACAGCAGCTATAGTGTACTCCCTTCTTTCATTAGCTTATTCATATCACTCTCCCTGTGAAAAAGCTGGTGCATCTCTGCTTCTTAAAGCAAATATTTTATGGTATCAGAGTCCTAAATTCCACTCCAGTATTGATTGCAAGGTGTATTACGTTTGAGTTCTGTATGCATAGAATAAAACCAAAGATCTCACAGTTAAAGTATCAGAGAAAGTTTAAAACCAAGAGATCATGCCCTATCCCGGGGACAGGGTTGCACGCACTGGAATACACTGGTAGTAGGCATCAGTTTTCTAAACATTTTACTGTGCAACATTCACTGATTAAMCCATTTGGATATACCTGTTGTCTTCAGCTTACACCTTGCCAAAAACAGATCACAATGGAAATGTTTGGAGACTATAAGATGATATATTTACATATGCATTTATGCCTAAAGTAAGGGAATTTTGCAAATAAGTAAATCTCAGACTACAATTGTCATTGCTGTCCCAGTGCTAAAACCACCATAGTCCCGTCACAGAAGAGAGCTTAACTGTGTTATTCTTTTCAGTCACAACATCTGACAGGGCTGACTGTTTTATTTTATGCTGTCAACATGCCCTTTCCTAGACAGCAATGCTAAAGAATATATGGAGAGAGAAAAAAGGAACCACRAGTCTTGGTTATGCTTATAGGGTGAGATACTAGGTCTTGAAAAGCAGGGGCACAGAGGAGGGGCTTTGGGGTGGTGGTAAATAACCAACAGAATGCAACGATGCTTTAGCTAATGCACAGCAAATGCAATCCTTAGACGCACAACCAGATGAATACAGAAGCTCCCAAACATCACCGATTCATGTATCACCTTCTATTAAAACCAGTACTTGTGGTATCATGTGTTTGTTTCTCATTTGGGACTACACACTTTAGATCTTACAAGTTTCAGTAAAGTGTTTCTAGACTTCATAGTCAAGTATGTGCCAGAGAGGTTTAACATAACTAGGGCTTGCCAAAACCCAAGATCCCTGATTCGATTAAAAAAAAAAAAAAACCACCAAAAAAAACCCACAAAAAAGTTAAGACTTTGCAACATTTGGGAGCAAACAGACAACAAAAATCAGAAACCAGAGGTAGCGAAAGATAACTTAAGATAGCCAAAGAGCTCATTAGCTGGGTCACTCAACATTTTACTGGATCCAATTAGGCAGCTAATCCCTACTCTGTTGTTTCATATTTCTTCTTTTTGGACCAGAGAAACTCTCCCAGTGGAAACTTCAGGTAAACAAGCATATGTTAAAATTATAAGTTATGATTTTGATGAATCAGTATTTTCAGAAAAAAATTCTTCATCAGAAAGCTCCCACTTTAGTCTAGTTATACCTGATTTTTTAAACACATCAGGATTTTAGACAGTGAACAAGGGGAAAGACAATATAAAAGGCATTATTATGATTATTAATGTCTTTTGTATTATTTCTATTACAAGAAAAATATTTAAATATATCAGAAAGGTATTTAGGTGTTGTGCTGAACTATTTAAGTAGATTGCCTTATTTATCTAGGCTAACCTTGATATTCCTGCTAACGCGTATCTAGGTAATTGCTGAATATGAGCCAGAGTTCACTGTAGTTATGGGTTTACAAATTTAAACCAAGAGAAATAGAAAACATTAATTATTTTAGAATTTTAGAAATGTACATATGCCAGTTCTACACTCTGGAAACGATGTGTACATGTATAATGATGAGAAGGCTCCCCACACTAAAAGGCTTGCAGTATGACAAAAACAACGGTCATGAGAGCTTACAATCCAACTTGAACAGCATATGTGCGTACCGTAACATCTAACACCATATTCTAATTTTATAGTAGGAATTACTGAGTAAAAGAGAAAGCTAAAATTTTAAGTTAAATTTAATAGTGAAATACATCACAGGGCAAAATCATTATTCAAAGTAACTCCAAAGTGAAAAAGAGCAATTTAGCTAATTTGAAGACTGGGCTAGCTCTAAAGCACTAATCTTCAGTAGTGTCTTTACTACTCCTTAGCAGATGGCTAGGACTGTATTAGAGATCCAGAACATTAGACTGAAGGCCAAGTGCCCAAAACAACACACCAAATGCTTTTATTTAATAATTTCTAGTCTCCACCACACTATTGCCATAGTGCAGATACTTAAGTCATCATTGATGTAGTCACAGGCAGATGAGACTTTAGAAATGAACTGCCACGTACTTTAGCTACCACAGTAGCTCAGCTCTTTGGCGAGTATGACACTGCTGTTACAAGAATTGAACTTTACTGAGCAGGTTTTTGAGGAAAACAGGTAACAGCAGTTACTTATCTTCTTATCAGACAGTAAAGAAGGAAAGAATGCAAATTCCACTTAATGTCTGCTTCTTTTGCTTTATTTCTTCAGGCATTACATGAAGTGACAAACTCCACCAACAGTATCCCATCCCATCTGAACAAAGGTTAGTACATCAGAACAAACATTGTAATATTACAAAGTTAGCTATAACACTGCTAGGAGCATTAGGAAAATATGCTTTTACCTACATATGTGAAGACAAATAATGATRTTACCTCTTGAGACCACATTTGCTGCTTTGAGTTACTCTGAGTTACTATACTTTAATCTCTTTTTACCTGCAGGCTGCTCAAATGTCCCAGGTCTTCAGTGCATCCCACTCATCTCCTTACATGCACTGCTTTTATTTAAAAAACCAGAATCACCTTGATTTTATTCAATATCATTGAACCACAATGACCCCTCAGATATTCTGATCACTTAACACAACTTCCACTATGAGTATCTCAGGGACCCTACCACCAAATCATCAAATTAGGGGATAAAACTATGTTTGCCCACTGAGTTTAATAGATATGTAACAACATCTTCCAAGAATTAGCGAAGAGCAGAAGCAGAGTGGTTTGCAAGTCTTGTAACACCATGTGTGTGTTTTAGGAGAGAGTGTATCTCCAGGTTTTGGAGAGAATGGCAGGAAAGATTTTAAAAGGCAATCCATTTAAAACTTTCAACAATCAGAATCTGGTGCGGAAAAAGCTAAGTAGAGATTTTTAAGAAATATCATAACTCCCAGTGCACTGGAAAACTCATTTGTTCAGCCCTCTTCAGAGCATCACTGACAACAGTTTAGAAAAGACTAGGAGTGAAATACAGACTTCGTGAAGCTCATGATGTACATGAATTTAGCTCCACTGATGCTCTCATCGTACAGAGTTCAGTCACATTTGCTACTTATGAAACTGGTCTGATGAATTCAATTACTGAAGGAAGTCTGTTTTTAATTCTTAGAACTCCTACCCCTTTCAATTTAAATTGATTAATAATAAAAGTTACAGCATTTCAGAGGAACAGCATATAAATTAACTATAAACTGAAGCCCTAGCCCATGGCAATAAGATACAAAGCTCTCCTTCATGTCAGCTAGGATGCAGCTTTCAAGCATATTCTAAAGGTACTTCTTCTGGATAAATATTTTACTTTATATATATAAATTACAGTTTATTGCCAGCTGTTTAAAATATCTATGATTTGGTAAGATGAGTCTTGCTAACCCCCAGCTGTCTCCCATTTACTTGAATTGGAAAAACACTGGGTAAATTGCTGCCCATGGAGCACAAACATAAGCAACTGAAGTACCCGTAATTTGTTGGACTTTTAGATCATCCTAATTTAGATATTTTTCAAAAGACATAATGTAAAGTAGACTCCACTTAATCGCCACCCTGATAAATAGCTCTATTGGGAAGATAATACAGTTAGTAGAAGGGTAAATTAAAAGCAAAATGTAAAAGCCACTCGGCATACCCAATGTGTTTGGAATGAAGTTGTTTGATGGGCTGATAAAGAACTACCACTATATATGGCACAGCTGTTTATTATCTTCAGGGGACTTTCTCATGCTCTTGAATTGATATTTACTCAACTACATAGATATAATTAAAGAAAMACTAGAAAGTTTCTTACTTCACTGTGCTCTTGGTAGGGTAACAATATGAACACAGCATTYCATGTGCTCTCAACAGGGCATTTAAATATCTTTCTTTGCAGGTTTTATCATATGAAAAAATACAATAAGTAGGGATGCAGTATACAGTCAGGTTATGTACCTGAGTTATATGCCAAGGGAAGGGAACCTCAAGAAAAGAGAACTGACAGCACAGAAGAGGATATCTTACGTCTCAGCAAGTCTGTAGCAATGTCTAATTAATTGTGATTTTTTTTGTGGTTCTTATTTCTATAGGTTAAACAGAGACAACATATGGGGTGAATACTGGTTCATACTACACTATCTGTCAAAGGTATCTGTAGACTGCTAGGTACTGTCACCACTAAGCAAAAATTGCAAGCTCAAGAACTGAGAAATATGTATCTTTTCAATACGTTACAGAGCCAAGTATTTTATTCTCCATCAAAAACACATTTAATATTTCCTTTTGAAGACTATTTATAACCGCAAAGGCAATTTTGTCCTCTTTGACTAGTTAAAACCTTAATCTCTGGCTTTCTGGTTCAGAAGATATTCTTCATAGAATGGTTTTTAACTGTTACAATCCCTTTCTATGGCTCTTAGCTGGGGCTGAGCGTTCCCCCTTTTTACAGGGAGCGGTGAAGTCCAGGTTAGGAGAGAAACAGAAGGCAGCGGTGGCAAGAGAGAAGCGAAGGAAGGAGAACGTGCAAGGGGAGGAGACAGAACTGCAGAAGGTAGAAGTGTGGCTGACAGCCCTAGAATCCCCCAGGATCACAGTCAGCAGTGAAGAGAATTACCTTGCGGAAAAGACACAGCTGGCAGGAAAGATGTCAACCACAGGAGGTAAAGAAAAATGCAGGCAGGAGGAGAAACTAGTGAGCCACTCTGTGGACAGGAGTGCCTTGGGAGTAACACAACATGGGTAAGATGGCCAATGACTTACAAACGTGTACGCAGCCCACAAATTAATATAACGTTTGATTACCCCTATCAATCCTAAATGGTTTCCTTGGACACCAATCCAAGAGAATGCTCAAATTACCTCTTCACTCACTGACAGGCATGGTTCAAGAGCAAAACACCTTATACCCTCACACCCAAGGGTATTAACCAGTCATTACCTCACATTTTCTTCTTTTCCTAATGGGCCCTGTTTCATCTCCCTGGGTATTAAGAGCTGCTTCACAGCACATCCACACAAGCAATCTGTAACAGCACACTTAACCAGTCAGCAGGGGTACTGAATAAATGAGCCTATCTGTACCGTCCTCCCAACCCTGTCCTGAAAGGATCAGGAAGCTTAAGGAGCAATGTTTTCAAGGTACCTCCATCTAAACAAATTTCTAAGTAGCAAAGGAGTACTCTTATTGTTAGGGTACTTCTTGTACAATATATAAAATGAGATTTTTATTGTTCAGCCGATAAAAAATATTTCACTCTTTTTGTGTTGGCAGACAACTAATAATAAAATGTCTACTCACAATAACACCGTTATAAAAGGGAACCAGAAGCAAATGAGAATATTCATTCTTTTCTCTTCCATATTATGTCACAGAACATACTCAACAGTGGCAAAACACTTAATAATCCCTATGCTTGCACTCAGATTAGAACAAAAAGATAAAATCGCCATTTGGTGGAAAACTTTTTAATATAGGCATCCAAAAGGAAGAACCTGCTGACTTCTGCAATGGCAGGGAAAAAAAAAGAAAAAAAAAAAAAAAGAGAAAAACATTCCTCTGATACTGCAATACCTTCCTCTTCTCTGTTCCTCCAAACAGAAAATGCAGATCTTTTTCACCCAGGAGTAGCTGGAGCTTTATACAACTTAAATGCTCGGGAGTGAAATCTATCTTCTATTCTGGATCGAGATATGGGTCAAGCAGATTTCTGACCAACAGGAAATAACTGCAGCCATATTTTCACTTGCCTCAGTTCCTGCTAGGACCAAAGCCAAGGCTGTCAATCTTCATTTATGTTTAGATATTTAAAATATTTTCAGTATCATTCTGGATTTTTTAAGCAGTATCTGAAACTGTCCCACTGTACTAAACTGTGGCAGTATTTTTTCCCATCAGATACTAGTATGGCATTCCCCTTCATGTCTAATTCTTTGACAGCAATTCAGTTTTAGATGGCTTATAATAGGCTCTGCCTGAATTCTGCCAGGATTGAATTGTTATTGATTGGTACGAGGCAATGGTGTAGAAGGGTGCATTTCCACAGCTTGTATTTGGATGGGTCAAATCTTTTGACAGCTGATTTTGTTAGAAAACCTGGGGTCATTGTGGGCACTGATTATTACACACACTGGCATTTTTTCCTTCACTGCAAGCTCAGCTTCTTACTCTACAAAAGACACAAGTCGTTTTCTTTCTAAGGTCTACATAGAGGTTCTTTCATATAAGACATTATAATCGGTCTTCCTTTATACATAACTTTGCTTCATTGTACTCTGAAACAGTACATTTGGTGCACGAAAATGAAACATTTACTGAAACATCATATTACCCTGCCTGGCCCAATCCAGCTGTCAGTGAAGCCAATGAAACTATCCTGCAGGAGTAAGAGTGAGCTCTCCAATGCTCTTTGAATGTGTCAAAAAGGTGAGGTCAAAAACTCCAATAAAAACAATCTTACTCTGCAGGCAGCAACTTACTGTATTTTTTGCCTTCTTTTCATCAGCAGTATCAGAATTGTTCTCATTTGTTTGAGGGACATATGGCTCTCACTAATCAAAGTAATGCCCCAAAACCTCCATGGATTGCACAATCTCAGGTTTTCAAAAAAAAAGAGGAGGGGAGGGGGGAAGAAAGAAAGGGGRAAAAAAGCCCAAAGCTCCCTCTACTATTTTTCTAAAAGAATACCGTGTTCTATTTGAAATCAAAGCTGTGACAGACAAGTTTTAACATCACTGAGCTTCAATTCTGCTGTTGTCAGTCTTGTTGATGTAGAAAACACTAGCAATTATCAAACACAGTCTGAGTATATCAGCTGGGAGTTTTAATCAATCCACTGCAAGAGAATTTAGGAAGGAGAAACAGGTTGCAGGCAACGGATGCCGAGTACCGGTTTCCTACCACAGCACAGCCTACCAGCCTGAGTGAAGCTTCCTTATAAGCGTATTTTTCCCCATCACTGCAGGATCAGCTTCTCCTCTACAGAAGATGTACTTCTCTGCACTGCTGTGTAAGTCAAACCCAGTCAGGTTCCATTTCTACACTTCTAAATGCCAAAACACACCAAGACAACAAAAATTTATGTATTTGACTTCAGAAGATGAAATGATGTAATTAGTTACATTACACTTATTTTATTACTGTTGCTTTGATTTAAATTGTTAGTGGTTTAAACATCTTAATTTCAGAGTGAATTATATAATTGTTTTTGCTGCCTGTTTATCGATTTTTTATATAATTAGGATGCAGTAATTTACTTTGTATCTCTTTAGTTTAATTGAGTTAATAATATCTGCTGAGAAGCATGATGTCACACTCCCAGCTACTTGGCTGGAAAGCTGGGGAAAGAGCTTCCACTGGACGTAAGAACTTCAAAGGGCAACTTGTCTTCCAGAGCTGTAACTCTGCAGAAGTTAGCTTTCCGTTGAAATGACACAGCTGCTTCCAGATTTTTGCGCTTCTGTTATTGCTCTTGTGATAGATCATATTAAAAAAYCTTTCTTGACATGCCATGGTTCTCCCTGATGATATTGTTATCACAAAACACTACCTACTGTATCAATAACAGCAAATAGGAGCAAGGACAGTCTGTATTGAAAAAGAAAACCTTAGCTTTCAGTTAGTGTCTARTAACTGAAATTGTCTCCCTTGAACTCTATCAATACAGCCAGTATAGCACATCCATCTCCACTGGGAAGTAGCATTTTATCAACCCTTCAACCTTCCATGACCCCACCAGTCAGGAAAAGACCCCATCTCCACTTGGACCATGTCAGGGAGGACAGGGTCACCTGGGGGCTGGGTCCCACAGTAATGGAGACAGTCTTTGGCACCAGGCTGCCGATGAGGAGCACGCACTTGGCAGCTGCTGCATGGCATGTCAGCCTCTCCCCCAAACTGAAATGCTATTCGGTACGTACCACCGGTCGAGAAATCACACGGAGGCAACTGCGCCTCTGGGCCACACAGTATCTCACACACAATGAATAGGATTTGGCTGATGTGGTGTCACCAGCATAAAGTTATTATGGARAATAAAATAAATGTCATATATTGGGATAAACTACATTAACAACAGTAAAACAGCATCTACTTCAGGGGTTGTGCCACAAAAAATTCAGCTTAAAAACAGGCACCATAAGCACAATAACTATACTCACGGGACAGCCTAAAAGCCTAGACCTTGACTTCCTCTAGAAGTTAAAACCCCTAAATAAAGATTACTGATAATAATCCCTAAAACTGGTGGAGCTACTCACTGGTAACTGAAAGAACTTGTTTAAAAAAGCCACATCTGTTAATAGATATGTATCTAATATTGGCTCCCAAATGCTCAGTGTATGTATAACACTTTCCATTTCCAAATTGTGGACAAGTGTTAACTGACTGATCTTTATACATCACAGAGAGGGAAAGTTATGTAATTGACGTTTTCCAGCTGGAATAATGGAGATATTAAAAATAGGAAAACAAGGAAGGAAAATGCAATAACAACTAGTGTAGCCATGGAGGACTCTTCATAAAACTGCCTGTGACAAAAAAGGAAGCACCACATGGTAAAAATGCAATATTATAATCTTAGCTGGGAAACATAGCACTAAAAATGTTAATTTATGTATGGACCAATTCAATAAATGAAAAGTCAGAAAAAAATGAAGCTACATGAGGTGAAGAAAAAAGTTCAGTATAATTTCTGTCGTTCCAAGACAGAACCACTCTCACAGCACCTCAGACGGCAGTCACTGGATAATACACCCATCCTGCATCTACAGCCCACAATAGGCTCTGCCGACCCTGACTCGCCGGCTGTTGGTACAGGCACCCTATGTCCAGCGCTGCCTGCATTCAGGGCAGTTATGGGCAATGCTGCACGGCTACTAGTAAGAATTCACAAGTACCCAATAAGTGTAGTTMTGGTAGTTCTTTTAGAAGATGACTGATATTAGCACTTTCTGCCCCACAAACAGCAGCGAGGTTCAGAACTAGAGAGTGTCCAAGTAGAAATAGGACTCATAGGAAAATGGGAAAAAAAGCAGGGGAAAAAAAGGAAAAACAGCCTATAACAACCGGCAAATGAGGGTACTCGGAAGAGAGTAACCTTAATTTAGACCAATCTGTTGTAAAAAGGGCCAAGCACAGTTTTACCCCTGAAGGAGCCTTGGCTTTTAAAACTCAAGATGCCCACAGTCTGAGGCATTAAATGCCAGTGAATACTTACTTAAATTCTGTATTCTGGTCCACTGCAATATTCATTTTGAGAKTATCTGTACAATTTAACCTTCCAGTGCCACAGCCAGCAGCAAGACTTCCTAAATTAGCAAAAGTAATAAACACGAGCCTCATTAAATCTTCCTCTTCCCTGTTTTTTTATCCCTCTAATGAAGCTCTCTGTCCTGTAACTCCTCTCATTTCCCTAATTCTCTCTTCACCACCGATTTCTTTATCCTTTGATATGACGGAGTCTCCTGTCATAAGCAATGATAGAGCTACGTTTTCTAGAGGGCAGAGTATGAAAAGGACAGGAAGGAGTGTTGTTCTTAAAACTGTGCCCCAGCAAGGCAGATGGCTCATTAATGTACCAGTCTTGCCCTCTCAGCAAGGAAAAAACACACACTCACTTACAGGGAGGGGTCAGCCTGCAAGGCACGCTCCCTATGCTAGCTCAAGGCCGGCTGTTTCTGTTCAAGCTGTCATCTGTACTACTTAGGTTCACCTTTATGCAGCAGTGAAGTGAAAGATTTTTTAAAAGGTGTCGGGACAGCTCTTGATGTACTCCTTACAGCTTTGAGTCTGGCAAAGTCTGAAACTCCTGAGAGCCCCTTGAGACCAGCAAAAAAACAACCCTTGGTATCATGTTTCTTTGCAGGCATCATTAACTCAATTAAACAAAAGAGAAATAAAGTAATTTACAGCTTGCTAATTGCACACAAAAAATGTTTAACACAAGCAGGCAACAATAAAAAAATAATATAATTCACCCTGAAATTAAGATTTTTTTTTTAAAACACCCCCAGTTTCTATCAAAGCAAGTGTAATAAAATAAGCGTATGTGCTGGTTCTGGCTGGGGTAGAGTTAATTTTCTTCCTAGTAGCTAGTATTGGGCTATGTTTTGGATTTGTGCTGAAAACAGTGTTGATAACACAGGGATGTTTTAGTCACTGCTGAGCAGTGCTTGCACAGAGCCAAGGCCTTTGCTGCTCCTCACCCCACCCCACCAGCGAGCAGGCTGGGGGGGCACAAGGAGTTGGGAGGGGACACGGCTGGGACAGCTGACCCCAACTGACCCAAGGGACATCCCACACCATATGGTGTCATGCTCAGCATGTAAGGCTGGGGAACAAGAAGGAAGGGGGGGGACGTTCGGAGTTACGGTGTTTGTCTTCCCAAGTAACCGTTACACGTGATGGAGCCCTGCTTTCCTGGAGATGGCTGAACACCTGCCTGCCCATGGGAAGGAGTGAAGGAATCCCTTGTTTTGCTTTGCCTGTGTGCGCAGCTTTTGCTTTCTCTATTAAACTGTCTTTATCTCAACCCACGAGTTTTCTCACTTTTACTCTTCTGATTCTCTCCCCCATCCCACCGGGGGGGAGTGAGCGAGTGGCTGCGTGGGGCTTAGTTGCCAGCTGGGGTTAAACCACGACAGTGTATTGTTACTAATTATAGCAGTTCATCTCCTAAAGTCAAATACATACAACTGTGATGACCTCATATATTTTGACAAATGAAACYTGAAAGAACAAACACAGCTCATCAGATCAGTTTCCCCAACAAGGAAACAAGGTCAAGGCCATAGGCATATGGTTTTCCCTGCTTTTCTATCTTTAAAGAAGGTGTCAAAAGCACATTGACAAAGTCTGACAACCACAGATGATCCCAGGAAAGGCTTTGCCACATTATTTTTCTTCTTATTGTCATTTGAAGAATGGAAATAAAAATTCTGTTATGCCACACACTGCCCCATCAGGATTCCATTGACTATTTGCTAATGGAAAGTGCATCGCTCCCTGCATTGGTGCCCCTGGGCTCTCCTTCTGCAGTACCTTGGAAGCAGATGAACTACTTCCATACTGTAATACCACCACCTTTTTACACTGGATTTTTTCCCTAAATAATGAGCTTTACTTTCAGTAATTGCTCTCCTACGTCTGTACTGCAGAGTAGGTACTCCAAACCTACTTCAGCAATGGTAAGGACATAATGGCAAATTGATCTATCCCTGAAACCTAAGGAACACATTATGAGGGAAAACACAGGGAATTCAGGGAGGAGAAAATATCAAAGACTTCTCCCATTTGAAGTTAACTCCCCAATCCCAAAATTGCCATTGGGCACACACCAGCATCCCCAGACCCTCATGACTGTGATGGATTACTGCTCCATTTACTACCCCAGACACCGTGTTAATTAGTATCATGCATCCTGGTTCACCAGGTCAATGTTTTTCCAGATTTTGTATACCTTTCATACATGCTACTTTTCACAAATTCAACTTTTAATGCATTTCAACTGAAGACAAATTCGTATTTGTTATGCAGTCGTCAGCAATCATGGCAGTTCAATAAATGAAGCTTTACAAAAATCTCAGAAATTACAAGATGCTTGCTGAGAGATCTCTGTGATTCTGAGGCCTTTAAAAATTGAAAGAATCATCTAGTTTCTAATGAGAAATTCTTCTGAAGCTCCAATGAGAAAGGAAAAGAAGGTATCAAGGCATAAGGCCTGTGTTTCTTACATGTGTTTCTATAGATCCCTTATCTGTGGATCTGATCTCAAGGGGCAATGCTAAGTATCTCCTGAATTTCACAGAAACTGTGACGGTTTCCAGCATTTTACAGGAAAAGGCTGTTTGGTTTTTTTGTTTCTAAATCAGCTCAGCTTACTAATAAAACCAATCCTGTCTACCTTAGCTACTGCAGATCAGGATCCAGACATGTTGATAGGACAGTGGGTGGGGAAAAAAAAGAGAAAAATGGAAGTGAGCATGCCTTCCTCTAAGGTCACACGGATCTTGCAGTGGGTGGATCCCTGCTGAGACCCCCCTTCCGAATTGACTGTCTTGCCTAGCAGGAACCTGCAGACTCTCCAGGAGCTAAAGGAATGGGAGCTGCACTTTTTAGCAGTAATAAGTGTTGTTAACAAGGCAACTCTGCCAAGACGGTTGAAGGCATCTGTTATTTTGTAAAATACTTAGATGGATGTATCAAAGCAGCAAAATTATTGCTCAATAAGGCTAGGCAGAACTCTTGAGCAACAGGGAAACTGATCTTATTTTAYTCTAAGTTAAGGATAGTTGACTTTTTGTCTACTAGTGTAGCTTTTTATGTTACAGTGTAATTAAATTTGAACCCAATGTGCCCAACTTCTGCAACAAATGGTATGTATTTCTCTTTCTTCTGTGTTGAAAATATATCCTGGCTGACTAGAATCACTGTGGCAAGCTGTAAATGATGTATGAAATGAAAAATCCCTGCTCACTGCAAAGAGAGAATACAGACAGGGCTCAGCAATTGCTGCTGGGCTATGCTATTCGCTGAAATACTCAGCCCAAATGCAGTCACACAAGTTTGCTGGTGCCGACACTGGGCAGCAAGTTGCATATATCATTTTTCAATCTTATTCATGACCAAATGACTAAGTGATAGCTGGCATGATAAATTCAGAAAAAAATTACAAAGATCCTAAACCCACTTCCGTTGTTGGGGTTTTTTTATTTACTCAAATGACTAATGTTCCACTGCCTCTGTCTCACTAATGCTCTGAACTTTAGAAATTCACGAAATGACACCAAGAAGGGCTGGACAGCTGGAAAAACCACTAAACAACAAATGGTTTGACCACTCTGGAACCATTTGTAGACACTATTTAATACACACAGAACCAGTGCCATGTTTATTAGGATGCACTRCAATCAGGAGGGTTCTTTGAACATCTTTGACCAAAGTCAGAGGCAAAGACTTCCATCCTATGGTATATAGACATGGAAATATATCTGCATCTCAGCAGAAGTGAAAAACAATTTGTATTCTTGCACAGGACTGTTGGTATATCAGAGATATCACTTTTGGGGCTGAGGCTATGATTTAACAATATACAGACTTTTGCAGATTATGGAGTTCCTGCTAATCCCACAACCCCCATTTGTTGTCATCCCACAGCTCACAGTTTCCTCCATTTTACCACGGCAACTGAAACACAGACATTCTGTGAACTGAATCAGGAATCTGACCCAACTTTAACAAGCTCTGCCGAAAAAAAGAAAAGAAGGGAAAGGAGTATTTTTGGTAAGCCAGACAAATTCTCCCTAAACAGATGGAAGGACAAGATGAAGCATGAGATAATGTAGGGCATGGCTGGGGCTCATTCTGTCATTAGAAGCATCCAGGGTGGATACCCAAACACCACAAACAACTGTTTGGGAGAGCTGTCAATTACAAACCTAAGAGTTGGGAAGGGGAAGGGAAAGGCACGGCAGCGGAAAAGAGGGGTGACTGTGTTGGCAATACATCTGTGACTTCTGTCTCCTGTGATGATTGTAAAGCCAGTCAGCCTGACTGACAAAATGCAGATCATGTAGCACCTATGGGGTTCTCTTTAAAGATTTTTATTCTTGAAGCCCTTCAAAGATCACACAACAAGTTGAAATTTGAGATTTCTTTCTGCCTCTGTGTTCTTCCTTCTCTCTCTTCCACTGAGCTGGTTGCAAAGGCTAGAAACTTGTCTCACCTCCCCTGAAGGCAACCAGCAAAAGGGAACCTCATAAAAGGCTTAAAAATCCACATACTTTAAAATGTATTAGCTGTTAAACTTTGGTTTTGTTCAGATAGTTTTTACATACACATTTTCATGCATTATGGAAGTTTGGAGGTCTAGCTTTACATACTTAATGTTTAACCTTCCAGGCATATTTTTGACTTCTTACCCCCTCTAAGTGAGTGTTAATTCAAACTAGTCAAGAGGGCACGAACCTGAACAGAAGATCTCTTTTCCAATGTTATTTTCTCCAGACCCTTCAAAGATAAGGTTAGATATATATGTCTGATCCAAATGTGGTGCAAGCAGTTAATGGCCCTCAAAGCACTAGTATAGCACCTTGAGGCCAGAGTTGATGAACTGAAGGAGCAGGGAAATATGGATGTCTCTACAGAAACAACAAAGCAGTCCTACATCAGAGCTGGCTATTCTTACCGTGCAGCAGGGAGCACAGCACACATAAGTGGAGTTGGGGGGAAGGTCACTATTTTAAACATATCGAATATAACAGAGAGAGAAGACTACACTGTAAAATCTACTTACATCGATTATACCCATATGGATACAAGCCCAAATGACAGAAAACAAAGATGTTAGAAGCATCATTGTGTTAATCATCTCTTGATCAAGGAATGAACTCTGCACAAGGTGTTTTATCTAAGGTCTTTTCCTCATGTGTTTAAACAGTGACTAGTACAATGACAGCATGGTCTGCAAATAAGGCTGCTGCGTATTACTGTAGCCTGAATATTTTTCGTACGCATTATTTATTCTGAGCATTGTTCTAACATCTACAATCCCCASTCATGGGGCAGGACCCCACTGAGAAAACCGAGTCTAATAAAACAGCAGTAACAGGCAACTTCAGCCCTTTGTATATAAATTAGATCGCTTAATACTGTTACAGCCTGAAGATGAGCACAACTCCATCTGTGCACAGCTTTCTGCATTTGTGTGTGACCAGGTGCTTAACGCCTGAGCCATCATTTGCTGCCTTCCCGCAGCAGGGAGGCCCAGCTGGGAGCTCCCACTGTGACTTCAGCATAGCTTACCAGGGAGATCTAAAAACTGGGATGCAGCCCCCGTGGCTAACAAACTTGGACAAATCCAACTGAATGTTCTGAGAGGCTAGGAAAGTTTAGAAGAGGGATTTTCGAACTGACTGCTGTGGGGACATTACTGACTTTATTCATGGCCAGCAAAAAGAGTGAAAAAAATAGCTGATACAGAAAGATGGACCCAAAGAAAAGTAAGATCAAATTTGAATATTAAAAGCAAAAGATGTAAAGTAAAATAAAATAAAATAAAAATATTTAGTTCTAAGAATCAACAAAACAGGGAGGCTGATGCCTTAGAATAATAGAAAATAARGGGCACCAGAAAGGTACAGAAGCTAAGTCCAAACCAACTGAATTGCTTTTGGCAGGACACTGCACTGAGGCAATACCTGGCCCAACTACCTCTCTCTRGAGTAACTGAAGCAGGGTGTACCTAATGCAGAATGTCACAGAGGTGTGTCTGGGGCTGTGAGCTGTCTCTCTCCATTTCTTCTCTTGCAAGAGTAGGCATTTGGCAACACAAATCCTTGCAGTGCTCCTTAGCACCTTGACAGGAAAGATAGCCCAGTGCCTGCACGAACCATTTTGGATTTCCTCCCTCCCTGGAGATGAGAGCACTCCAAGTTTGCAACTTACACTTTGATTAAACTTATCAAAAAATAAGATAATATTTGTTGTAAAACAAAGAAGAAATTTATTACCTAGTCTCCAGATCAGACTGTTAGCTATAGCACCAGATACAAAAGGTCAGAAGTAAAACCCAATTTTAGTCTAATCTTGCTTCAATTAAAGTTTTCTGTTTACCAATGGAATACTTTTCTAATTGCTTACTCTCGTTACATGGGATTTCAAGATGTATTTGACACACTGGAGACAAAGGTTAAGGTTAACAAACATAACCTGTCTCCTGAATGCCACTGCCAGTGATCAGTAATTTTATCTTACCTCACCCAAGAGTATGTTCATTTTCAATTCTAGTCTGAGCTGCAAATATAAATGTTCTTGCTGGTTCTGCTGACCGGCTGTCTTGGGTATCATCTTCACACCTATCAGTCAAAAGATATATGGGCTCTCAAAAACCTGTTAGTGGCTTCTTCCTGATCATTTTGGGTGTAAAAGAATTATTCCCTCTTTACACCTGCCAACTGGCTGTTTATCCTCAGTCTGATCTGTTCATTATATATAGGTTATTGATTCATWTATGTCCAATATTATGAGATTGGTGATACATACTTTCTCTTTGGTTCATGACTTATTTCACTAGCTTTCTGTGCTGGTATGTGTGACTTTTGTAACAGTTATTTCTGGAGTGCAGGGCCAATGCATTCTGCAGCAGGTCCCACAGTTCTGGTCCTCATGTTCCTCATAGGTTTCCTACCTATGGGACTTGGGATGGTGCATGTCTGCTCCAGATATGTAGCTAGGACACAGTCAGCTAGGGTTCTGCATCTGGGAATGAGAACATCCTCTCAGAAACATGGATAGATTGGGGTTGGTTAGAGGAGGAAATACATATTAAGTGCAATAGCACATGGAGACAAGCTAATCTTCATGCAGGTATCCTTAGGGAACTTCCGCTGAGCAGAATACAAAAAAAGTTATCAACCTAAAATTATCCACTACTGCAGGGGACCTGGGGGCATTGTTAATTTGTGTTTATCCTTCAGAAAGGTATTGGGGTGATCCTGGAAGCCAGGTGCTAGTAAGGTTTTTTAAAAAAAAGTGCTGAAACAACTGCAACAAGAATAAATTACACATGTTAGGGACAAACAAGCACAGGTCCTACAAAGGAAGATGTGTCACTGTCATCTATTTAGCACTTTGGGGATTGTAAACAAAACTGAATGACAGAGAAACAGCAAATATTTGTATGGGCTTCTAAAGCTTTTGACAAAAGAAACTAGATCTTGAAGTCAAACAATGTCATAGATTAGATACTGACTTGAAGACAAGAAAGTATAAATGAGGGAACAGTTTTCAATCTGATAACTAGATGGGACTGAAACCTACCAGTTATTCTGCTTGTGGTTTTCTTAATTTATCTTGTACAGTCTTCAGATTAGGAATATTCTTCTAAAGCACCTGACTAACAAGACCTCCCTCTTGACTGGAATTTCCATATGCTCACTTGAGTAAATTTAGATATCTAAGTTTAACCTCAGATTTTATAGTTACYGAATTTTTGTGCTGGCAAGGAGAAATCTCCTCTAGCTATGAAAGTCACCTTCCTCTTTCTGGAATTACAGTGGTGATACTTCTTAAAAGTAGGGGGCAGGGGCCAGCAGATGGAAAGTGTAAGAAGTTCTGCCAGTCATGAATCCAATGAACACTAGAAAAGGAGTTTCCAGGTTGATTCTTAAACTTAAACTTCCAAAAAGATTAAAAAAAAATCCAAGAAACTTGTGCTGAAACATAAGAAGTCATCCTAAACTCTGTAGTCTCTTGTGTCTCACTCAAGCAGAGCACACAGAAAAGCTACTCACTGCACAGAAAGAGCGGGGGAAGACGAGAGATGTACACCGACTGCAAAGACAAATGAAAAGTAAACCAGAGCAAGTCGCAGTAACTGTGACCTGAATGAAGGAGATAAACGATAGGGGTGCCTCCAGTACTGCTATCATTAACGCAGCAAAGAGGAGAAGATATATCTTGGATCTTTTACTACATGAAACTACTCAATCAGCATGCCTGAAACTTACCAGCAAAACTCACTGCTGTACAAGAGAAGTTTAAAACAGTCAGGAGTACGTTTTGCTTCTCTGTCTATGCAACATCAAACATTTCTTTAAAGTACCGTCTCTCACTGAATAAGCCAACCCTTGAGACAGACTAAGACCATACTCCCAAAATAGGCAAAATAGGAACAAACTGGCAAGCTGTTTTCTGCATTAATATTTTGGCTTGTCACCTCCCTCAGCGATTGATGGTAACTTTTGAAAATAAGCTAACTGTTCTTTACACCTCTGGGTTTAACGAAGATCACATATCAGAGCTTCATGACCAAATTAACGTAAGGTCTATCCCCTTCCCTAAGGCCCCTTCCCTGGCATTATTATTGTTGCTAATATTGTAAGTGTGGTGTGAAATGGCCAATTCACACGTGTGCCATGTTTTGCACATTGCCTGAACCTGCTGGAACATGATTTTCGTAAGAATGATGAGAGTAATAAACATCATCTGGCAGAGGCTTGCAAAATCTGCACACATTTTACTCACGCAGTAATGGGCCATAAAACTCTTAGAGAACTGCAGGAGAAAAGCAATGTACATACACATGCATAAATTAAAAGAAGAAATGTGAAGTCAGTGGAACGCTACTCTTCTAGACATTTAGAAAAGGCACGTATAGCAGAAGAAAACTACATACACTCAGTAGCACTCACATAGCCAGATAAATTACAGCGTACTGGTTTCTAAAACCAGATTTTATGGGMGAGTTCTCAGTGATCCAATCTCAGCAGTTGCCTCAGCTACATTTGAATCCTCCACACGGGCTGTAGCAATGTTGCGACAGCAACTATGCAGGCAGAAGAAAGTCTTACAATGTACTCCTACTAACCTATTACATGGATTACTTGTACTTTCACTGGATGACCAGTAGGGAGGATCCTCAGGATTTACTCTGCTTCACTAACCAAGTTTAAACCTTACTGGAAGGGTTTCAGATTTTTTACAGCCTTTAGAGAAACGTAGAAACCATTTGCATTTTTTCGGAAAACTAGTCTGATGCCAGTTAAAGCTTTCCAATTGTCTTCTCACTAGCACTGAAAATCATCAGAAATGTTAGAGATCACAACAGCTACCTCTTTGCTACATACTGCTGAATGTTTTATGTACCAACTGTGATGACAGCATGGGAAGTCCAATGCTTTGTAGTCTTGGCACCCTCATATGACTTGCTTTTGGAAGAGCTACTGCTAAACTGCCATGGTCCTTCCAGAAGCACACGTAATAGGAATTGCTGTCATGCAAAGATAACTTTCTAGGATAAGGAGGTATCTGACAGCATTACGTCACTGACACACAGCTGGATTTCCTCCAAACCAATGTCCAGTCAGAGGGATAATAAAATTGCTGTGGATTATTTCTAAAGCTGAGAGATGAAATTCAACTTTTATGCTAGAAGAATTCCACCAGATCAGGAAGGTCTTGGTAACTTGTGTGTAGAACAAGCAAGAGTGGGGAAAAGACTTCAATTTTTTTTTAAGTGAAAACTCTGATCACCTCTCTCAGTTATTCAGATTACCTACTTACACTGTCAGTGCAGCAGGGCAAGTTTTTGCTTACCAAGTAACCAATTTGAAGCCTGAAATCGTAAAGTAATTGACATTCTGCATGCTGCTGCTGCTTCAAAGAGACTGGGGGACTGCAGCTCCTGGTATCGCCAGCAGCGTGTAGCAAGTATTTTCTGCTTTTGCTGAGAAGCTCTGAACATGCAGAGAAACACTGACTGGATGACAACTAAGGTAACTGGTGCAAAAAGCACGCTTTTGCCATGAAGTTAACGAAAGCAGAGTCTTAAGTGCACAGGAAAACAAAAGTCTTCTGGTTTGCTTTCTCGTTTTAGGAAATTAATTTGGATCGTGAAAGTAACACTTGAACACTTAAAGAGGATGAGCTCTGAATCAAAACCAGTAAATCCAGGGGAGGAAAAAAAAATGGAAGAAAACACATTTTTGGCACTGGAACGACTGCAATCAACAGGGCTTAACCAAACAACTCCCCTTTCTCCTGTTCTGTGTTAGAGATGTGGTATTCAGCCACAGCCTTCCTTCATTGCTTCTGAATAGCTTCTAGTCCTTGCTATCTCCGACAGAATTTTGCTTTGAGAGTTTTTAACTACTAGTGACTAGCAACAGGTCAGCTAAGTGACTAATTCCTGGTGTAGAAACAAACCAAATGTGTCTTCTTCAATGAAAAGTTGGGTAGGACACAAGAAAGCTTTGTCATGTGTTTTATCTTGTTCCTCCTTGAATGTCGACTACGTTAAAGTCCCATACCAAGTTTCACACCAAGCACTGCTAGATGGAGGAACTCTTCCACMCATGCGTTTTCAAATGTTCCTCCAGCTGCCCAGTGGCATGTGTGCTATGGTCTCACACAAACTGTCAACTATCAACAGAATCTAGATTTTTCATTGTACTTTTGCTGAGACTTGCTGGGTCTGGTTTTAATGTATTTATTTGCTCTTTCTCTTGTAATAAAATTGAGGGCCATGCCACATAGGAGAGGTGACAGAACGCATTCCTGTTTAACACTACCATGACTTCTGAAACATGGGCTCTTTAATGCTCATGTGAACTCCTGATCATGTCTTTCATTTCTCTTTTACGTAACACAGTGTTTTAAGAAGTCCAGTTAAGACAACTGTGAAACATTTTCTTTAGCTCTATGAAATGCATGGGTAGATTTTGTCTTTCAGGCTCTTTTCTATATTATTCTCAGAGTGAAATCRGATTAACATATGCTTTTCTGAAGTCAAATATATCTTCCCTTAATGTCTCCTGAGGGGTTTGTCTTAGTTCAAGATGGTATTACAAAGAAGTAATTATAACTGAAAAAACTGCAACACCTTTGCAATCATTCCAACAACTTAGATCAACTTTTATTCAGTACTTTGACTACAAGGACAGTATTTCATTATTGTGATAACTTTTTCCAGTCCCCTTCTTTGCTGAGATGTTCTGGGAACTTAGCAATGATAAAATTATCTCAGACAGTCAACATTTTCCCAGCGATAAGGCTTCACTTGCACTTTTCCAAAGTTTTATCTTTTTATTGCATCTTAAAAAAAAAAAAAAAAAGCCCCAAAAAACTATTAGAAACCAATATCAGTTGAAAAGTAGAAATGTCGGCAACAGTCCTCCAGAGAACCTAGTTTATCTTCTATGGGGCAGAACAGCTCTGTAGTTTATGAGTTTTGCAGGTTCAGAAATAATTTCCTCAGAAGCTTCAGTATCCTACCCTACAAGAACAGAATTCTTTTGGGGCTACTGTGATAGGTAGTGTGATACACAGGAGTTTCCTAAGAATATATGTATGATCAAAAGTTATCTAATGGTAAAAAAAAAAAATCACGTTTTGAGATTTAGAAGAGAGAATTAGTTGGGTATGACTAAAAATCTACCTGATCATTAACTATAATATCAGTATAAGGAAGAAACAGACTGACAATAAAAAAGAGAAGGAAAAAGAAACACTTTTTTCAGCATATTCTTAATTGTGTTTTTTTGCTACTCTATTAATATTTAATAATATTAACCACCATATTAATCATATACAGAGAGACTGTTCTGAACTTTAGGAAAAGTGGTTTTTTGGTTCTCCTGCTCTGAGCTTCTCAGTTTCTTTGTCTTCCTACTCTAAATTATCCTGTCTCCAAGTCTCACACTCCATTTTGTAACACAAGAAAGTTCTGTCTTATGGAATTTCCAAAAGACAGACATATATTATTTACATCTGTAGCTACCATAAGAAAATGCCTTTTTTTTTTTTTTTCAGTATCTCTTTCTTCAGTATTTTCAGTGCAGTTTCATGAATAAGCACACACTATGAAAAAGACCCCTACCAGGAAATACCACAAGAAAGCAGGAAGGTCTTTTCATGTTAACTAACTGTTAAGCATGTTTAGTCAAAAAAAGAAAAAGCCCACAGGAATGCTTTTTGTTGTGGCATTCATTAAGAACAAAGGCATAGGCCAGTCTCTCAGGCAGCCAGTTTTGACAGATTTGAAACCCATGCAGTTTCATTAACCCTGGCTCTYGCGAATATACCCATTGCAGTAATATATTGTGTGGTTAAAGACTATCCATCAAAATGATGGTATGTTTAAAACTGGATCACAATTCCTTTAGATTAAGAGGTTCCTTTATGTTGCAAAGTGTTCCAAAGTACAAAATGAGAAGTACCACTGCAAGTGGATTTGTTCTAAAGTGCTTTTAAATATACATTTTAATTGCTACTCTTACTTTATCTAATCATCACCAGAATTACTGAGTCTCAACACATTTGATAACGTTAAGAAGCCTTGTGGTAATGAACCTAGGTAATGTTTCATCCAAGTCAGAAAGCRTGTCAAAGGGCAGTATATTTGACCATTGGTTTAACTACAAGGCAGTTAAAATATTTTCATCTTTCCAAATTTGCATGTCTAAAATAAACACAATGAAAGAACACTCAGATATGCAGGGTGAACCACTTAATTTCTACAGAGGTTTTGAAACAGTGATATTTTGAATCCATACTCATAAATGTTAAAATAAAATTGTCTAGCTACTGATTGAACACCAAAATCAAGTGGGTTGCAAACTACAAGCATAGATGTCAAAAGTACAAAAAGTGGTATTGAATAACCTGACATACTATTGCTTTGTTCAACAACTGCCAAGTTGAACTGAAAACCTTTGGCTGCCCTAAACCATGTGACATCGCTGAAGTTATGCCAGTGGCTATGTAGGATCAAGCCCTTAATACTGTAAAATGGTAATTCCATCTCACAAAACAAGAAATACTGCCTCCTCAGAATTGCAGGGAAGGAGAATATTGGGTCTCCAGTATGTATGTAATACAGATAGGCCTATACTCACATGGCCTAAATTCCTTTTAAGTCATTGTGTCTACAATTTCCCATGGGCTCAGCACCTTTTAACGTCTAGATAAGAGCCAATAGGTAATGTAAGGCACAGGGACAAAGTGAAATTTAAACTGTGTGAATGTAGRCACTATTGAAAACAGGTGATATTATTATCTTCTTTTCACCTGTGTAATAGAAACATTTTCTATAGCTTGTTGTTTGACATTAATGGATAACATGTATGAGGAAAGCCCACTCCATCTGTCTGAGAGTTTTCTTATTATTTGTCCCAGAGGTAAGAACTGAAAGCTACAGCATTTACTCATTATGGTTGCAGTGACTGGAGCATGGGAAAGCATAAAATACAGATTTAAGAACAGACTCCTGATAAAGAGATATACTGGATCTAAATTACAATATGGCCTGAGTCTAACACTGTTGAGTAAAAGATTTTTCTTGCTATGAGACAAATAAACAGGCACCAAACCAGCCCATTTTGAAACATATGTCAAGTATTTTCTTAAGCTTCCAAACCCTGTAAATTTCAAAATATGCCTGAGGAAAAATAAAATTTACCACACATAATTTTTTGCATGTTAAATTTGTAAGCCATTGTTTTTTATAAATTGAGATGCTTTTCTCAGAACACAGTTGTTTAAATTTTATGCCTTTATACTAGATCCTGAGAGATTTAGGGAATACTTGAACTCACTTCTGGAAAGGACCACCCTAGGTCTTTATAAGAATTATTTATTGTAAACAGGTAGCATGGTTTGGTTTTCTCTTTTTTTGCAAAACATCAGTGAGCAGGTTCTTGTTTCAAAGAAAACATTAATTATTTACAAACATTGGCTGAATAAAAAAAAACAGATCTCAGACTATACTGACGAACATTTGCTTCAGTACTTGCTCCTTGTTATTCCAGTCTACCTGGACAAATTTTCAAAATAGGAAGTGAGGACTGATCCTGAAAAACCCAGATGTGTGGTAGCTTAACAATGTTAAGCAAGGAGTAACCAAYAGAGATTTGCTATCTGGTGCAGAAATACCCCTTGTTCTGTATGAAAGTCAGGATTGAAATGAGGTAAAACAGAGTCGCAGCAGAAGACCACACTTCAGTCCTTGAGGAAAAGCACTTCATTGAGACTGTGAGGCTGCAGAGACTACAMAGAACTCTATAGCGTTGCCATTTGTACGAGCAAAAAGCAATTTGAATGGGACCAAGAATATAATTAAAACATAATCACAAAAAAATTTCATGAATGTATGAGTATTTGATCAAATCCCATAAAAATGAAACAGCATCAGCTGCCAGCTTCTCTCTGGCAAATCACTTGATGTGAAGACAACAGCCTGAAGTAGCTTTATGAACCTGAGCTCTCATACTGGCAAATCACAAAAACACTACACTAACTTGTTATGAATAATGCTTTCCAATTCACAACAGAAAATGCATAGTCCCCAAAAAAGGACAGTATCTTACTCCTTAAATCCTTTGATTATTTAAAAAGGAAAAAGTGTCTCTACCCTGTATTATAGTTATTAAAATCTTTCAGTATTTGTCTGCATTGCCTCTCATTTCTATGTGATGTTTCCTTAACGTGTCACTTTCATTTTATTTTAAAAACTACTCCTATGACAGTGCATATTTCTAAGTGCTGGCTGAGCCAGGTAAAGCGTTAGCAGATGATTGATTCCCATCATCATGGGACTGATTCTAAATACCTTTGGTATTTAAATAGGAACTAGCCATTGACTCTGTAATCCCTTGCGTCACATTTGTCCTGCGAAAAGATAACGACAAAAGGCTAGTACAGTATTTGTCAGGACACCCTCCCGTCTCCTCTATCCCCACAGGCAGTGACTGTAAATGTCTGTGACTTCAGGCGAGTTCGTGTTGTGATATTACTGTGCGCATTCCCAGAGGGAGCTCTGCGAAAGGACATTTGCATTCATGTTAAGACAGAGAATTCAGCCGCCTTCCACAGGCACAGACTGCCCAAGACAAAATGACTGACTGCTACATGGAGAGAAAGCTGAAGGACATAAACATACTGCAGTATGTTTGGTCAGACTAAGGCCCTTTTCACAAGGGATTGAACAAAACAAATAACTGAAATAGGAGATACGTGTGCTGAGGCCTCATTGCTCAGGTAAATGAACTGATTCTGTGTTTCAAAACTTGTCAAATACATAACCTTTATTTTATTTTTTATTATTAAAACTCACAAAGAAGTTATTTCTTTAAATGTGAGGTTATAGACTACTGATCTTGACACTGATGAAGTTCTGGGTTACTCGAGGTCAAGGACAGCCAACTTCTACAGGCATAGGCGCCATTCTCTTCCCCTCCAGAGAGCAGTTTGGTAGCTGAACCGATACAACGTCAGGACATACTTGACTTTGCAAGGCTGAGCAGGTCCATGTGGATCCACTCAAGGGTCTCTGAACTGTCCTCCTCAGGGTCACAGGTAGAGGAGGGCTCAGCCCAGGATGCAGGGAGCCAGCCCGAGGCCAGCACTGCCCACAGGGCAAATCCAAGTGGGTATGCACAAAACCAGCTTGGATATATCAGGAATCATTAGCTGGGGCATTCCTGCCTCCATTTTCAGCTGAGGCACAGTTAACTATTTCTGGGCCAGGGTCTAAACCACTGTCACCCCTTTGCCTACCCCAGCTGCTTCTCCTTTGTACACCACCCACTCTTTACTTCCTCACCTGTGCACTTCACATCCTCTGCCACTGCACTCTCCTGTATTATTTACTATCACTCCCATGTAAACTCCAATGTCTCATCTCTTCCTTCAAAAACCTGTAACAGAGCAGTCCAGCACAAAGAACAGGGTCTCAACATTTTGGGGTGAGCCTCATTGCCATTAGCACCTACCTGTCACTCAAACACTGGTTTTTCACTCATCTGGACACATAGCCCCTGGCCTGTGCTGCTCCCTTTCAACATACAGCCTATAGTATGGACACAACTGGCACTTGTATTCTCCCTTGCAGTTAAATGCTTGTATCTGTCCATCTTACTGGTATGCCTTTYTAACCTTTCTAAATTAAAATCAACTACAGCTGCATAAACCTCTTCACGAAAGTGTTACGTTTACTCACAGAGCTGGTATGTTCTAGCAATGCAACTACTGTATGTAAGCAAGGTCTAAATATGGTAATTTTATAATATCAATGAAATCTCAACAAACTAAACACTTTATTAAGATTAAAAAAAAAAMCCAAAAVCAAAACACTAGCTAATGAATGACAGAAAAACCAAACACATACAGGCACTGCAAATCATGCACCCAAGCACCCCTTTCGCACCCCACTGTGCGGAAATACYGATATGTTAAAACAGCACAACCGTACTCAGTCTTGATCCTGTAAACACTTACAAATGTATTTATATTTTACATATAAGAATTTGAAGGAAAAAATCCTTCTTGTTAAAGGTGCAAGCACATAGAGCCAGTAATGATTTTCACTATCATTTGATATTTGTTTGTTATTAAGAATCATATCAATATCTGCCTTGAATCATGACTCTCTATTTAGCAAAATTCCATTTTATTTCCCTATAGAACAGAAAGGCTGATGAGAAATTGCTTAAAAGACCATCTCCCTCAGTAACCAATTCCAGACAGCTTGTATGACATTTCCCTGGGAATGCAAAGGAAAAACTGAAAAAAAGAGTAAATTCACTTGGGGCCTCTCCTCCAAGCTATGAGCGAATGAATCCCTGTTTGTGGTTCCGCTGCAGGCTTGGAATATGGTAAAGTTGTGGGATTAGCACAAATCAGACATTCCTGTCTCAAAACTGAAAACTTTACTTAGCATATTCAGAAGAAGAAGAAGGCGCAAATAGAAGAAGTTTTGAAAAATACCATTCTGTAATTTAAATCTGTCTGGTGTGGGTCTAAATACACAGTTCTGGCCATTTTCAAAGAATGTCAGAATGGGTATTTACCATGGGCACATCTGCATAAGATTATGCACAGACAGAACATCCTCCTTAACAAAAAAAAAAGTGTTATGGTCCTTTAGATATATTTTTGTTCTGTATTAAATGAATGTAACAAAATACTTGTGAAAGCTCAATAAATATGCACTCTTTTGATACAAAAGAAAAATTTCATTTCTGAATTAATACAGTAACACAAGCTTGTGGAAGAAAAAATATTGCTTTGGAGACTGTTTTCTGAAGGACAATCAGCAAGTCATTACTTTTAAACCTCCAGAAAGTACTGTTAATACCATATACAGCCGAATACTGAATGGCATAAATGACACTACAGAGGACAAATAGTAGCATAAAAAGCCAGCATTTACCAATTAGTCAGTCTACATAAAAGCGTACACTGTGATATGGCAACTACAGAAGAAGTACTTACTAAAAGGCATGTAAGAGGCATAAAACCAAATGAAAATGCAGCACCAGAAAGTATGAGAGAAACATTTTAATGTGTACACCTACAGAGAGCAAAATATACACCAGAAGTATATAATCAAACACTGTTTGCTTAAGACAGCATACTGAACAGACCAAGGGAGAAGAAAACCAGGAACTAGCATATGTAATCTGACTATATAATAAACATAATGACTAGTGTATTTGAGATTTGCTGTTATTACCTCTAATTTGCTAGCCAGACTGTCTTTTCTCTAACACATTCAGTATGTGACACTACACTAGAAGTATGCAATATTGCAAATCCTTTTAATGGACTTCTTGGAAGTTTCGCATAAAATCAGAAACAGGGAACTTAGATTTTAATTAATATAGCATAGGTGTCATATCTTTCCCACAGATTCAGGCACTGGTAGGAAATTCAAGAAGACATCTGGTTGAGTTGGATTTTTTTCAGTTCAAGCTCTGTACCACTGAAAAYATTTGGGTCACAGAAATCTTTTTTCTGGATAGCAAAGAATTTCATTTAGAAAATTAGTTTTAAAATCTTCCAAGTATTTGCAGCTAAAAGAAAACATGTTTTGGCCATGGCTTTCAGCAAGCTAAGCCGTTTTGAATTCTGCAGGCTTGGTATGTCATTGCAAAGACACATCAGATTTGATTATGTTGTCGYGTTGCATCCCTCAGCAGTTCATTGACAGACTGCAGGCTCTTGATCCAGTTTTTGTGCTTCTTTCTAAGTTTCTCTTTGAAAGCTCCAGGGCCAAACAACTGTGGATACTGACAGCATTTATTTTCATGTGAATAAGGCCCTCACTATTTAACTGACTCTTGGACCCTGTTTTGTGGAAGACACAGGACATGAAGAGCCAGCCTATCAGTGCCACACAATACTTACATTATTCGGTTCCACCAGTATTTTGGTTACACAAAGTCTGACATTGTGAAATGTTGAGGGTGAACCCCCACATCTCAGTTAAACCAGTAGTATAAGAAGCTCCTTTAGGTAAGGATTTTCAATTCTGTTTAAAACTTACTCTTATTCAGGCTTTAAATGGTATCTACAGAATCAACCCTTCAATATGCCTGTGTAGACTGTTTTAAATACTTTAGAAGTTGCTGCCAGTTTACTGGCAATTAATTTTCAGATGCCTTCATATAAAGCCAGTGGGGATCATCTAAACATCCACACTGATCTCTGCCTAAGAGACATCACACTTAATGAGCTCTGATCACACAGGTTCTCTTACCCTGTGCCATTTGAGTTACATAAAGTAAAAGCAACATATCTAGATTTCAAAATTAATTTCAACATAGTCAGGACATAGAGTCAAAATGTTGCACGGGCCAGGCCCAGGTAAGACTATTTTAGCCATGCCCAGAACACAAGCRTATTACAATTTTAAGACACGATTTACCCCAAGCTAATGTCTCAGAGGTTGTTCAACATCTCAAATTAAGTCCTTCAAATTAAGGACTGATACCTTCCCTATGTTTCTTTTTTTCTGGGGAATACAGCTGATGTAACTACATCTAGATTATTTTCAAGCTCATTTCCATAGGAAAATGAGCTGTATACCGTCAAAGATCTTTCCGTCATAATATGCAGCAACAAAGAGGTCAAACTTCTCTAGCTTTTCCTTAGATTTTGAGGCCATTAAATGAGTGTGGGATCCTCATCCTTCCTCTATTGATTAGTAACAGCTCCTAGGGAGATTTCTCTTCAAAGGCACTTTCAGTTTTCCTACTGTGCCTGAGTTTTAATCAGAATCTAAGAGTATGAATGCCGCTATTAAGCCTCTGCTATAGGGCCTTAATATGTGTCGCTTTCACTAAGCAATATTATCACACTAATGTTAGCACTTACCCTTATGTAACAGGATATTGGTTTATGTCTGTTATTAGAGCCACCTGCCTTTTTAAAAATAATTTTGGCAAAATTAAGCTTAAATCTAAAAAATTCTTTTAAAATGCATGAAAGTTTCCTTGTTCTTCTAAATGCAATGTAGTCAACCAGGTTATTTTTAGCTTTCTTTTTTGACATTCTGAATTTTCCCCTCCCCTTTTTTTTATTATTCTAATAGTTATCATTATGTATCATATCAATATGAGGCATGCRGTATTTTGTGGTAGTAATCAAACAGTATCCTTCCAGTACTTAAAGGGGGCCTGCAGGAAAGATGTATCACTACAGAAAGTATTGATAGGAAGTGTAGTGATAGGACAAGGGGTAACAGTTTTAAACTGAAAGAGGGCAGATTTAGATTAGATATTAGGAAGAAACTCTTTACTGTTAGGGTGGTAAGGCACTGGAACAGGTTGCCCAGAGAAACTGTGGATGCCCCATCCCTGGAAGGCCAGGCTGGATGGGGCTTTGAGCAACCTGGTCTAGTGCAAGGTGTCCCTGACCATGGCAGGGGGTTTGGAACTAGATGATCTTTCAGGTCGCTTCCAACCCAAACCATTCCATGATTCTATGAGTCTATAAAGTTAACTTTATAAATAAAGAAAAAGTACTTGTGGTCAAATACCRTAATTGAACTAAATTCATCACCATGAAGAAATGTTTAGAATGAACCTTATAATCTCTGTCCCACCCAATGAAAAGATTTCATTCAGCTACAAGATGGCATTCGGCTGTTATAAGACTGCCATTCTCAACAAACCAAAGGCCTACTTAAATYTCATTTCTTAACAATATGTTTTATGGAACTGGGATGTTTGTCCTATTTCACCAGCATCTTTAGTATCCTTGTGCAACCAACATGTTCTGCTTGCTCTCTCTCCTTTTAAATACACTTTCCATTTTCATTATCCTTGAGTTCAACACCACTTATACAAAACAATAAAAAAAGTTGCAGTAACATATGTAGTATGGCAAAAGAAATGCCTAGGTCTATCTCCCTGTAGTCACATCATCTAATCCCTTCCATAAAATTCCTCTCTTGCTCCTTCTTGAAAGCAGTTAGATTTCTTACCCCCACTGCTGTACTTTAGCCTATTTCTTACACATCTGACTGTTAAAAACCTCTTCTTTTCCACCTGCTCATGGCTTCTTTATGTCTGTTCATTATTCTGCCAATATCATAATTCATCTTAAAAATCTTTCTGTCCATAGCTTTATAGGTCTTTCCATGTAAATSTATTCCTTATCCCCACCTCTACTGCTGGCTGATGACCAACATGCAGCTTACGCTGGCAACTTGCTGTTACACTGTCAGTAAGTTTCATCAATTAGTCACTCATCAGTTACACTKAGGATTGTAACAGAGAAGTCAAAAAGTACAACAGATCCAGAAAAAGAAAGTTACTTCATTCACAGTACCAGAACTGACCCACAGAGGTACAATCCAGTCATATCAGTAATACACTTTTATCCCGACATATAAATTGTCCTTTGGCATCAGCAGGAAACAAACAAAGATGAACTCATGMAGGATAATTTGGTTCTCATTAGTCAAGCTCCTTATAAATTTCCACCTCCTGTGCTCTACAATATTTTTAGCTGCTCATTGGCACAATATTAAGCCAATTCCAAAAAGGTCCAAAGTGTATTTGTTCCAAAGACAAAAACCTGTAGATAACTTCCAAAATAAATTACTCCTCAGTTAGCTGAAAGTCTCTGTCCATGTTCATTTTGTGTGTTTTGCAATCTGTTTTTTTTCTAAAATTTTTAGAAGCTAGATGACAATTTCAGATCTTAAGGTGCAAATGCAAATGTTCAGGACAGACATGGACCACAGGATTCTGCCAGAGTTCACTATTATTGCAGAGCCTTTTTTATTATTATTATTATTATTATTTTCATTTTCAGAGCAGTTCAGCAATTCAAAACTAATTCCCAACACTGAGCCCTTGGACAACTCTGAGCTCATCTAACTTTTGAGTACTGAATGAGGTCGGAAGTGGAACTGTATCTTATCTCCAGAAACTATTCAGAAGTCTCTTTTGGACTTAACTTCTTACCTAAGTTCTAAACTGCTTAATAGAGATTAAATTAATAAACAGGGGGGGAAAATGACAAGTAGGATACAGTTTTGAACCTATTGCCTAGTCTTGGCAATACCCATTCCTTCTGCCAGAAGTTTGGGGCTCAATGTGCCTTCTTACAATGTCAATTTAATTAAGCAAATGATMCAGTTAGGATTCATTCAGCTAGGATACAACATCTGGTTTTGTATATTTGGGAAGATATAAGAGTCTCTTACATGATTCCTCCAATTCTTTCCTATACAGACTACAACTACACTATCATACAAGGTAGGTCTGAACTTTTGAATGTTGGGAGTCTGAATATATTTGAATTCACCTCAGAGAAAATAGCTTGGAATTGTGAATTCATTTGGGTAAATCATTGGTTTCTCCCTGACATACATTTCTATTTCCATTATGGCAATATAAATGAAAACAAGCACAGTTAAAGATTTTGAAGGTTAAAACATGTAGCATCCACTGATGGGAATGAAATCAAACTTAGAAATCACTATATGCATATGTGTGTATATATATACACACACATATATGGGTGTGTATGTATGTATATATGTGTGGGGAGAGAAAGGGAGAGATGTGTACATATATACGTGTGTCTGTATGTGTATATGTACATATATATTGCCAAGCATAAATACTGAGCTGGTAGGTCATATGTCTCAGATCCTTCATACTTTATGCAATGTAATGATAGCATCTGAAGTACTTAGTGCTTTGCAAGTCCTAACAAATAACAAGAAAGCATGTTTTTTTCCTGCTTCATTAGAGACACTAGTAGTTAATGTTTATAGAATATCAATAATGCAGTTTGCAGTTCTGCATAATTAAAGGCACCCTATGTTAATAAAATAACTTGGAGAGAAAATGTAAAACACAAGACATAAATCCTCTGATGCCTTTGGCCTAATCTCAGACAAGTTTAATTACAATGATATCGCTGTACTGTACCCTACAAAAATATTTTTTTGTCACTTAAACCTATCAAAGTACACGCCCATTTATGACATTTGTGAGGAAGAGCAAACAATATAATGGCCCACAATTGGATACTTAACAGTTTATGGATTACTAGAATACACATTTGCAATAGAAGCTCATGGAAATGGAGGAAGCTTTCTGACACAAAGAGCTACAATCCATTATTTTAAGGATCTTCTGATAAATGAAAGAAGCCAGGAAATTCAGAGACAGAAGTAAAATGCCATCTTTATGCTGCCTTAGACTCTGATGCCTATACAGAGAGAAATCTTTTTATGCCTTTTAAGCAGAACTTTCTATTGATTTCAGTAGGAAAATTTGTGTCCAGCAGGAAAGTGACTGGACCTGTCCTATGGAAAATGAAATAAACCGAGTTTCTGAGATTCCTCTGTAATGATAATCTGCAATATCTTGGTATGATGTTTTGTCATTTCTTTGTGACACTACTATTTTATTGCAGTGCACTATTAGTAGAGACAATAATTTAATGTAGCTTTCTGGACCATTGATTTAATCTTAATTTAATAGTTGGGCAGTTCATTGTTGTTTTGGGGTTTTTTTGAGGGAGGGAAAAAAAACAGAAGAGCAGAGATGGATTCTGCTCTGACCCTCTTTCTGCTTCTCTTAGAAGGAAGGAAAAAATCTCAACAAATAGTGCACCTGAAAGCCAGTACTTATGGGCTATACTTTGTTCATGTAGGGCTCAGTCTACAGCCTCCGTGAGTCACTAACAAATAATCAAACTTTACTGAAAAAGTGTCCCAGCTCCAAGTCACGCAAAGCAATATGATGATGATAATAAACAAAAGCAAGTACTGTAATAATGTCATAATCCCTCACATGCACCACCATCAAAGACATAAATAATAGAAAATGTCAAAATAAAGAAAAGTGAGATGAAGGAAGTTACTATGCAGATGGGGGAAGAAATCAGGAAAAAAATCATGAACAAAAAATAAGTGGTTCTTTTTTATTCATAAGTAGTTGAAAGAAATTTACTGAAGAAGTAAAAGCTAGTTGCCTTTTGGTAACATGCTCTCATACCCCTCAAATTGTACAATAAGTTGTCTGTACAGGCCCATGTTCCTATAATTTATGTTCTCATTCTCACTTTCCTAATTTCCTCTTATTGTTTGTTACACTCATTTATTATATTTGTATTAAGTTAGCCTTGATCCTACAACTGAGTTCTTAAGTCTACCTGCTCGCTGCCAGTTGCAGGCTCTAAGACCCAGGCTGTGTGATCTTGAGGTAAAAACTCAAGTTTCCAGGACATTTGTACACCGTCTCGTAAGGGCCTCTTTCTAACTGGGAACCTCTGGGCAATACTATAATACACACATGACCAGTGCTGATCGAGGCCCATAGGGTGGGAGGGTGTGTTGAACCCGAGGTTACCTATCAAAGTGATTCCACAGAAGACAGTTGGGGTTAAACTGGGGCTTTTTTGTCTGACTAACCTGTAATGGTTTAACCCCATTGATCCACAAAAGTAAAATCTCGCAGTAATGTAAGGGTAGGTATAAAAAATTCGCTCCACTAATTCTGGGTCAAATTTCAACCTTGCAAGGCTTAAGGATTTAAAACAAACCTTCTTAACAAAGCAGGGCATGGAATTGGGAAGTAAGTGGAAACACACTGAAAAAAAWTAACAATTAATAAATGAGAAATATTTAGTAGATACAACTCCATTCTGCCACAAATTTTTTTTAAAACAGTGAGGATCTTAGCTCTCTTTATAGGTGTGAGTAGATCTATGAGAATAATACTTTTTTTTTTATAATATGCAAATAGAAGAGGTAGAGATGACAGAATTGCTCTTTCACGTCAATGTGAAATTGCACCTTTTGCCAAACAAAAGGTTTTGAATCAGTCTGACTGTCTATTTAACTTGAAACAACTGGAGATTAGATTGATGTTTCTTAGCAGATAGTTTAAATGGCAGGTGTTTTTCCTCCTAAATGTAGGTTGACCTTGAAAAGGTGTTACTTTTGGAAAGAAAAATCTATACATTAATTTGAAAAATATTAATACAAAGCTTTTATAATTTCTGCCATTTGTAGTTTCATGAAACTATACATGAATTTGGTCAGATTTAATACTAGGTTTATTTCCCTACAACTCCATTTTCATTTTCCTTTCTACAATTTAATACCTGCTGAGGAAGAAAATTCACTTAACTGTACTTATGAACGGGCAATGAAGTTAAGCCTTCCAACATTAACTCTGCCTTCCTCATTTGCATAGTATTCATAGATACCCTTGCTTTCCAAGAAGATACACAATCATGATGGAATACAAAATTCAGATTAATTAACCTTCTATACCACAGGTAGTGCTACATACCTTTTCCTGGTGCTTTCTCAACATAACCAAGCTGAAGTGATTAGAGGTTTGACAGTGGAAAGAGCAGTCTGGAATTTGGGCTGTTGCTTCTTGCAGCTTTAGCCCAAACTTACACATGGCTTCAAAAGCTACTTCTGTACTATCTCCAGCTCCATCCCATGGCTCTGTCTGTCTACAACAATGAAGCTGCTCTGCTCCACTCAGATGGGTTCATCGAAAAACTCTCTCCTGTGTACTGAGTTTTCAAGCTGGATGCAGAGTATATAAAATCCTTACCCTATTCCAGGAAGGAGAGGGATACGCAGCAATTGACGTTAAGCTTGTACTTCACCTTCAGTGAAAATTCAGTATAATGTTTTTTTCCTTCATATCAATTTGTCAATATCCTGGGAAGTCAGTAAGATTTTTAGTGATCTGCCATGTAAGTAATACAGGATGAATCTGTAAAACAGGAGTTAACTTGTTTATTGGGATTTTTTTCTTTCTTTTCTAAGCTTTCCCTGGATGAATACGGGCAAGCAGTTGTTTTATGCTAGAGCTTTCTTGTTTTTTCTCTTACAGCATAATCTGCTATCAAATACAAATCATGGCAATGTCCATTAGCGCAGCAAGAAATTTTCAAGGATGACTCTAAGGCATTTATATCAGATACAGAAAAAACTCACATCATGCAAGCCTTTTGGGCTATTTACATGAAAATAAGACTTATGTGAAGGAATTAAGTTCACAAACAGATGATAATGAGCAACAGAAAGTAGAAGGTTTTTGTTGGAAAAATGGATAATACCCAGAGTATATACCCTCATTAACATGCTTTTATATTACAAAGCTTAGTTATTTTATATCCTTGAAGCAAAGCACATATGTTTACAATACAGTACTCAAGAATTTATTGGTAAATGCAATTCTACGATCAGAGGTTTTATACTCTCCCTATGCTTCCATTGTTGAAATGACTGAGGAGAATATTACTTTTGAGCTAGATGTCCAAAGGAAGAAATATTTGCTCAAAGAACTAGGCTGATGTTATAAAAAAGACCAAGACCTGTTTCATGTTTGAACTGAAACTGTGGAAGAGAAAACACTGCTAATCCAGAGGCTGATGGTCTTTGTGAAATGTTTCTAGCTCCTGTTTTGTTACAAATGAAGAAACCCCAATAACTGCTATAATGATCCAAATTCTATTTTTTTCTGTATAACCGCTAACCGTCATGGACCTCAATGTTCATTCACTGAAATAGAGAAACAATTTGATGCTTTGGTGATGTGGACTATAAAAGAACATTCAGCTGGACTGCTGAAGAAAAGAGAAAGATATAMACTTTCTGATATGTAGAAAAACAGAGCGAAGAACAGAGATCTTCAGCAAATCACTTAATCCCACCTAATCTTCCAGTCTGTAAAGTACTGGTTTTCACCTGTTCTTTCATTTCAGAGTTTGTGAAGTGCTGTAACAGTATAATATATTCTAAGATATAGCATAAGAGATTATTGAAATGATAGTTATCTGGCATGGCAGAACTTATTTTACATATTTTTTATCCCCCAAACATTTACTCTTTATTGCCGGAAAGCAATATTTATTATACTTCAGAGAGAGATGAGAGGGAAGAAGTGAAAACGGCTGGAGTTGATTCACTGAAGCAAAACATATCAAAGTATCTGAAAAACACATTAAACAGTGAAGTCTGATCTAGCAAACTGCAAAACACTGAATGTTTCGTGTGGGTCAAAGATAATCTGATGAAATTGTATTTCAGCAACGTAACATTGGTTTAGATATGGAACAATTCAGTCACCAATGAACACCACAGCAACTTACCAGTTCTACCCATCTCATTCTTTGTTTTCTTTTTCTCTGCACTTCTTTCATCTCTCTACTTTGCCCTCACAGCATTCCCTACATGCCGTCGAAATATATGTTTCTTACACAAATGAGGTGTGTCTTTAGAGAAAACATTTGTGAAKTGCTTTATGGCCACAGATGTCAAAGCACTTTACAAAGGAAAGCAAGTATTATTAGTGTTCTGATCATGCAGAGGGGGGAAATGAAGCAGGCAGAGGTTAACCGATCAAGTAAAAGCCACACAGCAAGCCAATTCCACTATCAATAATAGAGTGACAGCATTGTGTAACCTAAGACAGTGACATCCATAGGACTCCTCTTAATCACTTATGCAGTCTGATTTCAACATTGTAGATAGCAAAAGGGGAGCTTACCTGCGGAAAATTCAAATATTATTATGGAGGTACAGACCTGCTTTGCAACATTGCCCCTACTGAGACAAGCAGATGTGATGCCCACCTCCCACAAGGTGACATGAGCAACTGTGCCACAGCATCCACCTAGACTCAACTGCATCTGGCCTTGTCTTATGCTTTGAAAAAGAAAATACCCAAAACCAGTGCTAATCACTCTTAGTGTCTGACTAATACTGATAATATTTGTCAAAGTGTTTCCATGTTCACAGAGTTCCTATGGGAAATATAACTATTCCCCAACACACACTGACTAAAAATTATTTGCTCAATTGAAATTTCAATTGASTGAAATGATATCATGTCGTGGAAATGTAATATATTAAAAGGAGACATGCCTCCCCTTGATTGTATCTCTATTTGAAAATCAAGTTTTACCAGCACTAGAAGAAACTCCTGAAATTATAATATAATAAATTTATCATATTATAATYTAGTGCTTGAGGATTTTATCTCTATTACATCTCTCAGTAGTTTTTTTCCATAGTGAAGTTCATTCACATGAAACACATAGTGTTAGMGAATGCATCTCTTCCTGACATTAGAAGTACCAGTAGCAGTGATGCTAAAAGTGAAATCAAGGAGAACTGCACTCTTGACAGGCAGGAGAAGGGGGCTTTTGAATATTTGAGCAACCTTATTTTCACTCAAAGCATCTATATAAGCATACAAAAGATTAGGAAGTTACTTTTTCTTAAATTAAGATGAGAAAAAGACAGTCTAAAGTAGCCTATACCAGTCTGATACTAAGCTATCATATCAGTTATTTCTTTTTATTGAAGGAAAATTTCAAATTTAGCTCAACTGAACTGGGTATACTGCACTGAAAAAAATGCGTTGCATAGCTCAAAACACATACAATCGCATGTAAAATCAGTGGGAATGTTTCTATTACTATAATGGTTTTTGTACCCCTCCTGTAAAGTCTCATACAACTAATACAATATTCTGTCCTAAAACCATCAGGATAAAAACGCAGACTTAGAATTCTGACCTGGGGATTTCTCAAGGCTGAATCCCCGTTCTCATTTAAGCACTGCATTACCTGAAAGCTCAGCCCTATGCTGATCTAAATAATCAATGTTGCAATGTTTGGAATTCTGTCACAAATCTGTATAATTCTTTGCCAGTTCTTGTTCTTCTCCATGCATGGCATGTCAGGCTGATGAAGGAAGGCTTGTACACTGGGAAAAGATTTTAATTAATTGCAAGATTAAAGTATTGTCATGAAACAGATGAATAGTTCTCATGAGTCCTCACTATATTTCCAAAGCAGCAGTGTCAAGCAGAAGCTTTCGTACCTTCACTGCTTCTGCTCAGTTTCCCAGAAAACACGACCCAGCAGTGCATCCTGCTTGTACTGTTACCAGCCAGCATCCTGTAAAAACTATCATGCAGGCTGCAAGCAGAATCTTAACCTGGAGCTTTTCTCCATGCATTATGGACAAGAAACTCTACAGTATTTCTCATTTAAAGGTATAGTACACTTAAAAATACAAAGCTGGTTACAAACAATATCCAGACATACTGTATTATAGTCAGTTTACTCTAGCTACATTGTAATAATTCCCAGAAAAACTTTTTTTTTTATTTACACTCTCTTCCTGGATATATGTCCTCCTCTTTAACATAGGTATGTTTACCAGTTTTTTTTTAACTCCACCTATKTTACGTGTTTTATTACTGGATGCATAACTCAACTGGATGGCAAAAGGAGACAGAAGAGCATTTATTCCAAAGATACTGCAATCAATTACATCAACTTTGTGACAGAAGACGGGGAGGAGAAGGAAGGAGTTTTGGCAGTTGGATGGGAAACAGCAGAGCTGGTTATTCACTCTTTGATATTTTTGTCAAGAGGGTGAGGAAGGTTGTATCAGCACCTTCCTTCAATACTTTGGGCACGAGGAGAATGATATTAAATTCACAGCAAATAAATTGATTCATCACTTCTTCCCTACCATAGATAAGCTTAATAAAATAAGTGGTACCAATGGAACCTATATTTCATTTTCTTTTATTATGTCTAAAAGGGTCAGAGAAGTTCTTTGGTTGGCTGTTTGTGTTAGATCTGTCAGCTGTGAAATAGTTAACAACAGTGCTCACGTTAGGCTTCCTACAGAGGCAGCACCCAGGGCGATGGAGGGGGCAGCACACAGTATCATTTACTTCAAGCTACTGTTTCAAGCTGTCTGCCSATGCAGACAGACATCAACGCATCTGCTTGGGTTCATTTGACATTTTGAAGGTTATCTTTGTAACCATAAGGGCTAGAGGCTTAATTACTTTTGCAATGAAAGGTTAGATTCTGAAGCACTATTATATGGCACATTCAAAATGAACTATAACTGTGTAGCAATTTAGGTGACTGCAAAATCACATTATACCTTGGTCCTTTACAAGATACTAAATATGTGTCTAAGGTTGCAGGAAAAAATGGGTAGTGCCTTTACGTGTGGGTATGTGCATGCCTCCCCAACACACATTAGGAAYAGCACAGGACCACAGAGCGAAAGACTACATTCTGCAGTGCATACATACAAGTATGCAGAGCTAAACCTGCAGATCAGGAGACCTCCTGTGTATTTTAATGTGAAAGCTAAACTTTCTATTATTGCAGCATTTCCTAGGGTATTTAACAGMAAGTGCTTCTGAGACTCGTTCTTTGGAAACCTGGCAAGGCTCAAGAGAACTGTTCAGCTGTTTCATGACAATACTGTAATTGTGCAATTAATTAAAATCCTCTCCTCAAAATAAAACTTCTTCAGCATGTTTCCCAGCTGCTGAGTTTCCAAAGTATACTAGAAGACTTTACACCTGTCTGCTGGACCCCCAAGCCCTCAGGGAACGTTTCTCACCTTTTCCTATGAAGACCTTTAGGTGCTAAGCAACAGTTTTARTATCAGACAAGCACTAAAGAATGTAGATCACGCTTCAGCAACCCGTGCATGTGTTCCCTACCAACCTCCCCTAGATCAGGAACACAGATCTCCTAAGCATTCAGAAGGTAATTCTACAACGTACCAACTCCATGGCTGACCAAAGGAGCAGTATGGTCAACTTGTATATATCATTGTGAAGTCCACCAGAGTTTTCCACAGTCCTCAGGTGTCCCTGAAACTTGCTCTGTGATGGGAACCAGAGCACGGTAAGTGAGGATAATCAGGAAATTCCCTTCGAAAGCACACCTCTTATCCAAGCTGAAATACTAATATAGATGAACCCATTTAGATGTTAAATTGTCTGGGGCCAGTTTGAGGTCCTATGCCTACACAGCATTTAGTGTACTTCTTCATGAGTACCATACTACAAGTAGTAAAATATTAATAWGAGGAACAGAGACCAAACTGGGTTTACTCTAGGATAAAGGCAGGCACTGCTTCCCAATCAGTAAATACAGTTTGTTCGGAGTTGYAGCCTTCAACTTCTGTTCTAGGAATACTTTTTATAAGATTTTTTTTCTCAGTATTGATCATGATCTAATGTACAGGTATTGTGTTTATGAACACACCAAAAATTTAAAAGTGAAAATTTTAACACTTTCTACACAAATGAAGAGGGACGTAGAATGGAAACTGTCATACAACCTTATTCTGAGAAGTTTCTAATGCTCTTGGTAGAAGAGGAAACACTATTGACTTTAAAAGCTATCACCTTGTATTCCCTTAGCATCAATTTAAACATTCCACAAGAAATTAGGTCTGATGCTAACAAGCCACACTTCCTGAGAGTGTTAAATGGATTAGTAGGGTCAGCCACACACTTCTCATGGAAGCCCATGATCTTTCCATATTTTTTTTTCATATTAAGGTAATATTTTCTAAAATTAATACCTAAAGCCCAGCATGTCTTCARGAATCCTAAAAGAAGATGAAATTATTTTGTCTTAAGTTGAAATACAAGAAAGTATGGGGCAAAGGATGCTAGTCCTTTTAATTCTTATACCCACTGTTTTGTTCTGTACTAATAAGTTTCAGTCCTGCATTTTTATGCAGCAGTGACAAAATTACCACATTCATTTACAATATTTTAATAACTAGTAGTTTTCAGTGTATTTTTTTTAACTAACCAAATTATAAATGACATTAAATTTACAAGCTACTTTTCTGAACTGGATAGTAATCTCTTTCTTAAATTGGATATATTTTTAATCTTTAACTTTTCATTTACTCATAAAAACAAATATCTAAAGAGAGAGTGATGCAAACTGTTCTTTACCAAAACACTGTGTAAGGTTTGATTCTCTTAAACTATACAAGTTAAGTTAATATAAGTGAATTGTTACACAGACTTAAAAAAATTACAGTTGTATATAGAATTAAATAGATGTTCAAATTTTGCAACTTGCCACCTCCTGGCTGGACTTTGACTGATTCTTTCATTCTGCTACAATGTTAGCAGAACAATTATAACAGCACAAGAAAGCCGTGTAAAAGATTGAGAGGAAGAAGATCAAAGGAGGCTTATATGTAAGATAAGATGGAAGGCTTCTAAGGTTTTGGGTGCTCTGATCATTCACCAGTATTCATAAATCTTTTAACATTTTTTCAGTTCTTTTTGATTTTGTGTATTCAATTAATTTCAACAAAATGTGTTATAAACACTTCACAAGCATTAGGGGGGTGCAGGAGTACTGAGCCTGAAGCACCTTCAGGGAGAGGAACATATCCCCAGGATGCTCAGTGTGTAGGTGTAGAACCAGACTTCTTGGTGAARCCATAATACTGCTTTGTTTGATCTTCAGGTTTATTATAGGTGTAATAGGATGCAAGAATTAAATATTAACACTTTACATTTCAGAGAGCACTCATTTTTCTGTTGTGGTCAAAGATGGGCCTTAACAGATAAACACAGGGTTAAAACACTTTAATCAACTGCGTATTTGACCAGCTATGATATTAGTATTATTTAATGTCCTTATATGTGCAACAGTCCTTTTTGGGGGGTTGCTCTGTGGTTTTGTTCTTAGTGCATGCTTTTCTTCAGATCTTCAATTTCAGGTAGCTTAAACATCCTGCTGACTCTGGGGCTCAGATTTCCATTACTTCTGTCCATTTTTACTGCATGATATCTGTCCATCACCTTCCTCACCACTGGTTCAAGAGCCTACATTCCTCAACCAMGACCAGAACTTGTTTAACTTCTACATTTAAAAAAGAACCAGTCATGTACAGTTTCATATTGATATTCCAGTAAGTACTGTATGGAATTCCTATRCAATGTCAGTCATACCCTTTAAAAGAGTCCCACATTCCCTCCTATGGTATAATTCTGTGAGATGCTGAGTGCCTCCTGCAAAAGGCTAGATGTCTTCACAATGTTACTCATGGGATTGGCATTAAATGCTGCTTGTGTATTGTATMCTTTGATCATCAAAGAGAAATGCAACTTTTCTGGAGGACAGGGCACTCCTCTTTTATTTGCAGACTGCCCTATTAATAAGGTATGATTTTCTTCCTCATTGAACGAGGAATTCTGGACACTAGTTTGCACAGATCATGGAATCCACCAGAGCAGTTTCTCAAACTATGGTTTGTCACTAGCAACGGCTCAAGGGAGGATGGAAAGTTTATCGGGAAAAGTAAGAAAAATCACAAGATTTCAGCTTGACAAGAATCCTTCTAAACTGTGTTTATTAACCATAAAAACACTAAATTTGTGTTTAAAAAAACAAACAAACAAAACACAACACATTAAAAACAAACTGCTGACTTCAAGCAGACTCTTAGATTATGGAATTTACTTTCTTCTACATGGAGGTGGAAATGAGTGTTGCTTTTCATGCTTCCACCTTAGAATAACTAAACCCTAATGTGACCTAAGAAGTAAGCACTAAGAACAGGTGGAAAAATGTACTGCTAATGGGATTGAGGAAATTCAGCATACATGCTCTCTACCAAAAGYAAATTAATGCCTAAAAGAAAGTTTTTCCTTCGGGGCAAAATTCCATAAGCCTGAAAAGGGGCAAGCAAATATCCCAGATARGCTCCAAACAGGCTATCTGTGTGTTTTAGAGATGCAACTGCATATCACTATGGTCCTATTTTATAGGCAAAAAGGCAGAGGAGACCTGTTACTTTGCTCCACAAAATCCCATCTATCAGAACTCCACAATGGCAGGAATTGGAGCAGGTGACAAAATAACTAGGGACACTCTATGATTCCCAGGTGATATAATGGTCATTGTAGCGGGTGGCAGTCTAATCCAAGAAAACTTGTTCTGCACTTCTGCTGAATGAAACCTTAGACATCAACATTTAAAGAGCATAACAATAAAGTATGATCTGATCATACGAAGTAAATTCCTTGTATGCACGAACGTAATTTGGAAGAAAATAGAAATAGCAGGATGTGCTAAAGACTCGACTTYAATTACAATGAATGTAATACATGGGAATCCTAAATTACTACATTATTACAAACTTTAACACAGTCTGATATCTGATTAGATAGTCTTCACACTGATGACTTTTCAGCCTTCGAGGAAACAATAAAGCCCATTTCAAGAAAATTGTGGTTAGAAAGTAGCTTAAGATAAAATTCTGGAAATGGATTACTTAAAGCAGAACATGAAATTATACAGGTTTAAGGRCTTGAGCTACGGCCTAAGACACTCCTCTCAAATTTACTTTAGAGGGAGGTTCTGTGATTAGCATCTCTACAATTCCAATAGGTTTTAGAACTGCTACCTAACAAGGTGTCATGTGAGTATATGACAACGAATGCATTACTGGCAGTTCAGATAGTTCGGTATGGCAAGAAGCAAATGAGAATGGGGAGGTAGCTGTACTAGTGGTGGAAAAATTCTTGTAAAACCTTTTGAAGGCAAGAGAAGTAGGTATCAATGAGCCTTTGAGAGGAATGTATAGCACTGTTACAGATCTAATGAAAGTACCAACTACTTAAAAAAGAGAGAACAGACCAACAAAACCAATTACCAATGCAGTAATAGGATGGAATTGATGTTGCTCTTACGAAGTTACAATACACCTAGCAATGCAGGTTTTTTATCAGCACTAWCGTCTGAACATTTGAAGAATATGATCTCTTCTGATATCCATCTGGAATATGAGATGAAGAATAGCTGCATTTGGATGTAAGATGATCACCTTATCCTAGGATATCCAGTAGCAGTCGCGGTCTTGGAAGATAAATCAGTAAGAACATTAAGACCTGCTACTGAAACGGTTTTGTTCAGGCAGAAGCTGTCATGATAACATGGCAAATCTTGTCTGGTCTTTCCTGCAAACTGGAAGTTGGAGGAACTGATATCAGCATGCAACAGAGCCAAGGGCCAGTGAACAAAGAAAGCTTCTGCCAATGCTTCTGGGACTTGAAGGAAAATTCAAGGCAGTAAAAACATAGAGAAAAAGACATGCTGCGTGACCTAGTGTGAACTGTTGCACAATCTCCCACTTTTTCCATTAATCCTATCAGCTGCCTTCCTTTTAAACAGGGGCTTTTCCCTGTGGACTTCAGGCTGAAGGMAAAAAAAAAAGAGTTGAAGATCACAAGGAATGGCTTTTATAACTGCTACAGTAACTTTCTCTACRTAAGCCAGGCATATTGCTCAACATCTGCAGGACTACAAAAGGATCAAAAGGCAAAAACCCATACTACATYTGACAATTCATTAATTAAATCATTACGGTTTTTGTAGGTAAACAGCTACACTGAACCTCTTTTGCAGCAGGATAAAGTAAATTTTTTAAAAGGACTTCCTAAAACTAAACTTACAGTCAAGGTAGCGGAATTCAGGAACGTTTTCTAAGTAATGGCTTTTAATTCCCTGCAAATTTAGAATCGAAAGATTTATTATGTTTCCAACTTAAACTGCCATTGTTGCAACTAGTTACTTAAAAGTTTCATTCTTGTAAATTCCGTATCATGCAGTCTGTGACTGTTTGGAGCAACTAAAACATGCCACTGCCTGGAAATAAAGCTTGAGTGCTTCGCCTGAGTTTGCCCTGTATAGATACCTTTTTTTTCTACATTAACATGACTTAATTTTTTTTGTTACTTAAAAGGTCAGCAAACATACAGGATACTCTGTCCAGTGACACTGAACAACACAAACATACCTTTCTCTGAAGATACAGAATTGATTTGTAAGGTGTCTCATTTACCAGTGTTCAGTGAACCAGAAGCATTGGTTTGTTAACTGACGGATATTGACAATTTTACAAATACCCATGACGATGTAGTTTCATAACAGCCCACATTTACACGGCATTATTCACTTGCAGCAACATGCTCCATAACAGCCCTTTGTCTCTTCCTCTGCTCCCCTCGGTGAGATGTAAATCATGTCATTAAACAAGTGCTTCCAAAGCACAGTGATCTGTCATGATCCAGTGAAGATACCAGTTATCATGCGGGCACTTAATCTGTCAGAGCTTGTGGTGATGCATTCTGGAACAAGGATCACCATGTTTTGCTGCCCATAAGTATTTAATGACAGAAGTTAAATGATAATGTGGATCATGTGGATAATGTTAATCATGTGGATATATGTGACCATTACAGGGATTATTCTGAAAAAAACAGAGGGTTGTTCTCAAATTTACTTTCCTCCTTCACCATGAAGCCCATTGAATTTCTTTTTAAAACATAATTCCACCATTTCATGTGTTCAGATTAGACTAATTATTTTATCACTGTAAGCAATACAGATTCTTTAAAAACAGTAATTTCTGGATTTATTTTTGTAACATTATATGCAAGCTTGCAACTGACAAATGCTCCAGATATTTTTCACACATAAACTTGGTGGTATGAGGGCATTGGACAACTCCCTTGAAATAAAGAAAACTATGCCAGCAGTAATCTTCCAGAGACTTTTTTAACAATMTCATACTCCTGCCTTTCAGGTCCTGATGCAGAGAGGAAGGAAACTTGTCAAAAGCATCAGTTCAGATGAAGCTCCCATTTAGATGGGAACCACATGGAGGATGGATTGGAAAAGAAGCATTAAAGCCTCCTTGATTTTCATCTCCTGCTACCCCATTAACCTGAGTTTTGTCAAGCCCACCCATTTCAGTTAAAAAGAAAATAAAATGCCAGAATAAGCATAAATTATGTCTGTTCCATAGTACAATCTTAGTGTATCATGATAATGTAAAATGATGTTAGGTTACAGTGATACTATTTTTACTACTGTTACACTCTAAAACTGTGCTCTGAATGTGGGACATTCTGCTCCRAAACATGCATAGCTGGTTTTTATCATGAACCCTGTTGAAAGATAAAATAACTCACAGTATTTGGATTTATAAGCAATAATGTACACACTTTGAAATAAAGTGCAGAAAAATTGTTTCAATTCAAATTATRTTTGGTGTAATGCTTAATTCTGTTCTACAAGTCACTACAAAGTATAAAAAAGAATATGTACCAAGTATAGTAGGAAATCAGGATTKGGGGGGGGATGTAAGAAATATTTAATGATATTAAATGAATTTGATTTTCAGAATCCTAGACCTATAAAATCTTATGCACTGTGGAATTAAATTGTAAATACTACATAGTAGCTATAGACTAAGGGATCCAGCTAGGATTAATCAATATAGAGTATTCTTTTCAAACAACACTATAAAAATATAAATCAACTCAAAATAATTATAGAATTATTTTGAATAATTATAATTACTAAAAAAATAAAGAAAAAATAAGCATTACAGACAGATCTTTTATGCTACAYTCACTAAAACTCTGTATTACTGGAGAGTCCATTTTGCCATACAGAACAGTTAAGCCACACTTTTAAAATAGCATCTTCTAAAATTTAGAGGTGCACTAACTTAATTCTGTAGAGACATTGAAAAAATAATTTTTTCAGACATTCCTCTGGCAAAGGATAAACRTATATTTTTTATGTGTGTTGCTGGAAGTTCTCATTAAATTAATTTGGGCAAGGATATAATCCTAGCAAAATCAGGATTATACTTCACTACAGACTTCCTGTAAATTCTTCATAAAGTCAATTGAACTTTTTTTTAACTTCCATCTTCATTTTAAAAGATGATAATTCCCAGTCATTGGAATGTTTCAACAGATCTGAACTGTACTTTCTAAGAAGTAGAAAGATTTTCACCCAGAATTTAATCTGTAATTRAAATTGCTTGTGGCCAGTGCTGAATTTGGCAAATATTTTTGATTAAAGAAAAAAATAATCCATGAAATAAAAGCACCTTTATTTTTGCTATTTTTAAGATGAAGCATTTTATTTCCAAAATGAAGRTTGAAACATTTACTTAATTTAAATTAAGTCTGAGTATATATATATATATAAGAAGCTGGAATAAAGCAAAAAAGAAATTCAATAACACATTTGAAAGAAAATGAAATTCTGGGGTTTCTGTATAGATGAAAAAATAGAATTAATTTCAAGGTGACCACAAACAAAATTATTTTAAAGTTCTTAATTCAGCTRTGAAACTAAAGATTAACCATTTGTACTCTTCAAGTTGGGAGGCTTAGTTACTGATTTAAACTATTTTTTAATTCCCATATGGTTATGTAAGTGCAGGAGCTTTTTCAAGTCATATTTTCAATTATCTATCAGAGTGTTCTATCAGAGTCAATCAAATTGAGAGACGACAAAAGATCAAAATTTATTTTCCAGGTTCTAATTCCGGCCTATGTTAGGGATTTTCCAAATGAACTTTTTAACCCCAGTTCACTCCCCCATGCAAAGGTCTATAACTATTCATAATATTTATTTTATTTTTTTAGAAGTGTTACAAATGATCCAAGCACATAGCACATGACTTTTACCTTAACTCATCCAGCTGAGTAAACTGGAGGTGCAGTCTTTGCATTTTGAAACCTATCAACATATCTTTAAACCTTTTCTGCAAAGATGAAAAGTATGACACACACTGTGGATGTGTGCTGCTGTCCACTTTGGCACAGATTTACCGAGGCTAACACCAGCCATATGAAAGTGAAACACCTACTCTAAGCAAGTCACCTACCTCTCCTCTGTGAAAAAATGGAAAAAGCAAGCATCTTTGGAGGAGCAGGTAGGCAATAACAACAGATCAGCTGAATGACTCTCTGAACATGTCTTCCTCTCTCCATTTTTCCATTGACCACAAAAGATGCCTCGGTGACAAACTTTGATTAAGTGCTCCCTTTTGATGGCTAAAGACAGGTAAGGTGAATCTAACCCTGTGCATATGAACCAAATCCACTGAGGATGGCAGCAGAGTTTGGAAAGGTAACTGCAGAAGTTAAAATGCAACTTCAAAGCAGTTGGCATTCTTCCGAACCTTGTATAATGTTTCTGCTTTCTTCATTCTGCCCATCCACAAATCAATAGTTATAATACATTTTAAAATATTTTAATAAATATTTCCAAGGCTGCATGGTTTTTATTATATAGAATCAAAGACACTTCACCATTAGAACAGTTCAGCTACATCGTAATTGCCATGGCCATAGATTTCTTTTCAACAAACAGGCCTTTGCCTTGTGTGAATCATTGGCATAGTGTACTTGAAATCTGCAACAAGCATCCACACATGCTGTTGATTTAGATAAAAGAAACCCACTGGCACAGTTGGGATGACTGCTAAGCAATATGTACCTCACGTGATGTCTTTTAACAGAAAGAGCACTCCATAGTACATACACACAGAGCAGGTATAAAATTAGAGACAGACTGGGGCTGAAACACTAGACTATAATCAGAGTTCACACAACTTTAGACATCAAACCCCAGCTTCAAGACCCCACAGTCTTCTCCAGTTCTCCATATATTTGCCCTGACAATCCATACTCAGTTATCAGAGAATCTAAGCAATGACTGCAAGAACTTACGACGTCAGTACAGCTTCAAGATTTGATATATATTTTCGTGCTTATCGGTGAACAGCATATCTGAACAAATCTCTTCTCTGTGATTTACCCAGTTCTCAATGTCTAATTTCTAGACAAACTATTTTTACTTTATTTTGGATTAACCGCATCCAGGCAGTATTAGAAGACTTATACAAGACCTTGTTCTGTGAGTCAGTAAAACTCCACAAATTCAGGTACAATGGAAGGAAACGTAAAGTCAGAATAAAACAGACTAACCTTTGGAATTTTTAACTCAGATATGTCATGTCTTCTACAGAAATGCTTCTCTTGAATTCCGACAAGAAAGTCTGGTGTCATGCCTGACAGATGAGAACCATCCTGAAACCCCAGACTGACTATTTTAATTGGGCTAGAGATGTGACAGTCGGAAGGTAGGTTATATAATTCACCTTCTACCTGTATTAGCTGTAGCATGACATGAGATTAAAATCTGAGAGTTAAGGAGTATCTATTCGTTTCAGAGTAAATGGCAAGAATTGTCTTTGTCACCTACTAACAGAGGATACACCTGAGTTTCTAYAGTTCATTCCATCATGATTCCCTCTGTCCAGGAAGGGTGAACAGACAAAATAACTATTCAGAGGGAATATAGAAAAAGCATTCATTAGGTATCACTGCCATGCCTGGGGCAGCTCCTAAGTGAAGACCTCATGAAATCAAAGTGTCCATAAGGAATGTTTTTGCATATGATATATCCATCTAATTAACAAAGGGAGGAAGTTCTTGTTTGTTACTTAAACCAGTTCTGTAACATAAAAGTGAAATTAGAAAAAATACTGTTGTTAGGGGTTTCATTCTGTTTGAAAGCAATTTTCAAAGTCAAGTTTTAGAGAAAAATCTGCCCTTCATTTCTTCCAGATGCAGCTGTTTGCTCCTCAGGCTGCTATTGTCAATTTTTCCTGCCTCTGCCTTTCAGCTACCCAGTTGGGATCTCTCAAGTCTTGCAAATATACCTCTTAGAGTATTTCATTCCAGGTCAGGTTCTCCTAACACTTTCTCAAAAATATTCAATACACTGTATGTTTTTCAGTCGCCAAATAGTTGTCTTTCCATTATCATACATCTGTGTTGTCCATTCTTAACCATCCATTCATGGTACTTACTCGGAGTTCACCTTGTTGCTAGTTCAAGGCTACACCTCCTGTGTTTTGGCTAGCACAAAGATTCTATAAACGTAGATGAGTATCTATCATCTGCTTTACTTCCACTTTGAGTATTTCTGCCTCTTATCTGTGTCTAATAGGTTCATCTCATTTGGCCCTCTTTTACTCTGCGCAATTTGGGATTTTAGTCCTTTCTTCTAAGGACACTGGCTCTTTTTGTGAAACTAATTTTTTATTTTTTTACCTCACTGAGAATCTTGTATTTTACAGCACTTTTTCCTAGCCTTTTTCTTCACTTTTCTTCTATAGATTTTTCTTCTTTTAGGACTCCCTTTTATCATTCTGTTCTTTAGTTTAGTCTTACTACAGTTCTTTCAATTTAGCTCCCCTTACTTCTTTCCGAATTAGCCCATAACCAAAAAAAACCAAAACACCAAACATATCAGGAAGTCCTACCTATACAGTTTCTAATCTTAATCCAGCATGTTGACTCACTGTGGGAATGGTACAAAGAGCAGTATATTCTTCTTAAGCTCTGAGCTCACATAGCTTCATTTACCACTTGGGGCTCATACAGCATTGGCTGCTGTATTCTTTTCTTTAAGAACCTTTTTACTCAAGAAGTATGGAACAGTGTATGTCAGGACAGAGGATTATATTCCCACATGAAGCAAGGACTGTAAAAATATTTAGGAACTAATCATCTGATGCACATCTGTGGATAGAATTTTTCTCCCAGATGCATGTGCTTGTCTATTAGAATGCTTCTTTTTTAGTGAGCGTATAAACAGATTTAAACTACATTCATTCTTTCAAAATGTACTTTTTTTTCCCTGTGTGGTGCAACATCTGACTTACAGATTCTTTTGGCATACAAAGGACCATTAGAAACTCAACCATTCCTTGTAAATGTGGCCCACCTGTGTGTTTTGTTTTGTATATAGTTATAATACTTGTAATACGATTTTAGTCTAACTGCTGATATAGTATATCTAATACAGTTCATCTAATTTTTTCTGCTCAGAATTCCAGGATTCCTATTGATTATTTTGGGGGAAGATAAAAGGTAAACCCATATTTGGGCTCTCATTCTTTTCCTTTCAGCAATAGTTTGCATGCTAACAAGTCCAGTGAACTCTCTGTGCCCCTTGTGAAGATACAATCTGTTAAGTACTCMTCGCTCTGTCAGAGTCAACTAGCCCCCAAATTACCTGTTCTGTGTAATTTCCTGCTACCTTTTAAGCACTGATGTATTCTAACTCTTTTTAAACTTAGAAGTGATTGTCTAGGGAAAAGTGTAATTTCTGGTGTCATTTCAGCTACTTGCAAACTAAACCTTAAGAGGCTCCTCTACCACTAATGATAAGATAAACAATGTGACCTTGGAAACATTTTTGTCAAGAAAGTCTTGAAGGTTAGTTCATGAATCCTTAAGATCCAAAGGATTCTGATAAGCTTTTTCAACATTTATTGCTATTTCACATTGCTGTTACAAGTGGGACATCCTAGTTTGTTATTCTGTCTTTTTATCTCTCACATGAATAAATTACAAGGTTCTGCTTCCTATCACAGAAAACATTCCACTGATCATCTGGGGAACACAAAATATTTTTTTCAGTCTATAAATTATTCTTAAAGAAACTCTCAGAACTAGTAACACAGTGAGTTGGTTTTGTTTTGGATTTTGTGTGTGCCTTTTTTGACAGCATTTGTCTAAAATAATCACATGTGGTCTATCAAATTTTAGTTTTGTCATCAGAGCTGTCAGTCTTTCATAAAACATAATTTTAAAAACATATGCACACACACAATAAACATTTTGCAGTGTCTTGGCCAATGAGTGTGAATGACAAATATACCTGGGTGCTCTCTATAGTGTTTTCTTACTGTTCATTTGCAGAGAAAGTGATTTCATGGTAGAAGGTTGGAAAATGACCTCTTGAAATGATGAAATTTGCATAAATAAATGCTGACCGCACAAAACGAATAATGTGCAGTGAGTATCATCACAATAAGTTGTCTCCTACTGACACAGAGTCTAAGTTAGAAGCGTACAATTATGCAAATCAAACTAATGCCAGTTTCTCATTACTGTCATGGTGGTGGAGGCAAACACATATCCTCCATAGACAGCTTGATGCTGGGACACAAGCCAAAATGTTTGGTTTTGCTGACATAGTAACTGAGTCAACAAAAATAGGATATAATAGTAATACATCAGAGGAATCCATATCAGGGGAGACCTGAAACTTAATGGACTGTGAATCTTTTGTCTGCAGAGAGGCCTTTCACTGGTATTGACCCACAGTACATATGCTTCCACTTTTGCCGATTTTATAGAAATAGATTACAGAAGCAATTGCTTTTTGGAGCTGAAATGTCTGCAAAACAGTCTATTAGCTTTCCTTATAACAGATGAGATGACATTTATAAATACTTAAATAATGTCATATATCCCACATTTAAAAACTTCCCAGAATAATTCACAGACTGCTTGTGGTTTCTTGATCTAATGTTTATGTGAAGTCTCATTATGACACCACTGGGATTTTCAAACAATGCCACTTTTCTTTTGCCATCTTAAAAATATTCAGACAAAAGATATTTTATTTTTCTTTTTTTTTTTTTTTTTTTTAAAAAGATGCAGCAGCAATTACCATTAATATGAGGGACTGAATATAAAAAAAGATGTTGATGGCTCCACTCAGAGTGTAACTCTTGGGAACATATACGACAGTGGTACCATGAGTCACTGAAGAAGAATCTAGTGCTCTATCACTTCAATTTCTCACCCTTCTTATTCAAGTAATTACTACTTGTTTGCCCTCATCTGCATATTTGCCTATACTATTGTACACTTCCATATAAATGCTGGCACGCAATTCAGAAATATCAAGCTAGGACTGAGCTCACAGTTTGAAATTAACACCACCTTTCCAGGCCACCCAATGCATGTACAGTTCCAGTACAGGAATTCGCCCCTCCAACAAAATTCTGCATTAAGGGTCATTTCAGAAATATGACTTTGCTCAAAGACAAGTTGGAAGATCCTCCACCTGACTTGAAAAAAAAAAAAGAGAGAAAACAAACAAACAAAAAAAACCCAAACCAACACACACAAAAAAMCCCCAGACATTTTATAAAGCAACCGTATCAACTAACATCAACTGAAATACATTGTATTCTGCGAGAGCAGGCTCAGTGAGCTCTTCTCCTTGGAAGAGTCACTCCAAACTACCCAGCATGTACACAAATTTACCTTAAATTTCAGCTGCAGATAATCTCCTGGGACAGAGCAATTAACAGCATCTATAAGAACTGACAGTTTAAACACTTCTGAAAGTCCTTCTGGGATAAGACTTCTGCATTGCTATTACCACTACTGTTGCACTCATAGTACCAGTAATTGAAAAAAGGTTTAATAGAGTCCAAGGAATCTCTCCCACGTTATTTCAGGGTACCTGTACAGACTTCCTTCTGTTACTTGAATAAACATAATAGGSCCTTCTTTTTATACATCCTTCTTGCAAAAACATTACCGCTTCCAGTAAAGCACATTGGAAGAATTGATGAAGCAAGAAGGTAGGCACACCTCTGCATAGCTGCCTTCAGAGGCATCATTTTTTAAGAAATTAGTTAAGTGACAGAACATTGGGGTACTTCCTTAATGATAAAGTTTGGTCCCTTCTGAGATGCTCCTCAAATCAGAAAAGTTACACTTTGACCTGTTGCTTCGCTTTGGGAATATATCAGATTGCATTTGATGATGGGTATTTAAGAAAAAATCTCACGAAAGGAGAACACCTCAGACAAAAAAAAACAAAAAAAATGTAAACTCTTTTCATGCACAATCCTTCTTTGAACTCGCTCAAAATGAACACTGTGCTGTATCATCCAACAAACTACTAGGTAATTTTTTTCCAGAGCAAAGTATTTTCAGCCAGAATATTCAGCATACATTTATTGCTCTATTACTGATGCCTTTTTTTATGGTTACAATTCCAGGAAAGCACAGCGATAAATGAAAAGAAAATATATGAGCATCTAGTTCCCCAGCCTTTTTTCAGCTGTGAGTCCACAAACAGTTTAATGGGGTTCATCACAAACTGAAAAGTAAAATATAGGGGGAAAAGTCCAAGCTAAAAATTGGTGACGAACCTGTGAAAAACTGGGACCTTGGTCTGATGAGGGCCAATATCATACACATTAGCACAATAATTTTATCACAGCAGGTGTGTATCTGTGTTCCCTGTTAACCATTTTTCTAACTGTTGCCAATTTCAAGAAATTGACGAAGAGTTTCCAAGAGATTTTCTAAATATTTCATGAATCCAGGGTGTTAAGCAAGGAAAAGTAGTCCTGTGAAGGAACTGATATTAAAGGAAACCTTCATATACAACCTAATTTCAGGAAAAGATTTAAAATTGGTCCTACACTTTTTTGACCCTGAAGACAATGAAAAGGCTCCAGAAGAGCAGGCTTCATGGGCAGGTGCAGTCCGTGGCACACCCAGCAATCTGTTCCTGCCAGCACCAGGTCTCACACACCCACTAGCTTTCTCGCCTATCCAGATCAGAAAGTGGCCCCAGGATATTTCTTCATTCTGCTGGACAGCTTCATAACAGAGATTTTATTATGGCAGTTTCCACCTGTCCTCAGAAGTTTTGAAGTCTCCTCACAGAATCCATACTCCTTTATTCTCATGCTGTCAGTTTAAAACTGGCAAGTTTCACCCTGGCTTATAATAAAGTTTATAATAGAGCACGCATACCATGATTTTCTCTTGCTAGGATATGACATGTCAGCACTCCCATCTACTGCCTCTTTCTCATGGCAAACAACTTCTACTCTCACTTTTCAAATGTGTTTTCCTCAATTCAATGATGTTGAATGGCCAAGAGGATCTCAAAATAAAGATGTTCAGGCACGGATTGATTGGAGGGAAACTAAAAGGAATCTTGGGTTTACTTAACAGGAAAGCAGCATTTGTGAGGCTTCTGGTGGATGGCATATTCTTTCTAGCCTGAAAAAATGCTTTCTGACGTCTCAAGCTTATAATAGACATGTACAGCTAACTGACTTTTATCTTGCTTGTGTCATATTGATCTATCAGTGAATCCATAATAAAAGACAGCAGTCTGAAACAGTAAAAAGTAATAGCCGTTGAGATAGATAGCCACAGCTAAAATGTAGTTTCATTGGGACACTTAGTGCAAAGAACTGTAGATTCATGTCAGGTGGGGCAAAAGTATCCCCTTCAAAGCTCACTGTTACAAACACCCGGTGCACAGATGACCTGCCTTCAGAATATATGTTTCTATATTGATTTTCACAGTTTCAGAACAACAGGAAAAGCCAAGTGAAAGTTTCTTTGCAGAACACTAAAAGTAATTTACCTTCTTCTTTTGATTCTATCTCTGTATTGTGCTTTATGGTTCACAGTACAAGTGCTTATTTTAAAAACTCATTCGTGACTCAGAAAGAAAGCACAGAGATGAAGATCTTTGGGAGTGCAGAGCAAGAAATGAGCCACAAAATGAAATGGAACAAAACAAAAATGCATTAGGATTTAGTGGTAAGTCATTACACAACAAAGTTTGTATTTTAAACACAGTCACACTGGTTGTTCTGGTAGCTTATAATATTATAAATCTAGCAGCAATATGAAGAGGAAAATAYGTTATGAAGATCCTCTTATTATGAACATGGTAACATTGGCTTCTTATGGTCTACGCTCCCAGTAACCGACAAGCTCCTGAAACCTACCTAAAATAGTTTKCCTGTGCATAATAAAACCATGATTTTATGATTTTCCAGGGTTATGACCAAGGGCCTTGCTTAAGTGATATAAATGCAAACACCCTTCTCCTGCAGCTTCCAGGACCATACATCTATTTTGAACACTTGGTTTTCCTTCTCTCTTTAAAAATGGAAATTATTATAAAGGAAGGGGTCCAGCAGTTACTTAATGTGAAATGCCTACATGTGTCAAAAGGTCCTGTCTGCCTCTGCCTCTCCGCAACGAAGTCTCTGAAGCTCTGTGTTGGACAGAGGCACTCAAGTAATGGGACTTGGGAATTAAAGCTGAGCTGCCTGGTAAACACACTGTTATTCAGGATTGTTATTTCAGGATATCTCAAAAATCAGGCAAATATAACCTAATTTGTTACAGGTGCTTTACGGTTTCAAGCATTCCCTCATTCTCATGACACTTACTTTATTTGTATTTAATTGTACTTAGGCTTTTTCGGTGGGTTTCTTTAAATAAAAAGATAAAACATACTGTCACCAGCCAGCAGAATAACACCTCATGCTGTGACGGCACTGCAGCCTCCCTTAAACGCTTACAAAAACAAGAATTACTCCAAGAGCTGAGAGTCTATGTACAAGCTTGTATTTCCTGTGCCTACCACCAAACGCCTGATTTGTTGCAACAACGGAGCTGGTTATATTTTATAGCTAATAGACTGGCTGTCCTCTCTGAGAGGAAAGCTGGCTTTTCAAAAGATGAAATGTTTGAGGACAATTTCTCCTAGTAGTTCTTGAAGGATTGTTCAGTGTGGTTGGTCTGCCAGCAGTTTTTGCCTTGTGGACCTTAAAGAACAAACTAAAAGCTCCAGAAGAGTGAAAGTGCAATTTCTCTTGAGGCTGCTAAGGAATAGCGTTAACAACAAATTGTGTTTTGAGGTAAAAAAGTGTGGGGTTTTCCCTCAGTTCCTGCTAGCAATGGCTGAGGACTATATGTTAAGCTCCTTGTAGTCTTCCCAGGCTAACATGTTTACAGCTCTTCTTTTTTTGATGGCTTAATCACTCTTCAGCATTCATAAACATTCAAACCTGTTACTCTCACTTCTGCTCACCCCAGAGATCTTGAAGGTATAGAATACCTTCAAAAGATGCTCATAGAAATTGAAATTCATAACCCTATCGAACTGAAAAAAATAGTCACAGATCCAGCTGTGGTTACGGCCCAACATAGTCTTCCTCTCACACACCTCCTCCTGCTGACAGCCTGTCCCTCCCCTGTCCCTCAGCTGCCTATTTCCCTTCTCTCTCAAGCTGCCCAGCTGGCCCACGCCTCACGGTGTTGATGCCACGGGCTAACCCACTGCTGCAGAGCCGGATGAAACGTCTGAGCTGGTCCAACACCTGGCCACCGCTGCAGGTGCCCTGCTCTGCTGGCACCCTGCTCCTGCCTCACCRCCCCCTCCTGTCGCCCTTCCCCTTCCTCTCATTCCTGCAGGGTTCACCCAGCCATGCAGGGAGCCAAATCAGCTCAACAAGTCAGAAGAAAACTAATCCAGTAAACTATCTGAGAGTTTTCTGTCATTGCAGTAAGCTGCCTCAGCTCACTAAGGGATTCAGAGGAGCTGGGACAAGGAAAGAGGTGAGGCCACAAGCCAGCGGGGGAGAGTGGGACCTGTCAGTGCCAGAGCTGTTACGCTGACTGCCAACAGTTGTGTCTAATGATGCTTCACTGGGGAGTTTATTTCTTCTCTTTCAGACTTGATAAAAAGTCCAAATAAAACCTATTAACTTTCCTTAGAACTTTTATTTCTCTGGAGTACTCCAAAACCCTTTTCCTTTTCTAATAGCATGCAGTTGTTGGATATCCTGGAGACTTCAGCTATTAGAGCAAATTCAGCATCTGAGAGCAGGATGAGGAAGTATAAGTCCACGTCAAAAGCCTCTTGGAGTCATTTTGGGGTTTATACATTTTTAAGGCAAGCTGTGATGGTATGGGATGTTATTTTACCATCTAGTGAACTTTATACTGAGGAGGACAGYGTCCTCATAGCAACCATTTAAAAAACAATTCACATATTTTGTGCCAAACTAAATTCATATGATCAATAAAAAGAAAGAATACAGCTATTAGCAGGAAAACATTTTCACAAAATGGCCCCTCCCCAATGACCTTTCAGCCTTCAGCCCCACACAAGATTTACAGAATACCTTCCAGAGCTAATCCAGGAACTCAGTAACTAATGGATACTAAAAATCATGGACTCAATAAAGACATTAGTTTTATGGCCCATTACAGTCTTCTTACTGTATGTACATGCTACTGATGTCTCTCCTCTCACTGATGCTAAACCGCAGTTTCTGTCTCCACTCCATAGGAATTCTCTCCAGCTAACACTCACCCATACAAAAACCCCTTTCTCTCAAGTTGTCAAATCAATTAACATAATTAAGTTACACTAAAAACAATTGTTTCTGTAATTAGCTGGAATTTTACTGCTTCTACAACCGTACTTCCACAGCTACTTTAACTTAGCCAAAATGAATGCTGCACTGAAAGGAGCTTTTTCATAKTTTTTCTCCTCCTCAATTTCTTCTCTTTCCACAAAACTTAATTGCTCTGGATAAAAGCTACACAAGAAGATGAGAGAGTTCACAATAGCCCCATCTGGCCTAAGAAAGACGTGTGGAAACCAGACAGCTGGTCAGGCCGGCTAGCGAGTACCCTAAGCCAGGGAAAGGAAACAAAGTCAAGGCAAGAGAACCGGTGCCCACCGCGGCACTGCAGCACTCCCACTGCACAGCAGCCGCTCCGCATGCTGTGGACACCCACAACCCACACTGCCCTCCTCTGCTGCTTTCCCCACTGCGCCGACTCAGAAATAAATGACACAAGTACCCACTGAGAAGGACTGTTTGACAGACTTGGATACTTTAAGCAATGCCTTCTCTCTAAAAGATAGACTTTCATAAATTTTGATTCAAGTTTATTTTGCATATCCACTCAATTTGAATTTCAAGCTTCTCTATATCCAGTTCTCTCTCTACAGTGCCTCTCAGTCAAAAAATGTCCTAATTTTGCCATTAACTCTCTAGCATGTTTGCCATCAAGCTAAGCTGGCCATGGTCTTTCAACTTAAAACCCAGAATCCTTTTTTAACAGCTGTATCATAAGAGGATCGCRTACAGTCTTTAAGTATGCTCATTCCACCTAAAGTAACACATGCTGACCTGGTTGAAATGTTCACCAAAAATGCAAAAAAGGGGGCAGGAGGGGAGAGGGAAAGGGACTGTAATTTTAGGATAGGAATTTCACTTGTGCAGGGAAAGAAGAAAATTTAAATTACATTTTTAATTGAAAGGTGGTTCACTGAAGGTACCGCTTCTGAAGGCATAGYCCTGAAGGCGATGAAACCATGGCCAAAGCATATCAGATCATACTATATTAGCAACATCTGTATTTAATCACATAGGCAGGACCACTACCTGATCTGTGTCATTCAGATGAAGCTTGTAAAGGTCAAGATGTATTTTGCAAAAATTGCTGGAAAACATCTGATATACCCTGAAAGATCAAAAGTGGCATAGATATAATTTTCATTGTTTCTCTTACCAGGTCTAAAAAAAAAAATCTCTTCATGAAAAGAAAATATCTGACTGATATATACACTGACTTCACTGTGGTTGCAGAATATCCCAGGTGTTGCCTAGCCCTACTTCTGTGAATAATTACACAAACATTTAAATTTTAGCATTTCATTCATGACGGAGGTACCACTGACTTGAGAGTTTAGCACATAAACAGAGCTAAGAACACTCTTTTCAGGAATGGGGTCTAAAATATTGCTTAATTTTGATACATCTAGAAAAATAGTGTAGTAAAGTAGCAAGATACACACAAAGGCAAGCTATTGGAAATCCATCATTTTGGTGATAAAATATTGTCAATATCCCTCACTCTCCTTCCCGGCATTCTTATCCTCTAGGGAGGAAGCAGAGTTCACACAATAAAACGTATTTTGCATGTTCAACTACTTAGGGACARAGCATTTTTTCCACTGTTTGGTACTTTCTCAGACATCACATGCAAGTATATCKACAGCATTTTCACATGGAAATTCAGTCCAGTTCCTTGAACTTGGAAGTTTGGGAAGTGCATTGCCTAGCACCAGTTAGAAATGATTCACAATATACTCAACAAATTATTACTATGAGAATTAGTGTCAACAGAGTTTGAAGGCTAGAGTTGGTGCCTCTCCAATTCAAAAATATTTCTTCACTGCTCTATAAGTCTCAAGAAGCACCCAAGCCTATCTATCAAAACCTACACCCACAGGCTATTAGCATATTGCTGGGAGCACTGACTTCTTGACGGCAGCACTGAGAAGAGCAACATCAGACTGACCTTTTGTAAGATAACATATTACACCCTTCTTCGTCATCCTCACTGCTGGGATTTCTCTCAGATGATGCATCAAGGTAATGAGCCTATGTCTCCACACAGCCATGTTTTCAAGCAAGTTAGTTAAATTATTTAAATTAAAAAACTAATTTAAAATGTAGGAGAAAGAAACAGACTAAGAACTATGAATGCTCTCAAAAAAATGAAACTACATATTTGTATGATGTGTAGTGCACCATTATTAAAATAATTTCTTTGCGGGCTGAGCACTTTAAAGAGGTTGTACTATAATCAGGGTAATTTGAGCTGCAATTAATGAAATAAGCTTTACATGATATACAAAATCCAAGCTGGAAGCCTAAGGTGTGGGGAGGCGGGAAACAGAGACAGACAGACAGACAGAGAGAAACAGAGAAAAAAAAAGAAAGAGGAAAAAACACTAGCCAAAAATCCTTTATTTTTTCCTTCAAAATAAAACTGATTTTTATCATCTAGCTATAATTTTTCTCTCTTGAACTGYCCTGGTAGCCAAAGTCTAGACTAAAGGATAATAGAACAAATTAGCAGAGAAAGAATATCTCAGCCCTGTACTGCCTATCCCTTCCTCAGTCCTTTCACTCCGTTCTCTCTACCAGCTTTCATGCAGCCACCTGAATTCTCTTTCCTGACTCATCTGATCATACTTCAGCGTTAGCTTCCACTAAATTAACTTCTTTTTCCTATTCCCACGGTCCATTACTTTCTGCCTGGTTCCTATGAAGTAATGATGAGGTAGTGGGGAAAGAGAAAATAAGCAATCAAAATTAGAACTGCAGGCACATGATGAGCATTAACAAGACATCTCTTCTTCCTCTTGCTTTCCCAACAACTCTCTGTTACTTTCTCATGTTCTAATTTCACTGGATGATCAAAAAGACACACATCTAGCTAGCAGACAGGCCACTGTAGTCCTGGAAAACCCTGGCTCCATTCATTTTGGTCCTTCATGGAATTCATATTCATTTCAATCCTTCATGGAATTCATATTAATTTTGCCCATCTGCCTGCAGAGTTTCCCAACTATCCCACTGTGATGAAGGGAAAAAATGGGGAGAGGAAAGGGAAAGAATGATCTCTACCTCTTCTACAGTTGTTCCACATACAAAATGAAGAATTAAAGATCACTTATGCCAGAGCAAGGCCACAAGAAAGAGCATGGCCTTCTTGTGTTTAGAATATTCATTTAATACTCTCAACTCTAGGAGGTGAGATGCTACCTAGCAGTATATGCTCCAAAAAWTATATATATTTAACAACTGTCACATAGAACTGTGACTGCCATGGAGCAGTGACTGAAAACAAGAGCTTCCCCTCTTCCTGGCAACGTCCAAATCCCCAGGTTACAAAGCTATTATCTCCTAGGCTCCCTTCTATTCAGTCAGTCTGTAACGGCCTKACTAGATATCTGTCTCTAGAACAGTGTACAGTCTAAAAGCCATCAAGATCCAGGCATGTAAAAAGATTTGGATGTGAACTCAGATTCACATCCTGCATAAGTGCACTAACCAATGACGTATTATTTAAAAGGGAATAAGTTACCATCCWCTTTTAAAAAGGAAAAGACATCTTAAAAGAAATGCATAGGCATATATCTTAAAGTCAGTATTCCAACTGTGAAAACTATGTGCAAAGAGGTATTTGATATATAGTCACCATCAATCAATTCCCCTACTGGTTAATTTACATGGCTTCTTGTTCCCCCTGCATCCTGTTAGGACCTGTCTGACTCCACAGTCATACAGAAATTGTGTACCTAGTTAGAAGGCTCTAGCTAAGAGGATCTAAATGGTTTTTTGCATTTCAGCTTGAGTGTTTTGCTTGTCTCAATGAAATCAATGAAAATTGCACCTAGGAAGCTTGAAAACTAATAGCTTAGAAAATATGTCAAAAGGATAAATAAATATTGTAAGGATAACAAAGTGGATTTTGAGCTGCAGATTTCAGTTCCACAACTTAGACTGCGGTACAAGTCCAATGACCTGAGTGCAGTTGTTCTTGATTTATACCACTATAGGAAAGATCAGGATAGCACCTTATAAAATTCTTTTGGGGTGATACTTTTAGGATCTGAAAGTTTTTCAGGATTTAGCCTCATCAACATCCATTCTAAACAGAAGATCTTGGCAGTGCTTCAGAAATATGAAATTACCTGTACTCACTTGTGTGTCTGTTTTTCAAAACAGCCTGACAGCTGCAGAGAGAATGCTTATCCGTTTGACACGCTGCATGTAAACTTGGTCAGCTAAATATGTGAACCATGAAACACTGATGCCTGTTAAAAGAAGCATGTGCTTCAAATTAATCAGCTGAAATCCCAAATATTGTCCTTTATTGTATTAACACTTTATAAATAACAGTCACTATTTCTAATCAATTCTTCCATGCATCTAGAAAATGTCATTAGCCATGTTCTGGCAGGGTTCTTTGTCTAATTTCTACAGCTAAGGTGGCAAAAAGGTTATTACAAGTAATAGCAAATTTAAAGTTTTATTAGCAGTAAACTGCAGAAGCTAATGGTGATGCCAACGCTAGATAAAATCATTGTCACAGTTAATTTTGAACTCTTTATTTCAAGCTTAATAATAGGAAACTCAATGGAGAGGATATTACACGGCCCATATCACTCATGAGTGCCGCAGGCCTGAGTAACTCGTTATTTTGCTCATGAGTGAAATAAAATGCAGATTATACTGCCTGCTATCAGGGCCACTGCTTTAATTGAGGGTGYGTGCATGGTGATGAAGGAGTACCAAGTAGGTTTCATTTCCTCAAATGTTATAGGAATGATCTTTGTGGTTCTAACTGTGACTTTTCAAATCAATTCTCCATTATTGTTGAATTTTTAAAGTTCTTTCTGTTCCTTCTTAGATCTCAAAAAGTGTCTGGGTATGTTTGTCCCTTTAGCCAGGGATTATTTGAAACTGCTTCTGTAACATCCTAGTGCCTGTACCCTCTGCCATTCATTTGCTTCAGAAGAAGAAAACAATGGAATATCTCAGTCAGACTTGATCATGTATGCCAGCCAACACAAGCTACTTCTCCACCCTGAGACATATTCCCAGACAGAAAGAAATAATACAAGACATATTCCTCCTTACCTTACATTTACTTAGAAAATAGGTGTTTCCAAGAAGTGGTAGCACACAGGAATTTCTGTTCTTTTTCAAAAATAGATTTCTTTTCTATTCATCCACTTATTGTACTAAAGCACTGAATGCCACAAATCACCTAGAAATGTCTCCCTGTCAGTTGGATGTATTTATGGACAACCTTTTTCACAATGATGTTCCCTATTTCGACTTGGGAAAGCTATCTTCATGATTACCAAAAAACTAACTTTTTTCCTTTTTTCATCCTGTACTATTAGCTAGAAATCTCTTTCTAATCAGCTTGCATTTTTCTAACGCTTGCTAAATCTTGCAACTTCTTTTCTTCAGCCAGAATTACCTGTGGAATACAATCCAGTAAGTCACCTACCACTGAAATCAACAGAACTTTTACTGATGTTAGCAGACTTTAGGCGAGGCCTTTAAATATAAAGGGCTGTACATTTCCTTTTTATTTATGAATATGTAACAGAAGAAAATGCCCTACACCTTTTAATCAACCATAGTCAGGACTATCAATGTTACACTTCTAGGCAATTGCTGATGTCATTCTTGCAGGGACACTAAAGAATTATTTATCAACATTCATTATCAAGCTCTGTATCTAGCACAGAACTGCCGAGAAGTAAAAGCAGCATTACGTGGCTGAAAGTGTTTGACAAATTGAAATCCTGACATTAGGCAACTGTAAGCACAGTGCACAATGCACTGCCATGTAAAGATGCTCAAGCTAGCTTTTTTATAAATAGTCCAGCTAGATTAGTGCAGTGTTCCACTGAAGCTAATTTAGTCAACTGAAAAAGAGACAAGAGCTGCTATCATAAYATTGCGTTGCTCAGTGTAGACATATTTTGAGGGACAACTTCTGCTGAGAGTGAGAAATGAGGTGTTGAGCTAATGATTTTTTCGTTTGTTTCAGAGTTTTTCCTCAAACTATTTCTGTAGTGCAACTGAAAGCAGAGTTTAGTAATCAAATCCCACACTATTAGAAAGGTACACAATAATACTGTAATAGCTACTTCCTAAAACTCTGGGTGCCTATGTTAAGTCAYTAAGTAATTAAGTGCAATCAATCCTTGATAGCTAAATTAGTCCTAAAATTACAATTCAGATTTGTCCTGAATTAACTACTATAAAGGCATTTTTACTGAGGAGACTATTTAAAGCCCTGTATTAAAAAGACCATTATGGATTTTCTACAACCCAGCACATGTGCATTGACCCAGGCAGACCATCATCCTTCTAAATAAAATCTTAACATTTCTATGGCATGAAGGACCATCTTCTGTAGCCATGCCACCATGACTCTCTGGCAAATGACTCACAGGGTATGGGTATATGGCCATAAGTGCATCTTTCCTAAAGAACACTCTTTCTTTCCCCATGATGTGTAGGAGACAAGACGAAGAAGATGGCTCTTTTTCAAAGTGCCTTTCTTCTAAAAGGAGACAAGATATTGACACACTTGAAAACAGAATTTCTCCTTCTTCAAAAAGGGACAGAACAGAGTTTAAGAGGTTACCATAGTTTCATCTTTTTAAATTAAGAAGAGAGAATTTAGTCAAGAAAAAAAATACAATCCATTGTTAAGAGTTCATTTTACTTTTCGTTGGTGACATGTGCTGATACAGGGGCTTCGTACTTTCAGTGCTTCATTTCTCTTGGGACCTATTGTAGACTTCAAAAGATAAAAGAAASCTATTGTTCAGTCAGCCACTGAACAACGTAAAATCGTATTGTAGTATAAGTTTCTTTGACAGGTTGACCTCATGAAGAGATTTCAGTTATTTCTTTTTATTTTCTTTACTGTGGCTTTGGTGAATTAGGCTAGGATATTGATTTTGTGGCAACACTGAAATCATAATGGCTTTTAATTTCAAAGATGACTGTTTGTCTTATATTACATGTCTGTTTCTGAGCAGTTACATGAGAATTTAAGCATTACTACCCTTAAACTTTACATCTGCTTCCCACTTTGAGGTCTAATAAAGCCTTTAAATCTGTTTTTCCTTTCTTTTTTTTTTTTTTTAATCTCATCTAAACATGTGCTCAAGCAGAGGACTGCAGATCATTTCCTCTTAGTCCTGACCTGATTCAAAGCACTTGCCATATGCATCTATTCAGCACAGAACACACTGTCCTCTAACTTGCGTTTATTAGAGACTCATGCTCAGAATTCCTTCATTAATGTTTTTTTATTCTGGATATCCTAAGCCAGACTATCTCAGATATTTCAGATAAAAAAGCAGAGAACTGGCTATCACACAATGAGAAGTTGTAATCAAAGAGAAAACATTGTTTTATAACCTAGGTTCAAAGAACATTGAACCACTCCCCAGTGTTCTACCAAATGCTTCAGAGTCTTGGTCATCAAAATACAGATGAAATGCTTAACTGACTTTTTCAACCATCTTTGATCTATATACAACTCAGAAGGTGGATGAGGGAAAGAACACAAAACAAATAAAATACCCAAGGAAGGATTTAGAAATACCACGAAGAAAAATTCTATGGGCAATATTCAGGACTCTGATTCCTGTCTCAACATTAAAAGTAAAAGCAGAGAGAATTCTTTTTCAGAACTCCTCAGAGTCATTCATATCACAATTTATAAACTTGAAAATCATAAATTGAATTCAGAGAATAATTTGAATTAAACATGAAAATACTATATGGCTTTCACCAAACATTTCTTCTTCCTCCTCAGAAATATGTTCCTCTTTTACATGATTTATCATCACTGTGCAGCCCCAACTTTTAAAATGCTAGAGATTGTATTTCTTACAGGGACCATATGCTAAATGGAAAAATTTTCAAAAAGACAGGACATCTAAGAGAAGAAAAAGAAACTAGCAAAAACAAACAAACAAACAAACAACCCAGTTCACTGGTAAAAGCACTGAAATTCTTCTTCTGACAAAGGTATTTATTTTCACAAAGTTACTGAATTATTTTTTTCTCTATATATAAGTCAACAGTGCAAAATAATAAGCAAAAACAAAAAAAGAGATTCAGGAACTGACTTAACATGTATCCATAAATGAGTGGAACGGTTAGTAACAACAAAAATGCTCATAAAGGTCTGAATGTTGGGAGTAAAAGCAGAAAGAAATTAAGAGGATGCCAATATTACTAATGTCAACAATTGCCTTCAAATGTAAATAAAATCCAGATAAATACTTTTATTATTTTGCTGTATAATATCTATAAGCAAGGAATTAAGACAGATATAATGCTMAAAGTTGGATAGCTGATTCTGGAATGGAAGCACTGAAATATTTCTCTTATATTTTTCTTTTCAGAAGTAACACAAAAAAACAAGATAATTAAAACATTACAACTACTTATATTAAAAGTTAATTCATTGAAGGTCTCTGTCTTATCTTTCAATTGTAAATACAAATTATTCCTGGTAGACATTTGTTAAATATTTTAACCTAGTAGAAGAGATAAAAAGACAGAGAGTTCTTTTCCTGTACTATAGAAATACTAGAAAATCATTTTCATAGCCCACTACTTCTTCAATCATTGCCTAATTTACTGACCACAGTGAATATTTTATACCATTGCAAACAGCAGATTATGTTTAAAGGTTTAGATCTATATTTCAGTTAAGTTCAATGTGTATTATAATAGGGTTTTTTTTGCCTGAGGTACTTCCATTGCATAGGAAAAGAAAGTTTATTTTTATTTTTCACTATAGTTCTGTATCTTTTTGCATTAATATTGAACATATCTGTCCCAGTTTTCTCTCTACTATTCTGTACTTGCCAGTTTCAGACTAATAACCCAGGATTTGGGGACCGCTAGAGGGTTATATGAGCATTCTCTGAATTTTAAGTCAAGTTAGTCATATGAATCTTAATTATCATGTGTAGGAAACTGATACCTCCCTATGAAATCCCTTGTGATAGAAACAAAAAGGAGAAGTCAAAAGAAAATTTTAGTAGTTTCAGTTCACAGTTCATGCAAGCTTTTCAGTTTTTGACAGCAAGTACTTGACTATTTACTGCCTTATGTTACTTAGAACTGTTTTGAGTAAAATAAATATACAAAAAAAACAGCCAAAAGGTGGGGAAAAGAAAGACTCATTATTATGCCCATTATTCAGCTGAGAAATGGGCAGAAAGTTTGAGGGATCTCAGTAACAGTGCAAATGCACAGAAACAGAGCTGAACCCTAAATCCCTGTGTATTGATCTATCTCAAAATTCTTCTCACATTTAAATTTGGCCCAGGTTTGTATGCTTCGCCAAAACATCCTTGAATCACTAGGAACAAGATCTAACTTTGCAATGAAAGGCAGGGGTTTGGTTTCATCTCTAATTTCAATGAACAATTAAGTGGCAACTGGTTAAAACAAGATGTGTACAGATTCTGGGAACAGTTGGCATTCATACACTTTACAGCATTCTGTGTTACTGGGTTAAGCAGCAGCTCACAAAAATGCCGAGGTTTCCTGTGTTCTCCTCACAAGCAGTCTTTTGCAGTGAGTTAATTTGTKGCAGTAATCCCCAGTATTAAACATCTAAGTTGTTTATAGTCAATTATAACACCRTCTGCATTACAGAAGATCATGATTTTGTTCTCTGCTGACCAAACAGTTTGTTGGGTTTTCAAGATGCTTGCCCCTTCACAACACTAGACACTGCTGAATTCCAGCCTCTCTYAGTCATAGAAGTATTTTTTTATTCAATCATCAGCCCCCCAGGTAACATTTGTGGATTGGAATCCTAACAAGTCAGAAGCTGATGGTTGTTATCCAGTCTGGTCATTATCACATCCTTTGTCAAGAGCCAAGAAATCACTGATTCATGCTCTGATTTTCAGGCAGGATTGGTTCTACTCAGACATCAATGATGTCCAATTCTGTGGCAGTTTCAATCACAGGCATCCATCTAATATCCAGCAAAAAACACCCAGTTCTGCTACTAACACAGTCCTTAAGTGCTGCTCTCTGCAAGGTGTCCAGACCTGGATTCATCTTCAAGTGACTCTCATCTGTGCGCAAATACAGCAGCTGACCTCTTGGCAGTGAAATACCAGGGAGTCAGCATAAACAATACTCAGACACTCACTTAGTGAAAACTCAAATCATTTGTCATGATGGTGAAGTCCCTGTGCATTGCTGCGAGTTCCAAAAGATCCCGGGTCAAGAGCCATCTCCTCTCTGCCCATTTCGAAGGGTGCTTTCAATTAGCTTTGATGCATCACTCTGCTCCTCCTTGGATCTGAGATAGATGCCATTTAAATGTATCACATCTCTTTTTYAAAAAGCTTGACGTCTTTAAAATTCTACTCATAATGGTCCACTATCATTTAAATTCCTGGGGTTTTTTTACAGTTCTGCCTGTTTTCAGCTGTCCACTGCAAGTATGTAAAATTTTTGAATAGCAACATTTAATAGCTACATATCAATTATGATTCTCTCTCACCTTAGACTGTCAAAGCTAGTAATTTCCACCATCAGTTCTGAATCCTCAGCCTCCTTCTACCTACCATGTTGAGCTCCACAGCGAGTTTGGAAATACACTGTCTTAGGGTTCTGACAGACTATATATTTTTGAGTCAGAAGCTCCTGCTATATTCCTTTTTGTCCTCAGTTCCTACATATCTAAGCTAGAAGGCTCTCTGCCTAAGCATTTTGGTGGAACAAAAGAAGGTTGATCAAAAATCAGTTAGAGTTTCTGTGCCAAAATTAACACCTGTTAATGTATTCCACTACAATAAAAGAAACCAATACAGACCATTGAGTTTAGATGTAATGCACCGGTGCCAAGCAGCACCAATAAGCACACAACTTCTACATGGATGTAGGGACAGAAATTACTGGGAGAAAAGAGATGGGGAGCAGACGCTCTCTCCTTAGCCCAGCCCTCCTACACTGCTCCATGCCTGTGACTGCACTGGACGGTCACACGACCGCATGCACTCAGTTGGAGAAAAATAATCTCTCCAACTGAATATTAATTTAAATTCTCAGTCAGTATTCAGACATCATGTGTTGTTGATGTCCAGCTTTCAAATGACAACAATGCAGGTGTTTATTAGGAAAGTGAAATCCTAACAAAAATGTTCCAAACGTTTTACTGAGAGGAGAGGCTGGAAAAGGTAATAGCTACCCATGCTACTACTTGTATATCCAGAAGCTTAGTCACATTTCTTCGTCCGTAGAATAGAGACAACAGGTTAGAAATGTTCAAAATCCTCCACTGGAGAATCTTCAAGGTAAACAAGCAATCACTTTTAATGATCTCTTATAATCTCTCAAAAGGCAAGGATTAAAAACTGCTCAAGTGTACTTCTATCCATTTTTTTCTAATGTCAGCTGCTCATGAATAATATCTCATCACCAATAATAGCCAAAGCATCTGTAAAAGAGTCTGATAGATCATTGGAAGGATTTCTATAACTTACTTATAAAAGAATACAGTAAAGAATAATTTTCCATTTTAAAGGTCTTTCCAAATCTGATGAAAAGTGATAACATCCAGAAAATACTGGTATATCTATACAAATATATAACTATATAAAATCATTAATCATTAATTGAATATAGTAACACTTCATTTATTCATATATAATTGAATGTATCCTCAAAGATCAGAAAGCTTTCATAAATTATTTATATAGCAGCCATTCAACAGATAAGAAAAATTGATAAAGAAGAAAATCAGAATAACTGGAAGCAAGCAGAGATAGCAAAGGGGTAAAGATAGTCAAGAGAATGATCAGCAACAACATCTTTAGCAGACAAGAGTTAAAGTCACCTTTCTCAAAAAAGGTGGTGTGGGCAGCATTAACTGCCAAATACGTACACTGGAGATGAGCAAGGGAAGCTCAAGAAAAAGACCTTCAAAGAAAGAAACTAAATCAAACAATTTTAAATGGGTAATTTTTCATTTGTTGAGTTTAGCAATACTAGGTAACATGAAAATTTCTTTTCAAAAATTCAGCATTTGGCCAATTTTTAAAGCGACCTTTTTCCTCCCATTTCTTTTGCATTTTAACTAAGGTAAACTTCAAGGTGAACTTTAGTCACTCCTCCCATCTTCTTCTCCTCCCAAAAAAATGATCAGTTAGAATAAGAGAAAGCAACTCCTATGCCCACAGAATTTTTATGTGATAGGACAGACTCAGAAGGACTAATACAACTGAAATTTCTTTAGGAAATGTCAATCTCAACAAGATACAAATGGTGACAAGTGGTGATTTAAGCTTCAATGCCATGCCAATTCCTAGAGACGAGCTTGTATTAGGATATCATCTTGATGATGCCAGGCTAGTCACGTATCCCAAAACAGACTGAAGAAYATGCTTCAACAGCATGAAGTGTTTGGTCCGCATTGGGAGAGCAGGGTTTGCTGCCTTAAACTGGGAGCTAGAGGAGGAATTAACTCTGAACTGCTCACCTTGACTGGACAGACTGCATCCAAAAAAAATGGGAACTCCAACCTAGCAATAGCAACCTGTGCAAAAGGTATACAAACCCAGCCTCCAATGAATAGAAAGTGCATGTGCAAATATCAGTGGCAACATTGAAGGACAAGTTCTTGGTCTTCGGAAAAAGCAAAGTCAGATCCATTTGAGCTATTAAACTGGATATTTAGACACCGAGAGTTAAAAAAGACGTTGTTGCTGCATGGAAAGATGTGCCTACACAATATCCCAGAGAAAGATACTCCTGAATAAAGTCAAAGACCTTTCTCTGCTTAAATGAAAGCATTATTATATTGTTTTAAGCAATGCCATTGGAGTTAATTCTTTGTTCTTCAAATTGATACCAGGATAGATTAGGAGCAAAAGGCAGTTTTAAGATTATGGATTGAACCACAGAATACACGATAAACCTTTGGGATCCTCACAGGACAGAAATATTATGGGTATGTTAAGAAGGGAGCCTGAATAAGACTGAGCCAGTCCCTCTGACTCCAAAAGCTGAAGYCCAGAGTGCATTGACAAATATGTATTTCTTCCTCTCTCCCCAGGTGCCACTTTCTAATGACCATGGTATATCACAAAAACCCGCGCCATCATTCTGCTTTATAGGAGAGCAGAGATGAGCACAACTTGAGTCCACTTTTTAGCTGTACTGCTCCCTCAACGCACCAGAAACCAGGGGTGCTCCTGAGCCACCTTACTATGCAACAGCAGAACACTAAATTTAGTTTCATCCAACAGTAAATTTTGGCACAAAGGAAAAATCCTTCGAGTGCTTCACTCCGCTTTTAAATAGTAAGTATAATAAAGGCAATAGAGTTCTCCAGGCATACTATAYAGCCTGTTGTAAGTATTTTCACGACAAAATTCCGTCAACCCAACCATGAAATATTAAAAGAAAAAAAAACCAAACAAAAATTCTATCCTCTCTTCATATGGCAAAAAAAGCTATATGCTTACACAATAATAGAGATAGAAAATTTAACTGGTAAATATGCATTTTGAAGCATTCATTCCCAACCTCTCTAGGTTGACTTACTCCCAATAAGGATTTCTTCCCCAACACTACATTCAATGTTATAAAAATTGCTATCTTTTGCTGTATTTTTTCAGAGAGCACTATTGTATAGTTTGTCCAATAGGTTTTTCAGAAATTAAAAAACAAACCCTAAATACCTCCTTTCCCAACAGTTCTGTAAACACTTAAAATATCTGTTGATAAGCCCTGTGCGCCTCCCCCACCCCCTCCACCCCGAGAACATAGTCATAAGGTTCATGGTTCTGGTTCATGTCACCAGTCTTTTTTGAAGTGGTGTTTAACACACTGTCCTGAATGGACCTCAGAAAACACCACGGTTGTTCTCAAAAGAAAATGTATTCTAAATTGTGCAAACAAGTGCATCCCAGATATGATCTCATGACTAYTGAAGAGCAGAAAGTGAAGTGCCAGAAAGATATCTCCTACACTAAATCAGTTTTTCTGTTGGTCCTAGGCTTATTTAATAGTAATTATTGAATAGGGATGTTGAACTACATTCTAAAGAGTCTTATGGCCAGTGTGTTTTGTGATGGTCATGGTAGTTGCATCAAAATAGAAAAAGCTTGTGAAATTTGGAAGGTTTTTTTGTGTCTGGAGAAACTCTGGATGAAATACTATAGGCTCAAGAATCAACTCGTAAATAAACTTCTCTGAGTAGCTGGGACTCATAGCATTGCAGGATTGAACTGGAGGTCTCAGATGATTGTTTCTCTTAAAGAATTCTTAGTACATCTTGATTGTAGGCTTGAAACAGAAATGCATTCTATTTGTTCATTTTCTTTGAAATGTTTTAATAAAAATGAGATAAAATCACTATTTTACAAATAGTGAAGGAGAGCAAACTATACTTTTGACAGTTTGCCTGTGTTTCAAATGCAGATATTATCAAGCTAATAAAATTTTATAATCAATATCTGAACATTTCCAAGACACAGAAACCTATTTGGATTTGCAGCGCAGTAGCACCTTCTGTGGGTTTATTTCAAGTCTTTTTGCCCAGAATAAACAATATTTGCATTGGCAGGCTTCATTAATCAAGTCATAATGGTCATGCATTTGTGGAATTGCAYATTTCAAGATCCAAATGTTAACACAAACTATTGCATTGGACAGAAAAAGATAAAGGTTTTGTACAGAAGCAGATGTTTCCCAAAGATAAACTTTACCTAAGTACAGTTGTGTCATTTCCACTACATTTGAAGGTTAAGTGGAAACTGTTTTCAACATCCTCAGCAAGAATTGCTCCTCCACAATTTTCCTCTCCGTGTATTTGAATGTAATTCATATCATAACCTAATATCAATTGTAAATCACGCAATTTCCGATAGAACTATGATGAATACACATTCAAATAAAAGAAAAAAGTGGTGGAGCAATATAGTCCCTGGAATTTAACACTCTGTGGTCAGAAGGTCACATATGTTAAGTTTCTTATTTATATCCCTATTAAAGCTCTGATCTGTGGGAAGCAGGATAGAAGCAATGTGACTCATTTTACAAAKAAAGAATGTATTGTTGTTGTACTGTACATGTTTTGCTTCTCGGTACTTAATGACAACAGTGTATGAACTGCAGGTGATTATAATAAGGGGAAAAAAGATCTTCATCAGGAGACATAAATATTTGTTCCTACTACTTCTCTGGCAAGTGCTTCATTAAAAGCATAACAAAATACGTATTTTACGAATGAGTCATGCAAATTAATATTCTTCGTAATTTTTTCTGACTTCTATGTACCTCTTGACTTCAAATTATATAGAGGCTGACCAGATATTTTGACTGCAGTTATGCTGAACAACAAACATATAAAGAAGGAAGAATAAGGAATTTATGTACATTGCATACTTCAATTCAAAATAGTGAATTATTCTGATCGAAAGATTAACCCAGGTCATCTGAAACCCATCCGGCAAGCCTTTATTCACCAGAGGATCCTCTCCATGACACTCAGCACAAACTATACTGTGGCTTAGTATTTGTCCCAACTATTTTGACCTGTGATATTAATATTTTACTGCTGTACGTCACATAGGCACATTAAAAAATGACGTAGTGACAGTTTTGTATCAGCAAGGTATTAATGTTCCCTCCAAGAAATTTTCTTTGAGAAATAATCAAATGAACATGTGTTCTTAATGACCCAGAGGTTAGGCAATAAAAACAAACAACAGTAGAGGACAAAACAAGATGGACAGATGATACACTGTTGAGCATTTAAAAAACAAAACAAACAACAACAACGAAAAGCTGAGTTCTTTTTAATGAGTGGAAAGACCTGTTTGGGAATTTTGAGGTTGGGTGTTTTGGAGTGGGTTTTTTTGATGTAAGCATTCTACCTCTGGCCTAGTATAGTACAAAGTCCACTATCACGTGTACCCAGATACCTAAATACCTACACAGACTTGTCATAGCCAAAAACTCTTTCCACGATTTTTTTTTTTCCTGCTTAATGTATATTGGCAATGGATGCTGAGGAAGTGTTTTTTCTTCTAGTGGTTTCATACCATAGTTGTGAAAGTGCTTGACACGAATTTGATAGGACAGCATTACCTTGGTTATGGCTTTTTCTTTCTGGCATAAATATATTCCCTTTGAGCATATTCATTTTAGTGGCAATAAAAAGTGTGTCTTATTGTTTGTTTGTTTTCTTTAGGAGAAGCAGCTGCAAAGTCATAATTATATTCACTTCCCACATTGGCAACAAGCAAGCTTCACATTTTTGTGCATTTGAAATCACCTATAAGGAGGGGCTGAACCACTTCCACCTAGAGGTTTACAATTTTCCCAGTATCTAAAATATATTGCTATTWAAAAGGGCTTTTGTTTCATTTTTAATTATATTGAGAATAGCTAATAAATCAGTTTGGAATATATTAAATAATAAAAGTGCAGTATCAGTGGAAAGATACAGCACTATAGTAATGTTATCAGTTCAATTATTTTCCTAAATTCAAACTTGAAACACAGCAAGCAGAGTTGATGATTGTTTTCCGGAGATCAGGAGCCAGGTTGTGACGCCTCAGTCCACAAATGGTCTTTCAGAAAAGAAAGGGTGGGAGGAGAAGAGGTTGTAAGGAAAAAGAATGGCAGCAGAGACCCTGGAGAGTCAGAAATGCTGCAAATCTTCAGTGCTCACTCAGCTTGTACACCATATACCTCCTTACACCCTCTCTTTGTCTTGCCCACATAAAACTGTGTTTTGGAACAGGGCCCATCTCTTGATAGCTGGAGTGCCTAATAAAAGTTAGTGTCCTGCTTATTCCTTTATCAATATCCCATAAGCAAACATCATTATTAAAACAAAATGGTGTCACCCTTTTGACCTAAGCATCTATCCAAAATTCAGGCTCTAAGTCCTTGTTTCTCTCAAGAGGCAGAACTGATGATGGACTCCGGAATTTCTTCAGTGCAATCTACAGTAAATTGTATGTTAAAGCCCAATTTTCTTGAACACAACAGGAATCAAGCAGCAGGAGACAGCTTCCTTGCTCACAGCTTCATGCCTCTTTTTAGCAAGTACTTTACGTAAAACTCTCTTAGGTCGCAGTATAACTGCTTCTTTGGTTGCACCTGGATCTTCCCTGTTCTTTTTCTGTGTGCTCCTGTAGCCTGTCTGCCCTTTTCCTCACGCGTACTGACACCCAGCTGCAGCCAAAGCCCTTCCCCTACCTCTGAATTTAACTTCCAGCCCACCAAGAAACYGCTCCAACAGAATAATGAACAGCATTATACATGAATTGAATTTTTAGGGGGGTTTTCAATATTTTCAACTATCTCTAAACACAGATGCATTTAACTGTTCCCTCATTCAGCTTGAAGAGAAGGTGGCTGTTACATTTAGCAGTTACACCACGTTTTTTCCCAACCCTCACACAACCATAACAATACCACCCCACCATTTCATTCTTTGCTGAACATTAGTATTTTGCCTTTTTATTTTCTGCTCTACAAAGAACAGAAAACTCCTTTTATATTCATTTTCATAAGTGGAACAATCTTTCAAAAATGACAAKTTTTTTTCTACTCATTTTTCTTTCTGTGTGAGATTAGAACGCACAGAGAAGCTGGAGGCATTTTCTGAGGAACTAGAAATGACTTAGCAGGAAATAGATCATCTCTTACATTGGATATTTCCACAATCTGTCCACCAAATTATTTTTTAAAATTTGGCTGGAAGTAGACTGTCACCCTCTGTACTACTAGATTCACACAGCTACTCAGAGAGTCTCTCCAGATCACCACCACCATCAGTTCTCATGCTTGCATACTGAGCACCACATCCCAACTCTGGGAGTTGCTTTCACTTGACAGATAGGCCTCACCCCCTCTTGGTCACAGTTTCTAAATTTAGAAACTCAAGACAATGGCAAAACAACAGTGTTTGGTGAGAAACCATAATCTTGCAAACAGAAACTAATCTTGTTTAAAATCCTTCAGTTTACATGTGGAAGCTGGCCAAAAATACTATTAATGAAGATTCTTCAGTTTCATGGGGATTTTCAGAAAGGTCAAAATGGAGCTACATTATTTATGTTTTATGGGAAGATGTATTTGATCTTTATAAATCCATTTGGATAATAACACTGACTTTAATGGACTGATAGATGTATCTTCTAATGTATATTACAAGAACAATCACCTTCAGCGTATGAAAAATTTAACATTTCCCTGTTGATTAGTCTTATTTGTCTGTTACTTAACAAAAGTTTTCAAACCCTCAATAAAATGTAACTTTTTCTTAAATGTGTTAACAGCCCACGGATGTCAGAAGGGTACTTTATCTTTGAACTTTGGGAACGACATATGTGAAATGGCATCTTCAGTCTTCTAGCTTCTTGAATTGCTGATAGGTCTCAAGAGAATGGATCTTTAGTCACTCTTAGATAACGCAGCAGCTTTTGGCAGCAGCAGTTTTAAGAAGTCTGTTACAAAAGGGAGTGTCCATGCTAAYGACATGGTGCTAATACAAAAATGACTGTTTTAACAACTCTGTTAAGCCACTGAGCTCTGTGCGCTCTGTRTTTTCCATGGCCACAAAAGTCTCATGAGCCTGTAAATCAGGAAGTTAGTAAACATTATGTCTTTAGAGACACATCAAGGATCTAGATAGAGCCTTACAGAGTGCTAAAAGCAGCAGACTCTAAAGCTTGACTGAAAAGATGCGGCTCTGCAGGCTGGGGCTGTAAATAAATAAATAACGCAAAGCCTCTGTAGACAGCACACCAAGCAGAACACACAGCGCACACCGACTCTGGCCCAGTAGACTACGCTGCCTCCTGGGTGCTCGTTAACTATAATAAAAGAAGAAACTGAAATCTAAATCTCATATAATGGCAAGGAAATACAAGACATCTTTATTTCTACCTCAGTGGTGTTGATGGGTTTAAAAGGTCAGCAAGCACACTTACGGGACTGATATTTATATTATAGAAAAATAAGGATTACGCATAAGGGTCTTTAAATGCTATATTTAAACTATGAAAGAATTTTAGTGGATTTAAATTCCCTTCTACTTTGATATACTGTATATGTGGCACTATCATGGAATGCACAGTACTACCAAATACAAATGGAAATTACAGACAAAAACCACAATGGTAGGCATTAAGAAATACTAAACTTAATATCATTGCTTGATTATTTTTTTTAAACATGAAAAGAGCATAAAGCTCACAGAATTTGCAGTGAAAATATATACAGTAAGACAAAAAAGATGTTTCTATCAGAACTGAAAACCAGACAGAGAGCTTGGTCAGAAGATGTATAATCTCTGCTGTCATAACACAAAGCTAATGGTGACAAGCAATCTATACCAGAAAAGAAACACACTGAAATGGATGCTGTAAATATATGTCAAGAAGGACATAAAGGAATCACAATTTCAAAAAGAGGACCAAATCTCTGCAAAACAGTCCAAATTGTTTCTGTGCTAGAAGTGACCCCTTCTACTTCTGCTAGCAGATCTGACAGCTCCACTTGCCACTATAATATAGCTAGCATAAGGAAGGATTTTCAGAATCACAGTAATAATCTCTTCACAACTATCAACACCAACAGAATTCACTTTTTGACATCCACACAGATATACCTAAAGGAAATAGAATTTACTTAAAAGTAAAATGGTAATATCTCTAGTTATGACTGATTCCGTGCTAAAACATGCTAAGACAAATTAAGGGAGCGTTGTCAAATACTCAAAACTAAAGAAATGTGAAGTTTCTTCTGTAATTTGGCAAGTCTTGGCCACAAGTCCACAACTTAGTTTCCAGGAAAGTAAACACAAACATAATGTTGTCCGCATGCCCATTCCTAAGACCTGAACCCAAAAGTTTTGAGATGTCTGAATCAGAGCATGGTTTAATTCTGTGTACAAATACTAATTCTTGGTTTCTGCACAGCTTTCATTATAGTAATTATTAATGGCATGATGACTTGGCTTTCTTGCACAAATATATAGCACGTTTTCTTATATATATTGCTATACATGCATTGCCATAACAATGCTATTGTTATCATGGTCTTAAAGCATATTTTGAGACTTCAAACAAAATCCTAAAACCTGTGGTATATTTACAGTACATCTGTCACTCCCAACAAGGCTCAGAACTTGGCTCCAACAGCTCATTACTTACACACAAACAAAATGTTACTTACCTCTCACAGGCAAGCAGTCAGTAGAACCATTCATCACAATAAAGGATTTGCCTCCATTTTCCGAATTGGTATCAGCATGGAAATGTACTTATTTTCAAACAAGATAGCCACAAAATGAACAACACTTCTCTCTAGTTTTAAAGCAGATATAATTTCTTCAAAATGGTACTAGCCTGTTTCTTGGACAAATTAAAATTATCTCTTTTTAACATGCCAGCCATTAATTAAAACAAAAACAAAAACAAAAACAAAACAACCCACCCACACACACCCCAAAAAATCCAATTATCTAAAGTCTGGAATTCTTTCAGTCTTCACTATGAAGTCATAGTGTACTGTAAATCCAGCTGTACCTCCAGATACATATAAAGCCAGCTTTTTTTCAGTAAGACTCCTCTTTAAGACCATGCCTTTTGTCTTATGCTTCCTAGTGTTCCAAAACAAGAACATACAATAGGAAGAAGCAGGAACTTTTCCTCAGTTAGTCCACAATGCAAAGGCTCAAGTGTCTGAGGACTCCACAAACAAGAACAAAACCAACAAATCATAGGTACCACAGCAAACACAGTATCTGAAAGAAGAACTAATCTTAGCTAAATAAACTCTYCTTAGGGACTAATCCATTAGGCAGATAACGTTGGTTATGTTCTGGCAGACTAAGCTGGAAAAGTCTACCAGCAAGCTGATAATACAGTGGAGATATGGTGCTACCCATTTTGGAAATCTTAGCAGGAAGACAGATTTATTTTCATAATCCTGCTTAGACTAGACTTGACATGAGGGAAGAGGGGGCAGGGAAGGAAAGCTAACTGATTACCAAGGCAGTCTTGTGTACCTCTACTGTGTGCAATTCCTCTCTCTGTGCCAGAGGAAGTTTCTGAACAAAGTCATCTTATTACAATGGAATATAACCAATACCAGGGGTCTTGACAATGGACAGTCTAAAACTATTGAACAGACATTTTCAGGCACATTAAGAGTTTAATATCATAAAGCAAGAAACAAATGCACACAAGCCTCTAAAAGAAATAATTGATACATTTAAGCTATTATGATGTAGGCCTTAAAACTGCTTAACATGAGGTTAGTCTATTTCAAATTCAATTAATATACATGCCTCTTAAAAATTAAGACTTTCAAAAATTCTAGGCTATGCATGATCTACCCATACCATGAATTCTTTCCAATTCAGCAGATAGTTTGCTGATCTATCACAATTTCTGAACCTGTAAAGAATAATTTCAAATCATGGATCTTAAACGCTATTTTCAGGGACAAAACCTACATAGTTTGGATGGTCACCAAGCTGGTTTTGCACAAGTGAATCTGGATAGGTGAAGATCTAAGTGCTTGATATCTACCTCCATTCCATTAGAACATAGTTTATTGGAAAGGATGACACAGAAAAGAAAGGAGAAGAAACAGCAGCTTAGAGACATAAAATAAATTAAGTTTATATATAAAGACCAGGAAATGCTTGACAGTAGTGCAGTTCTTCAGGCCAGTATAAACTGACAACAGAGTTATCAGTGGAGAAACTGATGAAGATAGGGTAATTTCTTTCTTTTAGGGAAGTCCTAAGTTCTCCCAAGGGAACTCCAAGTTCTTTGATGACTTGTGTAACACTACCCATGAGGCTATACACCTTCTTGTAACATGCATATTCATGAAAAGAGTGCTGCTATTGAAAGAGGCAAAACTGTGGGCAAAAAGCAAAGCTGTGAGGATTCTTTTTCAGCTGAATGTAATTTAATAAAATACGTGAACTCTTTCATAACTTCCGCAGAAACATGCATACGGTATTCACCTCAAAGAACCTGGAACAAACCTTTGTGGTATAGTATACAACACAAATCCTTTACCATTTGGTAGGCATATGTCTGCCTGTGTTTGCATAGTATGCTCTTGTGTTAGTCTCAAAAAACAAAGCTCATGCCAGAATTATACAGAGACTGAGCTTCTTAAAAAAATGAAAATCTTATCTATTTAGAGATTCTTTAAGTGAAACAGAATTCTGAATCTTTCTTCTGTTTTTTGGAGGGTTCACCTAACTGAAGATTTAGAGCCAGAAAACAGCATGGAAAATATTACACTGGAACAAAATTGCCCTGCTCTGCCTTTCACAATAATTATAATTAAGGTGGTGTAAGAGTAACTAGTATTAGGTCTTCTATAAATTGCAATATTCTGAGGGAATGAGTCACAAAATACCAAGGATTCTTTGTGCAGAAAAAACTCTTTATACAAGAACACAAAATATGAAATGCATAGATACAGCCCAGAAAGATTAAGATGTGAGACCAAATTCACACCTAACAAAAGAAACATCAGTGGGATAAAACCATATGAAAAATAATTTTGTCATAGTAATCTACAATGGAAAAAGGCAGCGGTGACTTGCACAATGTATTTCTCTGAAACAACAGAGCTCCCTGCAGCCACAGGAAGGACAGAAGAAGGTACCTTTTTCTTCCCCAATGGATCTTTCAGTAAAGAAGCCGATACATATCATGTCAGCTTTCCAGAAACAGATATAAATGCAACAGGGATGGACAAGAGGAAGGTAGCATACACATATAGCAAGGTAACTTTGAGCTCATCGTGCTTTTGGATCCCCAATGACTGCATTACCTGTACATATATGATAACAGGATATRAAGGGAAAAGAAGGTCATTATAAAGCTAAAGTGAGAGATTCACCTGATGATAGAACAGAGATGGGTCACTGGCTGGTATCAGACAAAAAGGCATTCACACCAGCAGTTCAGTTGAACTTACAAGAAATATCTGAATGTTGGTAATTTTGTCTGCAATAACCTATTAAACTGTTGGAATATACAATTATACTTTCAACAGTATTGAAGAAGAAAATAAGCAAAACTCAAAGAGGAAAATACATCCTGAAGAGATCGATTAAGAATAAACTATATTAGAAAGCTAAAATAGTGACCACTGATCAGAATCTGGACAACTTCAAGTACCCAAGGAAGTACTAATGAGGCGCACCAAAAACTAGGAAATTGCTGTTAAGAGTAAAATGTAGATACAATTACATCTGATCAACCCTGAAGTATGAAACACCCATCAGTCTAAAGAATTTAAAAGTAATTCAAATTTTAAAATCCGTACTGAGATATGAATGTTCAAATAATTTAAAGTGCTTCCATTTAGAAGCTAAGATAAAAGAGTACAGACTTGCACAGGGGGTACTTGAGAGTGATTTACAGATCACACACATGCACAGAGATCTACTTTCATGAATGTATTTGCAAAGCACACAGTAGAAGAGAGACTATAGAAACTAAAATTTTAGATCTAAGTTTAAAATATGTTTATTGTGATTCAAAGCTAATGTTATTCATTACTCAGCCAACATATTAGTGCAGACAATATTCTCTCACTTCCTCTGGGTCTTCTTTAATCTTATGTGGATTTATTTTCTGAGTATTTATTTTCTGTATTTCTGAGTAATCAAAAGTTATAGGCTTGATATCTCTTGAGTTAAAAACATCCCTAGTGTCCCTGCTGTTTCTTTTGTATATATTTGTTTTTTTAGTGAGTCTCTAAAACAAGGATTAAAAAAAAATCAAATAAGGTTATTTCAATCAGAAAGAATCAGCAACTTGATTTCTTCCAATGTATTAAGTAAACATTCCTGTTAAGACAGCGGTTGATCCAAGCTGGTGTTAATAAGGGTAGCTGAAAATTTAGTGTTAGGCATTCCTTCAGCAGATGTGCACATTCAGGACTATGGTAATGAAGCAAAAGTCGAAAGCACTTAGCTCATCTTTCTTTTCAATAAGTAAAATTATTCAACAAAACCTTCATTTGAATTATACCAAAAGAAACGTAAATATACTCACAGGACATTCATGAATAGAACTGTCGAGGAATTTTCTGACTAAACTGAAAATGACAATTTGTCAAAGTTGAAATGTTTTGCAGAAATGTCACCGATTCAACAAACTTTCATCAGTGCATTGGTAGAGTACCCACCAGGGCCTGGCTGGCTCCTGGCTGGGACCAAGGTTGCTGCAGCTCTGGCCAGCCATACTGTGTGGGGTTTTCTAAGAGCCAGGGGACTGAAAGTTCTGAGCCCTGTATCACAAGAGTGCTTCCTACAGAAAAGTGCCAAAACCTTGAACTGGAGCTACCCTGAAGCTCTCGGAGACTCCAGACTCAGTATTGTGGAGCCAGGAGCCGTGATAGTAGGACATGCCAGCCCCACCACCAACATAGCTCCTGTACCTGATGCAATGCACAGTGTGGCCCCACGAGCCTCAGATGAATACACTGCTGTCAGAGCTTTCAGATTTCATGTCCTAACGCTGGAAGCCTTGGCTTTCTGGGTGTGCTTGTAACCCAGGCTGCACAGACAATGAAATTCACTGGGAAACTTCTTTACGACAGGCATGGCTTTTTTTGAGTTATGTTTAAAAACATAAGTCATGTCTGTGAATACGTCATGACTCTGTAGCATAGTCTAAGCGTATTTGAACTAGGTTTAAACTACCTAGCTCAGGAATTGCTAGCAATATAGCTATGATACCACTAGCTGACCATCCAGTTAACTACCATCTTCCTGGATGCAATTTAGTCTGCTGCATAACCATGAAGTACTAACACTGATTTGACCAGCTAACTGACAAGAAAACCACAAACCACTTCGTCTTGACTGGATTTCTCTCWCTTGCTAATTAACTGAGGATGGCTAAATCAAGAATACACCACATTTCCCAGTAAAGGCAAAAGCTTGATGTATAAAGTAAGGCTATTTTTTTCTTGCCAGAATAAAAATACACATGGAAAAAGCATGGAATTTACAGGCAGGTGTGAAGGGAAATGAATGGTAGCTGCACTATTCAGTGCAGAGAAAATATATATGATGTGTCAACACATGGCAAAGTGTGAAGAATGCATGCCTGCATGTATAAAAGAATATATGTATTCACAGTACTAAGCACTTTGCAGTTTAAGAAGTGGCTATCGTAATATCTGTTGAATCCATAACGAAATCCCTGGTTGCTGTAAGGTTTGACTAAATTTAAACTTCAAATTAACCTGTAAAGATACCCCCGCTCTACCAACTTATTTATTGTAAAGAAGACAGTTGACAGCCTTATGATTATGTTCTGTGGGACCAATGCTAATACCATAAGTACTTTCTGGTTTCCTAGTAGACCAATTTACAGGTCTTGCTTGGGACTTGAACTTAGTCTTTAGCAGTGAGACAAAAGACAGACAGAGAAATTCCCAAAAAACTTCCATTAATTCATCTTTGGAAAAAGGATGTTGTTGCATAAATATCAAATGGCATTTCCTAACTGGCCCATGCTACTTCCGTACATTTTCCAAAAATCATATATTTGAATCATTATAGCAATATAAAACTTCACATCTCATTCAGATTGGAAAGCTGGGAGCACTATAATACTGTCTGGGATTCAAGTTTATTTCATTACTTTAGGCAGGCAAGGTTTGGGGGTTGGTTCTGTTTCATTGAGTTGTTTTGTTTGTTTTTCCCCTTTATTATTTCCTGGGACCCTAAAAGACTGACTGCTTGACAGAGACACTTGGTTCTGGGCACTTGCTTTCCCTCATTATCTCTGAAGAGGAAAAAAATACCTCTTTTGTTCCCCTTATCGCTTCACTAACTTATCCAAATATTCATTTCTCTTTTAAGAAGAAAAAGACAACTGAAATCACGCAGAAACTATGTTTTATATATTAAGAAAAACATTATCATCCAGGCAAAGTGCTAAGCACTCAGATAGTAAAACAAAATAATTCTATTTCTACGGTTTTCCATTTCATGTTTTTTCATTTTCAGCTTAACTTCAGCAATTTAAGACAGACTTTGTGTGATATAAAAGAAACATTTTCTGCACCAAACTTTGGGATTATATTACAAATAATTTATCTGCATTCAATCATGACATTTTTATACATCATCATTAGCAAAAAATAAAATAAATGGTGACATCTCAGATGGCGTGAACTGGCAGAGCTCTTCTGACTCCAGTGGAGTTCTGCCAATTTCACATTGGCTGAGAGTTTGGACCTTAAACTTATGTCATAAAATTAGAAATAAATAAATTGCAAATTCTCTCTCCCTAAATAATGCAGCCTCAAAGAAAACAAAAGTCTTCTACCCAAATAATTTTAAAAGCATGTGATAAAGTATACTTATTTACCAGTAACTGCACCTGAAATACATTACTGGCAAGGTATCGATGTCAGAGGTGAAAAATTTGCATTGTAATAAATGCAATGAGGCTTTTCAGTTTGTGAAAGATTTTTAAGAAACTTGATTATTTGATTATTTTTTCCTTTCTTCTTGTCTATAACGAAGTGAAAATTCTACACTCCCATGAAACCCACATAATTGTTTTCTTTTCTCATCCATGTCCATATGGTACGACAAGCTTGGATCCAAAACATTTTCTCATGAGTGAGGCTAAATGCCTGATCATTACTTTAAGCATATGGTAACATTTTTTATTGTTCTTCTATTTAGAAATACTTTATTATCATTTATTAAATGATATAGAACATATATCCAGCCTGGTTCATACATACAGCAAGCAGGCATACTGTGTGCCCTGCTTCAGCAAATTGCACAGGTATAACAGTCATTAGAGTCACCCGCAGCAACTGCATCTGTGAATTGTTAAAAATAAAGTGTATTATACAATCTTAATTCCTTATTAAATTTTATAACTGGCAATATAATAATTTTGATTTCCAGTTCTAAAATATTTCAACATAAAGCAAACACTGTATCTGTCTTCAATGCATGATATGCACAAGAATTCTCCAACAGCTCCACTCTGTGCCGCTTAACTCTTTCACAGCTCGTCACTTCTCACAGGACAGGATCTGGCCCAAGAATAATGAGCCTYGGTGTGGTAAAGATCCAAGTAGCCAAAGGGTACCAAATTAACATGCCAAAGCCTACAATACACTGCAAAAATAACAAATGAAAAAAACCCTCTTGTCACCTATTCATAAACCAGCAAGTCCAAGTTGTTTTTGATTAAAAAAGTGGACCAGGACTTTCCTTCAAGGGTTCTCTAGTCAAACCACCAGAATTCCAAAGAGCTTTGGGGCTTCATTTAAAGGCTCTGAGATTATTCAGTATAAACCCTCAAATCAAGTGAAATTTGTTAAATGCAAGTGACAGAAGCATCATATCATAAATCAGAATGATGACAATCAGAGTTACTGCACATCACTAATGATTAGGCACCTGTTTTAGCGAAAAAGACTCCTTGGTTTCTGTACAGTCAATGTAAAGATTCCAGCCTGCCCCTTGAAGACAGTCCATCGCTCTCACCTGATGCTAAAAGRAACCTAGGGCACAGGTTAGCCAGATTAATTAGATGTCTCACATTGGGTTGTGTGAATTTCCCCTTTACATACAAAAATGCATAGAATTTCATTTAAAAAGGAGCTGCCTATTTTTTTAGAGATTGGGAGGAAGGCAAGAAAAACGGTTAATGGCAATGGCCTGGGAAAAGCAATTTTGAYGCTGCAGGAAAAATTGTCAGCTCATCTAAATCAACATAGCTCTTACTCTTTCGCAGAGCTCTGCAGACTTGGGAAAGCTAAGAATCTGGCTGTATGCACAGCTAGGAAAAACTGTGATTAGCAGTTAATCTGGGAAAACAGTTATCTGGAAGAGGAAGTGCCTGTAGAGAAGGCAGATCCACTTAAGGTAAATTCTAAATTGTTTATCTTTAAGATAAATGAGTTCATCATTTCTAGCGCTGAGGACCAGGCAGCAGTTCTGGGACTGTCCTTCCATGTCACTTTTCTAGATATGTTCAATGTGCATGTTCAGTCACAAGAAGGGCATTTGGCTGTTGGACTTCATAGGCTGCCATTCTGCATCTATGCCTAAGCAAATAAGGCTGCAAAAGAAAATTTTCTTATGGGCTCAATCCCACCCATAGCAAACAGTCACAACCAGGAAATGAGCAAAATGGGGATGCACCTATACCTTTATTTTTGCAGACCTTGCATAAGTACTGTACCTAACAGTGCAAAGGCACAAAGTTCCTGTACTGGATGGCCCAAGTAAACTTCATCAGAGAAGGAAAAAAATCTCAATAAGTAAAATCCATTAGTCAGGTATCATTAGCTAGCACAAAGGACTTGATCCCCTCTCCCAAATCCTCACCTGCTCCCCACAACAATGCAATGGCATAGAAATAATCTAAGTAACCTAGAAGGTTATTTTCCACCTCTAATTTCCATCTTTTTTTTTTTTTTTTTAGTTAAATTCTTGCCTTGTGGAAGTATTTTTCCATTCCTAATGAAAAACAATTTCTGGAGGTATATTACAGATAAGCAACAAAAATGTTGGCAACCATCTCTAATCAAAATGGAAAAAATGAGTTAGCTCTTTGAAATACTATTTAAAAACAAATAAAACAAAACCAGTTAATTTTTCCAAAGGCCCACAGCAATTTCAGGGTAGCTGCTGTCAAGAAGAGTCAGACAGGCTGTCAGAAAGTAAATATACCTTCTGGCTGTGAAGATTGCTGGTCCCTAAGGAAGCCATGTTTCCAAAATTATTTAAATTTGAGAAAGAAATCCTTTTTTATTATTATTATTTTTTATCTTTCATTAGAACATCACAACATAACTGTGTACGTCCTTAGCAGTAATAACTCATATTACTGAATCTCAGAAGCAAAAACCTCCAGATATCGAGGCAAGTTTTATAGGGTGAATTTCTCAAGAGCTTAGTTCACTGGTTTGATATCTGCAAGCCAGTGCAATTCAGGTTTACACTCAGTGTCTGACATGTTGAAGATTTTATTGCATTCAGAAACCGGCAGAGCTCATACTGAGAAAAATGTGCAYGAAGCAAGTGGAGAGTGTGTTGTCAGATTCTTAGTTCATTTAAGGTTACAAGAACAGTACTTAGACATCTCAGTCAAGTATGCAGAATTCTTAACTTTCAATTCAGGCTAGTGTTAGGAATGACCAAATGTAAAAGGTTTGAGAAAGTAACTTTTTTTCTTTTTCAGTGTGTTTTTTTTCACATCCTGGTTTTTTTTTTAAATCTTCATTTCTTGTTATAGTACACTGCAGTTATTTATATAAATTTTAAATATACACAATAATGTTACCATTATATTTAGGTAATTACGTTAACAGCATTAGAGCTGGCACAGGAAAGGAGGGGAAATTGTTGTAAACTATTTTCTTAAATTATAAACAATTGCTATTATTACTAAAGTATTATYTGAACCTTTTGATTTTTTCAAAAAGTTGTGCAGCATTCTGGCAAGGACAAGTTCYCCCTTAAGTTCTGTGGGAAATTTTTTCTTATAAGCAGGCCAAAATATACCACAGAAATATTGCCCCTTTTTGGTACAGAATTCCAGCAACATATAGCTCACATCTTGGCCAGATCCTGGAAATGCAGAGGAGCATGAAAATGAAAAGTAATGGGGGTGGAGAGGAAGGAAACATTCCAAACTTGTCAAGCCTCAAGAAATGTTAAGTTTGGGTCCAGTTCAAGTTTTGGGTGAAGATTTAACTCAGTTTTTATTTTCTTCAAAATGCCTGAGCACCCTCAGGGAGTATTCTCTTCCTAGAGAGCTCTCAGAAAAGCATATTTTTTCACTGACAAAAGGATCAGCAAATGGACCCTGATGCCTAAAGTTTGAAGTTAAACCAGTTACTGTGGCAAGTCTCACTCGCATGTTTGTTCCTTAAAAAGGATTTTTTCCTTAAAAAGGATTTTAAGAGATTATGCAGAACTTGTATTTTAGTGATTCTTTGTATTTCCAAATGAGACAGAGACAGTTGTCTATTATACTACATGCAATGAAGCAAAAATTACTTCTTTATGCTTTAGTTTCAACGTCTCTTACACACTTTAAAACATATTTTCTAAAGACATTTACAGCTAGAAATGCACTGCTGATCCAAAACATCAAGAAAAGGAACAGAGGAAGAGGGAGGATCTCTGAATAATTTAAAGCAGACTCCTCATTCAAAAGTCATTCTCTTTTTAATCTCTCACACTTTGTAGCCAGAGACTTTATGCTGGGCTCTGGCAGTAAGTCAGGAAAAAATATATCTGCAGCTTTAGAGCAGGATGAAAAGAAACAACAAAAAGTACAGGAGACCCGCTACAAATTCTACTTTTACACAAAGTTTGTTTTCCAGATATTTGTCTGCATCCACAGGTAGAGTCCACTGCTTGAGGACGGAATCTCTCCCCATCACCTTCCCTCTACCTACATAGGGCATGAGYATGCATGCACATACATGTGCACGAGTACACAAAATTTGCTCTGCTAGAACAGATGTCTTTGATTAACCATTGATATTTRTGTTATCTTTGATAATGGGTTCTCCTGGAACAAAAACTTGAATGAAAATAAATTATCTGCATCATTAACAAAGACAACAATTAATAACCAACTGAGCCAGACCAAAATTCCCCTATCCAGAGCTTATGAAAACAGGCTTTACTCTAACAAAATCTAATACTTCCTTTTTTTTGCCATAATCACTTTTCAAAAGACCAGACAGGCCTATTTTAGAGGATCTCTTAATGGATCCAATAAGGGAATACAGGTCACCTGTCTTGAAAGAATACTTCACAAAGATCCCTGGGAAGAACCAGATAACCTGGAGAAGAAAAGCTTCCCAGACATCACCTGCTTGGAAGTTGACTACGGAAAACTAATCTACAATCAGGAGTGCACTAAATTATCAACTTTTCTGAACTTTAAGGCCAGCCACAGCTTCCTGGTCAGCCACCTGTCTTTTCTATACCCTGAAAAGTATTCTCAAACCTTGGCATGCTATTTACCATTTACAGAGGACATTTCTGTGCTCCCCTACTTCCCCCTCCATTTTCCTCTTCTTCCATGATATCTTTAAATGAAATTCATATGAAGAGAAGCAATATTAAAAACACAAATTATTTTCTTTTGCTTTGAATTAGTACTTAGAACATAGCAACATCCCATCAACATTAAGCTTCTGAGAGGCCACCAACGAACATTTCATGAACCACAGTGTCAGAGTCACTAACACCTTCAATAATTGTTATAGAGTTCTGATCCAGCAGARGAGTGACCAGACAATTATTTCCTGTGGAACCTGTGACTTTATTCTCAAAACTCATGCAAAAGATGTCTAAGAATAGAGGATTAATTGCCATGCCATGCTTGTGTGGCATCAACTCAAGCCTCCATTTAGTGCTTGCAAATAACTTTGGTAAATGGCTAATTGTGAAGTTCTAAGCACACAAGTCACTTCTGACTGTCATTGCTCATGACTACAACAAAGGGCACTTGTGCAGATGGGCATACATCAATGTGCGTGTAAAATGGAGGACTGGATTTCAAATCTGTCCAAGTGTCACTCATGTTGTACAGTTAGATCACAGGAAGGAAACCAAGAATTTCAACATACGAAGCAGATAGATAACTGTAGAAAGAAGAAGGGAAATGTGTTTAGATACAAAGAAAGGATAGCAAGTACAATCATTTCACAGGTATGTCTACTGTTGCTAAGCGCTGCAGTATAAAGAGGGGCCACAGGAGAAAAGCAAACTTGGCAACCTAACAAGCCTTCTTTCAAAAAGAAAGTAAATCTGATTGTATGATAAAATCACTATTCACTGGCAAAGTTATCCTCTTATAACATCCTATTGTTCTCGTAGCCACCTGTTCTCTTAGGCACACATGTACATTTTTAGCGTGAAGATTCATGAAAAACAAATCTCTACAAATCAATATAGAAATTACAGTGCATTACAGTCAGACAACATACTGTCCTGAAGTCACGKTAGATTCTAACCCAGTCAAGAATAAACTTGACCACTCGCCAACCACACTCTTCCAGAGGAACTTCCTTCATTCACTGCCCAACATGGCAACCCTCTAGATAACATACAGAAGGGCAGGAAATAAACAACTATATTGCCCAGTGTCAGACTGACTTGCGGACTCAGAGGTAAAAGCCCCTTTACAGTCACGCTTTTCTTCTTAGTCCAGAACCAGAGCACAGCAAGACTGAATGTTCTGTAAAAGTTTTGCTAAACATAAACAGAAACAACCATATGCACTCGCAGGTCCCCATGTGCTGTAGCCAAAACAGGCTACAGAAATCTTAGAGAATGGTAGGCATCTTAAACCATAGCAAATCACCAACAACAACAGTAACACTGACTTGAACCACAGCCACTCTTTGTGTGTCCTGCATACAAGCAGGATATACCTAGAACTTTGTAATATCATTAGGATTTAGCTGAGTCTCCAGAAAGACCCGTTTTCATCTTTTCAGGGAAAATCCTTGCAACTGCTTTCCTAAGGAGCTGAAAGAAAGTCCATGATGTGGTATCTGAGAATATGATAAAACATTTTAACTGATTGTACATTACCATTAAACCAGTTTATACGTCAAATATTTATCTTTCAAAGATTTTTTTGTGCCATTATATATTATAATCATTAAATACCTTTTTCTTCTCATCTTTACTGTAACTCCAATTAATTAGAGATTCCAAACAAAAGTATTCAGGGTGGAGGGTGCATTTTCCTTTCCTTTGTCATTAGGGTGAAAAATCTTTTCTTTGACCTTGTTCCACTTCCTCTATTAAATTGTTTGAATCTGTTTCCTCTGCTTAATCCTTGACGCAGTTTACCCATGCCTATGTAATTTTCTCATTGAGGTGTTTAACATTAATGTGAATGGTACTGTATTTTCAAGCCAACTAGAATTTCTATGAGACTATGCAATCCTAGCTGGCTTTACTTTTTCTTCAATGGTCATGCGGTAGCAAATAGCATGCAGTATAAACAGTTGAACTATTCTCCTAATTATTACATCTGGTTTACTGTATCCRGCACATCTTGCATATTTTAACTGAAGGGCAGCAAAGGTCTCCAGTTGATTGTTGATACTTTTAAATTGTCACATAATGATAATACTGAGTTCTGAAGGGAGTCCTTCCTAAATCTCAGCATATGTCTTTACGTTTAAATAATCAAGCTACATCTGGATACAAAAAGCAAATCAGAACATCTCTCAATAGACTGTGCAAGGAAACTCACTCAGTGGACAGAATGCTTCATAAAAGAAGATGACCTTGAAGATAAATTTTGGCTAAAAAAACCTACAGGTATTTGGAAAAGAATTCTATGAAATGCATAGCTTTATACTAGCAATGCATTTAAGCAATAACAAGATTTCATTCAAAGGCTCTAGAGGAAAATATTATGTTTTAAGACATTTCATATTTATTAATTCTGCTAAGTCTAAGTAGGCAACCAAGTGTCTATGCTCTAATAAGAGCATCAGAAGGTATGGCATAATGCAAGATTATCTCCTGTGTCTCTAAGAAATATTTAATTAATTTTGGAAGCAGCATATAATTCAACATTAGTTTTGRAGGCGGGCAAAAAAATAGCAACATACATTAGCTTTGCTGCCTCTAGTCTTTGTAAATAGTACCAGTGAAATTAATAGCTACCTGAAGGAGAAGCTTTCCTTTAAAGTGGGTAAGGAAAGCAAACGTTAACACTATTTTTCAAATTCTGGATGAATCTGAAAGAAAAAGAAAAGATATTTAGACACTTTGCAATGTCTTCCCTCACTATTTTTTTCAATAATGTGGCAATTCATTAAATTCTATGTTTCTTTTCATGACAACTCAGGACATTTTAATGATACAAATAATGAAAAAGAAAAAGAATATTTGTTAAAATGATCTTTTCTGTCCATATTTCAACTATTACACTGTTTCTGAAACTCACTGTTATGGAATCACTATCACATCCTCACACATTTTAAGATGGAGAGAGTGACTACTTAGGCCAAATCAATGAACAAACAGGAACAAGAATAACTCAACCATTTTTAATTTGTAACTCCCAATTTCATTTTAAAATAAAATTACCCCCTCTTAATTTTTTTAAGTCATTTTTTGTATCTGGCAAAATAAAAAGACATAGGAGTAACCAAAGTGAGCCAAAGCCACCAAAATTGTCCTTTGCAATCACCCGTGCTTTTTTTGTGCAAGTTTGTATGAGAATCAGTCTTCAGTGATGAATCAATTGTTGGATCAAAATCTAAAAATTGCACTGTTCTAGGGTGGCACACTCAACACAAAGCCAAAGAAATATGATAACRACAAGAATAAAGGAAAAAAAGAAAATTTTAACTCAATATATAATGGAAAACATTATGTAGAACATAACAAAATGCTTCCATGAAGTTCTTAGTCATTACATTTAAATGTAATATAAAGTTGAAATTTATCATTGATCACTGTTGTCAGTAATTAGTAGCACAGTTTGGGAAGGGAAATTGATAGCAAGTGCAACAATGCAGGCATTAAATATTCTAAGTATCTTGCTGTTGCCAGCTTTGTCTAATATTTTATATTAACTTGATACTGAATAACAACAAAAACTTCTTGAAGGAGTTCTTTAAATAGCAAAACTAGCAAACCTTTGACATTGAATTAGTACAACTAAAACAAGCAAGTCAACTGGTATGTGTAGTGTAAACAGTTACATACATGCTATATCCATACTTGGAGAATAGTTTTAATCTTGGATAATGTTTTCTTTTATGGCAAATTTGATAAAAAGTTTAACATATTAAAGTTTTAACAATACTATAACTTCAGGGAATGCAGAATCTGGGCTGCACATCATGAATGACTATCAAGCACAACGCAACACCACCAAAAAAAAAATAAATTGGGGGACATCTTATGGTGGGCAGTAACGATCAAAGAGGGATAGACAGAACCATAAATTTCAGTTGAAGTTTACAGATAACAAGCTGTAAACATTTTAAGCTGCATGTGGCAGGGAGGTACCCTGATCCAAAGGGTGGTTTTGCCAGGGTGAGGCTCATCCATTGCTCCTGGGTGTGCTCATCCCTGTTGTGCAAAACTCAGCCACACTGAGAGTAGTTGAGGACTATATTTCTGTTAAACAAAAATAAATAAAAAAACAGAAGTTGAAGGAATTTGAGTATGCAGGGGGTTTTGTGGGCACCTGAAATCTGAAACCCACCGAAAGACTAGAAATGCTTTCAAGAGATTTCACATCATGCATATACTTCCCAAAGCCATTCCAAACACTAGAACAGTGCATAATCAGGCCCACAGTTAGGAAATGTAACTAAAGCAGTTGTTATAGACTTACAGAAAGAGTTAGCACAGCAAGACGTACTCTACTACACAAGTTCTTAGGCTTTACAATCAATAATACAATAAAATGTAATAGTTCCTTCACTCTTAACCATGACACTTGAACAGACAACTCTATGTTCTATTAATCTAAAAGCATATAATTGGCTTTTCAGACCCCATCTGTTTTGTCAAAATCTAGCTAAAGATTTTTTTAAATAGAAGAATAACTTGTTAACTGTAAAGACATCCACTGAATTTCAAAAGGTCCTTGTATCAAAAATTCTTCATTATTATTAATCAATTTTCTATTTCTATTTAAATCAGTATGGTCTTATATTTAAAAAATAAAGTCAAGCTTGACTCCTATAACAGTAGAAGAATTGTCTTATTAAGCAAATAAAAATCCACCTCATGTTGGTGGATTCTATTCTTCACACAGAATGTGGTTAAATAACAATATTAGCTAGTCACAAATTTAAGAGCTTAAAAACTACAAATCTTTAAAAAGAAAACCCCCAAACTATTGGAAGGATGCAGGATGAAAGGGAACTTTATTCAATTTATTTTTGTTTCATTCTGAAAACTTACAAGTACTAAAGAATTCAAAGTCTGTATTCAGAAGAAATTAATTTCTGAATTTTATACATTGTTTGCAAAGGTTCYTTTTATTAAGTCTCTAAGTAATTCTTCCAACCACTGGTAGAATCCCTGAAAATACTCAAGGGAATTCCAGTGGAAACGCTACCAGACCTTTGAATGTTGATTTGCTGAAATTACAAAGTGAAGTATTTTCTCCAATATATTTGTTCTCTCCACTTATCACTTTTCAGTGTATAGATATAAAACAATGAGCAGTAAATCCTGTATTATTAGTATTGTTATAAACATCTATTCGCAAGCTGTATTAACACACCCTTTGGGAATCCATGGCCTCTAGGAATACAAAATGAACCACAATTAATGGAAGTGACACACAAATAAAAATTCATCCCATCCAGAGAAACAGATCCATACACAACTGACCAAATAACACAGATGCAAAGGAAATCTTTAGTCTTGTGCCCTCCCCTGGAAACACTATCCATCTACCCTGTCAGACAGAAAAAGGAGGTCAGAACATCCTGTGAAATCACTGTTCATAGTCTCTATAGAGATAACCCTCTTCCTTCCCAAGACAGGTTATTATTTCTAAACATTCTCACTCTACATTATAGGACAACTGGTGAAGTTTTAACTAAATCTAATCTTCATGTATCTTTGAGACTGGGATCCATCAGCAGGATGTCATCTCTGCCACTCAGTTAATGCATCAGCTGGCCACTAGCAGGAAGGCTCTATGGGTTACTCAGAGAGGAAATAAGAATAGTGAATTCATCCTACTTCACAGTGGTGAAAATAACTATGTGTGATGCAAGGCAGAGGAGTATGTGATCCAGGATCTGAAAGTCACAGAGTAAACATCCAGAAGGGGCACCTAGTTACCTGTTTTCTATTATATCACTTTGAGCTGTAGTATTATAACAGGCATTTCAATTTTGTCCAGTAACTTTTATATTGAGCAGAATAATTTATGTTTTGCTAGACAACACTTTCCCAAGAAAGCATCTGATCGTGATTTGAACACATGGAGCATACAGAGATACCAATCCACTTAGTAAGTTGTTTCATACTACAGTAAGCGCCATTTAACATTTGTCTCACTTCAGCTTCCAGTCCCATCATCCTAGCTACACCTTTACAATGTTCTACTTTCTTCTGCATAGCGAGTCACTTCTAAATTCCCTTTTTTAAAAAATTATACACATTAGGCTTTCTACAGCTCTCACCATAGGCATTTTCTTCACTACTGGTATAATCTTAGTAGTTCTCTTCTGTATCATCTCCTACCTTTATACATCTTCTAAATAAGTGATATCAAAACTGTGTGCAGTAGTCTACTAATGCCATCTTACAGAGATTAAAAAAAMCTCTCTATTCCCAGCTTGTATTTCTATGGATGACACTAGCCTCTTTACCTCAGTACTGATCTGGCAGCTCACAATCAGATGCTTGTCCACAGTAACAATCTCCTCCACCAGAAGCCCCAGTTTTCAGACCACCGTTCTCCATTCTCTCACCTTGTTCCTAGCTATAAACAGCATCAGTTGGGATTAATGCACATTTTGTTTTAGAGGATTACACCACCAAATGATACACATGACTCCACACGCTTGCCCTCTTGTCATGCTTACTTCCCAATTTGTCAGTCTTTTTGCCATCATGTATTTCACCAGCAGTTGTAGCACTGAGATAGACATGGCTTGTGATTTTGTCAGTTATTCCACCACTGTCAGAATGCCCAAATAATGTTTATGAAAACCTGTCTGTATGCATACTAACATGCTTTTGCTAGTTAAAACTTAGTAAAGTCATATGAAATTAGTCATTAAGATTGGAAATAAAGTACTGGCAGATGTGAACTCTCATTTTTTACTCTTAATTACCAGGTGAGGAACACAACCACCTATTGGTTTTGTGGTTCTTGTGCACAGTCACATTAATAAAATTGTTTAATTTGGGAGTCCGCTAGGCCTTTCCTTCAGTATCTGGCATACATTGCTCATTTTGACAGTGTATTTGTTTCACATTTGCTTCTGAGCACATAATAATCTCTTCCTTCTCTAAGTTCTGCTTTTATAAATAAAGCAGAAAAAGCAGTTTTGCTTGACTGAAACAGAAATTTTCACCAGTAAAGTTCTTTGGGCACATATGAGAAGAATAGCCTGTTCATTCCCCAAGTTTCTGATATGTGCAGATTATTTGTTTATTTATACGAAATGTTTGAAAGATAATATGCAACTAAATAACCTGTAACAATAACTTAATTGTGAAATTCCTTTCAAGGTAGTCACGGTAAAATTAAAAGAAAAATTGGGGGATGTCAAGGCCACTGTCATTCTAAAACTCTTAGGTCTCATTTAAATAAAGAGCAAATAATGAGATACAGGAATTTACGCCATTAGATTTATGCAAAATGTGTGTTTGTTAACACAAAAATTAATATAAAATATATTGTTCAATGGCTAGAAATAGCCACACCAWCCCTGCAATTTCACAAGACACATAAGTCAATCTATGTATGGTTTCCCAATGAGCCAATCTGACACCCCTACCTTTTCCTGCCCCTTGCCTTGTATAAGCTGCACTGCATATGGCCATGACATCAGTGAAATCTGCTGAAAATGATTTTTGCTTCTTTTTGGCACAGCAATTTCTCTGACAGATCAGTGGGTTGTGATCTAGCCCGCTCAGCAGTAACATGACCAGTACAGCAAATGCAGGGGAGCARCAGGAGCATCTAGCTTGGAAAATGAGTGATCACCCCTTAGCAGTGCAGTCTCAGGTCAATAGGTAAGCTAAAGCTTACTGTGACACTGCATTTGTAAGGAAGTAAAAAATGATCTCTTTTTTAAAGGGAACAGCAAAGCTATCTCCTGTATAATAAAAATGCAGGTGAGTTTCAAGAAGAAAGATTAATTTTCTTTAAACCCCCTTGTGGACTCCAAATGAAAGAGGCTATAAAAACTAATACGTTCCACCAAGAAGAATTTCCTCCAAGCAATACGCTGTATAAGTAAAATATGAAGAAAGACGTACCCACTTTACAAACTAAACAACATAATCCACCTTCCTTCCCTGTCTCCATGGACACCATTCTGCACAGTGTCATCCCACATGACAACCAGCCTTAAGTACCTACAAGAATAAAGCCAATACTGACTTCTAGCCTCAATGCATCATAAAAACCATGCGCTTTAACTTCATCCAAAACATCACCTTCAGCTGCCTGTGTTTCCTCTAAACCTTACGAACAAGCATAAGCATCAAAACTCCATTCTACCCATGAGTCTTGCAAGAAAAATAATCTAGATGCTTGCACCAAACAACCTCTTGTGTACCTAGGACATGTGGATAGAATCTTTATCATTGGGACTAAAATGAAGGCTCCCTCACTGATTTGTATCACAAATTAGTAACTAGTGTTCAGTCCCCTCCATCAAAATAGCTCATGGCTACTTTTACATCAACAGTCTCTAAGAAACAAAACAAAACAAAGTCCATAATGCCAACCTAATACATATCACAGTCTAATTAACTCATCTCTTCAAACAAGAAGTGAGAAAAAAACCCACAATACATAAGCAAGTACTCAGAGTACAGATCTTCCCTGAAGAAAATACCAGTCACAACATCTTCACCAATCCAAAGGTGACACGTGCTCTTTCTCCAGTAAGAGTAGAACTACCCCTGACTGATCTAAAACACCTGGTTGTCACAAAACATACTGAAATTTAGACAGAAAATCATGAAATATGCAAGAACTGCATAAAGATCACACTGTGAAAACAATCTTCCCCAGACTCTACTAGCCTCTAAACAGTAACTTGCCAAACGGCATCAGAAATGGATGAACAAACAGAATAGGGAACCAAAGCAGAGAATTAGTAAATCTGTGTTGTGCAAACGTAGGATCTCAACAGGTCTGTGAGGAAGCTTACAAATGCATAAGTAAAATGCAGAAATTCTAACATGGTCCATGACATATCTGAACCTTAGCCGCTCTAGCTTCTTTGAGCAAAACTTCATTTATTTTCATTTTTAATGCTAATGATGGAAGTGATAGTTACCTTGGCAAACAGTGAACAAACTGGTGCAAAGAAAGGCAAGCTTAAGCACTTCAGATCTTGCTGTAAAATCCCTAGCTTGGGAATCCAGCATGAAACTGGCTCTGATGAAACCAAAACATTTCAAGCATAATCTTGTCACATTTTCAACATGCACAAACCATATCTTGCTCAAGTTTACAGGGCTAATTTTATTAACTCTTTTTCTAAGCAGCCTACACAATATACTTCTTGCAGAATATGAATCTAAAACGCCATGTACACAGCAAGCAACACAAGGATCACAACACAAGTTGTGTCATTGCTAAGACAAACCAAGCTGCAATGGTAGAGAAGTATAAAATATCTACTTATTTTTAACAGCCAACTTTATTAACTACAGTGGGTCAGCATTACAAGAAATCACCATAGTTGACCTGTGACATAGCACAGTTGATTAACCGTCTCCTAGGTACAATACCTCAATCATGCCAGATCATTTTTTGATGCAAAGAATACAGTAAAACAAGATTTTCTTCATTATAGTGTTCACCTTTATCCAAATAATGACCTACTGTCAACAGTCTTTTGGCTCTTGGTGTTTTAGTTATGTTTTCACCAAATTTAGTTATGTTCTATCAAATATCTCACACAGATATTTTAAAGGACTACAGGAAAGCACTGCTAAAGAAAGATGCAGAGGATAATGTAGTTAATTTCTGGAAATCACTGAATGTGAAAGATATCATTTATGAATATCAGATTGCATGAAATAATACCTAGGAGACAATACTGCAATATAAATGATAAACAAGTTCTTGATAAATTCAAGCTAGATATTGACCATACAATTCTTCTTTGGCTATGCAGATAAGACTGCAAAGAACATAATATTAGATATTAGAATGCCTTAATGGCCTTGGTGACATGAAAAAGGAAAACAGTTAAGAATGAGTGCAGTGTGGCAACTTAAACTGAGTTATCAATTTCAAAATTACTCAGATTATCACTGTACTAAAATAAAAATAGAAAGGAGAAAGCAAAGATATCACAAAAATGTTAGGAAAGGTTTGTACAGAGCACAACAGTTAGTGCAAATATGTCACTGTAATACTTGCGGCATGCAGCTAAATTCTTTAACAGCAGTAGCTGATATTTGCAAGTTTGTGYGGTATGTAATAAGATCTGGTGTAAAATTTGCCCAAACTGCCATTGGAAAAACAGAAAGAATTTTTCTTTGAATAACATCTTCAGATGTATATTGTCCAGAAGAGCATTATTATTCATTAGTTACACTGAAAGACCATCAGATAATGTACRTTCTATCAGATTTGCATTACAGAGACCATATAGTTCAGTTCAAATGCATACTCTTTCATGATGCTGTAAGTGAATTATTTATTTGCAATTACTGTGCAGATGTATAAATATTCAGGAATAACCTTCCTGTAATACATGTGAATGGAAAAAATCTTACAGATATTCACAACTATTAGTAACAATATTGTCAGCGAAAAAGAATGTATTTCTGCAGCTCCTGGTTTGTCCCTAAGATGCAACTTTTTCACAATGTTAAGAATCTATGGTTGTTTCAGACAGTTAACACAAAGACAGAATACAGATCATGTGATGACTATAGTATACTGTTTGTCATGGTTTAACCCCAGCCAGGAACTGAGCACCACACAGCTGCTCGCTCACTAGCCCCCCACAGTGGGATGGGGGACTGAATCGGAAGGGTAAAAGTGACAGAACTCATGGGTTGAGATAAGAACRGTTTAAAAACTAAAATAAAATAAAATAGTAGTAGTAGTAATAATAATAATAAAGACTACACAAAGCAAGCGACACACAATGCAATTGCTCACCACCTGCCTACCGATGCCCAGCCAGTTCCCGAGCAACGGCCCCCGGCCAGCTTTCCCCTAGTTTATATACTGAGCATGACATCCTATGGTATGGAATATCCCCTTGGCCAGTTTGGGCCAGCTGTCCTGGCTGTGCCCCCTCCCAGCTTCTCGTGCATTTCCAGCCTTCTCAGTTGGTAGAGCATGAGAAGCTGAAAAGTCCTTGACTTAGTGTAACAACTTAGCAAMAACTAAACCATCAGTGTGTTACCAATCAATGTTATTCTCATACTAAATCCAAAACACAGCACTACACCAACTGCTAGGAAGAAAATTAACTCTATCCCAGCTGAAACCAGGACAGTATCCACCCCTTATTCCACACGATCTACAACATGGCCAGGTCCCACACTTTCTAATACATCCCAATTTAATCACCACCACCTTTCCTGTCTTTCAGTATATACACACAGATATCATTCCCTTAGTCTATGTGCTGTCCCTCTAAATGTCTATTGAGTTCATTTAGTTGGTGACTTTGGGCTCCATTTGTCATAGTAGTCCTTCAGGGCAGGAGAGGTGGTGTGTGGTGTTGGATTGTTGCATGCTGAAGCCAGTTCTGGTTCCATTATCACTGCACTTTGCTCAGTTTCATCAAAGTTCATTCTTCACTAATCTGGGTGATTCTTCCTCTAATACCATTGATATGGCATATAGCCACTATAGAAGTGATGACATACAGCATTATATAGCAATTAACATTATACACTTCAGTTCATTGGCTGTTTTCACCCAAAMTCAAATCCCCTTGAGGTACACATCGGACTTCCCCACCCTTTCGCATTACCCACCAAGTGCACCCAGGTCCTTGAGCAAAAGCAATCMCACAGATGGGTTTTCCTTTGCCCGAGGCAGGAGTAACCCAGACTGTCTTCCCMAGCATATTCCTTACATGCACTACAGGGACTTTATCCCTTTCTACAGTATGTAAAAGTTTTGACTGCACAGGGCCAGCCCAATATGCAGATCCCCTAGTGTTGACTAACCATGAGGCCTTTGCTAAATGCGTATCCCAATGTTTAAATGTCCCACCACCCAGTGCTCCCAGTGTAGTCTCTAATAGTCCATTGTATCGTTCAATTTTCCCAGAGGCTGGTGCATGATAGGGGATGTGATATACCCACTCAGTGCTGTGCTCTTTGGCCCAGGTGTCTATAAGGTTGTTTCGGAARTGAGTCCTGTTGTCTGACTCAATTCTTTCTGGGGTGCCATGTTGCCATAAGACTTGCTTTTCAAGGCCCAGGATAGTGTTCCGGAYGGTGGCATTGGGCACAGGATATGTTTCCAGCCATCCGGTGGTTGTTTCCACCATGGTGAGCACATAGCGCTTGCCTTGGCAGGTCTGTGGGAGTGTGATATAATCAATCTGCCAGGCCTCCCCATATTTATACTTCAACCATCGTCCTCCATACCACAGAGGTTTTAACCACTTGGCCTGTTTGATTGCAGCACGTGTTTCACATTCATGGATAACCTGTGCAATAGTGTCCATGGTCAAGTCCACCCCTCACGAGCCCACCTATATGTTGCATCCCTTCCTTGATGGCCTGAGGTGTCATGGGCCCACCRAGCTAGAAATAATTCACCCTTATGTTGTCAGTCCAGATCCACCTGAGCCACTTCAATCTTAACAGCCTGATCCACCTGCTGGTTGTTTTGATGTTCTTCAGTGGCCCGACTCTTGGGTACGTGAGCATCTACGCGACGTACTTTTACAACCAAGTTTTCTACCTGGGCAGCAATATCTCGCCACAATGCGGCAGCCCAGATGGGTTTACCTCTGCGCTGCCATTGCTCTGTTTCCATTGTTGTAACCACCCCGACTATGAGTCAGTATAGATACAGAGCACTGGCCACTTTTCTCATTCAGCAATATCCAAAGCCAGCTGGGTGGCTTTCACTTCTGCAAACTGACTTGATTCACCTTCTCCTTCAGCAGTTTCTGCAACTTGTCTTATAGGACTCCATACAGCAGCCTTCCACCTCTGATGCTTTCCCACAAGACAACAGGACCCATCAGTGAACAGGGCATATTGCTWCTCATTTTCTGGCAGTTTATTGTACAGTGGGGCTTCTTCAGCACGCATCACCTTCTCCAGCAATATTCCAAAATCTTTGCCTTCTGGCCAGCCCATGATCACTTCCAAGATTCCTGGGCGACTGGGGTTTCCTATCAGAGCCCACTGTGTGATCAGTGCGACCCACTTACTCCAAGTAGCATCGGTTGCATGATGTGTAGAGGGGACCCTCCCTTTGAACATCCAGCCCAGCACCGGCAGTCGGGGTGCCAGGAGGAGCTGTGCTTCAGTGCCAACCACTTCCGAAGCAGCTCAAATCCCTTCGTATGCTGCCAATATCTCTTTCTCAGTTGGAGTATAGTGGGCCTCAGACCCTCTGTACCCCCGACTCCAAAACCCTAAGGGTCAGCCTCAAGTCTCCCCTGGTGCTTTCTGCCAGAGGCTCCAGGTAGGACCGTTCTCCCCGGCTGCAGTGTAGAGCACATTCTTTACATCTTGTCCTGCCTGGACTGGCCCAAGGGCTACTGCATGAACTATCTTTTAATTTCTTCAAATGTTTGTCGCTGCTCAGGGTTCCACTTGAAATCATTCTTCTTCYGGGCCACTTGATAGAGAGGGCTTACAATCAGACTGTAATTTGGAATATGCWTTCTCCAAAAGCCCACAATGCCTAAGAAAGCTTGTGTTTCCTTTTTGCTAGTTGGTGGGGACTTGGCYGTTATTTTATTGATCACATCCTTTGGGATCTGACGACATCCATCTTGCCATTTTATGCCTAAAAACCTGTGCAGGCCCCTTAACCTTACTTTGTTTTATGGCAAAACCAGCCTTCAGAAGGATTTGGACTATTTTCTTCCCTTTCTCAAAAACAACTTCTGCTGTGTTGCCCCATATGATGATGTCATCAGTATATTGCAGGTGTTCCGGAGCCTCACCCTGTTCCAGTGCAGTCTGGATCAGTCCATGGCAAATGGTGGGGCTGTGTTTCCACCCCTGGGGCAGTCGATTCCAGGTGCACGGGATGCCCCTCCAAGTGAAAGCAAATTATGGCCTGCACTCCGCTGCCAAAGGGATTGAGGAAAACGCATGAGCGATATCCACTGTGGCGTACCACTTGGCTGCCTTTGACTCCAGTTCGTATTGAAGTTCTAGCATGTCCGGCACGGCAGCACTCAGTGGCRGCGTGACTTCATTCAGTCTCCTGTTAGTCTCCACTCTCCACTAGACTTTCGCACTGGCCATATGGGACTGTTAAAGGGTGAGCRAGTYTTGCTGATCACTCCTTGGCTCTCCAGTTGACRAATCAGCTTATGGATGGGAATCAGGGAGTCTCATTTGGTGTGATATTGCCGCCGGTGCACTGTTGTGGTAGTGATCAGCACCCGTTGTYCTTTGACCATCAGCAATCCCACAACAGAAGGGTCCTCCGAGAGACCAGGCAAGGTAGACAGCTGATTAATTTCCTCCGTCTCCCAGGCAGCTATACCAAAAGCCCACTGGTACCCTTTTGGGTCCCTGAAATGCCCTCTCCTGAGGTAGTCTATGCCAAGGATGCATGGAGCCTCTGGGCCAGTCACAATGGGGTGCTTTTGCCACTCGTTCCCACTTAGGCTCACTTCAGCCTCCAACACAGTCAGCTCTTGGGATCCCCCTGTCACTCCAGAAATACAGATGGGTTCYGCCCCTTCGTAGCTTGATGGCATTAGTGCACCGGTGTCCACTAAAGCCTTATACTCCTGTGGGTCTAATGTGCCAGRCCATCGAATYCACACAGTCCAGTAAATCCAGTTGTCCTTCTCCTCCTCCTGGCTGCAGGCAGGGCCCCTCCAGTCCTGGTYATAGTATTTGTTACTCATTTCTTGTAAATACGAGTCAGAAGTCCCTTCATTAAGATCAGAAGTGAGACCAGCCCTTCTGCTCTGTCTGGGGAACTGCCTGCTGGAAACTGGAGCAGCAGTTTTCCTGGAAGAACCCCTTTTTCTGTTTGTTTTTCCTTGCAACTCACGTACCCATGCCTCTAGGGTCGAGGTAGATTTTCCATCCCACTTCCTCATGTCCTCTCTGTGGTCACGCAGGTAAAACCACAGCGTGCCCCATTGTGTATACCCTCTGTATCCTCTCTCTTGAGCAGAGGGACGCTTACTCCTAATGGCTAAGATACTGGTCTGCACAAGTAGGGAGTAGGACCTATCCTCTTTGAGTTGCTGGACCTCCCAGGACAGTTTCTCCAGAGCCGAGATGAGGGAGCAAGAGAGATTTTCTTCATATTGCAGGAGTTGGCCAGCCAATTAATCTATCATTGGTTCCTCTCCATCTTTCCAGGTCATCATTGCCAATGAGTTGGCATATGGTGATGCTATGCTCCATACGAAAACACATATTTAAAGTTCAGTTATGAATCTGAGATGTCCTCCTTCTATACATAATACCCGARTCATTTTCACCATTTCTGAAAATGACAATTCTTGAACAAAAAAACCTACAACATTGTGATATAACAGCAAATACAGCAAGAGGAAWCGTTTATTTAGATGTTGATTGGCAGAAAGTTGTATGGATTTTTCATACTCATTTTACCAGAAAAATCTAGTTACTGAGGTCCAAATCATCAATATATTCYGGTATAGCCAATACAAAATGGGCATTAGGAACCATCTTACACATACAGCTTCCCCAGAAGTCATAGCCCATAAAGCCCCTAAATCCTTATTCAAAGCCAGAATGCGTAGGTTGCAACATACAGTTAGATCAATGTGCCTACAATACTCTTGCATTAAAGTTATTCCCAGATGGCTCAAGACTCCTTGGGTAGTTTCAAGTGAAAAGTGGCATGCAAGTGAAAAGAACTATCATCATTGTAAGTAAAATCCAATYGCTGACAGAACTTAAATGACCATTCTTGTCCTGAGCTACACATAAACATGTGAACTGAAAGAAAACTCAAAGTTACTTGCATCTAATTGCAGCATTTTATTGAAACTTTTATCATCTGGAATCCATATGGGTCACACTGTCTTAATAAACAATAACACATTTTATTTTGGTTTACTGAAAATTAACAGGGCATTTGGGAAAATACTATTATTGTAAAAGCCTGTTTCACATTTTTTTGGCAATACTAGAGCTATCTAAGTGAAAAACAAGAGAACATTTTTTTTTGTCCTCTGTTGTTGATATTAGGAGAAAACAATGCAGCTGGTAACGTTAATGATACCCTATATCCTCAACAAAGATGAAAGAGGTCAAACAAAGTTGTAATGGGCTTAACCATATGAAACAGCCATACTGGATTGATTAGCTTAGTATCCAGACACAGTAAACCCATTTTTTTCAAACAATATAACATGCTATAGTCCAATAGGTCTGCAAAGTCTCAAGGCTTTGCATAAGGCAGTTTTCTTAATATAGTCAGCCCTACAGCAAAATGCAATGAAGGGCTATTTCTGGTTTGGCCTGCCAGACTTGAGGGGAAACAGGGAGAAGGGGGAGCAGACTGAATCATACAGCATTTACCACAGTATCACACTGGCTACTCTGTTGTGAGAGCACTGGCAGCAACCTTATTATACAGTCCTGTTTTCAGAGATTTACAATTAAAACTCCATTATAAAAATGTCTTCTTGGCAAAAATATAGCAAACAAGCTCGTTCCAAAAGGGATTTATATTTTAATTAGGGAAAAATCAGTTCAGCTGTCTTTTTGGAGAGTCAGAGGGTTTGGCTAAGGAAGACAAACAAAAACAGATTTTTGGTGGTTTCTGTAGTTCTTTTGTTCTTCTTGAGGAATCAGTACCATGTCAATGTAATAACCATAGTGTAATAAGATCCATACCAAGAAATGAGGATTTCATTTGACAACTGATCAACACTGTCTTTAAACATAGTTAACATTATTCCTCTGTAACTCTGTAATCCAGATCCTCGTCTTTCATTTTTTACATTTAACAACAGCAACAAAAAACAAAATCTATAATCCTGGAACTTAGATTTTTAGTTTTCTTGGCCCTTCTAGGATGCTCATGACCTCACTGTTCTCACTAGTGCTGTGGTCATCAGAGCACCRCAGATGCTAAAAGGCATGAAAACTCAGTTATGCTTTCCTTTAAAATCACAGGATTCCTTAATACTGGGCAGTACAGCTGATTCCACAATTGACCAATTAACCTGAGGATAATTCAAGAAAAAGTGATATTCAACATACTGTGATCTAGAAGAACAATGCCAGGATTTTTCTTACTCTGTACAATACTGAAAACAACTTGATTCAGGTCTGTTCTTGAGACACTTCCCCTTATTCTGCAAGAGAAATTCACATAGCTAATTGCATTGAAGTCAGTAGGGCTGATACTGAGAGTAAGCACTCATTTGTATGCTTCAGGTAACTATTTCCTTGAACTCGGGACAAAAATAGGACAGAAAAATATAGGGAATGCAGTGTTCATTTTGATATTGTTTTACAATGATTTATCCCCCACGTCTAGAGCATAATTTGTGGGGTATATTAGCATACACCCCCGTCCATTTAGAATCCTTCTTTGAGACTATTAAGAACAACAGCATGAAGGCATCTGGGAAACATATTGGCATTCAACTGTCCAATGCGCAACTGTTGCAAATAGGCTTCACTACCTCTTCAAAGGCACCTACTAAGGCATCTATGTGGTACCCTAAGAAAACCAAAGGTTTTCAGTGGAAACTTTTCAACAGCTATGAATTTCCACCACTCTTGTTTTAAACACTTCTTTAATGCCCTTCTGTACTCCAGCAATTTAGCAAAGAATTAACTTTTCTTCCAGGTAATGTAACATGCATGTTAGAAATAAAGGCAGTGAGAGTGATGAGAAAGGAAATTTTCCTCCATCACAAAAGAAGATGAGCAAAGAGCTTTTAATCAAGAACTAGAAGAAACCACATTATTGGCATTAAAAAAATAACAAAATACAGCTTCTCAGAAGCCAAAGCACCAGTGACCTGGGTTCTTTGCTCAGGATTTGAGAAAAAAGGTGGGAGGAGGGTGATACACTTTGTAATCCTCTATAATAACATAGAGGCAAGAGAAAAACAAGACAATAAAGACCCTTGTAGCCCAGTACTTAGGAAAAGCTTCACCTTACTTTATTTCCAAAATAGCTAAATATATTCATAGCAAAAGCTGACAAATTACAAGTAAAACTTTCAAAAATGAATGTTCATTAAGAAGTTTTAAGCTGGAGCAGTTTTTTAATCTTTTGTCATTTGTGCAATATGTGATCAAAGACATTTCCTTTTCCCGTTCCTCAAACGTTAAGTAAATATGTGGGCTTAGAAAAGAAATTTATGTAATTTATAGCAGGACAGAAAGTAGTACTTGTTACATCACATAATTGAGGCTAAAGTATTAAGAGGTGGGAATGAGGGGCACAGAGTCTGATTTTTCTAAACAAAGACATGATGAATTTTTTTCAAAGCCTGGAAAAAAATTCCCCAAACCATTCCTCCCTATGCATCCATATGTGCAAACTTCTCATTGCATTCATTAATTTTATTGGCCAGCATGTTTCCCATCTGCTTAAGAATAAGCAGAGGGGAGCAAATTAGTCCATTTGCTCTACTTTGGTGCTTTTCTTCCTCCAGCCCACCTGAACAGTGCCACCAAAACTGTCCTGCTTTAGCAGGGGCTGAGTAGAGCCCCTCTTCCCACACCGACAGCTGCTGGGCCTCTCTGTCCAGCTGCCCTTTGCATTCAGGGTCCCGAGGCACTCACAGGCCTTAATGGCCCTGACCAGCCACATCGGGCCTCCCCCCACGACCCCTGCCCATGGAGGGCAGGCTGAGGGGAGACCTTATCGCTCTCTACAACTACCTGAAAGGAGGCTGTAGAGAGGTGGGTGTTGGTCTCTTCTCCCAGGTAACAAGCAATAGGATGAGAGGAAATGGCCTCAAGTTGCGCCAGGGGAGGTTTAGATTGGATATTAGGAACAATTTCTTCACTGAAAGGGTTGTCAAGTATTGGAACAGGCTGCCCAGGGAAGTGGTGGAGTCACCATCACTGGAGGTGTTCAAAAAACATGTAGACATGGCACTTCAGGACATGGTTTGGTGGGCATGGTGGTGTTGGGTTGACTGACTTGATGATCTTAGAGGTCTTTTCCAACCTTAATGATTCTACGATTCTGTGATCTGGGGCCCCATTTCGGCTCAGTCTGGGGCCTTCAGCTGCAGCGGTGCCCCTGCCTGTCCACAGACCCTGTTGATCCTCACCCGTGGGCTGGCATCCTACCTTGACCTTGAACCTGTCCTGTCACCATGGACCTGCCCCATGGTCGTGGGGCTGTGCCTCACCCTGGTTACCTGGCTGAGGCCCAGCCCTGACCCAGGTCTGCAGAATGGCTTCCCAGCTTGCCCTCAGACCTGCTTCATCACCATGAACTTACCTGACGGATTCTGGGCTGCCCCTGGCCTGCCCTGCTCCCTGGTTGGGATGGTGGGGCTGGTCCTGGCTGCCACCCCTGGGGAGCCCCCGCCGCTCCTGGCCCCACATCCCGCAGGCAGCTCAGTAACACCCAGCGCTGGGCAGGTGCCTGCCCTCTGCGAGAGGACCAGCCTGGCCTCTGCCCACAGCCAATGCACCAGCCCAGCAGCAGCAGCAGTTGGCACAAGCAGGAGTCAGTATCAATTAACATGATTAAGAATCCTTGTCTCTACACAAACATGAGAGAAAGAGCGGGTTTTACTCCCTGACCAGAAAAGAAAGTTAGGAAAAGCTGAGGAAAAACTGTCCTTGGAGCAGCACCAGCAGCCTCAGGGAGCTCTGCCTAGCTGGGAAAGCTTCTCTGTGGGAAGGTGAACGGAATTTACCTCAGCTGCTGCGTGACCAGCTGCCAACTGCGCGGACACCTCCCCCTGAACATGAGAGCAGAGGCGAGACAAAAGCTGCTTGAAATAATGAGGCACCAGAGCTAGTTGCGAGTCAGCCACACCTGGGTATACTCCRCTCCTTTTTTTGTGGTAATGATTTCACTTTTGCATTGCAGGAGTCCTCATGTTCTCTAACTAGGCCCCAATTCTGCTTCTCCCACACCAACAGTGTACCTCCTATTTTAATGTTTCTGAAAGCCAGCACCACACACGAGACTGTAGGAGTGTCCGTGGAATGGGACAAAGTGCCAGGCTGGCAAGGCATGGCAGAGCATGCACTAGCAATAAGGAGTATGCACCAGCAATAAGGTATTAAATCTATAAGTCACTGGTGTCCAAATGACAGATCAGATCCATAAGATCTGGAAGAAAAGGAGAGAGAGGTGTATCAGGGCAGCATTTAGTGAGTAACTCCATCCTGCACATCACAGCAGATCCTGAGACTGTTTCCATTCCACATTCAGTGCAAAACTTCAATTGACAAAAACTTTCAACTGATGAAAATCCCACAGATTCAGGGAAAAGAGACACCCACCTACAGTTACACTGAAGAAGTGGCCAGGAAGGAGAGTGTCTGAAAGCAAACCYAATACAAGATTTTAAGATTAATAACTCTAAATATCATAAGCAGCTATAAGACCAAGGTGAGAGCAAAAATCCCAAGATACCACTACGAAAATTCAAYTGAGATTTTAGCAGAAGCAATTTCAGTCAAGCAAAAGGGCTGGCAGCCAAGCTGGAGGTGACCCAGGATGGACTAAGGTTGGATTACCAGAGAGGAGCTTGTGGCAATAGTTGTGAAATCATGCTCAGTGAGTTTGGATGTGTAAYGTAAGAGAGAAACAGCAGGATAATTGCAAAGATAGAAGGTGTTTTACTTAGTGAATGCAAGAGAGCAGGCTGTGCCTACTTTATGGCAGGGAATAATCCAAAATAAAGCAAGAAGACTGAGCAAGACTGAAGCAAGAGAGATCAAAAGGCAACCCTGAATGCAACCTATGGCTGGAATAGGAGCTATAAATGAATGAATAAATTAAAAACAGAAAAATCTCAAAATTCGCAGTAAGGTGGAAGAAAAACCACTGCAGAAATGCTTCACATCTGCCATCAATATAAAATATACAGACTAGTTACAGCCAGAATATTAAAAAAAAAAAAGTACACATTGTGTCAACTATAATTAAATAGCAATGAAGGTAACAATAGGCAAAGGGATGGTAAATCTGAAAAACAGCAAAAGGAGAGAAGATAAAATTTCTTTTTAATTAAAATGGATTCATAGTGTCACCAAGTAACTTGCTCTTTAAACTTTACCAGCCATGTAATAATAAACTGCAAGAATCTCAATAGATCTCTACTGTGCTTCAAGCCTTTACTCTTCCTGCTCATCATTACAAGCTGGGAGAGATCTTGAAACAGATCATTATAGCTGAAATATTTAGCTATGTTTTCTTTAACCCTCCCTTTTTTTGCTTTAACAAAAAAAATCCTTCCCCTAAATTGTAACATAGTCAGGATGTTTATAACGTGCATTTATTCTACTTGCTGCTGAATGGACCTGAACAGATTTGTACAGATTTGTACTTCGCTCTTATTTTCTCCCTGAAGCAACATTAGCATTGTCTCCGTTTCCCAACTAGCCCGGTCCTGAATTCTCAGCACCTCCTTCTCAGGCTCACACTGTGCCTTCTGCAACACTGCAGCATTAACCTATTTTTCCTCCTTGGCAAAAGAAACACTGGAGTTCTCTGGAGAACGCTGATTCAGAAATTTGCTCTGTGAATGACTTCCTGAGGTTCCTAATTARGTATGTTGGAGAAGTCACTGAAATCGTGGACCTGTAAGTCCCAGAGAAAACCAGGCCACTCACCTTTCAGCCCACAGGAAAACTCTTATGGAGTCCAAAATAAGCAGCTCAGAGGAAAAGGCAGTTTTCTGAGTTACTAGAGAGATATATAGTTTAGCTTGTTTGTTTAATACAGCTGAAGAACAAGGTATGAGAATTCAGCTGAGTTGAGACTGACAATTTTCACAGTCCTCTATGAGTATTTTAGAAGCTATCACAGACARACAGTACATATTCTGCATCAAAAGACCAACAGAAGGATAAACATGACTCATTTTGCAAGAAGGAGTCATGTTAACAGTTTTTCTTCAATAAAATGAGTTCCTGTCATTTTAGGGAAGCAAGAAGGTATATGAATAGTCAAAGATTCAAGAGTGGCAACAAAATAGTACCAGAGGTTATAACAAATAAGAAGAAAATTTTAAAGTAAGCAAGCTACAATATAGCCAGTCCTGTTGGAGAAATACTACAACAGCAGTTAATCTACTGAAAAATTCTCCTCTCCTTAAGACTAATGAAAATGGCAAAACTGGGTGGTTTCACACAAGATTTACTATGAAAAGCAGCCATGGCAGGTGAATGCTAAAGTTACTGCTCAAGATCTCTTTTTCCCCATCATCACCGAGGAAACCACAGGATATCCTCATGCCTGCTAACATAGCACATTTACAGTCTTGCAGCTTGCTCCATTTTTCTCTGTAGGCAGACTAGGCTATTATGCTCCCAGACACATTGGTAAGGATCCTGCTTCACTCGACAAGAACCTAGTAGGCCGAAGACAAAGCTTTGAAACTGTTCTTGGATGAACCGCATTTCCTAGCTGCTGCTAATGCCTTCTGAACCTCTGATTAATCTTCTTTGAGCAAAACTGCAGTCAGCACTTGTACCTCAAGGGCAACAAACTCTGTTAATGCACTCTTTCAAGAGACCTATTATCAGCTTGAAATCTCAAACAGCAGAACCTCTCCCTGAGTAACTCACATTACTTTTGGCCTTTCAAGCTCTAAGGGTGTGGTTTGATGATCAATTTAAATTGATCTAACTGTGGACCACTGCCAGACAGACAATCCTACAACTGTGCCTATCAGGCTATGCAATGAGTTAGCATAACGGAGCATCTCTTGTTTGCTGGGATAGTTTTTAGTCCGATCATCTCCCAGTCCAAGCCGTGGCATGACAACAAACAGGATGGCACTAGAGAAGAGGCAGAAACGTACAGCTGGCAATAAGGTCAGCACACGCAGCCCAGACTCGGATCTGCCTGAACTTCCCATCAAACAGCACCCTACACTGGACATCTGGGTGGATTATTAATATGAGATGGAACAAAACAGATTATAAACAGTAAAATCTGTGCGCCTTCATCCCCAAAGGGTCCTTAACGACTTCACAGCAGCTTTGAGCAAAACGGTAGTATTATGAGCTGACAATGGAGAACTGGCTTTCATTATGTGCTGCTTAGGTCAGTATGCAAAATGTTTTAAGAACCTCTCTTCCATGACAGCCCTGAGAGAATCTCTGCCCACAGTACACAATCATGCTACAAATCACAAAAAATAGTACTCAAAAGTTCAGCTGTTCAGAATCTGKTTTGTAGGTTTCTTTATTCATTTGGACATGCCCTCTTCTTTTTGCTTCATATCARTTTTTTTCTTATTTTACCATCAAACAAAGTCAATGCAGTAAAAAATCTTCAGTCTATTTGCTACTTGGGATCTAGTCAGACAAAGATAATATTAAAGTTTTTGGATTAGCTCTTCCCTGAACTCTAAGTTTATAAGAAATGTTCACATTGTCTATTTTTAAAGGAATTAATAAATGACAGAATATGGATATATCTGGATCCCAGTTATGTACCTGGTAATTATGTGAAAGTGAAGTCTATCCATATTTTATATTATTTATTTAGGATATTATCAGGATTTTTTTCCCCTAATGCAACCAAAGATACGATGATTCCAGAAGTCTTTGCATATGGAGTTAACACATTGCCTGACGAGTCATCAAACAGAAACAAGTAATAAAGCTCCAAGTGTTTAGTTAAATTTAATTTACAACTAAGCAAAACAGTGTTTATTGGAACAAAAAAGGTCATTAGTGTCTTACTAGGAAGCAATTAAAATAACAGATCAAAGCCATTAATCAAATCACAAAACAGATGCTAAGCTTTACTGTAAAAGATTTAGAAGCAATGGTGTATGTAACAGTAGAAGTCCACAAACTATGTTGTACCTTCTGTGACCACAGAGAAGTTGCTGAAAAACAAGATTTATCGCATACTAGATTTAACTGTGATTCTCCAGCTCCAAACGTGCTCGTCTTACTCATGCRGAGACTCAAAGCGAAGGCAATGAACCAACTGAGATTCAGTTTTTGTTTTTAACATGAAAATTATTCTAACCCAAAGAAAATATGTATCATTCTCTTGGCAAACTATTCCAACCTCAACACTGAGTTCTGCTTTAACAATATAATGGAAATCTCTACTGTCACTAGAAAAGAACTGAACTGAAAAAAAMCATCCAAAGTTTCAGCAGTTTGGACCAGAAGCCTGTACTTCACATTCTCTCTTCAGGAATAGACTGAACTGAAACACTCTTAGCCTCCTAAACTTCTGGTACTCCAGATACAGTTTAATCCTCTACAAATTTTAAATAAGTAGTGAAAAATAGTTGCAAATAAAAAGGCAYGACAAGGTTGATATTAGAATTCTGKTTCTGTTAGAGCCTCTCTGTTTCATACAGGTGTTGCAATCCATCGTTGAAAATCCCTGCTAATTAACAGATATTCTCATGTCACGGATTTAGGGAATCTCGTCTATAAAAATCTCAAAATMTCTGCTTAGAATAACATGGACACTCCGTATATACATTTATGTCAGACTGCAAACACTGTTTTTCATACATGGCTCAACCATTATCTTCTTGCCACCAAATTTGTTCAGAAATTACAGTGTCTACCTAAATTGAACTGMGTCAGCAGTAGTGTGAAGAATGAGAACTGGAACCAGAACTGAGTTGCAGTTAAATAGCCCCAACTCAGTGTGACACAAGTAGAGCTGCCCAGAAGCCTGCAGTTGTCTTTGTTYGGGGGCAACTGCCAGCCCAAATGCACTGATTCAGCTCAGGTTCAGCTAAGGTCCAGTTAATAAACCTTTTTGAAGTTTCTGAATGGCTGTGTAGGTATCAGGCCAAATCAGTGACAGGCATGCCAGAAGGAGAGGTAGTTCATATGAAGCCTCTCAGGATTTATCTTCCAGCGCTGGTAATCTCTGGGTTCTTCCATTATCCAATGTATCCTAGACCCTACTACCCTGAGTAAGAGAGCTGACTGCCTGAAAGGAGAAAGAGACCCCAAAGAAGCAGTGTTTACACTGGGGGAAAAGATTTTCTCTTAGTCGCTGGGGTGATCAGCACACAGTCTAAAGCAAGTTACTTGATTGCCCCTGCATTTATCATGCAAACTATAAATATTACTACTGGTCTTAAAGTTATGTGATAACAACTGTCATCTCTACCCTTAGGGCAGCTCCTCTGTCTGTACCAACAGTCAGCTCAAGTCCCTCCTAGTGAAGATTCCCTGCTGTTTTTCACAAATTTTTAAAAATGAATTGGGAGTTTGTTGAAGAATGCCCTTAAGCACATCAAGTGGGGATTCTCATTAACAAATATCAAAGGGAAACTCCATATGCTCTGCAAGGCAGCTTTTAACCAAGCACAGGATTACTTACTGACTAAAAGAAAAGCGTGGAAGCTACCAAATTCCTATCACTACTATTTCATCTCAATTTTCTCTGAGCAGTCCTCATCTATATTCTAACCCTGCAGGAATGAGATTAATCAACAGGGCTACACGCRCAATACACTTCAGTGTAAGAGAAGGACACCTGACCCGGTATCGGATATCTGTGGGAATTAGCTTGGGCATCAAAAGTAGTGTAAACTTGACAGTGTAAGTTCCATATAAGCTAATATATTCTATTTCTTAGAAAAATTGATTAGACTATGCTAAGCTGAGTGCTGTCACAGACACACCGYTTCTGGTATCCAGCCTGGCTTGTTTAAAATTAACTTGGTTATCTCTATACTAAATTGTGCTATGTAGCAAGGTGAACAGATAATATAGTTCAACTGTTATCAATGTAATGAGAGATTTAACTTTTACATCATAGGTTCTCAGTAACCTAATTAATAATAGTCACAGCTTTTTAATTTCATTTTGTAATGCTAGGAATTAATTTTGGTCTGCATTAATGAAATCCATAGGCAGCAGATATCCTTACCAGTGTATCTTGTTACCTGTGGAAGGAGAAGATGATACGACAGAATAAGAAATACYTTGCAGTAGCCTAACTTGGGTAATGATCCACTTGAATGAAAGTCAGTGGTGAAGGGAGATGCTAGGGAAAAATTCAGCCATGTAACTGCTTTGTACAGAACGTGTTTTTGACAATGATGTACCCCAACATCTCACCCCCAGAGAACTTTTTTCCCAAATACTTTTCAAGTGTTTTGTTCACCCCATATGCTTTCCATATAGGATTTGGCAGATTTTCATATGAATCTTGTAACCAGGAGACTCAATGAATGGTAACAAAAGATGGGTTAAGGACAACGTAAGTTTGTATTGTTCTTTTAGAAAGGTTACCAGATTTGCTTCTTCTTGAGGATTTTGGTGTTTTCTGCATGCATCAGAAGCTTCTGAATTATTTTGTTGTATCTGTGGGAGCTCAGTCCTTTTGCTTAGTGACTGCCATCTTGCATTTCAGCCCACTGATTGACAGAGCAACTAGAATGTACAAGCAGAAAATCAATAATGCAGGACCTCCAGACAGATGCTTTTAGAAGTAACTGGTTTACTGGTCACAGTGCCAGTAGCTGATCAGAAAATGTAAAACTAGCCAGCCATGAATAGAAACAATGTAAAGACAGATGCACTGTTTCTGTGCAAGAAAGGTTTTTTGTATTAGTTTCCTGTGTTTAAATTCTCTTATATTTTTCTCTAAAGGCAGACTGGGGAAAGGATGAATGGAAAAAAAGAGGAGGGGGAGGGAAAAGAAAGGTATTTTAAAAGCTGTGCAGATTTGTATGCACTTGTTTTTCSACCACCACGCTAACCTTCACCACTCCTTAAGCTTTAGGGATTCTGTATGTAAATTTATTCTTTAACATAACATTTTACTTGTTCCTGAATTAGTAACACTCCTGTAGCATCCATACTTACTACTTASAAGTTAGCTTTTTACTGCTAATACACTCTGCCACCCTTTACCTTCTAGTTCTACAGTACTCTAATTATAGTCCACAGGTCATCAGTGGTCTTCTGCCACTGCAGCTGGAGGTTAGCTTCAAGCGACCTCCACCTATTAGGACCTCCTGCTGAGTTACTGGTTATTAAGGTAATGCAACTTTACTCTAGTAYAGAAATGACATAGAACTAAAATAATGAATAGCTTTCAAGGAGAGGAGAMGACTTCCCTCGCTCAAATGCGTCTTCCTTAATAACACTTCTCGGATTTGTGTGTTCCTTACTTCCTCTTAATTAAAAAAAAAAGAAATCTGTAGCACTTCATTGTGAACAAAAATTCTTTTTTAATAAATATCAAAGCAAAATGGTAGATGCAGAAACGTTTTTTTGGTTTTCTGAGAAAAATATGTCTTTCTACAGATTGATAGTAAGAAGACATCAGTGGAAAAATTTCTCAATAGTTCTATTTTATCCTTTTATAAGTTAAAATAGGCAGTGACCTTGGTGTTAATAAAATGTTCTACTTCTGGATATTTGATATGTAGAGTGAAGAACAAAAGGAACCACGAGCTAAGGACGCTTTATTACTTAGATAGAAAAAACAGCCCAAGGTTAGTACTACAGTAGCATTTCTGACTTCGCTCTATGAAAGCCCACAGAAGGTAAAAGCATAAAAATGGCATACAGGAAATTGAGTTTGGTGAATAAATTGCTGGAAAATAAGCCTTTGGTAAGAACCCTGTTATTCAACAAACTTTACAACTGAGTTGGTTTGGAATTTTCTAATTAAATGTTGGGGGTTTTCCCATTGTGGAATATCAATTAGTTGGACCTGAAAGCATATACAGTTAGTTTTCGAAATTTACTACTATAAAAATTTTTTTGACAAGCTGTCCCATTTCAACATTTTCACAATGAAAACTGGTTGGTTTTTTCAGTTCAGAAGAACTTTGTATTTAAAAGTAAATATTTTTAAATTAAAAATTAATTCTGTGCAAAAAGTTTTAAAATGCCAAAAAAAATAGAAAGTTCTAAAGGAAAACAAAATATTCCAATGACATTAATTAAGGTTTTGGATTTGCATGTTGTCTGTCATTTCAACATCTTGCCTAAAATATTGCCCCAGAATGACAACATCTTTCTTTGCTTATTTCACTTTTAAAATCACCTGGGATTTTTACATTGTCAAGGGTAACATGGCCATGCTCTTGGGCCTTCTGGGTCAGCCACTATGTATTAAAAAATTGTAATTTTTTATGAGAACTTTCTACTGACAATACATATCCTTTACATAAAATTCCCATCCTATACCCTCAACTGTTTTTCAGTAATGCACACTCTGTCAGACAATCAGTTTCACAGAGACACTGCGAAGGAGCACATTCCTGTTTAACATCTAATCTAATCCTCTGTAAGATTATCTTAAATATTTTTATACTGATGCAAATTCAGTCCTGCAGCCATAACTGTTGTAAGAAACARCTGAATCTGGTCCTGTCATTGTCACTGCCTTTGGCAAACTGACCCGTCCTTACCGGGGTAGAAGTTAGTTTTAGCCAAGTTCACCTCTAATAAARGGAACCTTTTATATAAATAGTTGCAACATCTTTGTGGCAGAATTTTTAATGGCTCCTAATTAAAAGCTATCTTTCTTCTGAAAGCTGCACATACCGACTTTTCCTTCTAYTGAATGATGCATTTACTTTTTGTTCAGTTATGACGGACACACACGCTTTATTTAGCGTCTTTGACCACAGGAAGATCACACAAAAGTTCAATGGAAGGCAAACACTCAGGCTGTTTCCACCATAGTCACTGATTAGAATATGTCAATTCTTAYAGCTAAAAGATTAAAATCTTCAGCACATTTGTATCAATTCATGGTATACGTTGTTTTTACCACACTCAAGGAGCAATACCAAATTACTTGTTTTAGTTAATTACACACTCATCGAAACCACCAGTTTAGCTGCAGTATCACAGACTCAGCACGAATTCCTACATCCCTGAGACAGGCACAGGTGTCTCCTCAAGACTGCAATACAGTTATGCTGCTTACAGTGAATACCATAATCTTTTTTCTTATCTTGTATTACTCTTTGTTGTAGTGCCATGTACTGCAGCTGCACAGCTGTACAGTGTGGTGTCACTGCTGGATTTATCCAACAATCCACCACAGTTAAGATGTAGCTCTGAAGTCTCAAGGGTCTGAGGTGTCTTACCAGGGAGTGAGAGCCCAAGTATCTGTTTTTTCATAAAAAATCCCACTGGATCACACTTTTATAAGAGGAGGAGAAGGAGAAGAGGCTTTAAAATTTCTGTCTGAATTTCTTATTTAAAGTAAGAAAAAATAATTCTTTTGGCCTTTACTAAAACGTATGCTAGTCTCTCTTTGTGACAGCCTAATTCTTCAAAGAATTTAAACTTGTCTCCATCAGGASGGTTTAAAATGCAAATCTGGTTTAGCATTTAGCCAAAAGAATCATTTACATATTTGAGTATAAAAAGCTGAAAAATTGAAGTCCAAACCACTTAAAAGAATAATGCTTTTCTGAAGACTGATAATCATCTACATCTGACTTACTTAAACTACAGTAATTTCAAAATACCGATCATCACATCTATAGACCTTTATGAAAATGATATACAGACTGCTCATTCCAAAATTTTTCCTTATTATACAACAATACATAACATAACATTCACCAAGAGGTGAATGCTATAAGTGAAAATTATCTTGAGACTGAAATTCAAATGACAGTGGAATATACTGTGGTATATTTAAATCTGAAGATCTATGATACCCACTTTTTAAATCTGAAGATCTATGATATCAGATCTATAATAACTGCTAAGAGTTAAGAATATTGTATTAAATGCCACAAAATCCACAATCAAGGAAAAATTAATCAACCTTAGAGGAAAAAGACTTACAGGGAAAGTAAAAGCATGTATAAAAATAAATAATGAAAGCAAAAAAGGGAACACTGATAGCAATTAATATAAATTAAGAGCCAGGAGATTGCTAGAATGCTTGAGGCTAACGTCAATGAGAAATCAATGGCCAACACAATTAAGGACAATAAGGATTTCTCAAAGTACATTAGCAACAAAATGCATTCTAACAGCAGTATTAGTACAGTAATAGATTAATATAGTAGAACGGTCATTAAAATCCAAGCAACACGGAAAGGCTCACAAACTAATTTCATTCTGAATTTGGGAGAATTCCAATAAGAGTCGATACTGTCAAGAAAATATACTACGATTCAAAAGTGATTTAAGGAAGCAATACTGAGTAGCTATGACATGAAAACTTTTTTTTAGATCAGCACAGATAGAAAACTGATCCAAGAGCTGGAGAAAAGCTTCTTTTGCTGTTGATAGCTCATGAAATTCAGGGAACTTCTCAGAGAAAATTATGAAAACTAATACTGTACTTGTATCTTTGAAAGTTAAGTGGTATACCTAAATAAGTGAGTGGATATGACCTCTGTCACAGGCATAAGTAATGCTAGAGCTGCTTATGTGTCACTTAATAATGATTTAGAAAAGTTCAGTGGAAGATTCAAGGTTTATTAATTGATAGATCTCAAAATACAATTGCAAGTGGAGAATCCTCATTATATGTGTGCTCTGACTGAGTTCCTACAGAGACCAAATTTTGGTCGCATTATTATTTAGCATTTTTATCAGTCCACTGTAGGAAAACACAGAATCTTTACCGATATTGCCGACATGCAAAGAGGATTTTGGCACAAGTTAATAACGAAGAGAACAACTCATTGATACAGAGCAAATCACTGTAGTGAACGGGGCACAAAGTAATTATGTTAATTTCAACATGGCCAAACGTAGAGTAATAAATCTACGAACAAATAATTATAGGATACCTCTGCCTACTTCTATTGAGACGCAATCCACAGCTGGAAGCTGAGAGGCAAATTCTAGTTCAAAGTAAAGTGCAGATTTCAACTGCCAGGTAAAAGGAAATAGGCTAGCCTTCCACCAGTGGTGGTAGATTCTCCATTGCTAGAACTAGTCAAATCACAGCTGGACACTTTTCTTTAAGGCATAGAGTTTATTCACAATGAAAACGAATTTAGGGAACATTTATGCTGTGCTGTCAACTTACATATAATCCTCTTCCAAATGCAAGGTGCGGCCATGAGCAGGAACACTCCTTACTATTCCTGGGCATACAGCCAATTCAATGATCTTGATAGGATATAAATGGTGTGCAGCTCACAGCACTGGGCCAGCATTTCCACTGCCAGTTTTATTTGTAGCCTTGGCACATTCATTAAACAAAGTCAGAGAATATCTCCAGCAGAAGGAAAAGGGACAGAAGAACTAAATGTTAGCCGATATCACTCTGAAAGTTTATTTTCAAACCGTTGCAATGTTGTATGTGGTACTGCTAGTCAAGAGCAAAATCCTGCCATGTCTACTTGCTCTTCACTGAAATAGGGGTCCAAGATAAAAAGTCGCTAAAGGCAAGTTAAACGAGAGTCAGTAGTTTATACGCAGTCACCCAGAACACAGACTGATGCAAGCCCCATCAGTGTACCAGAAGGGCAGACAGATGTGAAGAAGGATCGTTGCAGATTGAGGACCCATATGTGAAAGGAACAAGAATTTGAAAACACATTACTACCTTAATGCTCACRGGGTATTTTCAAAGCAAATTTGTTACTTGGTAATACCTCTTGCCRTCTAAAATCCACATGACTTATAAGCTATTCAGTAGAAAACACCTAAATATCCAAACATACTAAAATCTGGATCATGACACATTCATTACTGAGGAGTGACAAATGAACAACCTTGTGCATGGTAGGACTGTAGCTGCCCTTTTCCACTGTAGAATAACAGTATTAGACTCTTTGCTCTGCAAGCAGCTTTGAAAAGTATAAATTGACATCTACCCCATTGTAATGCTTAAGTCAGCCTTCAGGGTAAACACACTCTCTAGTGACACACATTTTAGACCTGTTACTCCCAGTGCACGCTGAAAACAATCAGATAGCAGATCATGGAATCAAAATATTCTGTTTTACATGAGTCATCTGATAAGCTCCTTAATTCTAATTTTCTGTTTTTCACGTAACCATGAAGCATGCCTAAACCAAATTTCCTTCTTTTTTTAAAGAGCCATCACTTCAGCCATTCACCATTCAAACTCTGTTTAACACCTTGACATTACACTGGGCCTATGGGTATGTGCCAACCAAAATTACAACATGGGAATAGATAAACCACAAGTATGAAATACTCAGAATCCTTATTACTGTAATTATTGTTGTAATTGTTTTAACAGATGTTAAAAAAGAAAAACACAGTAAGAGCTGGAAGAGTAATAAAGGGATTAGATTTCACAGCCATATTCATAAGCCTTACATAATGAGCAGAAGGAAGGCAACAGAGGATGTAAAAAAATGAGAGAAGAAATGTCCTAAATCCTCACTGAAAGAAAAAAGGCCAAAAAAGAACCATCCTGCTACAGCTTATTTGTACCTGCCACTAAAGTTTCATCCATCTTGAATTCTTCTTGACTTCCTCAAAAACTATGTCAYTGCTACCATTAAATGTAATAGACTTTGGTCAACTGAAGAAAGGTAGAAACAGCCAGCAAAAGGCTTTTCCAAGCATTCTCCTTTCTTAAACAAGCAAGAAGGACTGTTCAAAACTACTGCACCATCCTCACTGGCTATGGTAACAAAATATTTAATTCCCCACCGTTGTCAAACAACGTTTAAGACTCATGCAAGCAACGAATGTTAAAARGAGTTCTTTTCCAACAAAAGGAAAAGCTCAACTGTGAAGACCTTTGAAGGAAATGCTGCACCTCAGTGCTAGTATCTTTGATCTGCTATTGATACCTCTAATAGAGGTACACTTGACACTTTAAATATTGATGAGATATTTGCTGAGCTGCCATTAAAAGCCAAGGCTTCACTTTCTACTGAAAATAAAACACAAGCTTCAAAGACTCTGTAGGGGTCCTGATCTCAAGAGCCTTTAAAGAAACTGAAAGTGTATCAAACCAAGGGAAGGGGGATCACCCCATCTTGGTTTGATATGCTATAACACCAGTTCTTATACACAATTGTTTGGAAGTATTATAAAGTCTGAAGACTCTTTTATAGTTACCATTCTACTACCCAGGGTGCTGGAAAAGAAAATCATCCTCTTTTTATCAATATAGGACACATTAACAGTAGTATTTATACTACAATTGCCTTTGTATGGTTTTGTTCTTGATTGTGTGGATAACTCTGACTTATGTTTTACTATTCCTGAGAGACATGAAAAAATGCATCTGAATACTTCTGATAGATTAAAGTCCAGCAACTAAATTTTATGTCCAAAACAGTCAGTACAAGGTGAAATTTCACAGTCATATGCATAAGCACACTCTATGCAGATGAAGTAAAAGTGAGTGTCAGGGGCCAATAAAGCATTCAGTTGAGTTTTCTTGCCTATTCCACTGTGATTTCATCCATATGTCCATCCAAGCTTCATTATTATTAGTGTAACTATGGGGAAAGGTATGCTACATATGGAAATAACTATCAAGGATAATGAAAAAAAGTTAAGCYATCAGCTATCTTTTTGGTACATGAAAACAGACAATGACCTTAATAGGTAAAGAAAGCACACAGAGGAACTTTTGACCTTTGATCTCAACTGTGTTACAGTCTGTAAGTCTACTGAAAGAAGTTAGGCATGAAACACTGCCCAAAAACTTACTGCAGCTGGACTTACATTGCTGGCCAGGGAAACTTAAGGGCAAGTAGATGCTCCGTTACCATTTAGCATTCTGATTAGGTGAGCAGTGAGAAGGGTGAATTTGTGGCTGTTYTCCCTGTATATGAGCTGAGCAAGGAAGAAGTAGAAGTTAGCTGAGATAAGAGAAGGCTAATCCAGCTTATTTCTCCACAGAGTAAAGGGAAATATGGGTGAACTGTAACTCTGCTCCATGAGAACATTGCAAGGTGCTCATTCAGCCTTGTATGCTTTTCTTGAAGTGAATAGAGAGCAAGTCTCTTTTAATATAAAAGACAAAGTTGCAATCAAAAATGTGTATCTTTCTTTAATTTTTAAATTAGCTACAAAAAGGAAAAATAAAAAAATAATCATTTCAAAGACAGTTGAAASTTTGTGAAATGCTTCTTCAAGTATCACAAATACATTTGGCCAGGAGACGGTACCRTTTTCAACAGTGAGGAAAAGACAGTAGAAAAGTCATATTATTTCCCAAAGTTTAATTTTACATATTGTTTTTTCTTTCTCAATTTAAAAAGGAAGAAAAAAATCAGAGCACTTGCATCCAGTAAACTTAGAGACTCAACACTTCACTTTTTACTATAACTTTAGGAAAAGGCTTRTGGAATAAATTTTGAAAATAAGATATATCTGAGCAGCCACAGATGGTATTCCAAAGACTTTAGTTCAGTACCCTATATGAAAGCCCGGACATTGTGTGTGCTTCTGCCGGCAGCAATTTGCCTAAGTGCTTATGCATAGCACTGTGCATATATTGTAGTCATGTTAAGACACTAGATCATAAAATYAAAACACTGCCTTCAGCACTAGCATGTGCTAGAGGATCAAAGTAAGAAAATTAAATCTTCTTTTTGACTGACATTAAATTAGAAATTAAYTGAGTAAAAAAAAATTGAGTTCAATTAATAATTTACTTGATGATGAAATGAAGATTAAAAATTATTTAAAATCATACCAAAGAAGAGACAATAGTACTATCTGCCATTGATATCACAGCGCTATGAGAAGTTACCTGAAAGAAGAGCCACTTTAGTTAATTTTCTCTATAGAATAGGAGAAAAATATGGACACAGTACAATTAGACCTATTATTACAAATCTTTGCACATTCAGAAGTGAAACTTATTACTCTGCTTTCATATCCATTTTACCCCTAAAAACCTTTTCTTTAAAGCAATTGCAATTTACACTATGTGTGAGAGCAAATTTGCATTTAGAAATGGAAACAAAGGTATGTGTTATTTTACAGAGCAGTCAAGGAACGCTGCATATGTTTTCTTCACAATGTAATCCAGCTGCTTTTTACTCTGTCACACCCTGAGAATGGCTACTCACACTAAAAGTTGCAATAGAGGCATCCTGGGATTTTTCAAAGGGCATTCATACAATTAGCTTTTCAATTCCAATTGCACTAATAAAACTGAGAGCCTTGGTGCCAGATCCTCAGCAGACAAGTGRGCAAAACTCACTTTTATGTGCTAATCTTATGAGCTAATCTTATTCCAACAGAAGACCATGCATTTTGGTAAATATTTGGAGKTTTTTTTTAAAAAAGAAACCTTCTACACTGAAAAAGTAACTTCATTAATTCCGCTTAGTAGAGATTTAAAAATTGGGTCCCACGAAATGGATATCAGCCATTAGATGAATATTAGACAATATGTGCTCAGCAGTACTCCAATCTAATAGCTGCCCCAGCTGAATCAGTATAATGCTTCCTTTTCACTGTGTTATCTCTTTAGTAATATTACATTATTATGGCCAGATCATCAAATGGTGGAAACTGGCAGAGCACTATTGATTTCAGGAGAGCTATACTAACTTGCACCAGCTGAGATTCTGGCTTTCTTAACGTAAATGCATTATAAACTTAAAACCATAGCTAGAATTGTGTGGATCAGCTACATGTAGACAACATACAAAATACCAGAGTAACTCTAAGAAGAAGAATATAAAGAAACACATATGATGAGGCTTACACTGAAGAACAGATAAAGCAGCTCAGGAATCTGTTGTTTTAAACACAGGGGGCATAGTTGGAATGGCTGAATGTTGTTTCAGATTGCTCTAAAAGATTATCTTCAAATAAAAAGACTGATGCAATTTAAAGTCAGAGCCACCTGCAGCAACAAATTACAAGGCAAGCAGCAAGCAACATTGAAGTAGATCATTCAAACAATAAATGCAACTAAAACTATCTGAATACCTTTCAAATACAGAGAATAAGCAGCAATTCTGTTGAWACAGAACAATTTAAATATAGACATTCAAAAGAAAAGTTGCAAACATTTTTTTTAAATAAAGGTGCACACAATGCAATTTCAGAAGATGTCTCCATTTCCATACTAATTTTGAGTGATTTGGTGGAACTCACACACCTGCGATGCCATTTAGATCATATAGAGCACTCAAACCCTTACAGAAATAAACAATATTGTTCAGCTTCCTCTGTACTGGATTCTAGTACCTTTGCCCACATTAAGTAATACTCAGTTTTGCAGGTATTTCTCTGGTGCCCTAAACTGAGGGCTTCTATACACCAACATATTAATGCACAAATTCCTATCACTACTGCTGGGCCTTTAAAGTATAAATAAGCTGTGTGAGGTTGGTGGACACATTTCCACAGACTTGTAAAATGATCAATTTCTCATTAAACGTTTCACTCCCATACTCATCTCAGACTTTGTTATACAATACTATTTACTGGTTACACATGAGATTCATATTTTGCTACCACAATATGATTGCTGTTTTGAAAAAGTGCTATATACCACCACAAATACCAGTGGTTATGGAAAAGTGATAAGTATAATTTTGGGTCTCCAATCTCATATCAGAAAAATCTGATTCACATATTCCTGGGTCACAGGAGGATCCTTACAGCTGTTTGCAACCCCTCTAGTATGGGTAAAATAACAGGACATATTTTATACAACTGTTAATATGGCACACGCCTAGAGCATCATGTGAGGCAAGAGGCCGAAAGATGGATCAAAGCAGCAATAGCCAGCCCAGCAGAGGCATGGCCAGAACCTTTCAAGGTTTGCTTAAAAAAAATATACAACATTGTACTGGGAACATTAAACTGGTCCAGGTTCCTCTTTTAATTTAAACTGTACTTTGGAAGCACAGAGCACACACACATATATACATACACACATATAAAATAACAACCCCAAAAAGCCCAGAAGCCAGGACAAATTATGATCTTTCATCCTTCTACAGACAGGCATCAGAAGGACCTGGCAATTCATGCCACTTACAAGTTGTTAGTACTGACAAGAGTTAGTATCCCTAACAGGAACAGCGGTGCTGAAGGAAGTAAATACAGACCATAGCGATATAAGGGAAATACACACAGTGCTGGGAAGGGGAAACAAGTGGGAATCTTAACTAATTCCATGAAAAAATAAARGTAAGTAAATAGTAAACACATATTAAATACCTAAACAAATATAAATAAAGTATATAAAAACATTTTAAAGTAGTCTATCAAATTGAGGACAAAACTAGTACGTGGGGAACACTGTGTGGTTMTATGCCCATATAAAGAGCTGTCTAACAGTACGGCATATGACATATTCCAAATGTATTAAATATAGTCGATCATTAAAGCCACTCTATGGAAGTGTTTCGAGCACCTTTCTTCTCTACATATTTTTAGGTAACAGGTGCTTTGCCCTCTGCTAGGTGAGACATTTTTTGAGAAATGTGCTTTTATTTATATGTGTAAAGCACCTATGAAAGTAAGGACCTCATTAGCAAAAGTGACTCGCCTCACAGAGGCTGTGGTTTGACCCCAGCTGAAGCAGGAGTCACCCTTGGGCCCAATTCCATTTGGGCCCTCTTGAAGTCAGCTAAAGTCCTTTTATCCCCTCCATAAGTATCAACATATAAGACTGTCACCAGGCATACGCCATTAAAAGATGCCAGGAAATTCAAAATTCAGATGGTGTACATTAGTTTCAATGGTACTCATTAGTTTCAATGGTACTGAAGAGCACTTGGAGACAYGGCCAAAGACAGCCTAAAGCTGATGAGTACATATGGTTTTGAAACCATGGCTCATCTCTGTCTCTCTACACCAGTACTGCTCATATCAAAAAGCAAACAGCTGTAGGCTGAGTAGTCAAGGATCTCATCATTAAAGATACATCTGCAAAGAACTTTCTTAACACACGCAAAGAATAAATTAACGCAACAGCTATGAAAAAATGTTTTGTCAGAAAAACGTACTAGTTATAGTGATTACTAGAATCCATTAAAAGTAAGGACTTGAAGTAAAATTAACATCAATAAGCATAGCATATATTGCTTTTGAGGAYTAATGACAGAATGAAGTCCTGTATCGGACAGAGTGTGTGGACCACTCATGACTCGGTTCATTCAGGAATAGAAGCAGAAAAAACAGTGAAAAGTTATGAGCTTTTAAGGCTGTATAATCTGTCGTCCTGCTTCATAAGAAACTACAAAACTTACCAAATCGGTTCAAATAGACCTATACAAMATAAGTTTGCATGTTACTCGTGCACAGTAAAAATTGGAAAAATTCATGATGGTATAAATTATGTGCTTATGCAAGCTTACTAACAGTCATACTGCACTTATTTTCTGTTGCAGGTGAGGAAAAATATAGTATTTCTTTCTGCACCCAATCTAAAGAGAGAGACTGACTTTCTAAATTCCTCTGAAGGAAAACAAATATGAATAATTTGTCATTATTTTTACAAACTCTGATTGAGAAGACACTAAATCAAAGCAGAAGAGACTAAATCAAAGTATTCAGAAGCTCTGCATACTGATTTTCAAACACAGAGTAAATATTTTTCTAATATTATTGTATAGGGTGTCACGTTGTAGCTACTTTATAAAAATTTTATTGCTTGATTGAAACATGATAATTATCCATTCCTCCAACTTAGGTGATATTTATAGGGTCCAACAGTTCCACAGATGAATTTTACCTTTTTTCTTAAGTACAAAGGTTAATAATTAAAAATTGAAATAAAAGGCAATGAATGTCACACAGCTATCTAAATAATTAAATCACACTTCTAATGTTTTTTTCTCTGCTAAATTTTCCTTCTTGGTACTACTGCATTCTCTGTTATACAGACAGTTCCCCAGACATTTAAACCACAGCTAGCATGACTTCTACTACTTCTACAGTACAAATACTGGGGAGAGTCCTTTCACTCTTGATCAAATTCTAATAATACACTACAGGGGAAAAAAAAAGGAGGGAGGGGAAGCTAGTGTCTCTTTCTGTATGTCCCATTTGAACATCTATASCAGAAGAGTGCAAAGACGTGGCTCTCTTTGGGACCTTGCTCAGAGTTATCTTCAGGATACAACATGGTAGTGTGTCACACGTGGAGGCTGGCTGGCTGCACTCAACCAGAATTGCACTGAACTGTACGTAAGATCTCAAATTCAGTAGCCTCCAGACGTTGAGAAAGGAATGGCAGTTCTCCCTAAATCCCACCTGATATGATCTGATTTAAACTTGGCATGCACTTTGCAACATACAGGGCCAAGGTCTTTAGTACAACTGTACAGAAGAAATTAATATATGTGAGGAGATGGCAGGATGCAGAGAGGAAGGAGGATCTACCCTTTTTGCCAATAAATATGATGTCAGCACAGCAGAATGCACTTCTGTGTTCTCTCTCAAAGGAGCTATTACAGACTTCCAGTAATAAACTTCTCATTTGATGCTTAAAGGTTATTTTTTGTATGACAAATAAATGTCTCCTTCCCAGACTGTTATGAATCAAATCATGTAATATACAACCAAGGCTGGAGATGACAAAAGACATATTAGGTCATCTACAGTGTGTTCCTTTGCCAATGCAAGATTGCTCCCTGCAGTCTCATAGTCCCTTCTTCAATTTACTTTGAAGAGTCTCCAGCCATGGAGCTTTCGCCTCTTCTTCAGCAAGCTCTTCTGGTGTCACAGAGATTCAAGCTACAGGAAGGAATTCTTAGCTGTTATGCTAATATTTTTATAGACGCTAAACCCCATTACTTGTATTTCTACCACTTTTGCTGTCATAGATAATTTCTTTTTTTATTGGCTCACATCCCCTTGAAAAGCCTTTTGTTTCCCTGTATATCAGGGTTTTTCCTTCCCGTCTTTGTCCGATGTTGTTTTCCTCCCATACCTCTTTCTTGTCATAGCTTGTTTTCCCTCCTCCTTCCCCAGGTAAATCTCATTTCATYATTTTTTTTGCCCATAATTCTGCTTTCATTAGGGTGATTTATATTATTCTTCCACTCTGAGTACTGCTTGCAACTATCACTAATTTAGTATCATCTGCAAATTTCATTAACAGGCTGGTTGCTTTCCCCAGATCAATTCAACAACAATGAATTCAAGTGGGTAATATTTTCAACTTATTATTGTAAATTTGTACCCAGATGTTTTGATCAATTGAGAGAGAGTATAAGTACATAATTTCTATTTCCCACACAGTGTTTGCTAATTCTGTTCAGTTTACTAGATAGGTCAGCATAGCTGCCCCATTAAAAATTGCTCACGAGTAACCTACATAAAATGCTCATTTGCATGTATGAGCCTACATACATCTGACATCTTTATTTTGCATGTGTAAATAGACAACTGCTTTTTGTTTAGTTGGTTGCATTTTGTCTTGAATTTAGAAGCAGAAAGTACCACACACAGATTAATTGTTACCAGAGAGGGAGRACATTTGTGAACATCCGTGAGTTTTCAGACAGACTAGCTGGGGTTTGTGGGGTTTTTTGGTTCCTAAGCTAAGCTGCTGCAAAAGAGTTTTAAATTTAAGCATGATACTGTACTTCTTGTCTCTGGGGCCTCCAGCATAAGAAAGACATGGACCGGCTTCAGCAGGTCCAGAGGAGGGCCACGAAGGYGATCAGGGGGCTGGAACACCTACYGTATGAGGACAGGCTGAGAGAGYTGGGGTTGTTTAGCCTAGAGAAGAGAAGGCCTCGGGGAGACCTTATAGAAGCCTTCCARTACTTAAAGGGGGCCTACAGGAAAGATGGGGAGGGACTCTTTATYGGGGAGTGTASTGATAGGACGAGGGGTAACGGTTTTAAACTGAAAGAGGGTAGATTTAGATTAGATATTAGAAAGAAATTCTTTACTGTGAGCTTGGTGAGGCACTGGAACAGGTTGCCAGAGAAGTTGTGGATGCCCCATCCCTGGAAGTGTTCAAGGCCAGGTTGGATGGGGCTTTGAGCAACCTGATCGAGTGGAAGGTGTCCCTGCCTATGGCAGGGGRGTTAGAACTAGATGATCTTCAAGGTCCCTTCCAACCCAAACCGTTCTATGATTCTATGATTCCTAACCTCAAAGACATTCCTCTTCCTAACTACAAAACAATGACCACATTGACCAATTTAATTATTATAAAAACTCTCTCTCATTAGTAGGAAAGAGGATGAGAAAAGTAACTTCACATTACGATTTGGGTGATTGCAGCACACCAATTATATTTTGGGGACTAAAGTCAATGTATTCAGGACAGGAGCAAACACATATATGTATATGGCTACCTCAGTCACAAACAATATGTGGAAAGCAGCTGTCAAAGCAGTGAGCGACTTGGATTAACTTTCAAAATGGACTCATCGTGTTCCTCTTTAACATACCTGAACAAAACAATATTTTTTGAATCTGCACTGAAAGTTATGTGTTTCAGCAAAGCAAATAAGCAATTCTTATTTCCTGGGCATCAATATTTCTACTAATTCCCTACTGATGACATTCAGGGAAGAAAGAAGGCAAGTTAAAGAGAAGAGTCGTCATCATAGTGGATAAATCCAGTGACATCCAGGCGAGGCCAGAGAGCAGCAGCTTTCCATTCCAATGCAGTGTAAGAAAGCTATCAATGAGCTATTTAACAGTTTCATGTCCTCACACATTGCTAYTGAGCTCGCTCCAAAGAGCTCCTATAATAGCCTTACCAGCTTCCCCTAAGCAAGGATGCATGCCCTTTKAGGTGTCCTGTGGGACCCATGTAAAGGACAGGGCCATCACAGTACRCAGCTCTTTTGTTGGTTTATTCATGCCTTTACCCCAACACCGATCACACAGAGATCCGTTGAAGCTGGATGGTTTGCACTGCACCTCACCTTTGTGGTTCCATTACTGACTACACACCTCCTTTGCTAGTGGACTGTTCTTCTTTAGAAGAGCATCTATATTCAGTTTAGCTCACTGCTAACATTCCCTCCCTGAAATGCTAGTAAGCCTCAAGGGTTTGTCTTGAATCTTGCCCCTGCCTGGGAGTTCTGTAATCTAAATTAAACCTATTCCCACCTTCTTCACCTTTCCCAGTCCCTGAATTGCTTTAAGCCTTACCCCTAGCCTGCAGAACTCTTAATTGCTTTCCCCCTTCTCACAGTCCCTTTCATCTTTGCATCCCTTTCCCACTGCCTCCAGCCTCTATTTTAAGACATTTCTCACCCAAAGACAGAGAAAAAGGGGAAATTAAAACAGATGCTCAAGCAACTGTTATTTATACTTCATTTATCCCCACACAAACCATCATGCAGAACCTCTAAACAGAATATGAACATCAAACAGCTTGATTCTGCTCAGAAATCCCTATCCCATGACATTCTAACAGGTTCTGCACAGTAGGACTCAAAGCTGCTGTTGGTGTTTCTGCTCAGCACGRAGGAGCACTCCCGTCCCACAGAGCATACGCTCAAAATAGGTAGCAAAGAAAACGAAGTAAATTATCCTCATTTTAAAGACAGGAGACTAAAGCACTGAGCCAGCTAAGAAAAAAAGTATGCATTTTATGCCTGAAATATAACATTCCCTCCATGAAAAATGTCACAAGGCAGACATGATTCTTTACTCTTGTTTGCTATTGTTCAATACTAGCTTTTAGTTTAATTTTTGGTAAAGACTTTTTAGATGTTGAAATGCAAAACTTTAAGCACTACAATAAAGCACTGARAGAACATGCACCAAAAGAGCAACCGACAGTCGACTTCAAGCACTTAATGAGATTTATTAGAAAATATCCTGAAAGAAATACAAAAACATGTATATGCTTTACAAAGTGAGGTGAGTGATACTTTTTTATTACTGTTGTAATCAATAAAGGTCTAGGATCCACAATATTTAAACATGTGGATCTTCAGTACTTTTCTTCATAGTTTTACCAGAAAATGTATATCGAATAGAAAGAGCTACCACAAAGATTAGAGAAGGCAAAACCTTAATGATATGAACCCCACACTTTTAAGGATTCCACGCATCATTCCCTTTTAGTAAAACTGGGCTGATTTAGATTTAGATTGGTCTATTCAGAAAACGACTTGTTGAAGGCAGGAACTGCCCCTAACTGTATGCATGCTCCCTGCCCAACACAGTGGAGTCCCAGCCTTGTTTAGGGTCTCTAGCAGACACTGTAATCCAGGTAAGCAATAACCAATGGCTGGTTGTGAGTTCAAGAGGATTATAGCAAAGCTCACTTGGGTTGCACCTCCTCTGGGATGTTTATTATTGCAATTATTAGTGTCTTTCGGCCTAACCTCTCCCTCCGCTTCCCCAGTTTTCATCTGGGACCTTTACTTTCAGTTGGCTTGTTTTATGTTGTGCCTTTACCTTGGAATTCCAAGTTATTGTTTTAGATGAATTCATACTGGTTTATTTTCATATCATACCATGTGGGAGTTAAAATGGGGCATGAGGGCCTCTTAAGACCCAGAAAGGCAGCTGGCTCCACTTGAAGAAACAAGCAGCCACAGTGAGGGAGGCGAGCCCATGAGACTCATTTTTAACCAGAGTTTTAAATGGGTGTTTGTTTTCCGTCTCAGAAGAAACAGAGAGAACTTCTAGGTGAGACAGAGAGGCAGCAGATGTGGTCCTGTTACCTTATAAAAAGCAGGAAAGGGAAGTGCTRTTCTTTCATTTACCCTAAGATAAGAGGTCCATTATATGTGTCTCTGATACTTGCCACGGYGGGTAGGGGCTAGGACCGGCTGTACCAAGGTGCCCTCATCTTTCAGAATGGCCATGTCTTGACTGACATACGGGTCAGTCGGGTTTTGCAGTTTTCTGGTTTGTTTTTTTCTTTTTTCTTAAAGCAAGGAGCATTAAGGCACACACACAGATGTCTTTCAACTATACCTAAGAAAGGGTTTGTTATTATTTTGCCCAGGTATACTAGGCTCAATATTTTGAGCCTTGGCCATTTATTCTTTCCCTTAAATAAATATACTTCTGCCTTGAAAAGAGCAGGAGATGAAGTCAACTTGTTGAAATGTTTCATTTCCATGCAGCATACACAGTATGATAACCAGYTAAAACTAAAAGTAATATTTGGTATTTGGTATGTCAACAACATCTCTTTCACTGCCAAATACTTCAAAGTCCAACACAACAAGAAAATTTAAATGGGTTCCAAGATGTAAATATCTTGGGACAAGGTCAAACAAGGTGGCAAATATTTGTGTGTACTACACAATTCTGCCTGATGAAAAACAAACAGGTGTGGATATTTATTTTTTTGTCAATGCAATAGTAAAGGGCAAATGTGGAAATCCGTCCTATACACAAATATTTTTAGCATTAAAAAAAATCAATGTTTCTTTAACCACTATACCAAGGCTCCTTTTCTATTAGTTCAATACCTACTGAATTCTGATCTGATGTCTTGTCCACCTCCAGGAATGAAGGCAGGCAAGGGTATATGCAGTCTATCTTTCCTCAGATTCTGCGAAAGATGTATGCCCCATTAAAATCCAAAATAATAACACCACCTTTGATAGCAGGGTGAATATTGACATGCTTTAAGGGAAACTCTTGTGTATACCAACACCACAATTTGAGGGACTGTATTATGACAAAAAAATCAAGCCATCAGTTTTTTAAAAACATCACAAAAATTCTGTGTCTAAGACACCTATTTTACAAKTGGTGGCATCCAAAAAAGGAAAGTGGCCAGCACCTATTGTGTGTTCTATGGTTCAAACAGTTAGTTATCCAGCAGACATAAAACAAAACTCCAGATTCATGGGCTGAAGGTAAAACTACACTGCAACAAATAGGATCCTTGCCTGAGGTAGGACAAAGCTGAGCCCCATAATCTTTTGAAGCACAACAGCTTAATTTACAAACTGGGTGAGGACAAAATATTAAGTGAAGGGCTCTGATAGTGAAATAATAATGTTCAATATGCCTGCAGCCATACCATCTCCGATGATGATCCCATCAGGTCACACAAATTAAGCCAGGTCAGCTTAGGTCAGTGTTTGAATCAAACACCTCCAGAAGAGTGCAAGAGTTGCAGAAGTGTTATTGTGATTAAATTCATAATAGAGATCTTTGCTTCAAATCAGGCTACCTATTCACAGTAAGCTAACCATACCTGAGCTAACTCTTCTTAAATTAATTATTCTTACTCAAGATACACAACATGGCAAACTTTATAAAATCATTATTAAAAATAAATGTTATTATCAAAGGCTGCAGAATCAGATTATTCAATTATTAGAGGAACTAATGTACCAGAAAAAAAAATTATTCTTTTATGAGCTGCCAAATTCTGCTAACTATAGCTGCTGTGTTTACTCCCTTTCAGTTAACCAACTCAAGTGAGAATTATTAGAACATTCAACATCAAGGTTTCGTGCTAGATCAAACTYAAGTTAGAGTTAATATTCAGGTAGTAAATGGAGTCTGTTCTTCAATGACAACAGGCTTTCAGTAATGACCCGGTATCTAAAGAGAATGCTAAACAAAACTAGAGACAGTCAAAGATGTCATCTTCATTTTAATTTTCACCAACACTTTACTGGTAAAAATTATACACTTTATGTTATGCTAAGCCTTTCAATCTGTATCAAAGCAGAGATGAAATAGCCCACAGTCAAGTTCTCTAACACTGTTTCAATGAAAGCCAAAACAAAGCTTAGAGGCAGCTTATGGAGCTAATGCCTCGCAGATATTAACAGCCACACAAATCTCTGCTGAGACCAGAACTACCTGCTGGCCTGCATCTCCTGCCTGCTCCTGGAAGGCGGCAACTAATAACAGCCATTTGCAGCTGGTAGGAATACCTGCCAGGAGTAAAGAGAGGAGGCACACTGAAGCAGCTAGTTTTGACCCCTCTGAAAGTCAGCCCTAAAGCTATCACTGTTCAGCTGAAACCAGAGGGTCCCCTCTCACCTTTAGGAGGAGGAGGGAATGCCCAGGTTCAGATAGGCAGCAACACCACCAGCAGCTGCCTTCTCCAGTAACCTGTGCCTGGACAGAGGCATGGCGCAGAGCGGGTTAGCACGCTCCGCTGGTCATACCCCATAGCTCAGGCTTAACACAAAAACATGTTTACTAATTGTCAAAGGAAGAAGAGGAGCACTCTCGATATGCATGGTCCAATGGAGGCAATTACATTTTGTTTTCATGCAAATTTAAACACAGCATAAGATCACACATATTGGGAGAAACAAATTACAGGTAATTCTGATTTACTCTAGCCAACTCATAAACCACAATCAGACTACGCACCCATAGCAGGCAACAGAACTAGACCCTGCTAAGCTAGATACGTCATGCTTAATCATTTAGCAAAAATTGGTAATGTGTTTCTCAATAGAGACTGTCGTAAATATTGACAAGGTGTCCAAGGTACATTTACGTTATACAGTTTTATTTTAACATGAAAAAGAAACTGAGTTTTGTTTCATCATTCTGTTACGGTACCACCTGGACTCTAAACTGCTTCTGGATGATCAAAATACAAAGTCCTTACTGCTGCTGCATAATGCTAAACACAAACCAATGGTGCCTTTTATAATTAGGTCCATTAATAGCTGACTTCCCTGCATTTACAGGAAGATGAACAAAATTGTCCTGMTATTACCCTCACAGGAGAAAGTTTTTTGTCTCTTTTCAGACAGTCTGTCTACAAATACCATCCTGTGGTAAGTGAAGTTGCAAGTACATTTGTCTGAAACTATGTAATGGCAGTTTCATTTAAAATAGTATATTTTGCTTAGATTCACTATTATTATTTCTAGCCAGAAAAGTCCTCCTCTGCAGAGGACAGAGAACTTTAATTTCAGTCAATACATGTGCACCATTTGAAATCAATATCTATAGAAGATATATTAAACTTCACTTGAAAAATGCCAGTAAATAGAGCCAATTATCAGATTAATTTTTTTTTTATATTCATGAAATAGGAATAGTCATTGTCAAGATAAGCAATCCATTAAATGAATGACTGATTTGTCTAGTAGCTGGAAAGATTTAATCTTTAGAGCATGGGAAATCTATAAAAGCTGCGAAGTCAACAATATATGCTGACCACAGAAATTCATTATTTTTAGGGAGACAGCTATTCCACAAACCGAGCAGCCTCCATATAAGCATCCCAGTTCACTTTATAAGTTAATTAAGTTGAGCTTGAGATATTTATAATGTCCATAAACTGTGTTCTAAAATGGGACATAAAGTAACTGGCTACAAAAAACTAATGATCCCTAGTTTTGAAATGGCCGATGTGTAGTGCTTGAATTTCTTGGGGGGTGGGTGGCATCCTCTAATCTTAGATTATTAGTTTTGCTWTTCCCAGTGTTTTGTGACAAAAATGTTGGATTGGTGACAGTAGCAGAGAGAGAACACAAGCCAGGAGTTACAGCTGTTGTTATTCACCCTCTCAACAATATAGTCCTAAATCCACCAGTCAGTATAGAAGCCTCTCTACAGTAGGACTTTCCTCATTTCACTAGTTTAGTGGAGTTGCATTACAAATATTTTTTAACAACATCAAAGAGAGAGGAAGAAATGAGATTTCTCTTTCAGTTTCTAAAAGTAATCAGCTGTCAAGTGATACCGATACCGCTTCACCAAATGCAACCAAGCGGCACTTAGCCAGCATTATGAAACGTGGTCCTCAAGAAAGACACTTCATATATGCTCACAGCTTTAAGTAGTTTTAGGGCGCTCTTCAMCATAAAAGAGCTGCTTGCTAGGGAAGTCTTTAGAGTGACTGAAGCATGAAGTCTGGGCTCTTGCATCTAAATGAGTTATTCTGTACCAGCAATATCAGCTAAATATAAGTAGTCTGTGAGCATGAGGACAAAGGGTGGGTAAGACAAGCTCTCCTCTTCTGCATAGTGCTAAACCTGATTCATTCTGGGAAAAGAGCCAGTATTTCCAATTGCACCTACCTGCAGTAAGCACTCAAATGTGGGAGCTGCTGAGCAAGCACAGCTGCCTCTGAGTCACCGAGCAAAAAGGGTGCTTAGCACCCTSGAAAATCGAGACCTGGCTTGCTTTTAACATGTGCAGAGCACCTGCAGTTCCTATTGGTTTTACTGGGAGCACTCTTAAGAAGCCATAAAATCATGGGTAAAAAAATGGGAAAGGATGTATCCTGTCCCTCCTGAGAAGCACCTAAATATGCATCATGCCCTCACACTTCAGTCATGGCCTGATTTTCACAGACACTAAGGAAATGCTTACAGCCAGGTCTGCAATACTGAACTAAAATCTCTAAAGATCACAGATATTTCATATTGAACGGCTGGGTCTTTTAAATTTACCACTATGATTATAATAACATCCCATAAAGAACATTCTATTTTAATTTACTTTAAACAATTCTCTCCAGAAGCCTCCTCTGCCAATCACACAAAGAACACTACGACTGGTTGCAAGAAACAGTCACAGGAAAGCAGTGGTGAATATCCCCAGTGAGTGACTGTCTGATGCCAGTTTCTAAAGCAATAGTCTTGGCTTCACACTTGGATTTAAGCACTACCACAGGTGAATTAAGAGGAGAGTTGGAAATAAACATATTCATAAATAGAGAGAAAAAGAGGTGAAAGCTGACCACTGCTTGTCACCTTGGGGATTTGATTGAACAGAAAGAGGCTCTGGTTGCAGGTGGTTACATATAATGGGCTCCTCCTGATTTTACTAATTCCTTGCAATGGCTTTATGAATACTATATATTTTGTGATGTCCTACCTTTAGGAAAAACAACTTTCATATCTCTTGTAATTGACTAAACTTTAGTTCATGAGTTTAAGCAGACTGTATATTCACAGTTTTTTCCAAAAGATTCATATACCTTGTGTTAGTTTGTGCTGCACTATGGATCTGGTCTCAGCAGATAACCACTACTCAGGTAAATATTTATTGCTATGATATGCATTTTAGTTGATTAGGTACCACACAGTACCAAAAAGTTACGACTTAATGAATAAATTCTATTTTTCCTCAAAAATCAACGAAATATAGGGATATTTCCTATTATTATTAGAGGTATATTTTTCCTGCAATAACAGCTTTATGTGTAAAAACAGTCCACCACCCACTTGAGTTCTGGCTATGTGACCCTCAAGCGGAGGGACTACATACTAGGATTGTTTATGAGAAATGCAAAACTTCGTCAATCAAAATATTTAAAAGGAATATCTGGAGATCCTGCTGCACTAGAACTGTCTGCCTTCATAGGTAGAAGGCAGATAAAAACTGGTAAGACCCACTCATTCAGCTCATACTTACATGCAAGGGGGAAGAAAAACATGGCCAAAATAAGTCCCTCCTCAGAAGCACCCAAAATTCCAACGTTGAAAGCGTATGACAAATGCCTTGAAAGGAAAATGGAATATGAGCTCCTTACTCCCTCACCACAGAGGTAATTGCACATATCATGTGAAAACAGGCGCTGTAATAGCCATTATTAACTCTGTATTTTAAAACCCGTGAAAAATAACACGACAGCCTTATTCTATTTATGTCAAAGACAAATGTTTGAGCTAGTTCATATTGTTTGACCCACTCTGACACACATATATTGATACAGATCATAGCAAAAGCAGCATTAGGCATGTCTGTATTATAGTTCCCTTCTCGCTGCTTATAATCCTCTTTGATGCGGCCAGAGTTTTCTCTTTATAAAAAGCATAACACCATTAAAATGGACCTGTTTTATACAGACTTCGATCAGCGAGACAGCACTTTCCCATTAATTCCAAGGAGCATCATATTTTCTTTGTGAACCATACCTGCATAAATACTGAAAATGCCAAAAGTATCAAGTGAAACACACCCTTGAAGAACAATGGTGTGTCTRTGTATAAATTGTACACATGCATCAAATACAAGTTTTTATAAGAATTAAGTCTTGAAAAATTCCAATTTGTACTTCTTTTAGCTATGCTGAGGACAACCCCTTGAAGTGTCCCAGTGGTGCTGGGGGTGGCCAGTACAAACAACGTAACACGCAGCATTGATAGATAGCTGGTTTGGTTCTCAGCAGTGCAAAACTCCCAGCATTGGCCCTACTCTGTGGGGACACACAGGGCTGCCACAGCTGCCTCAGATCCTACTCGAYCCTCATTCTGGCTCCAGCAGTCTCTCTGCCCCAGTCCTTCTCCAGATACTGATTTTTGTTTACGTTCACTGTGGAAAGAGAATCACCTCATAAGCCAAAGTTCTGCAATATTTGGACCTGGGAATAATTGGGGTAAATCTGAAAGAAAAGCTTCAGACAATAAATTTGTTCTGTGCTCCATATACCAGCTCCTTACCATTACTGATGTCAGGTGCTTTACAATGCAACAGCTATGGCAGTTAATCTATATGCGATCATTCACTGAGTTATGAAGTTTTAAGGTAATACACTCATAAATGCATTCTRTTATCTTCTTATTATGTTATTACCTTCAACTGTTTTAGGTGTGGGGTTTTTGCCTAATAGTATGATTTTAATACCATTCATAACATGGGAGACCCACACATGTTCAGTTTATTGCGACCTACTGTGAACCATACACCTCCCCCCTGTAACTAACCATCTGCACGCACTTTGAAAATGTGAAATAACTTGTATTGTCTTATACTATTTTTCAGGTAATTTCTCAAAAAATGAGCTTACTGCAGACCAACATGTTTTACCTTGCAGTTGTTAGGAGGACACATATAGTTCCTGCTGCTTAGCTGGCACGTAGCAATTTGTGGAGATGAGGTATCTTGGGATCATTCACACACTATACTTTTTCTCTGTAAATGCACTTGCTTGCTAAACGTTATCAGATCTCTACCTCRATAAATTTTACTCCACAATTTAATTTGAAATAAATTGTCCTTTTTAAACAATGAACCACTTGCTAAGTGTAAGTTCCTGTCCTGGTTTCAGCTGGTAGAGAGTCAATTTTCTTCTTAGTAGCTGGTACAGTGCTGTGTTTCGGATTTAGGATGAGCATAATGTTGATAACACACTGATGGTTTAGTTGTTGCTGAGCAGTGCTTACACTGTCAGTCAAGGACTTTTCAGCTTCTCCTCCTGCCCTGCCAGCGAGGAGGCTGGAGGTGCACAGGAAGCTGGGAGGGGGCACAGCCAGGACAGCTGACCCCGACTGGCCAGAGGGATGTTCCATACCATATGATGTCGTGCTGAACACAAAACAGGGGGGGGTTGGCTGGGGGGGCACGGCCGCTGCTCGGGAACTGGCTGGGCATCGGTCAGCGGGTGGTGAGCAATTGCATTGTGCATCACTTGTTTTGTATATTCTTTTATCATTATTATTATTTTCCCTTCCTTTTCTGTCCTATTAAATTGTCTTTATCTCAACCCACRAGTTTTACCTTTTTTCCGATTCTCTCCCCCATCCCATGGTGGGGGAGCGAGTGAGAGGCTGTGTGGTGTTTAGTTGCTGGCTGGGGTTTAACCACGACAGTTCCACAGGTTGTTTAGCTTTCAAGAATGCTCCCTTCTCAAATCCAAAGTCTGCGGTGGAGGACCAAACTCACACCTAATGAAGGCCTTCCCTTGAGAACACAGCTGAAATAACAGTCATTTCTACCCACAGAAATACAAGTGTCAGGATTCAGCTCTCTCAGCAGACACATCCCTTGGTACTGAGTTCACAAGTTGGCCTTTAATGTCTGTATTTATCTTCAGTACCTTGAGTGACTCCTTTCCTAGAGACTGACAGACTGCAGACTCACCAGGCAAAAATTGCCAGTGCAAGCTTCAACAACTTTTCCCAAACAAGTCTCTCATCTACTATACACTACTCCTGGCTTCCTCTTGCTGAATTGCTCTGCAGACAGAGTCTTCCAGCCAACAGAGCGATTCCTTCCCATTGCTTCATTGCAATCGATGCTGCCGTATAAAGTATGTCGGTTACAGCTACATTGATTGCAGTGATAAAAAGATTCATCTCTTTACTCATTGCTTGCTAATGAGTCCAAGCAAGGTTTTAGAGSAATAAAAGCCATTTTTAATGACTAAAAAAAAATTGTTTTTACTGCCTGCACTCTTTATTTCTATAAATGCCAAATAACCAGCACTTTACACAAGAGCTCAAGGGGAAGAGGAAGAGTGCAAGAAAGCTAGTGTGAAAGGGCTGTAGTACTACTCTGTGCTAGTGACTCTACATAATGCAATGSATAGCATAGCATCAAGGCCAGAGCCTGCCAAAACTTAAATGCTAAATAGTGATAGCACATCTATGTGAATAAAATTGTAACATAGAAGTTGAAATTCAGTCAGTGTCTTTTTGAAGTCTGGATGAAGGTTTTTTCTGTGGGCAGCCCTATAATTAACACCTAGCTTCTGATTTGTTTTCTCCCTGATTCATTGAACCATTGACTTAGAAACAGGGATGAATTTAATCTTAGAATCCCACTTTTAAAAAAATCTTTATATTTTAGCCAGTCRGTTTTGAGTGCAGTGTGGCTGCAAATCATTCAGGATTTCTGTATAGGTTCAGCTTTACTCCATTAAAAAAAAGAGAAAAACAGTTAGAATAGGTTTGGGGTTTTTTCCCCTTTATGGCTGGTACATTCTCAACTATTTATGGAGAAAATTCAGAGCTGCAATATCAGTATTTTGATGATGTACTCATATAAGATGTTCGTTCCCTTGACTATTACAAGCATTGTGCCACAGAGTACAGGATTAGGGAAAAAAAAAAAAAAAATCAGAGACAGCAGAATCTGTTCATTTGTTTTACTATCTAAATAAAAGTGTTTTTCCTAACTATATCCCAGAAGGAAAGCAGCCCCCCAGTCAAACCAATACACATTAAGTCACAGTTCTCTAGGAAATAATACCCTTTGCTCCTGAAGAAACATACCAAGTACACTGCTTTTGACTTTTAAGCTTCCTAGGCACTGACCATCAAATTTTTAAAATGCTGACTTCTGAGATGAGGGCTCATAAGCTTTTTGACTGCTTTTGGACCTGTCCTTAGACTTTTCTGAATTTATCACCTTATTTACATCGGCTATTGGCCTTTCACCTGTCTCCACAATTTGCTTTCTCAGCTATGAGGGGCAGTTAACTCTACAATATCAAATCCTGAGTTATCTCTATTTCACAAACCATTCAGACAGAAAAAAGCACTATATACACCTTGTATGTAAGAAACCTGTGGCAGAAGTTAAGGACAAACTTTTCAAAGCATGCTCTCCTAGTTCTGGGATTCCAACAGAAGAGAGCAAGCAGTTCGGCACATAYGAATGAGCAATGTCTGTAGCTGAAATTACTCAGACCCTTCAAATTGGGTTCACAAAAAACACAGAGCTGCAAAATGAGAGGTTCCTTACGACCTGTTTCTCTCACAGGCTTAACAAGGTTGCTCAGACGCAAGTCAAGAATGGAAATCAGAACCTCAGATGTTCATTTCTATGTTTTTATACCAAACCATCAGGACAACAAAGGCAGACAGCATCTACAGACATGCTCACAGCAGGATGTAAAACTTATGTAAAGAATCTATTTCAGTTCCTTTGCAAAGCTGCTGTATACAGGCAAGGTGAGACACACACGGCTACGCTGCTGCCTCCTGTGCTGTTTGGTGATAGAACCTSGCAGAGGAGGTGGCAATACTGGGTAAAAGCCCTGAGGGTTGCTTTAAATTGTGCTAGGATCCAGCAAGCCCTTTTGCCAGACCAAAGCTGTTTAGAGTACATGACTGCAGGTACTTTCTGACTCAATTCCTGAGTGGCATTTAACTTCATGCCGGTATATACCTCAAAACCATAACCCCACCCTCTTGGGTTTTTTTCATTTTAAGCAAAAACCATGTTGCAATAAAAATGCACACCTTCCTCTCCCATCCCTCTGCCTCTGTTCCATCTCAAAGGGTAACTGAACATAAAAGGCAAGCGACAGGGTTATAAATTTTCTCCTTTGCTTTGCTTTGCAAAGCTTAAAATCCTTCAGAAATTCCCTAATTTCATTTTTCTCCCCCATTTTAGCCATATACTATTTACATGCCAGATGGGTTTTCCCAAGCTCTCACATCACTAAGAAAACTGCAGCATTTTTTGTTAATTTATCACTGTATTAAAATATAAGAAGTGAACCATACATAGATAAAATGAATTATAGGTATACCTCCCATGCATTCTGTACATTATGCTAAGTAAAAGCTGTGTTGTGTTAACTGTCAAGCTGAGAAATAGCTGACATTTGTTATTTTAATTAATAGTTTACTTTGCTGAAATAAGCTTCTATGAGAAGCTATGACTTTTATTAAATCTTTACTACAGCATTATTGTCACAGATTGGGAGGCAAAAACTAATTTCAAAACCGCTTTGCCCTACAAGGTCACCRACAACAGCTTGAATGCACGTGTCAAGGAGACATCTGCATCAGAGATACCAATCTATGTTAAATGTGCATTATTTCAAAAATTTAAGATACTTTTCATTGCAAACAAATTATTTCAGCAATTATGTAGTTTATAACTGGTGTTTAGTAGTAAAGATTTTTATCCCCTGTGGATTTTTTTAATATTTCATAACTGCCACCCTGAATCCTTAGACCTTAGCATTTGCTTTAGAAATCACAGTAAAGCATAYCCATAGGTGAATTCAGACAGACAAGCTGTCTGTCACTGATGTAAATCATTATACAATTATACAGTAAGTTTATACATTTTCTTTGCCCAAATATTTTGAGGTCACTGATGAAACCAGAGAATTTCTCATTTCTCTTTTCTATGAAAAGGACAATCTTATTTTCAGCTAAGCAAATTTATTCCATTTCAAACCAGTGCAAGTATGCTTGGCAAAAGAGAAAACTTCTTGGTACACTGACCCAGTGATTCTGGATGCAGTTCTTAAGTTAGCAGTTTCAGAGGCTGTACTGTCACTGATTTCAAAAGAGCTTCATGTGTAAAGAAGACACAATGTTGTGGAGAGCCAGACCTTTTCTTCTGATTCTTGATACACTTGAAGACTGTAAAGCAGGATACTGTTAAAAAGAGCACAATCTTTTTTTTTTTGACATCAACGTATGAAGATCAATACGTCAATTGATTGCTATGAATTATATTTCACTTAACTTTCTTTTATTGAGGTCTAGCCTTACAATGAATAAAACTCATGCTCTCAGGATTGATCTGTTGCTTCATTTTAATGGAAATATTCTCATTGACTTCAAGCTCTCGGTGCTAGAAATAACAAGCCCAAATGTTTATGACTATGTAGTGTAACTGCAGGCAGGTAATAGCTTGCTCTGCCTCTACTCTGAAGTGATTAAAAGTTCCATTGTCAAGATTAAAATAGACCTGGGATGTTTTTTATTTGCTGGAATATACATATGATACTTTGAATTTTAGAAGATGAAAAGTTCTGCTCATCTACTTAGGTAATTTTGTTTTATTTTTTGAAGAAAGGAGAATTTTTTTTGCTACTCAAAAGCATAGCAGTAAAGCTGTTATAGCCAACTTTGGCCTTAAGGATCCAAGAGCGGCACAGGTTATGGAGAGAAAGAAAATAATTATTAGACCAATACTGGAAAAATGGCCAGGCTTTTGGGCTAAAAACCTTTCATCAGGGCATATGTATAAAAGARAGAAATATACATTTGCCTGAATATAGATTCCCTTATAGGCATATACAAATGATTTTTTTCTTTCATGCTTTCCCTCATGGGCAATGAATTCTGCTAATCCTGTGTGTTCCCATCTCCCATGGTCTTCAGGATTTTATCACTGACCCAATGGGACCAGTCAGTAGCTGTCAGTAGCCAGGACTGGGACATCTAGACATGTGTTTCTTTGCTTATATCTGTCTCTCTTTTCGCACTCCATAGAAACAACTTTCAAAATCCTCTAAGTAACAAAACGCTTGGTTTCATAATGCACCTTTCAATAAATAGTTTTTTTGCAGCAGGTATTACCCAATTCCCATTTCTGAGGGAATTCTGGGTTTAAGGAGCAAGCCAGATGTTGCAAATTACATGGCTGACCTGTAACTGCATGGCTCCACGTAGCTTCTGCAGCATCCCCGTTGCACACATTCATGGATGAACTGCACTGGTGACAGGTCTGATTTTGTTTCTGCAGGAGTCAGCTATACTGTCCCGCCTCAGGCCTGAATCCGCTGTAGCTGAATCGAGTATTTGCTGAGCCCGGGGCCGTAACCTGCTGCTGCTGCCTTCATCTTTTATTTGATAACTGCCTGATGCCACCTGTCTACCTCACATGATACAGCAATTGGGACCAGATCATCTCCACCACACAGAAAGCTGGAAATAAATATCCCTCCTGGTGTGTTTATAACTCCACTGATACAATAAGAGGATACCTTCTTGTGGAACTGAAGGAGCACAAAAACACTCCCATCACAGCTCAGTGGAACTACTTTTAATTCAAATATCTCTGGAAAAGTAGAGAGATCAGGTTTGCAGTATAYCAGGAGAGAGTCAAGCAGCTAAGTTACACGCACCCCACAGACAATCGAGCCACGGGATTTCCTTCCTCACAAAACTGTGTGACAATTTTATAATTCCTCATTATAACCTTATTTATCAAATGTTGGACTTATTGCATGGCAACAATGCAAAGAGGGATCTTCAGAAGAAAGTAGGATCAAGACTAAAGATCTGCTGAGCCCCAGCAAACGATCTGTACTGACCTCAGCTCCATAAAACTGTGATGCACCAAAGGAAGCCTGCAACCCTGCTAAACTGGCCAGCTCAAAGAGTTTGAAGGAACAGGAGTGCAATACATTTTTCTAATTAGTTCTTATAATCTACATTCTACTATTTTCCACAAATACCATTTATCATAAYCTAAATTATTGCAAAAACATGATTTTTTTTTTCACAAGAGTAAGTCAGGATTCTTTTATACTAAGTGTCAAATTATGTTTTATTTAAACTTCTACACTATATTAAAATATTGTCACAACTTACAAACACTGCATTGCTGTCTATATTCATATATAGTATTAAAAAGTAAAAATAGAAATAATAATGGAAATTATAAAGGTAAAATGAAAATTTTGACTTGTATCAACTATAGATCTAAATTTGGAATCTGGGATGGGTTTTAAATASATAAGATGAACAAAAGGAGTTTATAATGCAGGGAAACAGTTACTTCAGTCTTTTATCTTTGGTTGGCCAGTGAACAACAATATATATATTTATTGCCTATTAACATCTGCCAACAACAAAACAAGATGACATCAAGAATTTTTATAAGGTATATAAAGATATTTATTGAACTTGTGTCATTTTGTATCTTTTGGAAGTTCATTTCCAGTTCCTGGCAGTTTATGAAAATTCAAACTATACATCAGTGCTCAGCAATAATCCCGAATACTGGGAAACAAACCAGCGCTAAAGGAAAGATAAGTCTAATGGCAAACAATTCTGACATTTGCTTTTAACTGAAATTTTTTGTATAATTGCTGTGTGCTTTCCCACAGGATAAAAGACGATATACAACATATAACCTTTTTAATATAGAAAGGCAATCGTCTTTTAAGCTTTCCTAAGAGGTAACGGAGTGGTAACTAGCACATATATAGATACAAAGTAGATGCTTACAGGATAACATTCAAACTGAATGCAGGGAAAGAACCAGCATTGAATGGTTAATCTCATGTATTTTTAAAGAAAAAATATTTACTGGTTTCGTTTTCTCCAGTTCTATCATCAATAATGCAACTCTGCTTTGTTTACATATTCCTTACAAGTCACCCGGGCTTTATTCTCCTTCCCGTCTCCCCTTCACCCTATATTTCTAAGCTCATTTGTTTTGAAAAAAAMACACCATAATATTAGGATCTTTTACAGCTGAGAACTATTAGGATGAAATGTAACAGATATTAAACATAGGGAGTTGTTAAAAATGTGCTAACACAAGTGAAATCCAAAAAAACTAAGCTGTGTGAGAAACATATAAAATTTCTTTACGCATGTCCTTCAAAAAAGTTTAATACATAGTCAGGTCACATTATTGCACATCAAATTCTCTAGGTCTCTAGCTGCCAGTAGCAATTATCTGTAAGAGAACATATTTTCCCTTGTGACTAGCTATCGGGAATTTTTGAGTATACCTAAGCATAGCCTTGAGCAAAACTCCTACGGGGTGTATTTGGAATAGAGTATTTCATTTGGATGAAATATTAAGGCTTCCGTGCAATATGTCTATCTATATATTTATACATCTGTTTCAACAYATTGATCTGTTTATCTGTTTACTTTAATTACATGAAATAGTTGTATTAAAATGTAAATAGTTCTGAATCTGTATATTTCTGTGCAGAGTTTTTAGAAGTACAGTTTCCTGGTTGCTGAGGCTGCTTTCTATACCAACGCACCCCGTACCGACGGCTCCCCCCGGCCGCCCCAGCCCCGCAGGGCTGCTGGGGGTGGACCCCAGGGCTCGGCTCTGGGGCTGCTTCACTGCACCCCTCGCCCGGTACAAACACCCCTCGCTCCGTATCAGCTAACGGTAATGGGACATGCTAGTGCTGGTTAYGGCATGACTGATGATCACACATGCAACCAGGGGGGGAAAAAACCCCAAAAACCAAAGAGGGTGGAGTCTTTAAGGAAAAGGAGCAAATTCCATCACTGCAGAGGGAATATAAAGTCCTATATTTGATCATCTTTAAAAATGTATGAGGCAATCCAGCTTGCTAGAGGTCTTTAAACAGTGCCTGCTGTGGTGGTTTACAAACCTCTGCATGCCACAGAGTGAAGTTTGCTACCTCAAGTTTTCAAGCAAGTTTCTAGTTTCACAGTGCTCTAGACAGAAGGGTATTTTTAAGTTTTCTAGAAACACGGTGCCTATAAAAAGGACAGGAAAAGCAAATTTTGTAGTTGGATTATAATGGTCCCACAGCATAGAAGAACCACTGGACTCTGCTAATAAGAAACACAAATGTGTAGTAAACCTACTAATGAATGAGATTAATTTAATTTCTATCTTGTGAACACAGGTGCAACCACCTGCTTTCAAATGAGATTATGTTGGTTTCATTTTTATATGGACTGGGTCTCGACTGTACATTAACTATAAGAACAATTACTTGGCCTCATACTACACCCTCTGAAGTCTACAATAATCTTTCCATTGATTTTAGAGGCAGTCCGATCAAATCCTTTACATTTATGCATTATGCACGTGTATTTATTGTATAATATATGACAGTGTAGCTGTAAAAATTAAGAGTTTATTATTCAAACAGAGAGAGAGTAAACTATATCAGGAGGCTATTTTAATTTTTTAAAAAAAAAATTTAAAAAAATTTCTAACAGCAATAGACAATCACTAATTTTCATCAACACAGTAGTTTGAATAAATGCAAGCRCAAGCATAGCAAAGACTTTCATAGCTTTTATATGCACTGCAAAAGAAAACAGCATTACAGCTTTGACAAATGAAATATTCTGTGAGCCTTTATAGCCCTGGTAGAACAAGAGTTGATACTTTCTAGCTTTCAAATGCCCATGAAATGTATGAGAAAGGAAAAAAGCATAAATTCTCATCCCTCTTCTTAATAATAGATTCACAGTCTTAAATGGTGTTCTTCCTTCCTGAATTTTTCCAAATCTATCCTATTTATCCGATTGGATTTCTGTCCCATCTTTCCACATATTACAGCTAATCAGTACCCCCTGATGAGAAACAGTCCACCGATGGAAAAAGCAGTTGGATAAGATCTACATTAACAAATTTAGTTCATTTAATATCATTTGTACTGCTGCATTATTAATAATACATAATTACCCTGTGCAGGCTGCAAGGGGGAAGAATAAAATCATTCATTAATTTCTTGCCTTTACAAAAGGAGTAGTATATTTGCCAGGGGAAAAAAAAAAAGCATTAGACTACAGACTGCCATTCATCAGTTTTGCATGTTGCACTAGAATATTAACTTTTTTGCACRGAAAGTACTGCTATATTTAAAGGAGATCCTTACACTAGCCCTAGATATGATGTGCCATACCACCGCTGGAACCCTAAGTTGTTATTCTGAAAGCACTGAACAAAGAAGCRTGACAGCCGACTATCTGAAAGTTGAGATTGCCAGACAGCTACTGAGGGATGTTTTCAATGCATACAAATTCCAGGCCAAAAAAAMCATACAGAATTTCCCATGACCTACACTGGGCTATATTTATTGTACAATCTATTACTTATCTAATAATCTATTTAGTAATTTTTCATTTACATGTATAAATTACTCCAGACTTTGCAGACTGCAGACAAGCAAATACAGACCTGCCTTATTTTTGTCCTCCCTCTTTAGTCCAAATCAGCACAATAACATTTTACACCAGTTACAGAACACTGTAAGAGCCTGCTAAGTTGCAGGCTAAAAGTACCTTTTAGGATAAAGGATAAATTCATCCAAACATGAGTCAAAATCTGTTTGTTCTCACTCCAGTAATAGTCTCAGTGTTGTTATGCATCTTTTGCCTGAAGAACTGATATTTTTGATTTTTTGACCCTTGCTATAACGTTATCAGACATACTGAGCTATTCTGCATAATGACCCTTTCTAGAACTCTCATGTTCTTTAAAAAAAAAAAAGAGAGAGAAAGAGAACGCTCATGCATGCTAAAACCCGGAACTATGTTTCTATATTTTTCCTGAAAGCAAGAGTCTGGTTGTCTACTAATACTGCGAGTAATACACATGCCTGCATTTACTAGAAGAGGAAGGTTTGCGTCTCTAAAGCACTTCCCCTCTGACCAAGAGTGGGAGACATGAGGCAGGGACACACGAAGCACCTGACTCTCTTTTTCAAGAAGATTTTGGATCACAATCCAACTAGCTCTCAGAAATCCTTAGCTCAGCTGAGACAGTACCTCAGAAATTTTGGGGAGTATTCCTAGTACTTTCTACATACTTCCTACAATAGATTGTGATTTAAAGACACAGTTCAGCTGTGTCAAAGTAACCTTCTGTAGGATACCGTGTTCATATTTAGCAAGGGCCACAAGACGAATGCACTGCCAGAGTTGCTGGATGGGAAGGGCAGTCTCCAGGTTTGGGCACAACCGGGACCCAACAGCTCGCCTAGGTTCACCTCAGGAATATAAACAAAAATATATGAAATTACCGATGGATCAAAACACACAGTGGTATGCTAGAACTGGAACAAAGCAACTAAGAAGAAGAAAATATTACAAGGAAAAAGTGAATTCAAGTTCTCTCATATAAAGTTAACTGGTGAGAGGACCTTGAAATGAAGACAGAGGTACAAAAAAGTGAAAAGAGAAAAATATTTAAAAAAAAAAAAAAAAGTTGTGTATGGGAAGGGCAAGAATATTAGCTATAAAACAAAACCACACAAAAAAAATCAAGAAAGAGAACAGTAAAATTAATCACAAGACAGAAAGCAGATTATGACAGGTATCACTAAAATCAGAGATTTTCCAGGTACAAGACAGGCTGAATAATGGGTTGAGTTCAGAAGGCAGAGCTGAGCTCATCTTGAGGAGAGGGGGGGAAAGCTCATTCTATATAAATTGAATTAACGTACCTGCATGACAGAGTATGTGGGAGAAGGGCCCAGCTCAATTAAAGATGATCAGTGGGAAAAAAAACACTGCAGTGAATAGCTGCTTGTCCCACTCCATTAACCACAGAAAAGGAGTCATTGGGTCTGCACTACTGGAACGGAGGGGATAATTTGGATTAAAGTTGTTAAATGTTACAGATTATTTAGCGGAATGCTTAGAAACACACGGCCAAGCAAAACGTTACAGTGAAGCTGCTTTTTAAAGGGATGACCTAACAGTGGGCACGACGTCACCTGAAACTGTTTCTATCATTTGGTACAAGCCTGAGGGGAAAAAAAAAACAACTCTAATATTTTATTATAGCAGAAGGAAGTGTGGGGGTCATGCTTTACACTGAGAAGTCAGGACACGGCCCTCCTCAGATCCTCAGCTGGAAATGAGACACGCAGAAGCAAAGACCATGTAGCAACAGCAAGGAGTCAGATCCTTCTGGACCCAGCAAAAGTTACACGGCCAAAATTATAATGCTTAGAGACAAACTTAAAGTCAACAGACTTCTGTCTGACAGTGCTGAGGAGGGAAAATTAACCCACCTTCTGGAGGTACTGCAGACCCTTGAGACAYTTGCATCCTTTTCAAGTCTCCTCCATCACCACCCCTGGAAAAAACAAAACTAAAACGCCCCCAAAGCCTCTCACTTACCTAACAGAGAGATATCCAACAACAAAACTGTGCAAGAAACTAAAAAATCCCTTTAAAGGACATAAAGATATGTTTCCAAAAGATGAAAAGCAGTGAAGCAGAGCAATATAGACTAACTGGAAGTTTGGAGTATAAAATGCCTTCCAGAAAGATCTGAAGTGTTTGAAATCAAATATTTGTTCGGTTGACTTCTCAARCTACTTATTTTAATTCTACAAAGTGTGAGCAATCCTAAAGGTTTCAAGTGACTACTAAGTGGTTTAGAGAATATAATCTCAACTAACATGTGATCAGACAGGACTTCTAGGATTGTTGAGATTACTGTGTGTTTTGTAATGGTCATTCATTTTTTTCCTAAGAATTAAAATATTAAGACATGTTCCTCATCTGTTTTTCACACAAAGCTATACAGTGACGTGTGTACATAACATAAGCTGCTCTCCCACAACAAGCAGAGCTTCTGGGCAGCAGAGGCTCTTTTTCCTCACCGGGAGAAAAAAAGATCTCTAACATAGCTGGGTATTCCTCACCCCTTTCTTCCAAGGGTTGGAGACCTTTATTCTGCTTAACCCAGTTGCTGTAAATGATGATCAGGAATTCTTGGTGAGAGGAAACTCACAGGATAAATTTAGAGAAGCTGAATGTATCTTATTTTTATCTACTTGATTAAATATTCCAGAAGAATATTCAAAGGATAAAACTTTGAAATTATTATCTACTCCCTAATGATCAGGGATGCTTTGGAAGTAATTCAGAGCAAGGAAAGAAAAAAAAAAAAAAAAAAAAAACAAACCACCCAAAAAGAGGTTACCACAACCTAGGAGTTTTCTCCACCTCCCTTAATCAAGAAAAGATGGGAAAGGAAAGCCAGAAGTCATTCAGCAATTTGTCATTCTCTCACTCTTCTCCTCATCATACTCTGTGCTGAATGGCTTGTGTTTTTTTGGTGGTTTTTTTTTAAGATTTCTGCAATGTTTAGGTTCAGACAGGATGTGTGAAACTGAGGAACACGGATCACATTGCAGCTCATGATTCAGAAGCTCTTGAAAAATTGGATATGTCTATTTCTACAAACAAGATACTAGTACTCAGAGCTTGACACAGGCAGTTTAATAAATAAACATTAAACATAAGCTCCACTACATGAGTAACATCTCTTTTCCATACTTCTCCTTCAGGTAGGGCTGAGCACGGTACTACATCCCACCTCACTGCTCAGCCTTTGCCTCTGTTAAAAGACACAGAGAGACCACTAGCACATCTATATTGATCGGATTTTTGGCAACCGATGCCGACCTCTCAATGGTGACTATACTRCAGCGCTGTGTGCCAATGAACTACTCTCTCCACTAAGTAAGAAGTACGATCTGTTTCCTTCATTACAGCTRTTGTTAGCAATATACACCAGCAGTAACACACTGGCAAAGACACTGCAAGGAGTAATGTAGCAAAATGTCCTACATGGATGTGCACAGTATGGATTTGCTGACCCCACAGACCCAGTCTCTAAGCTATCATCTATAAGCCTCTCTAACAAGTTTCTTCATTCTCCCTTCACTGAGATACTAATTCCTGTATTTGTTGACGGAAAATGCTTTACATCTGAGGTTTTGTTTTTCTAAAACCAGAAGGAAGAAAAGGAATGCAAGACCTAAAATTGCATTAATAAAATTAAGTCCCCTAACACATACTGCAAAGCATTCACACCGTGAAGTCGAAGTTTTTATACATTTGGTCATGTTTTTTAATTTGTGCGTTAGCCAACTGGGATAACAGTATTTTAATGCCACTGAAGTGAAAATATATTTTTTACTCAAGATTTTTAAAGCCGTCACATAACTGAAACATAARTGAGACTTGCTCGCTCCATGTTCCCTTCCTCCCCACCAAATGCAGGCGCGGTGCTTTGCGCTCCGCCTGCCTGCGGCCGCCCGGTGCTCCTCCTCTGCTGCCTCGCCGACACCTGTGACCAGCGAGCTTCCTACGAGCTGCAGCTTCAGGCCAGGGGCTCAGAACTCTCCCCTATTAAAGTACAGTATCATTTCAACAGGCAAACTATTACACGGAGATACTTAAAATGTAGGATTTTTTTTTTTTTACAGAGCAGGAGGCCAAAAATTCACTAAAGTTTGCATATAATGAAAATATTTCAACAAGTGAAGCATAACAATGCAATATTAAGTCTAATATTGGTGACATTTCACAGATCTTGTTAGAAACTAGGGAGCAGGCTTTATTTGAACTTTGTTGCCCTTATATTAGATTTCTTTTTTAGAATTAATTTATTTCCTTGTAGTTCTCATTATGTTTTTATTGCATTCATGGAATAGTGGAGCATTTCTCTAACTAATTTAACACCTGTAAATTCCCATGGCTGCTAATGAAAGACTGTGTAGACTACCAGATAAATTTCTAATTCATATTTCAAAGGTTGTGAGTTCAAATCCTGTTAAGGTTGTACTTATTAATGTTTCTATTAACTCTTTTCCATCTCTGAAGTTATAGATTGAATTCATACTTTCAGTTTTTCTAAAGAAAGAAAACACATCTGCTCCAAAATGACACACAAAGAGGGGACAAGGAAGGAGAAGTAAACAAACTTAGTAAAAGGACAGTTCAGATGCAATGTCTGTGCTTTTCAAAGGGATAATGCCATTCTTGCAATTAAAGGCAAAACCCAATGGACTACACATCTTGACTCTTCAAGTAGAAATAAATTCTGATGTATATGAAACCCTGAAAATCCGTAGTTTTTTCCATATAGTGCAACTGCATTGACTGAAGCTTTGGCTTCCACTCCTGTCTTTCTAATGCACTTTTCTTTACAACATTTATCATTTAACCTCCCACTGCCTCAGTTTATTCATCTGTAAAATGGATGCAATACTTATTGACCTCCTAGTTTAATAATCCTTAATCCTTTGCACATCTATAGCTATTTTCATTAGAATTTTAAAGCTAATAAATTAAATGCAACTCCAATGGGATTTTGTCGGATTCAATTCATTAGTTGTGAGATTCTTAATGGAACAGCTATAGATGTTCAAAGGATTAATTATAGCTAAAAAACAAGCACTTAGAAAACTATTTAGCTACATCAAAAAGAATATATCTCTGGAAATAACCCTGCCCAATGAGACCGGGAGCTAAGCAGCCTCTAATACTGCCCTTGACTGACATAACTTTAAATGCAGCAGCATTCTGGAACAATGCTCTAATTTATGCTGATACAGTATCTACATCTGCTATCAGAAATAATTATGCAAAAGGTTTGAGGATTTTTTTTAACTATATTGTTTTGCATATTAGATAACATCTGAGAAGTGGTATTTTGTGCAGCCATTACAGAAAATAATTTGAGTGGTGTACAAACACGCAATACTGTTTAGCAAGCAATGCACTAGATTCCCTTCTCATTTCTTGAATGGTAATTACTTTTTTCAAAAGCATAGAATTTTCTCAGAGTAACATCATGGTCTCCCCCTGTATTTGCAATTTACAAGTATTCACTGTACTCTTACATTGACCTCCTAGTCATAAGGCTAAAAAAAGTGAGTTATCTTCATTCATTTCTTTAGTTTATTTTGCTTCTCAATCACTTCTTAATGAGCTTATAGCATATATTTCCAGTTAATGCACAACAACATTCTACTGAAATGTAAAAGAATCCATTTGGACCCACAAATCTATACCTATAATTTACATGGGTTCAAAAATCCCACCAAAAAAATCCACAAACAACACTTACAGGAATTTTTTGAGCCAATTTGAATAATCATTTTAATCTGTTTGAGAAAAAGTGAACGTATAAACATCAGAAACACCTTTATTCATCTGGTAATTTAAAATGCAGCTTGTTCTCTCATTTGGCTTTCTCCAAATCAGTGTAAAACTGCTCAGACACATTAGGCTCCAGTTCAGAGACAAAAATACCTATTTTCCCCACATATACTACAATAGCACGGGTCACCAAAAATGCCAGGGCATACGGTCTCTGGTGGAGAGGCTTGTGAGCAGTCCGCCGTAACTGACAGTACGCATACGTCCTGATTCACAGGAGCCACCGTACAAGGCCAGAAACTTTTTGACCAACTTCTTGCATTAATTTGAGCTTTACACTGTGCCTCACGTTTGGGCCACATTTATACCCTTTGCCCAATGACAGCTGCAGACTGTAGCTTCCCTGCCAGAATTTGCTTTCAAGAAGACTGACTGAAAAGTTCCTCTTTGTTCATTTTCTGGGTAAAAAATAATATCTATATATCTGAGGGTCATGCTTTTGGTATTTTCAGAGCTCTAAAAACTCTCGAGATGTAAGGGAGACAGAGCTGACTTCTTGCCGTTGATCACAAACTCCATCGCAAGGAGAAAGAAGATTGAGGCCTTGATGTAGACTGTCAGGATTTATACTGAGGGGGGCTGTCTTCAAAAGAAGGCTGTGGATAAATAAAAAAGCAGATACCAGGCTCTTCAGACAGAGTGTTAGAATCAAGGTGCTGGGCTGAGGAGCCCCATCAATAGTATTTCTGCAACAACAACCTGCCAAGAAAACTAGGGAGGCTCTGAAAAATGAGTGAGCGGGGAATGGGAGAGTTTGTTTATCCATATGGTAACAACATTCACACAGCTCCTAGTAACGTGCAAGATGTAGTAACGTACTTGAGAGGAAATCATTTTAAAATATATCGTCTCCAAATTCTTATGATTCATACTAGCATATAAAATCCTTAGGGCCAAATACCACAGTCCCTCCTCAGCCCTCATTCAAGGAAAATCTGCTCAAAATCAATAGGAGTTTGCTTATATAAGGAAAAAGTGAAAACTAAGGATAAAATAGGTCTATGATTCACAGCACACACGAAAATTATTTTGGTTGTTCACACATGCAGACCATACATCATAATAAAAAGATGCTGTCCCAATGATGACCTAGTTTTCAAAATCTGTATGCATTTATTAATGGAACTGAACACAAACTTCAACACACATGCAAAACCAAAGTGTATCACGTGGCTGACAGTTTACACATCTGAATRTCCTGGTCCGTTCTGGTAAGTGTTCAGAAACCGTCAGCCCCCTGCATCGCACGAGCTTTCTCGTTCGCACAATTATGTACGAGTATTTTGACAAAAGACTGTATGTGGGAATTAGGATGGGAAACGTTCTACTTTTCTTATGGTGCCTCTGCATAAAAATAACAGTCCTATCCTTTTTTTTATTTTACCTTCTAAAAACACAATCTGGGATTTATTTTGGAAGATTTAAGTGCTTCAGAATAATTCATCTCTCACAAAAAACATTACCATGACAAATATTTAGCTATTATGCAGGTCATGTTTAATTCATTTTCCTAAGTAAGAATACTATTAGTACAGATGCTTATAAAAATAAGTAGGATTGTTTTATTATTTGTAAATAATTTGTAGTGAAATTTTCCAAGCAAACATGAAAAGGACAAAGACATTTCACAAAAGATGTAAATCAAACAACAAATTATTATTCATACTCTTTTCTTACTTTCTCTTTTTAAAAGAAAGGAGACAGAAAACTCTGCTTAGCATCAAAGACATTGATGCAGCTTTTAGGGTTTCCTGCATTTAATCATCTTTGTGGAGAAGAGTGAGCCAGTGGTCCCCCTGGATTTCAGCCAGTTCTACAACACTCCTCATTAAATTTTCCAATTCCTTAATTCATCTTAACTTATTCTTCTCACTGTTACCAGGTTCTTGTTTTAGACTACAAAATGCAGGTAATATAATACAATAAACCAAAACTGCCCACATTTTGGTAGTATGTGTACTACTGCTTTTCCTCTCCAGTTATTCCCTTTTATTTTGTATTCATTCTCTACTCTACCCCTTCATCATCATTTTCTGCTCAGACACACCATCGCAAACCCCTCCCTGCCCAACCACTTTCATACTTTTAATTCCCTTATGCTCTCAGTTTCTCCTACCAGCAGGTCTTTTTTCCAAACTGTTTCATGATACTTAAGGCTCTCCTTCCCCCTCTTTTCTACCATCTTGKCTCTTTTCCGCTTTTTGTTCCTAATAGTCTTTACGTCTCCATCACTCACTTGCGTTCAACACGGCACATTTAGGAATTTACCTTTTCTTCCACTCCTTATCTTTCTTCCACAATACCTATCCTCTCTCCTGCACCCTGATCCCTCCCCTGCTGCAAAATTTCCCTATGAAGTGAATTTTTCTCACCCTCTCTCTCCAAGATGTTTTCTGACGACAAAGCAAGATTTCTCATCAGCTTCTTTACTGACACATTAGTGCATCTCTCCCTCTTACTATGCAACAGCACAGCCTGCGTGTGCATAATGGGGTGTATATTCTAGCAGATTGCAAGGATGGTGGGTGTTAAAATGCATATATGTGTGTGTATGTGCATGCTGGTATGTGTGGGTGCGCATATAGATGCCAATTGCCAGCTACCCTCCTAGACTCTATGAATGACTGTAACATGCACCAGAACTTTATCGYTGTGAAATTCTACTTCCAAATCATACTGTAAAAATATTTTGCCTTAAGCAAATTAAAGCAGATACAGAAGCTTAGTATGAAGTAGGAAATGTCTCCACCTGATATCTTTGAATCTGTTAGAGAGTCTGAACCCAAACTAGAACATGAGGACAGTACAAGTGACATATTTTTAAATGTGAAAAAAAAAAATCAAAACTGCTGAGTCTCATGGTATGACATTCAAAGGAACAAGGGAGCCTGCTTCTGGACTGCAGAGGTTAGAGAAGTAGCTGCCTGTGGACACGGGGCAGCTATGAGCACAGGGGACAGGAATCCATGGGAATGATGCAGACTCTGGGTAAGAACAGAGGAGAAAGAAACAAGAATATCTAGCTGAGGCAAGGACAAGCACGCAAACGTTGAAATCTTCTCCTGAACCTGAGTGAATCTCTAAACTGAGGAGCCCCCATGGGTCTGATAATGGCACGTGTTCTCTTTAGATGAACAAAATGTATTTTAAATATTGTCTTTCCTGGAACCAGAAACTGAGATATGGACATGCACGTACAGCTTAATTTGACAGTTCCTAATGCATACCCATGAAAAAAAGTTTGTTCCATGAAGTAAACTGTAATGAGACAGGAATCTCACATGTCATTTTCTAGATTCCTGAAGCTCACATAGAAATGTCAAACAACACTCAAACCATCTCATTTTTACAAATGAAATATAAACTACTGATATATCTGTTTTTCAGAAGGGTATTTTTTTCATGTAATTTCTTTGCAGTGAAGCACCATGACTAAGGAGACTATGCCTGCTGCTAACCTCTCACCTCCAAATTTTGCTGTTGTCTCTTTATTCTTCTTTTACACCTGCTGTTTTTCAGAACAGACTGATAACTCAGAGATCATGCTAATCTTCATGTATCAAGCCAACTGCATTTCATCCGAGTTACTAATAAGAGAGGCATTTGAGTGCCAGTGCACCTCTTAAAGTACCTGGATGGTTCCTTGCACGTGTAAGAGGTTGCGTTTCCCATTCATTAAAAAACAAGAGCAGGCAGAAAATTTATTTTTTCAAATGTAATGTAAGATGGGCTACTACATTATATATTAGCCCACTAATACATTGTTAACCACTAGCCATGATTGGTGCTGAACTGTCATCCCTTCGCTCCCCAAAAGCTTGGTAAAGCAAATTCACTTCTCTGTCTATCTTGATTTGAAAAACAGTAAAACATTCACCTTTTGAGTACTCTGAGATTTAGAGGCCAAAGGTCTATATTAGGCAAACACATTACAAAAGCAAGACCAGTTTTACAGTTAGGATACACTCAAGTAAACTGATCATAATCTGCACCCAAAATACAGGAAAAATCATTTCATCTCTCATGTGCCTCATTTAGAAATATTTTCCTCTCTTTTCTGTTCCTCTGTCTCCCCTCTTTCATAGAACAAAAAGAAGCAATGACACTCACTGCTGACACTCTTCAGGAAGGGTAGGTGCAATAACCAGAATTAAATATAAACACAGGACATTGGCAGAATAATACACAGGAACAATTTCACAGATCACATCACATTCACCTACTTATCAGTTCCACAAACTGGAACTTCATGCTAAGCTTTCTATATTGAAATAACAGGTCTTTGTTTCAAAAAAGAAAAAAAATATACATATAAAAGTAAATGTAAACCTCTCGTTCACAAGATCTATATATATAATAGTGCTAATGTTTGGTGGCACTTTTTTTCATTATTGCAGCTATGTGCTGACTACATTCAATTTAGTCCTGTCATCCTACTTCAGTTCCACAGACATATAATTATTACATTTTCATCAATACCTAATTTACTTTGAAAATGTAACAGTCTCTGTCCACCTCTAGATAGGAAATTATTTTTGTTTCTTATCCACCATTGCTGAAATAATGAAATATCTCCAGAATTATTGTCAGATGTGTTTCTTTTTTGAAATGACATCATTACACAGTGCCCCATGACAACTAGATATGAAGAAAGAATAACTTTTCAGAAGTCACATTTCTCAATCAACACGAGCTTACAATTTTAATAGTGCCATCAGTCAGATGGACGTAGAAGTGATTGTGTATTTCATAAGGTTCCAGAAGTACTGTCAGACAGAGTTATGTGTCACATTCATACAGGAAAAATACTGGAAATATAAATTATCCTTCAGTCTTCTGTAATGTATTTATACACTGACTCTACTGAGCAGCATATAATGAAGAGACTTGTGACTAACAGAACACGAGCATGCTCAGTATGTTGAAAATCAGGCAGAAAAGTGTATTTTTGTCATTTTCAGCACTAAGGAGACACCTAACTTTTCACCTGCCAGTTTTGCCAATTTTGTCAGAGCTGAACAGCAGTTCAGGCCACTCAGCTGTGCTTCCTYGTTTCTTCAGGCCATCAGCAGCGTGTCACAGTTCAAGCAGATGCAGGGAGTGGACACAGCGCAATAAGAGCACACAGCAGGAACTGGAATCACTTGGTAATGTCACCGCCATGGCCACTAGAAGTTGCGGTGGCTCAAGGCCAGCCAGCTGGTACATGTAAAAGTTGGAAACATCACATCCAGTACTCCCACGTACTGGGTGAAATGAATCTTGTCAATTTGATGTATTTATCCATTATGTGCATTTTGTAAGTTACTGCTACCAAGAGATGAGTGGTTATGCACACTCTATGAAATGCAAGACTTAATATAAATGGTGGTTAATGACTAGCTCAAGGTGAGAGATGTTATTATTTTGATGGAGGCCTTGGCCCTTTCCAGAAGCTTCTCTTGTATACTCTGTGCCTTTGAAAGGGATTGCTAGCCTACGCACTGTAAACAGTAGGCAGAAGGTGTTGAGTTTTCTGGAGACAGCAATCCAAACCATGCATTACATGATCAAATTTCTAAATCATTCCTACCTGTCTGGGACTTTGATCATACTGCATTACTCCATGACTGGTCTGTAGGACAACCAGTGTCTCTCCTCTTCGCACACATTACTTATTTAGACTACACAGAACAAATTGACAGGACTATATACCGTAACATACAACCATTTCAAAATGACTATTAAAAAAACATTTTCTGGAAACCATGAATGTAACTAGTACAGCACGAGAGCTCTGCCTATAAAATGCTACAACCGGTGGAGATCCCTTGTAACTTCTGTTTGGCTCATCAGAGGTGTGATAACAGAATGGTGAATATTCCTTTATTTCATACTTAGAAAGTACTGAAAAAAAAAATTATTTTCCCTTGAAATCCATGATTGGATTGCCTGCATGAAAAAAGTACAGGGTGTGTCTAATACAGATCTTTGCAGTTGCCTGCAGAAAATGAAACGTTGACTTTTTTTTTTAATGGAAGCGAAGGAAGTTCTTTTCCTTCATTTTGTGCTTATCTAACTTATTGCCATTAACCCTGCAGATAATAAGTCTTCCATCTTCTTCTGTAATGATAAAAATGAAATAAACTCATCCCACTTCAGCATTGCTTTGAAACTCTCCTTTCTGATGTGTCATCAAAGCAGTCCTGAACAGGCTTTAAAATGAGAGGGTTAAATGAACTGCAATTCTGCCACACTTCCTCCTCCCACCTGTTGAATCCCATGACCTAGAAGTGAAAAAGCCACCTGCATCCATACCTGCCAGCTCAAGCTGCTCCACATGACTACTGCAGCTGTATTCAGCATGCAACAGTGGGACGCAGAAAATAATACTGAGACAATAGCAATACTAAGTGAAACTCAAAAAAGAGAACAATATAATTGGGGGCAAGCTAACTGCTACCTGGACAGCCAGAACTACCTTCAATACGCTCCACTATAACTGACACAAAACAGTTACAGTCCTGCCCTGGTAGCGTTTCATTTTATTAAAATATCACTGTTCTTAAATTAAGCCAGAAGGACCCCAGATCTATAATTTTTCTTCCACTCAAAAGCATACTGCTGTTTTGGAAAACATCCCGATCTCCAAGGAAGATTATAAGAAATCCCAATCCATTAATACTCTTCCTTAGGAGTTAATTTCATCTCTACGTAAGTCTATAAAAGGGCTCTTACATGGAGGGCAATAGAGTTGAACTAAAGCTGTGCAAAATGTTCAAAGAGCCACATGAAACTATATAAAACTCACTAGGTCTAAGGTGTGCACTAATAATTTGAACCAGCAGGGCTTTGCTCTAAATTTTATTAAGCCAGAGTACCTTTCATTAAAATCAGAAATGTAATGTTGAGCACTATCTGGAATCGTACACATTTCTGGAGGCTAATTATTTCACTTTTTCCGCCCCCCTTCCCCCCTCCAGGTTGAACGCTGTGGCTGTTGCACAAAGCCACCAGTATAAGTTTCATGGTTAGACTTCTGGAAGCCTAATTGGCTCCATGTGACCAGCATGACGCCGGCTGCAGCTAAGCAGAGAGCCTCTCTGTAGCTGACTTACATAACTCCTATTTCCAAAAAGTAAAAATTCTAAAAGAAACTCTTTTAAACACTAACACATTGTGTTCCTGTCTCCCGCTGCGACTGACCCAAAGGGAAGAGCCGCCCATCACTGCTCGCAGGGAGCAGATCAGTCCTTCAGCTCAGCAGCGGAGGTCTGCGCCTCAGAGGGGGAGGTCTCAGGTTCACTCCCTCCGACCAAGCAATTATGTTGTTACAAACCTCTACTAGTTTCCACACAAAGTTTCACTACCTATTTGYGTAACCAGGGAGAAGGAAGTGAATCCGTGTTAACTTTACCTGGCTCTCCTAAAAAACCTAGAATGGGGATTCAAATTTGAAAGGTAAAGTATTCCTTAGATGACTGTGCCGACATCCTTTCCCACTACCTCACTCAGGTTTCAAGCCTGCAGCAAATCCAATGGCAGAGAGCTAAGCAACCCTTGTTTCCAGCGACTCTTCTGTTAATAACTCTACCTCAAAGTGTTTGAGTATAACATATGCACTCCACTCTCCTGATTACACGTGCAGTAGGAGCAATTTAACAGCCAAAAACTGTTTACAAGTATGCGAGTTCCAGATTCACACATATTGATGAAAAAAATTTGGATACACCATTTATTTGGGGGAACTGGAGCTTCATCAATCTTCAACCAAGTCTGGTTTTCATAGCGCTTGCATGAATAGATGTATAAAACAACAGCAGTAGCAGAAGCAACTCCTTATATATAAAAAAAAATAAAATAAAAATGGAAAGAGCTCTTTGGGAAGGGAAGAACTTTCATAGAAACGCTAACCAGACCAGATAAGGTGTGAAAGTCAGGGGGCTGGCATATCATTCTCATCACTGTAATTTTTATTTAAGTAGTTTTAAGTCAAATTGCAAGAGACTTGCTCTATTTAAATGTAAGTTGAACTAAAAATTTTGATAATAATTGAGCCTTTTAGACAAAATAGGATCAAGGACCTGGAAATGCAGGTATTGATTTTAGCGATTACAAAAGAAGATCTCATTGAATTTGATGAGGGCAATCAGAGCAAAAAGATGTAAGACATGAAAGAAATAAGAGAGATTAAAATTTAGTAAGAACTGGATGACCTTAAGAACTCAGGTAGCAAGAGAGAGATGAAATTGGATAATAAGATGCTATTAAGCTAAAAGCTTGAAAAATAATAATTAAAAATGACCATAACCAATAGATGACCCATGGTAAAGTTAAGCAAGCATGCTGTGCTGCAAAGCTGTGGTGTCATGTACTCCAATATACATGTATCAGTGTAAGGCTTGCTTTGAAAAAAAAAAAAAAAAAAAAATCAGGAAATTTGTTGGCAAAATCCAAATAACGACCTTTATTTACCATGGCCTAATAGTAGATATATAGCATTCTGGCTTGCCTCCTGAATATTTGGAAGTAGCTGACATCAGAATTTACTTTGCTTATTTTAAGGGTAGAACACTCAGCATCTGTTTAAAAGCACAAAACTATCCTAATAAACAGTTCATGATCAAAAAAAAAACAACCATACTGTACTGTGAAAATGACCCTGAGATTCACCAATGAGGAATACATAATTATGGAGAGTAATTAAATTCCCATCTTTGTTAGCGTTTGGAAACTACTTTTTCCCCACAGATATCCGAAACACTGAATTATCTTAATTTTTGGTCATTGTCAGGGTCTTTTTTTTTTTTTTTTAATGAAGTCTCCCTTTAGTCTGAGCAACTGCTCACAGCCGCCTTCTGAAACTGGGAATTTTGTTCCTTTGCATACCCTACACCATCCCGAGACATCATAAAAAGTAATGTTGAGAACTGGGCAGGAGCAGCGTATGTGCTAATCATCATGTTTTCCTTTCCCTTCACCATTCCAGAAGCAGATTTTCCCTGTAAACCACAGAAAACCAGACTCCACTGTCTCCTTTCCTTCCACCCACATTTTCATTTCAAGCCTCAGCTCACTGAAACATTCTGGAAAAAAAAGAAGTAAAAAAAAAAAAAAAGAAAAAAAAAAGAAAATCAACTTTTCCCAGTGCTTTTTTTCCAGTTGATTGCTACTCCTTGGCACCAATTATAAGTAACTGCTTCACAGCTGAACCAAAGCAGCACAGTCAGCAAAATCACAGCCTCTCCATCCACAAGCAATCAGAGAGACTCGATGCAAAAGAGCAAAGGTGAGACAGACACCAGCCTAATAGGCCAAGGAGGAATATGCCTCTAGTTCTCCCCACTCCAGGCAGCCTGGTTGGTCAGAATGTACATTTCTGCTAAACAATTCCACTGCCCTTCTGATAAAGAATTGCAAACTTAGTAGACAGTACAAAACCACTGGGACAAGGAGGATTGCAGATCCTGCCACACTAAAGCCAGTGTCAAAAATAAAAGTATGTGATGAACTCGCTGCCCAGCTGGAGTGAGGCTCCTCTGGTCGCTGGTCAACAGTGACAGAGGTAACAGAAAACAAAGACCATATTCATGCATCTGCTTAATGACAGGAGACATCCAACAGCTGTCTGTACAAGCAACCTTCTGGGAATTTGCAGTCTGCCTCAATATCATGCTTCACACCTTGATTCCTGGCTCTGGTCCTTGATCCTGCTTCCTACCTGCTCAGCCCTGATTCCTCTTACATTTTCTTAAGCCTGTCCTCTGTCCTCTCTGCATTACAGCTTGTCCCTGGCTAGCCTGCTTGACCAGCTCCAGCACTGCCTGCTGGCTTCTGCCCCACTGCTTGGAGTCCTTGGCAGCCTCTCTCAGGCCTAAACAATTCCCTCAACCCTGAATTGATGTATTTTTTAAGTACCATGGGTCCGTAATTATGACCCCAGAGCTGATTTGCTACTATCAGCCTGGTCTACCTCAGAASAACAATCATCCTATCCAGGTGATGCAGGATTCGGTTCTTCAGGTCAGACTTTCTTCGAACTCCACTAGAAGCAGCACCACAGCAAAGGGGGTCTTTTCACATCTCTCCTTCTTACAAGCTTTAGCAGAGAAGACAGCTTTATTAGGTTTGACCCAGTCTCCTACCTATATAGTGCTCAGTCCTGCACGGTCAGGTTTAACTAATAAGTACCAGAGAAGGTGAACAAAGAAACATGATAGATAGATATGCATAACACAGAAAGCACCTCAGATCACTTTGATACCACACCCTGCTAACTGTTGGCAAGTGCTATGGATTTAGCTGTAATTTTGGATACCGTTAGGTAGAAGTGTCTGTCCTTACCATTAAGTAATCTCCCTGGCTGATCTAGCAATAGTATTAGTGGATGCCAAAGTGGATTACATTAACCTGTTTCTCTGTATTCATAATGAAGTGCTATACGGTCTCTCTTAAAAGAGAGTGAAAAATAATAACCAGCACACAAAGACAGTTATAACACAAGCATGAAAGCTGCCGAGGGCAGCAGGCTGGTTCGGGCAGCAAAGTCACAACCTCAAGTGAGTAACCCTCTCCTGCTCCCACAGGAGCACAGGTCTCCAAGCTGGCTCTGGGACAGCAGCAGGGCACAGGCTTGTCAAACTTGTTACACCTCTCCGAGGAAGGGACATTTATCAGTTAGTGCCCCTCAGCCATCCTAATGCTGCCCCACAAAGCTGCGAGGCTAAAGCGAAGGAACTGACAGAGCAGGATAAAAAGATCGTGGCCACATGTGGGGTGAATACCCACTACTAGGGAAGGATGCAGCACACCATACGACATCAAGAAACTTTGAAACCATTTGTGAAAAAAATGATAGCTAAGGCAGAGAATGTATTTTATGAACAAGAATGTGATCTGGGAAATCAATTCCCTGCCGGCCAACTCAACTAAAGTACCATCGGCTGGATGAGTTGCCTGTCCTTGAGTGACCAGGGATTGCAAGATCCTCTCTGACATTAGGGCCAGGCTGCTCTGCAATCCTTCATCACTTAATTAATAATAACTGTTACTTTGTTGGTGCATATACAGGTCAGAAGTCCAATAGCTAGTGCAAGCCTCTGTCTCATTCACTTTCTATTTGTACATCTACCTTGCTGACTTTCCTTGTTCACTCTGCTAAATACAGTACTAGCTGTCAACTGCTACAAACTGTAGAACTCCCCCCTCCCCCACAAAAAAGACACCCCTTCCTCATTTCCCTGTTTTACACTCTAGCAGACATGAACTCCACCTGCACTACTCCCCCAGTTTGCATGTACATAATTTTCTTACAATCCTCCCCCAAAGTTAAGAGAGATACTTACATAAAGCCTATCAAAGACCTACGTCCACTGACCAGCTCCATGAACAGAAGTCAGGGATGATGATCCAGAAAGCCTGTTGCAAACATGTCATTGTTCACCTTGGAACAGTGGGGAAAAGTGGGCTTGAAACACGTGTCCTATGTCACGCAGGAAATCATGGTAGAGACTGACAGTACTCTGGGAATCAACACTTCCTCGGGAGGGTAGTTATTTGTAGAGGACACTTCTGCATCCTCTCTAAAGTAGCTGTATTAAATTATTGTCATGCTCTCTTGTTCTACAATTCATCATGACTTGCATTTAGAATTATTTTTAAACATTCATATCATTTGACAATGAGAATTCCCATTAATGCAGGTCATAAGCAGTACTTAAAGTGATGCTCTCTTCCAGGAGTCCCTCATTTCTCACAAACATGCAAAACTACATAACAACCAAACTAACAAACAGTATTTCATCACTTCTCTTTCACTTTCAATAATTCATAGCCCTAATATTTATTCTATTACCTGTGCAGCATACACATTAACTACAAGCCACTACAAACTTCAGAGCACTTTCTGACTAGATCAACAACAAGGAGGAACTCTTGCCCTTGGCCTAAAGACAAAAGATTGTCACTGTGATTAATAGCAAAAGTGACAAAACCTTGTAACTACAATCAAGAAACATATTATTCTAGAGAAATATTTCACTAGTTTCTAAATGCGTTTTACAGAGGCTGGAGATGTGTTTTAAAAAACCAGAAAACACACCCTGAAATTATTGTATTGCATGGAAGTATTTGCAATCTTTTGATTGCATTGCAATGTTCTGAAAGATCTATGCCTCACATTTAACAGGTTTTCCATTTCACATGTTTAACGTTATGATGCATTAGTAAAAATGAAGGTTACTCCCCGCTTTCCCTGACCGATTAATTTCACCTTAGTTTTAGAAGAAAGAAAATTTAAATCTTATTTAAGGGGGAGAATGGAAGGCACTGTGCTACCAAACTATCCACCTATACACAAATAAATTAAACAAGGCTCTTTCCTCCAGTTTTCCCTGAAGTAAAAACAACACTCATCTATGATTTCATTGAGTTAATCTACTCAAAACCTAGAAACTTCTGATGACACAAATCTGCCAACACATTCAAAAGGTTCTTGCATTTCCCTAATGCTACTACTAATAATGCTTTATCCTAACTTTCTTTAATGCACAAAACTCTATTCAGTGCAGTTCAGCCACTTGATGAGCCAAGGTTAGCATTTGCACACTGCTGACACAAAAGCAGTTAATGAAAGCAGGAACCTGCAACTCTGTCATTCTTTAAAGAGTCATAAGTATCTGGTGAGAGATTGTCACTGTACACAGTCAAGGACAATCTGGACTCCTGGACTCTGAACTAACACTTATTCTAGTTAATACAGACAGCTCCTCCCACCCCCTGCAGTTTTCTCAGTTTACTAAAGAAACAAAACGGGCAGTTATCTTTTTTCCTCACCTCTCTCGTGAAGCTGTAAATCTTTAAATGCATTTCTGACATTTTGGCAATCATTGACACTCCTCTATTAACTGGTGGCTGCCTGAGATGGGCAGAATCCTATCAGCTCTCTCTTCCACAGCCATCAGGAAGAACTCGAACACCAACTCAGATATTTAGTAGCAGATGAGTGAAGTGTAGTGTTTTGGCAACCTCCACCAGTCTTTGTTCTTCAGTTTTGTTCGGGTCTTGTCTCCTATGTTTGGCTTGCTGATCAAAGTCCAAAATGTGAGGACTACAATATGCCTAGTTGAGCATGCAAATGCAAAGATCAAAAGCAGCCTTCCTTTTTAGGAGCACACACACACTCTCTTAGTCAACAACCATATACATCCCACTTCTGTTTTTGTCCCTGGGAATATGAGATCTAAATTAGATTCAGAGGACAGGAGAGAGAAAGTTAGTGGCATGTCATTTCTACCCATTCCAGCACAGTTAGCCACGAGTTGTGGCATAAGCAATAATGTATATACTATGAAATTTCAGAGAACCACAGTCAATCAACAGGAGATCCCAGTGTTTGTTTGTTTTTTTACTTTAGCCTTTATGTAAATTCTACTCTGGGTATAAAACAGTTTTCATGGATTGCTCAAGCATATGGAGGCAGGCATATCTGGACCCATCAGTCAGGTAGAGAAAGACTTGTGCTCCAAGAGTGTACAGGGGAGCTCAGTTTGAGTAGCGAGAAAGAGATAAGCAGTGTCATCCTCTAATGTCATTTAGCACACATTTAAAACCTAGCAATTCAGACTCGACCATGAGGAACTACTCTACCATGAGGACAAGGCTTCTCTCTCTACTTTCCTGTAATTTATAAACCTTCCCTACAAATGGTCCCTTTTCTGGTTCAGGGAACCCACCTGTAGTTCTTCCTTGATATGTCCATCAGAGTCTGTACAGAGTTGTCTTCAAGATCAGTGTTTGACAGCTTTTCTAATAATGTCAGCTCATCTCTGATCCTTTTTTCCACAAGGACTTCCTTTTTTGCTTTATGCAAACATTGCCTTTCTAGTGCTAGAGTGACTGCTTTTCCTGTCTTTAAAAAAGATGTTAGAATAGAATGGAATATCTCAGTGATCATCTCGTCCAACTGCCTGACCAATTCAAGGCTGACCAAAAGTTAAAGCACGTTGTTAAGGGCATTGTCCAAATGCCTCTTAAACCCTGACAGGCTTGGGGCATCGACCACCTCTCTAGGAAGCCTGTTCCAGTGTCTGACCACCCCCTTGGTAAAGAAATGCTTCCTAATGTCCAGTCTAAACCTTCCCTGGCGCAGCTTTGAACCATTCCTGTGCACCCTATCACTGGATACCAGGGAGAAGAGATCAGCTTGGAACAAATGAAGGAAAGCCACGGAACGAATGAAGAAAAGCATTAGAAAGAGCAAGATGTACAGTAATCAACCATGGAGGAATTACATGACATTTAGGTGTTTGGGTCCCTTTCCTGCCCCCCCTCTCCACCAAACGAAATGGAGGGAATAGAGCAGAACACTCCCCCAGTTCAACGTTTTCACAGGTCCTGAGTCAGAGTCAATACTTTTAGAGAATGATGCATGAAATAATTTCTGCAGAAAAGCTGGAGACTCAGTGTTACCTTAATCATAAAGCAGGAAGGATTGTTCAGTATCTCCTACAAAAGAACCCAAAAAAAAGAGGCCTTAATCTAGTCTACCATTCAGTGAATTCCTGAATGGGTAAATAAAAGGATCAGATCATTAGGGGAGGAATGTGGACAGTTTCTATTGATCCTCCCAAGACCAATTAATTATTTACAATTTCCTTGATTACATGTGAGAGGGGTCAAATCACTTTTGCAACACATAAGGTTTTTATGTCATTTTTCAGCTGGCAAGGTAAATGATTATGGCTTTTTCCCTCTAGCTCCAGATGGGCTATTGTTGTTAATGTCTGTTATGTTAATAGAGTATGCAATATTAAGGAATATAAGATATTTATAACAAGTTGTAACAGAGCTATGACCCAAACAAATCAGATATAAAATTTTAATGAATTGGTCCCTGAGTCTATTAATTTAGTTATAGGGTAGAAAGCTAGCAAATATATTTTCTCTCTCTCAGGCACTACAACAGAAGAAAAACATTAGCCAAGGTCAAACACTGTGGTACACTACTGAAAGAAAAGAGTATGTTAGAAGGTGACATAGAGTTTAAATTCAGGAAGATTTCCTAGTAACATCACTAATTATAAACAAAAAGCTGAACTACTTTTTCCACAAGACGTTCCTCTATATTGTACAATGTACAATATACACATATATAAAAACCAAGATTGTAAAAACCTGGCAAAGCTCCCTGTTGGATTTACCATCATGTGTAGTGGAGTGATGTTATATCCACAGTCACAATGTTTTCAGTTCCTTCTGGGAAACAAAGAATGCCTTTTTGCATATGTGCATACATACACTTATAAACACTTATTGGATTACTGATCTCAAGGAATATTTCCTTGGGATACTTTTTCACAAATTCCTACAGGCTAGTTTTAAAAACTGCTTAGAAAGTATACCATCTTTTTTCTAGAAAAATGCATTCAACTTCTGTAGAATTCTTCTACAGCATTTTTATAAAGGTCTTCTGGAAAAAGCCTAAGGAAATTAATAGTGATTAAAAAAAATACATTCTACAGATCATAAAATATATTCTACAGATCATACTGTAAACTGTAGTCTATTTTCTGTAACCTTATTAGACTGGTACCAAGGATGAGATTTTTTCCAATAAATCAATGAATGAATCAGTGAAGGGTTGTTTTTTTTTTTTTTTTAAGAGTTCATTTGCTAACTTATAACCAGGAACATGTAATAGTTGCACACAAATTCATTTGCCTAATGAATATCAATCCAACTATGTGACTTGCTGTTACGCAAGTCTTTAATCCAGATGTTTCATTTTGCTCCTTTCTCTCCCTTCCCTTCACTTTTATACTCAAATTTCTCATTTCATCTTTACCTGACTCAATTACCCTTCAGGATAATCTGTCCATACTTTTCTATATACCCACTTAATTAATAGCACTGCCATTGCATTGTGACTGTCAGGAATGTTACATTGGAAAATGTTGGAGGTTATTTAATTACACTGTATTAACCATTAATTCCCATCAAAATTATGTTACTGTATGCCCGCATGCCTACAGAAATAAACATAGGAGATTTAATTCTCTCTTTTTCCTGGCTCTTGATCAGAAATGTCAGTGCTGCATAACTGAAATTATACCTCCTTGAACCAAACTGATCCTGATCTCTCCCAGAAACACCAGGTCAGCTACTGCAAGTGATGTCACCACCGCGTTACGCGCAGGTCTGAGTGACTCATCTGCAACGAACTAGCGCCTCTGACACAGCAACGACTTCAAGAACGGCTCTAGATGGCTGCCAGAGGACAACGTGTCTGGCACCCACCACTGAGGCCTCCTGCAGGCTCTCCGCCAGTAAAAGCTTGCACAGATAAGAGTTGTGGCTCCGTCTGCCTCGCTGCGTTTTTTTTCTCCAGAAACTATGCGCATTGCACAGACAGCACTGGCAGAGTGTCACATCCATACCAACATGGCTTTTGTCTGGTCTTTGGGATATTCTAGAAACACACAGCATTATACTTTATACCCTAACATATTTGTTGTCCTTTGTGATTCTTGGCAGACTCCAGGATTTATTTTTTTTTACATTCCAATTGCCATATAAACCATTAAAAGCTCCCATAAACACAAATATTAATGTACTAATAATGCATACTCCTCTATGCTGCAGAATAACTTACTTTTACTACAGTTCTGCTTTGTATAGGGTGCAATAAAAACAACATCTTGGCATTTTACATTCATATTCTCTGAATTACTTTAATACCATTAATTAAGTTCTAAGTTTACAAGTTAAATGTTGTTTACTTTTCTGCCTGCCAACATGCAAATATGATATCAAATCTGAGAGTCAAGCTAGGTCATCTTCTACCTCATGAACAGCAGTCAGCAGAAGTTGAATCTATCACTTAACTCTTTGCTTAGTGTTATCTGTGAAAATTCACAGAGCATTTCCCAATTGGGGCACGCTATGCTAGAGATTCTCCTGTTTGGAGAAAAGTAGGAAGGCAGGGAAAAATTCCTAACAGCTGCTTTTTTTACTTGGTCAGAAAGGTATTAAGTAGATACCACGCTTCACAAGATTCAACACTCAGAAGCCTTGACTTGTGACTGCTTTCTGTGAAATAATTGCTTATTGATATCTCCGTGCTCTGTTTCCCGTTTCTCTTTGAGTACTTCCCCCACGCACTAAAAGCACACGAAGAATCGATCCCCAGTGGAATCAAACCAGTTGACATCTTCTCCTGAGAAGGGCTCGGAAACAATCTCTCAGTCATACAACATGGAGAACCTTATTCATTTTGAGGAGGTAGGGGTACAATCTATTCTCATTTGTAGCTTATAATGACATTTATGACATTTTTTCCATCATAATATTTGGAAAAATATGAGAACAAGGTGGATTTCCAGGAGAACCATAAGTCAAGCTTGTTGTCTCTATTCACTGCCTCTAATACCTCGGTGAAAGTTTAATTCAGGATGCCAGGATCCGGCCAGCTATGAAGAGATGAAAGGGGAGGACCAGAAACTAAGCAATATGGAAGGGCTCTGGTTGATATTTTAACAACTGCTACGTGACAAATAAGAGCCCTTTGCAGAAGCTTACAGCAGCAGCAGCGACAACATGGAAGCATAAAATGATCTAGTGAGAATACTACCTTCTACTTAGCATGCTTGCTTTTCTGTAGCATACAGGACTAAGGTTAGGCCACCACGCTTACTATGGTTGGTTCCACACAAAGAGCGAGCGGGAAGTCAAAAGTCACCTATAAAAGACTCATGAGGAGAACATGTTCCCCATGACAAAGCTAGAGCACTTTGGCTCACATTGGGGCTAAATTGGTAATACTCCACATCCCATGCTATGCGGAGGGAATTTTAAAGCATCTTCTAAGTTAATTTCTCACTAACTAAAGTACCTTGGAATTCAAAACACTGCCTATATTTCACAAACTCAAATATTTAATTGTTATCAGATTGTGCAGCTTACATTCTTCACCACTCTGAAGCAAGACATGTAGCAAGGAAACCAAAAAAAATTTGGTTTTGTTGTTTCATCATTCACAACAACCAGTTGCACTAAATATCTAATTAAAAGATTTTATAGCGTGATAAAGTAGCAGAAAGGGAAGACATCTGGATGACAATTTAATTTATCAACTGCCTTCTATCCATTAATCTCAGGGTCTTTGAAATCTACTATAAAGTTCATCCCTGGACACTAAGTATTATAACAGTCATTTCATTGAGAGGTAAACTGGGATACAGACATCTCTTTTATGTCTCAAGTCTCTAAAAATAAGAAAAAAATCATGCTAAGAAAAAAAAGCAGAATGAAATCAGCAGTTTCTCTTCTCTTAGCTATCACACCACTCTTTCTCTCAGCTTTATCTAAACAAAACAAAAGGATATTTGAAATTGTCCTCATCAAGTTACAAAAAAAAAAAAAGTATAGAAAAAGTAAGAGAATAAGCAAAGGAGATCCTACCATCACTGTCACGCTCTCTCCAAACACAAGGGTGTCATAAAACCATCGTCTTCAGCCTTCATCCATTGCCATCAGCTTATGATACATGCACAGCTACTACCGCCATGTCTCTTTTTCTCTTTTCCCTTTCATACGAGTACCGGACCTGCCAGCAATAAATAAATAAAGGCTGTATGATGTGTGCTGGTTTCAATGACCAGAAACTCTTTCCACTAGGAAGATGCTTCCAAATGACAATAATAAAATTAAATGCCTTTTTTTTTTTTTCTTTTTTACAAGCACTAGAAAAGAAAGCTAGTATACCTTCAGGTCTGCAATCACCTGTGCATAATGGCACACACTAACACTTCTGTTTTGTAAAAGAAACTACCCATATGCATAAAGCTAAGCAACAGTATAACCTCTATATAAAGAAATAAATTTTATTACTTTGTCATTATTTTAGTAAACCACTGAAGAACTCTGGGACTGTTCCTAACGTCTGAAGATTTAGTTCTCAGGGAACACAAACAACGATGGGCAAGGAGTTCTGTTTATCTAAAATTTTAAATAGATGCACACAAAGATTTCCAACCTCTGCTTGATAAAATGCATCACATATCTAATAATTAAATAAAATAGATCTAATAAAATGTTTTCATATTAGCCATGAAAACTTACAAAAGCACATATGTACTGTTACAACCATTTAGTAGACCAAATACTACTCACTGCTTCAGCAAGTGGAAAGAGGAAAAAAACCCATACATGTACTGATCAGAAGCCGGCAGCCCTGCTGGGCTGCAGGGGAATGCCAAGTCCTACAGCTGACGCTGTCTTCCCTCCACGATCCCTGCCATGCTGGAAGAGTGGTTCCTCCAGCCTGGGAAGGAGGAGGACAAGGCAAAAGAGGTCAATAGTGGCCACTGTGACACTAAGTTAATTTTCAGTGTAAACTATTCATTACTAAAGTACAGCTTTTCCCTGCTTCCCTCCACTGGAGCCCAGCTGCAGAAGTCAGGAACACTGTATGGGTCTGAAGTGGTGCAGAAGTGCAGTATATATTTTAAATTTCAGATTTTAGAAAATAACTTCCCTTTTTGTTCTCAGGCCTCAGACTGACAGGAGGATCAGGATATCTCTGCAGACAGAGTGTTCCAAATATCCCCCCACACCATCCCAACCCAGGGATAACCCTGAGCACTTGAGCTGCAAACTTTCCCTCTCCATGACTGCTGGGGTATGGAATACAGAGATAAAAATAAAATACTCTCTTTCTCTCCACTCAGCACTGCCATTCACATAATCACTACCTGCTACATTAGGTTTAATCCTAATTATGAGCAAACAAGCAGTCACAGTCTCAAAAAGCAACTTCAACATATTAATGTCTATTAGCTTAACAAAGTCCATTCTCTTTCCTCCAAAAAAAAGACAATTAGCAATAAACAAGCCCACAGACTATGAGTTTTATTAACAGCTATTTTTTAAGGCATTAACAGGACAAGAGTATAATACTACAGAATTTTTCCTACAAGAGTAAAAAAAGTTATTTTGTGGAAAAATGGTAAAGAAATTCTACATTAAAGCAGCAAGGGAAAGGATTTGGAAACTGTATAGCAGATGTTTCAAATAACCGTCATTTACAACTCTACTACAGATTTTTGATTTTACCTTGAAAAAGTAACACAAATCTTTATGAACTGTATACCGTTGAATTTTGGATTAATGCATTACAGTTAGGGCTGTTTATTTCAGATACACAGAAGACAGTAAAGCTCATTTTAAGAAAAAATTATCCATGTATCAGAAAGCTATGTAGAGATGAAATAGTACAGTGTAGAAATTCAAGCTAGAAGCAAGTTACAGAAACATTCCCTTGCTTGTGTACAGTCTAGTACAGTGCATGTATACAGTGTGGCTTTTTGTATTTAGAGATCATCATTAAGTGTTTTATGAGCATCACAGCTCTGCTAAAAAGCAGCAGAAGAAAAGCGGACACGCATTTTCCTTCTGAGCCTGTTGCTTTGTTCATTTTTTAAACAGCCTTGCAGCCCATCATGAGGGTACTGTATAACTAAACAAAGTGATAGTTCTCATTTCTCTTGTTTACAGCGATGATGCCACTTTTTAAAAAACAGTTGACTTGAATTTTACATCACCCTTTCATTAGCTCATCTTGCTCCTTTAGGTTATCCTAGCCATTCATCACCGCAAATTACATGCAAAAATGAGTCCAAAGGTTGTCTGATTTGCTGCCTCCTCATGCTTGCACAGCTTCCACCACACGGCATAGGAGGGCACCCTTTTAACCATTAAGGGGGCAGAAGGAGGGAAAACATAGGCTCAGTTCTGTTTCTATTCAAATCTTTCATTCTCCTTAGGCTGTAAGGGAAGCATCAAATATTTTAAAGCATTTGCTTGTTTGCAAGTGGCTTGTGTACACGTGTGAGAAAATTAACAAGAAGGAGCTGATCTAAAGTGATAGATGCTGTACTTCCATCTGAAACTTATTTCTGTGGCCCGTCTTATCCGTGAAAAGGGTGAGCTCCGCACTCYGACCCTCGCCTGTCACTGGAGCCCTCCAAGCCTCTCGCCGGGGGCCGCTGCCGGCAGAGCCAGGCTGGGGAGCCCAGCCTCACCTCTCAGGCAGATGCAGCCACGGCCACAGCCAAGCCGTCATCTTCCCCTCAGAACTTCCCAAATCAAACAAGACAAATCCTTTTGAAGCCCCTATCCATCTTAATAAACATTACTGAATGAAAAGCTGCCTCGGACCGTGCAGGGCTCAGCTCAAACCTTGTCTGATCTCAGCTCTCTGAAAGCAGGTCATAAAACAATCCAACTGCCCATGGACGCCTCACTCCTCCCTTGCAGACGAGGTATTTGACACCTGCTCTACTAACCCGCGTGACTTCACTTTTCTCCAAAGCTGGTTTTGGTTTTGAGATGCCCAGCCTTTTCATCCTGAAGTCTATCTTTACTACAGAAAACGGCTTTTTAATGTCCTTTGTGCCAGAGTTTATCTGTTATAAAGGTAAAATATTTCAGGCAGCACCATGACTGAGACTAAGAAAATACTGAGGATACGGCACCACGGATTCCAGCAGGCTAGCTTGCAAGAGACGGAAGTATGTGTTTGCAAAAACAGCAATGTCTAATAAAAATAAAGATATCTTTTCCACCAGTGTTAATAAATGATGCCTATTTCTTTTGTCAGCAAGCTATATTTTTTCCTTTTAAACTTTTATAGCATTCAAAAAGAGATCTTAAAACATAACTCAGGTTAGAATAAATGATGGGCCAAGGAAAATAGTGACTATAGGCAATATGGTGACTTGAAGCTTACCACGGATGACTGCCTGAATGCAATATTTTAAAATTCAAGTGTTCTGTAATTGTTGCAGATTTTTCACACTTCCAACAGCATACATCTTTAACGCTTGGTTTAAAAATATTTATAACCATTAAAAATATTTAGTGGTTATGTARGAATCAGAAAAACATAATTGAAGGTTATGGGACAAATTAATTTGCACCAAAGTAACTACAGATTTCCATAGAGTTTGCATTGTCGGTTTTTTTCCTCCAACAAAGCTATTCCAAATTTGTGATAACATTAGTGAAAACAAAACCACACAAGCAGGAGGGAATAAAGGAAGGACCAGGGTATCTCTTGCTGAGTTCGTACAGCCTCTACAGATGCACTTACCAGCGGTACAGTGTTCTCAATGGTGCCTACATTTGTTGAATTAATATTTCTCTTCCAAGGACATACACTTTGAAACAAAAATGGATTAAATGTGTTGCTTGAGTTTCCAGAGAGATATAACAGTTACATTAATAGTGACCATATTTAGGGAAAAACACCAAAAAGTTATTTTTATGTGTTGCTCTTAAGGAAACTTGGAGTCAAGATCAAAGGGCACTTTGATTTGTTTGAAAGTTGTAAATGATCCATTTCCAGATTTTATAAAGTTAGTGTGCAATCTGTGAGTACTTGTGCCATAATCGAGAAGGAAGGCTCTTCAGCTTCACATGTCAATGCTGTAAACATGTAAATCTGGAAAATATTTTCCAAGCAGGCAGCCATGTGTAAAATTTACAGAACCTGTCATGAAAGAACTGCAGCTGCAGAAGTGCAAACTTCTCGCTGCATCTTGAAGAATCCAGATGGGGGGATGTGAGACTTTTTTTTTTTCCATCATGGAGGGTTCCAGCTGGATTGAGTTGCTGGTGCCATCAACTTTTAAAGCAACACTTCACCCAGTAATGAAACACTGATTATCCAATCACAAACAACAGCACAATCTCCTTAAAAATAAAATAGTAAAAAATCTTAAGTTAATTACACCAGTATGTGAAAGACTGTGGGCTAATTTATGACCATTTTGCAACATGTCCAGATGTCACTGTGCTGAGACCACCAAAGTTATATTACGTGAAACCAAAAAAAAATAAGGAAAAGTATCAATTCAGAATTAAACAGCGATCCAGACACGCTCTTGAAAAGCAAAGGTACAAAAAACTGAGATTTGAAATATATGTATTTATATCGTGTATACGTGCATATACATATGCGTAAACCCACTCAGTCTCAAAATCACCCCCACCTTACAGTCCTTCTGTGGAATCTTAGGTGGAATAAAGCTTTGACCACCTCTTCACCCAAGTCCTTTCATCGCTGTRGAGAAATGGGACAGCAGAGTCATGTTCCTCTCTTACTAACCCTGCAGTCTCAGCTGCTTGGCACTGGACCTCTATTCACCCTCTGCCACCCCCAGCATGTTTGAAAGGACCAACACAGACCAGTCGCTGTAAGCGTACACAAGGGAGAGTATTTCTGGGAAGGCCGAAGAGGAGTGATAAGCACACCCCACCCATTTTCCCCACATACTACCTGGTCATCTATTCTTTTCTAGCTCATCTTCTTTGAAGATGCCAGGAAATACAGAGACCGATATGCAGCAAAAATTTTTGTCAATGTTTATAGCACCATTATACAATACTACCCACCAAAGCTCAGTGCAGTAGGAAGAGTTAAGCAGAGAACCCAGTGATCAGTCTTCAAAGAGAAAAAAAAAAGGCCCAATTTCCAATTGAGGTAAGCTATCACAGTTACACGGCTGTTTTACCTAAGTGAGAATGTAGTTGAAAAAACACTGAGCAGTCTTTAAAAATCACTATTAAATTACATGCCTAAAAAGATACAATTGTCAAATTTAAATCCATGACCTCCCTATAATGGTTCAGAAAAGTCTACTCTTGTGGTTTAAAGTCGTCCCTTGACACTGAAGCCAATTCTGGGAAATCGTCTGTGCCAACCATCTTTTAAAATCTTCACAGAACTATGCAGTATTTGCTTTCCATTTATAGTTCTATTAAAAACCTCTTAGGATATATTTAAAAATGACATGTATAAACTACCAGATGGCACAGAAAACAAGGACAATTTGATGAATATAGAAATCAGTGCAACTATTTCTAACACCACTAATATGTAATATTTGTGATATGTAATATTCTGGTATAATATACACTATTTCAAAATGAAATCTGCACTTAAATGCCAATATCCTCTCCTTCTGGCTTCTCACTTTATGACACTAACATAGGATCTCATTCACCAAGCCAATTGAAATTTTAATAAAAGAAAGCTGGAGTTTCTAATAAACTCCTGCAGCGAGCGGATAATACTAAACATCTTTAGCAGCATGGTGTTTTTTATTATTATTTTAGCTGTATATTAATATGCTAGTATTTGTAAACTCTCTAGTGTCACCAGATTTATTTCAAAAGGCTTCTCTGTAGTCGTCTTCTGTGAAAAGTATATGTGACAATGAAATAATAATTTCAGTGGGTCTTTACTATATAGATGTCTCAACCAAAAAAGAAGATACGTCTTACCTTAAAAAGGAAACTTTCGATATTATTTATTTGCCATTTGGGAAGACAGTATATTGAATTTGCTTGTTGAGGGTAAAATTGTAACAGCAAGACTGGCAGCATTCACCACGTGAAGATTTATTACAGATAATGATACAGATAAACGCACACGCTTTTTCCTGCCTCAGTTCTGCACACACAGCCAGGTGAAATGTGCATTGAATAGGCTGCCCAAACACCGGCCAAAACCTACAACTGCTCACAGCCAGCAGCGTGCCCGGTAGTTAGAGAACGATTGCTTTAAATATTTTTCAGACCTCATCAGCATCACTCGCAGCCCTGCAAAGCGCCGTCCACCCACAGAGAGCACTGGAAGGCATCAGAGCCCAGACCCAAGCTTTCGCCTTCCAGCCTGGCAACAAAGAGCTTTTCCCTGTGGGACCCAGGCTACTGCTCCGCTCAGCCTCCTCTCCCGTCCCCTAGGCTTCTAGGATCTTAATGCCGCTGGCATTAGTGGTTGCAAGAGACCCAGCAAAGCCTTTGAAATCAATCCCAAAATGGCCCTTTGTCTTCAGCGGACATAGGGTAAGACATCTAGGAATCAAGTTCTCCTCTTTTGAGCACAACAATCTGTCTACAGTGTTTAATTCAAGCAGGTTGACACCAGTATTTGCGTGGCAAATCAATTAGCGGCATGTTTAACAACATATACATAAAACTTTTTACTAATTTTCATAGATATTAAATTTAGCTTTCAGTTACTGAAAACACACATCCGCAACTTTCTTATCTCGTTTCAGGATAATAGCTGTGATTGTCAATGACAAAAAAAATTACTTATTTGATTCCTAACCTGCCTGTACACTACCATTAATTCATTATCTCTTTCATCTTATTAGTTATGTTCTCAAACTGTACAGTGCGCAAACATTAATTTGAACAGTCACCTGCCCTTAAAATGCCAAAGTTTGTATCAGGTTTTGGCAACTTTAAAAAAAACTGCATTCATTGGCTTGCAAATGAAATGTATTCACAGAAAAAAATTCCTCCCATAAGCTGAAGCAGCTCATCATTAACATTCAAGGAATGTGAACACAGGCTTCATAGAAAACCATTAAAATATAAGGCAGCTTTCAGCCTATTTTAAGAATTTCAGAGAAATTTTGCATTCTCTTTCCCATGATGCCATGGTGATGTCAGGCTGCATTTCAAATAAAATGACAATGAAATCATTTCAATTCCATGCAATGTGCAAAAAAAAGTCAATTTTTCTCTTGGCAAACTGAAGTCTAAAGTAATTAAGCACTGCTGTGTGGGTGGCAGCTTCTTCCTCTGAAGTCAGCCTGAGATAATTACCATATTAAAGTCAAAACATCATGTGCTGTKCTGATAGATAGACGGATGGAGAGATTGGGCATCTATTAAATGATCCATTTTGTTATGCTCCCTGGGAAATGTGCCATTGATGCCAATTAAAAATATATATTCCAAGTGAGTATTTCTAAGTGACAAAACTTCTATTCAGTAAATTGAATTTATTATTTACTGATCATGAACTACTGAAAGACATAAAAAATCTGGATAGATAAGAACCTAGGTGGAGAATTATATACTTTATGAAGTTTACAAACCCCTCATTACCCAGTTGCCACATTCACATAATGTGCTCTACAACACCATTTTTAGCTAAGATACTGAGCTATTTCCCTTCCGTCATAAAATCCTTAACTAAGGTGGAGAATCGTTACAGTAGATAAAACAAACATCATCTAAGACTTCTGAATTCACAAATGTTCTATTGTAAAAAAAGGTCTTTCTCAATTTTAATAATAAAATTTCCCTCAGTACATATTCATAATTAAATGTCTTCAAGTCTACATTTTTGGTGTCAGAAAAGTAAATGGACCAAAACTAAGGCATACCAGTGATGATTAATCGGTGTTATTTGTTGAGAGGTAACACAGCAAGGCTTAGCATGATAAAAACACCCGAAAAAATCCATATGTAACTAGTATTAACATGTATTACTAACACTGTCTTTGCTGCATACTACTGCCACTCCAACAGTAAAATGTTTCCGCCATTAGGATGTGAAGAAAATGCTCCCGTAAAATTTAAAGGGAGCACTCTTCTTTATGCATTGGACTTGGATTTCATTTGCAGTGATATCAGAGCATGGCCACTTGCACTAATCCTGATTTAGCCTGGTATCGGAACACATTTATGTCGTGCTTTAACAACAAAGGGATAGAGGCAAGGTTTTGCTATCAGAAGCATTACAAAAAGAGCCGAGTCTCTATCCTACCTACTCTGCAGGTTATGTTTGATCGCATTTAAATGCTTTGAATGAGGTTTACTCTTCACTGTTGCTATGATAAAGGTCACAGAACTAAAACTATGTCTCTTTAAAATTAAGGGTAGGAATTTCTGAGGCTCAGAAGAAGGGCTTTTTCATATTGACCAAAAATAAATTAAAATAATGTCATATGAAAATACACATGCGCTGAATATTAAAATGCTAATGAGTTTTCTCAGCAAGAAATCGAAACAATCAATATTTTATCTTTAACACTAGATTCAGATCTTGCTCTGAAGCACCTTGCTCCTGGTACTCAGACTCCAGAGAGGCCAGCATTTGAGTAAGCCCAGTATTTATGTTACTGTCTACAGAAAACTGACAGTCTTAAGACCTTTCTGTTTAACAGATTTAAGCTAAAATCCTAGGCTGAGTGAAGCTTTAAAATTATCCTGAGGAAAGTTTAAGAATCTGTAAGGGCTCAGTCTCACAGCAACTGCAATCCAAATATATGATTTGTAACAGCAGAATTTATTCAGTTTGTATTGTAATTTCATTAGACAATTTTCAATACCAGCATAATTCCATTTTTAATGTCTAGTATAAAATACATAACTTTCAGTATACTAACATGCATATACCTTTGCTACCTCTTATGAGGTATTCAGCACAATGGCACAGAGCTATGAGAATGAAAAAATCTACACATTCAAAAAAAGGACAAAATGGTCCTGTAAAAGAGTGTAAGTGGGGAACAGGCAGAGCAAAGAGAATGAGTGGGAGTCTACTTGCTATCCCCTTATTCAAGGTCAATGGAGTTATCGCAGAGTTATTTTAGTCTAAAGAAAACAAATTCTAATAAATTCTGACCACAAATTCAAATCCTTCCAAAATTAATGTTAAATACTAGCACTAGTAAATGAAAGTTTTATAAATAAATWAAAAAAAAAAATGAACTGACTTTAGAAATTTGTACTTAAAAATAACCTATGTAAAGCTTGTTTTAAACGTCTCCTCATTTCAAACTTTTTTCAAGGGTCATTTTTCACTTTTGAGGATCATTTTTTCAAGCTTTCCTTTGTAACTTAGAAATTTTCCTTACAATTAACGAAATTTGAAATTCTCTAATACTAATATGAACTCAAGGGGTGACATTTTGAAAAACAAAAAAATTGCATGAGGCAAGCAATCAGGCAACAGAAGTGCATTTTCTGTTGAAAAACCAGCCTTTAATTTAAAAGGTGATTATTGCCAATAGCCTCCCACACACACTTTCCCCCCCACCCCAGTCATCTTTGAAAACCAATTTGCTTTTTGGTGCTGAGCTGCTGCTCAGCTGCTGTTTAAGAAAATGTAGAACGCTTAAACCCTTCATAAGTTATATGTTTTCTTCTTATTTAAATGGGATTTTTTGATGGTAGTTTATGACACTTTCATTAGTTTATGGATTTTGCTTTAGGAATATCCAAATGTATAAAGGTAAACAATGTTCGGTAACTAAAATCTAGAATTTGTACAAAAATGCAAGTTTAATTAATCTCCATTCCTCTCACCTTCGTCTCAAATTTTATCCACAATCATAATGCTCAATTTAAAACATAAAAAATAAATTAAAAAAAATAATCAAGAAGCAGTTCTCAAATAATCCCCAAGAAAATTCCCCCTCCCATCAAATGTAACAAAGAGCCCTTGATGATAAATTTTATAAGACGACATCTTGGTATACCTACTCTTCACTCCAACATGAAGTCACCTTCCACAGGAAGCAAAACTATTTACACACTTGTAGGCGTCCTTCCRATTCCCAATATATCTTTCTTCAATTTTTGTCATTGTTCCTGCATTACTTATCAACCCCTCCTGTAGACAGGYTTTCCGATTTAACACAGACAGACAAGGAACTTGTCAGGGGCCAGTCTGCTGGCAGAACTTTTGGAAGGATTTTAAAAACTGAAGTTCACAGGTCCGACTTTCCCCTCACCAAAATTTGGCACAAGCAAAGCCATTTTTGACTTGTGCCATCATCAGGCACACTGTTACTATTCCTTTCATTAGACCATCACACCCACCCACACTTATCATAGTTTCACTCTTATTCTCTGTAGACACAATGGTTGACCTCCGAGCTCTGGGACCTGTAATGTACTATAAATGCAAGTGTGGACATTGTCTAGTTCTTTTCAAAAAAGAATACTACCTCGACTCTAAGAAAGCTTGAACCAGGATTTCACATCCCCTCTACTTGTCTCTCAACTGATCATGAAGAAACTGAGGGTGCCGCAGCAAGTGACGGAGGGAGACCTGCCTGTGAGTGCACAGACCACTCTGCATCGCAGGTGCAGAGACCGGCCCAGACAAAAGCCACGTTTGCAAAGCCTTCCCGGAGCAGCACACAGTGAAGCCAGAGAACTGGACAGCTCTAAATCAGAGAACCACTCGCTCTCTTGAGCGGGTTCCCTTTCTTTTTCTTTATTTCCTCAATAGACAGCTATTCATCAATTACTTGATGTGCTATATTCCTATATAATGAATGTAATATATATTCACTATGTGTCATCACAATAACTAATCTGGGGAGCTTCACAGTGCCTGCAAAACTCTGTGTTCCTACAGCATTTTGCCAGTGAAATTTCTTTTTTAAAATGCAGAAACATTTTCAATATATAGATAAGGACACCAAGGCTCAAAAAAATAGGATAATTTGTCAACTGTCACAAAAGTCAGTACATGAAGTAGGCAGACGGCAGAGGTGTCCTAAACACCAACCTCCTCGACCTCTTCCAACTTTAGGTCATGGTTCTTTCCCTCATTTATCCACCTGAAGCCTCTCAACAGTCACAGCAGCGAAGTGGACATCACAGCAGATCCAAGGATCTCTTTTTTGTCAGCGTGTTGCAGAGCATATAGATGTTCAACTTCCTCAGCTGCCACAGGCACAGTTCTCTTTTATTCTGTCTTATGAAGTCCAATACCTTTCTGCAGAYGACATCTTTACAAAGCAGAGCGTTCTCCAAAAAGCCAGGGATTAATTTAAATCATGAGAGTGGAAATTCAGGACAAGTAAGAGGTTACCAGGTACTCCCTTGCCTCTAGCACATCCTATTAACCATTTCAGTGTTGAACAACAGATGAGAAAAGTGAGGCAACAGATGTTGCCCATCTGGCTGAAGACTGAAGGAATTCTCCTGCAAACTGAAGCAGAAGACCAAGAGAGTAACCCGCACGGCAAGAAAAATGGAGAACTTCAGATGAATGCACCCTTACAATACTCGACACTGCACATTAGTAGTCCTATTCATAATAGCAACACTACAGGTGCCCGTGAGAGTGTTACTTTGTTATGTTACTTGCAATTATGTTTCGCTCTTACCCATAAATCTGTCAAAACGAAGAAAGCAATTAGGAATTTCCACATGAACAGGCAAGGTTTCTCCTTCCCACACAAATGGCGCAAGTAAGCACCTTAACCCATGTGCCTGGTGGGGCTTAGGCACTGAAACCTCCTCCTGCCTAGCACTGCCAAGTTTTGTGCTGCTCCATGTGTAACGCTTTTATGCCAATTATTAAATGAACTGATTTGCAGTTACAAATAATCTGCATATTAACTAGGAACTTTAGTTTACAGACTAAGTAAAATGAGATGAACAAAAAAAAGAAAAAAACAGAAGGAAGGAGCATATGCATATTACAGAAAGTCTAAGGACAGGAGGTAGCTGGAAGGAAAATGTCTTGGGGGGAAGCTGAGGTACAGCCGAAGGTCTCTCGCCATCATTGTTCCTCTCTTGAACAAAATCCCTGTTTGTCCTTGGTGTCAGCAGCTGGTCCTTCCCCACTTSCAACTTTCAGGGGAGCAGCAAGAGGAAGAGCAGAGAGAGGAGGCCATATGGCTTCCAGCACATCAAGCACCAGCGAGCTCCCAATGGCAAGCTGCAGCGATGGCAAAATGGCCAGCTCATGGTTTCTCTGCCATGGAGACAAAATGCAATTTCCTGGCAGCCCGGTTGCAGGGAACAGAAAAGCACTTATTCTGCTATTGATAAAAAAAAAATACATATGAATATGTGTGTAAATTCTTAAAACCTGAGAGCCTGGAAAGGTGGAAGGCAAGGTGCTTCACAGTAGTAAGAGGCCAGGTACAGAAGAATAAACAGCAAAACATCGTGCTGCATCCATTTTCCAGATATTTTTGAAAATTGCAGTTATCAAATAGAAATACACAGCCAGGTAGGATGGATAGTTTCACCCAGCTTTAGAAAGTTCCATATTACTTCAGACAGTCTAATTTTCCATTAAAAAATTGTTTTAATAGTTAAAAAGAACTGGACTCCACACATTTCTATTTATTACAATTAGCAGTGTTCAAAATTCTCAATTAATAAAGCACTTTACTTTGATGACTATAATTTAGTTTATCCTTTGTCATAAATAGGGTAAGCACTCATAAATATTTAGAAGTACTGTATCTTTTATATAGTACAAGGCACAATGTTTGTATCCTTGAAGACAGAGTGACATCTAAAGGGATTTTGAAATACTCAAATCTTGCACACTGAATCCAAACTGACAAAGTCAAGGGCATGTCATATTTTTGAAAACTGATGAGTTTTCAGGTTTTCTGTGGTTGATTGTCCCAAGTAACCATGAAAAGAGGATCAAATTCCAATTTTAATGACATGCCTCAGGGTGCCCTGAGGACAACTGCCATTTTTATCTTAGATTCTGCAGGTCCTCAGTGAACAAAAGGGGGAAATCAGCTTTGAATGGATTCCTTGCACTGTTGTCAAAAGTAATCCAACTGCTCTAAATATCTATATCCTAAAATATTTTCTTACAGCAGTTTTTATTAACCTGAAGCATTAACAGAGCAGAATATTTAAACGGCATTTTTAGCTACCAATTCTCCAAGCAGATCTCATGTTCCCTAACCGATAGGTATTATAACTGGAGTCTTTCATAACTGGAGTCTCTCTCCCTGATACACATACACACACAAAGAAATATCAAAATACGGTATCTAATGGCTAGATTTGGGATCTGGGGTAGTATTTGCACACATACAAATATTTCTACCATATGTTAGAAATATTCTTTAAATTATATCATTCCAGATATACTCCTAAATATAAAAGCCAATTTAGGAGGAAAAAAAAAATCAAAATCAAGTTTATAATATCAAAGACAACAGTACAGCAGAAATAGTAGCATGTGTTTTGTGAACAGCATGCATGTGGTAATGATGAGTTAGGTACCTTTACAATAGACCTTTATTTCATTCTCCTGTTAAAGTATCTTCCTGAACTCACTGACAGGGGAAAAAAAAAAAATAATCCTACATTGAAAACATATTTTCCCCTCTTGGGCCGAAATCATAGTAAACTCTTGTGAATTTGTTTCTAGGGATTGGGGGGGTTGGAGGGGCACTACCTTTTACTGTCTATTCCTTAGAAGTAGAACGTCTTCTGATGCAGTTTTATTTATTTATGAAAAAAATCATGAACAGTTGTCAGGATGCTATATCTCATTTACAGTCACAATGCCCCAATGAACTATTTAAATGTGGCTCAGTAGCAAAGYGCTGGCAAGCTGAGTTAACTCTTTCCAGCTAAAGAGACAACGTATCTCAGCTTTGAAGACACGTATTTACTAGAGGAGAGAAAAACAGGCATTTCATCAGCAAAGTAATACTTGTAGCAAACCTGTGGTAAGAAAAGAACATGGAAAACAGCTCTGAAAAGCTGTTCAAAAGTAAAATTACTGTATACCAGTTGTATAAAGTGGTGTCTTCTGCCTTAATATTTACTCGTGCAACTGATTTTGGTTTTTGTTGTGGTGATTTTTTGTTTTGTTTTGGGTTTGGTTTTGTTTGTTTGTTTTTTAGAGACTCAGTCCTACTAAACTTTACTAAAACACAGTATTTCCTTTTCAAGTCAGAGGTAGTTGGCACAGCTAGTGTGAAACAAAGGGTGGGACCTGAGGCACTCAGACAATAAATAATGACAGACCCTTTCAGCAAGTCTTAATCAAGGAGATTAAAGCAACATGTAACTCTAGATACATGTTAATAAAACAAGTGGTGAAAAATAATAAATGGAACATACAGAAAGATACCTATTCTCTATGCTTCAATTAGTCTTTGTGAACACTATCTTTTTTCTGCCTCCCTTTCAAACATATTATAACTGTCTTAATTTTTTGATGATTTTCAAAAGAAGAGTTCACATAAAGAGGAAGGTTTGAGTTCTTATTTAAAATATTATTCTTTAATCCAGTACATTTTTTTAGTGGGCTATTTGAAATGGCCTGTGATTWGCACTGGTTTTGGGGCTCGTTTAGATCCTGACCAACTTCCCAGGGTGATCCAGGTTCTCACCCCATCTGCTACGATTCTGATAAGGATTCCCAGACAGACAGACAGGGCTGTAAAGGCTTGAAGAAAGGACAGAATTAGAATGGTCTTTATTAGACCTTGCATAAGTGACTATAGCTGCAAAGAAATTCATTTGCACTATATCTACAATGCAATTTGAACTTTYCCTTTGTTTGGCAAAGCACATCAAGTCCGATTTAACAATTCTTTTTGTGGCTTTGTTTTTCTCTCTACAGCTTCATATATTTTACAAAAGGATAGATGCATGAAGACTTCTGATAAAGTATCAAAAAAATAGCCATTACCATACATCCTTGTATACAACTGAGAATCATCACCTTATGAGGAAAACAGTATTAATAGAAGGTATGAGTTATAAAAAAAATATCTCTGCATATGAAGCCATGACAACGTCAGCTGCTAGCATTTTATAAGACATGGTCATTTACTGCACTAAGGAAAAACACAAACCTCATTGTGCATTAAGAAAGCAAGCATTTAGCTCTCCAACTAACAATGCGAAAGTAAAAGCTGGTATCCACAAAGCTGAATGAGTCTTTGGCGCGAACTGCTTACAAGTAGCACCTACTACACAATTCACATGCTGTCAATACTGGCATTACATTTTATTCCTGAAGCATTCCTAGTTAATAATATCCACAAGCAAAACAGTTACAGCTTGTTCAGCGGCAGAAACCTGGAGTTTTGATAGAGAACAGGACTGCACTGGGAGAGGCCCTCTCCAGGGTAAGGGACGGTCCCTGTTTTGTTTTGAACACCTCGACGTGGAATCAGCAGGAGAGAGCAAGGAATGGAAAGCAGAGCAACACGGCTTTGCCCAAGCTCAGTGACAGGGAAGGGGGTTCCTGACTCCCCAGTAGGTCACGCAGCCTCTGCTTGAGTCCACAAGAGGTAACACAGGACTTAGCTGATGGAGAAAAAGAAACGTAGCCCTGCAGACAACGCTAAATACAAACCTATACAGACTGAGAACATTTTTTCAAAACGAGAACTTAAATTTAGCAATTTTATATCTACACTGTTTTTTCTTTTGTTCTTCCTCTTTTGAAATTTAAAGGAATTAAGTTGCTACGGAGTAGATCAAGTGGGGTTCTGAATTTGATTTTTAGGAGGATGTATGCAGAAAAATATCCACCACTAATTCACTGAAATTACCAAATTTTGAAATAAAAAAAATAAGCCACAGGACTATTTTTTTTTCCCAAACGTTCTTTAACCAGAGGCAGGGTTTGTTCATTTAAGGGAAAATATATACATATCTCAATGCCTTTCTAAAGGGTAAAGAGGCTAAGAAAATAATATATTCAGTTCACAGTAGAATGAGTCACAGATGCAAAATCTCAAATATTCAGCGATCTTTGCTACAGCTTATGCACATATCAGTTTCAGCAGAAGAAAAAGAGCAAGCTCAAATAACAAGAAGATTGATCAGGCAACAAAGGAACACAGAAAATGAGACAATAGCAAAAATTAATTAAGTAAATATATCTGAGTACATCCCCTGTGTGCATGGAAGCAGAAACAGACAAACTTCATTAGTTCATGAATGTCCAGTTGTCTCATCTGAGCAGCCATCCTGCTGCCACTATGCCCCCTCCCTTCCCCAATTTTTCCATATAAATATTCACATTATAAATTACCTAGAGCCAGGAGGAGATTTTCAGTTTCTCTCAAGTACACATCCCTGAGTCAGGATGTGCAGACATAGCGGGCAGCAAGGACTGGCATGCAAAACCACTGCACTTCAGAAATATTTGGAGAAATGGGACAGAAATAGACACTCTTTGCTCAATTTCCTTTCATTTTTGCAGGACCCCTGTTGCGTTCCTGGAGCATAAAGAGAGAAGCAGCAGAGACAGAGGGTACTCACACATTCAAGCCATGCTCCAAGTATCTGCCAGCATTAGTTCACTCCGCACGCTCCTACCCTGTCCCTCATGAGGGGCATCCCTTCATTCCGAGCCAGGAGCAGGACACAGAGAAGGCCAATGCTTGGCTCGTAGGAGCCACAGACCTTCTTCCTAAATATCCAACCCTTTCTCTTCTCTCTTGTCTTGGTGCATAATCAAATAAAACAGATCTATCAGGAAGGACTGTGAGAAACCCATAACAGAACACCATCCCACAAATGATAAGTGAAGGTCATCTTGGAAAGTCTCCAAACCAGAGACATCCCGCTTAGACAAAGAAGAAAGTCTCTAACACACGTAAAAAAGGTGCCAAGTTTCCCCCAGCTTCTGTATGGAGCTCAGTTCAGTTAAGTACACACATCCCACATCAAACACAAACACCAATGAAAATTAAAATCAAGCTACAGCCCTCCCATGACACTCCAACAATTCGTTTAAAATTAATGGGTTCAATGGATATATTAGAAAAATCAAAATTTGCCAGTGCCCCCTTTTTGGAATTATCTTAAATCTGAAGTACAAGACAGATGCTTCTAACTTCTCAGTCAAATAAAAGAAGTAGTCAGTAAGACATGAGCGTTAATTTACATAAAACATTTTTTTCCAGTATTTCATGCTGCTCTCTTTATAGTAGGCTCAGTAACTCTAGTGTTTACAGATCAAGAGAAAAGTTAACGAAAACAAGCTATTCAAAGATTCCTAATCCTAGAGCTTGTTTTAGGTTACATATATATTTCAATTCACATGTTCACTCTTTGAAAACTGAGATCTCAAAACATTATTCTGACATTTTATCCCAATCCAGGAAAATTACATGAACACAGCTATTTAGGAACACATCGGTATAGGAAATATACCGGAAAGGACCTCCTAGATTATTCAGTGATGGTATAAACCATATGTTTTATACCACCATATGGATATGTGCATATACCAATGATGGTACCTGATGGCAAGAAGCCTTTCATTTCCGATTTAATTGCAGGCCATTCGTATCTATCTGTTGGTATTTGAACATTGCCCTTCAGCTTCCATAACTTTTTCCTTTGTGTTGTTTGTCGTAAAATAGGGTCTCCAATGCCCTAAGCACTCCAGAAGACTTCTCTCGCCCATCCTACACTGAATTTATCATTCTTGAAGAGGGGTCATCAAGGATATACAATGGTTTTAATACTTACCTGTCCTTACTGGAAAAGCAACACCTGATGAATACTGTGACCACATTTATTGTTCTCAGTGTTGGTATCCCACAGCCATTCCTGCAACCTATTCACAGATCTATCTTTTTTTTTTTTCCCCTTTTGCTGTTATCTCTTATTTTGAAGCCCTCCAATATCAAGGCAAACAATCAGATTTCAACTGAAGAGCATTTTACAACAGAAACCAAACTCTAGGCCAGCGCTCCCTTTAGTCTGTGTGAGGAAAGCCAGGAGTGGAGGGAGAAGGAGGAGAATCAATGACCAAACGAAGGTGGCTTTTAACTAAAAAAAAAGAACAACATTGTATAAGAAACCTTGGTACTACCTTGAAGAGGTCAGTTAAGAAATAATTTTGAATATCAGAAGCTTTCCAATGCACAGCTTTCACTATATATAGTATAATGCCAGACTAGCTGGGTTGCTTTGTCAATGCTTTGCTTTCAGAAGCCAACTCAGATCTTGAGAATCACAGTATCCTTTAGCACAAATTCCTCATATTAACTACCTGGTAGTAAGTAGAGCTTTTCTATGTTAATAAAGGTTATTTCTGTTCACTGCCCACATCTACTTGCATGCATTATAGTACTTTTTTTTGTCGCTTCTGAAAAATATATCAATAGGAAAACTCCAAAGCTCTCCCTCCCACCCTCCAATCTCTTTCACAATACCAAGAATTGAGAAAATCGCTTTATGTAAATGTCTGGAGTATTCAGTCTTATAGAGAAAAGTAGAACATCATAGATAAAAGTTCATCTGACATAAAAAAAGAAGAATGGTCAAGACAAAGTGTGCTTTGCGAACAGCAAGCCTCAGTGGCCTTCTGAATGGAGAATGGTCCTTCCCGATGTTAGGAGGCATCTTTTTTCACTGTGGGTGATCCAGGACTAATCTCAAGCAAAGAAGTAATGATTACAAAGTACACACCAATTTCTATCTTGCCTGCTGTGACAAAGATTACTGAAAAATTGGTTCACTCACCAATGATGAGCTCTCCAACATGGTACACACTAAAAATATACAGAACTATCATCCAGATTTTTGGCCCCTGATGGAATTCAAATGGCCCTGGAAACATGACCAGTAGTTTCTTCTGCACACAGATCAACAGTCGCATTTCTGGGCCTGTGGTCATGAATTCACAAGCCTTGGGGAWTTTTTTTTTAGTTTTACTTTTTCCCTGAATTTGTGCGAGTACACTGTAGCAATGAAACTGGCTAGTGCACATGCTCAAATTGTGGGGCTAGTCCTCAGTGGGTGCCTCCACTCGCGTCTTGACAATGTTCAGGTGGGTCTAGGGGAAACAAAACAAAGAATGTTTCATTTCATGTTTAAATTCCCTTCAGCATGTAACTCATAACAATTAGGTCTACTCATAGAACCCCAAAATGGAACCATAAATATTGCTGCAGGACGTATCACTGCATTAGAAGATATGAATAGTATTTCGATACCCAAAGAGAGGACAGGTACTGAACAGTGGAGAGGATGCTTTTATGGGATATATTATAACTTTAACAAGAGCAACACAAAAAACACACCTCCTGGGGAACAGGTCTTGCTAGGCTGAAATAAGGTGCTGTCTCCTCCAATGCTCAGATCTCTATTCTAATTAGTTTATAAGTTGTTATCTGTGTTTTACAAGCACAGAAAATGCAGAAGGGCAATATTCTCCCACAGTGGCATTTCATTCAATACAAGTACAGGAAACGTATACTCTAGAATTGCTCTTTTCCAGCTCAGGGGCTTTTTGAGTCACAGAAAAATAAGAGCAAAATTCTCCCACAGAAAAGAATGAGAGGGGCCTTCCAGGCCAGCTGGAGAGGAGGGAAGGCAGATCGTACAAACCAGAACAATTGTAACAAGACTGATAATCCTAGTACCGGTTGAATTTGGAAACAAGACAAATGATAAAAAGTGGATCATAACACAAATACTCAGGTAGGAGGTTATTGTGTACTGAAATGGTGAGCCAGGGTTGACATGGGGGGAGCAAGCTGGGGGTTAGCGCATCTTTGCTAAAAAGCATCTTCCAGTTGAGAACATTAAAGCATGTTAAGAAGGGCAGGATAAAGTGTTATTCTCTCCAGTTTACAGATAAGGAAACTGAAGAATCGAAAGGCACATTACTCAATGTCACACAATAAGATGTAAAGAGGGCAGAAACAGACCCCAGGTCTCTTGATCTCAAAATCTCTCCATTTTATTTAATGAACTTGCCTCCCAGATGCAGAGAGATATTACAGTGCCTTAGGGCAAATCCAGATTTTTGTAACTAAGCAGAACATGAATCAAAATGGATAAGGAATTTCATCCTAAGTAAAACTACTGCTTAAGATATAAAAATGCAAAGATGTGTTTTAAAATGTCAAACAGTTTGGAAAGAGACCTTTGTTCAACAAAGCAGGGGAAGAGTTTTCGTTCCTGCCTCATCCTCTACAAACTCATAGAAATTACATTCAAAATTTCCCCAGATGAGCTACTAACTTGGGTGCGTGAAATTTTCTAAGTTTTACAATACACAGGAAACTGGGAGTGCGGGGACGCTGGGGGTGAGGAATAAACAAATGGGCACTTTCAACATTTCTGCAACTAGAAAGATCTTCAAGAATGGCACAATGTGCTGGGCAGGCGTGCCCCAACGCTGGGAACGCACAGGAGAAAGTTGAAATAGAGTTGCAGGACAATTCCCAATCCATGTTTCATGGGTAATCCAGTACTTGCAAAAGCCTTCAGTACTGTTAATAGTCACAAGATATTAAGGCAATAGTGAACACAAGAGAGAGCACAAGGCAAAGCATGATGCTGTCCACAGCCCAGCATTTGTTCAGTACTGTCACCAGTGGACCTGCAAAGATTGGAAAAGCATTGCTCTAATTCCATTTAGTCCACTTAAAGACTTGAAGGAAACAGAAATACAGCTTTATTTAATGTTCTAAACCACTCTCAGCGTATGAGGCGCTTGGACAGCCATGCCAGTTTGTTTTCAGTCTGCACGTTATGTTTATGTGAGCTTATATCTTTTTAATGCAGCACAGTTACACTTACAGCAGTTTGCAACTTCCCCAGGAAACCATTGTAAATGGGACCTGTGCCCAATTGTTTTTATCCCAGTTAAGTAAATAAATGAAATATGCTAATTAGCACCCTATTAGCTCACAGCAGGGAGTAATCCAGGGCACTTTGATTGGAAATTATTCTGTCATCCAGGAAGCTGCTCTGTAACAGAATGTAAACTGGCCCAATTTTCTCTTTTTACCAACTGTGGATGTCATCCAAATAACGGAGACGCCACTGAACACAATCTATAGGACATGGTGATGTTGCAATGAAACCTCCTTTCAGTCTCCCACGAGTCTGGCCTAGAGATCTGCTGGCAAATCCCAGGACTAGAGATGCTGTCTGCATTTAAATTTGGGGGTCATTTTGTCAAAATCACTTTCAAGCACATAGTTTATTTTCCTCCCTACAACTGGCATTTCAAATATTGCTCCAGAATACTTTCTGAACTTATCACAAATCCATATTAATGTTAGCTCCTTTTTTTTTTAATACCAGAAATACTGAGGCTGAGACACATCAGAGGTGTATCTGTACAGAACAGGAAAATGAGGGATAAAATAGTCATAAATTCCCAACTTCAATATTTTCAAACTGTAAGCAAAAACAATTACATTTTTAAATAATTTGTATGAAATATATAGTTTAAATATACATAATTATATATATTTCACCTCTTTGCTAACAAAGCAGAATTGCCAGCCTAGTTAGTAGGTATCTGTACAGTCAACCTGGCAACAAGATGATGCTGTAAGTAATACAGGCACTGAGAGAAAAAGCTTAATAAAAAAGCAGCATGTTTTCCAATCCAGTCTTTCAGAAACACCCATTTTCAAAGAGCTTTGGGGCTTTTGGGGATTAGACGCTATGACACATCTGTCAGGTTGCCACTGAGCATGTCAAAATCTCCATCATGGTTTGAGTTATGCAATGAAGCTTAGTTATGTTGTAGAGATACTGGTAGCACGCTTTCTTTTGTTATCAAATTTATATGAAAAGTTACAGGGATTACCTGTGGATTTTCTGACTGCCATTTAAACCAGAGAAAGACTTCAATTTTTAATCTACTGAATAGAGAGGCAGTTTGGAGTGAGTTCTGTATAAAACTTCTAGGTCTTCCTTCTGAAAAGACCCACACTGAAGCATTACTATATTGCATAGATTTAAGGCCCCAAAAATAAAATATTTTTTATATTAAATATGTAGCTATTGATGACAAGCAATTTTGTTTTTATTTAAAGCAGTAGAATCTTTCAATTGACGTAAGATCTAGCTTTGTTTTGTATGAAATTACAGTCTTAATTCATTAATAAAATTGTGCTGCTCATGTTCACTATAGTGCCACAGTTATTTAATCTTAATATCCATTTACGCCATAATTGCAGTATTTACATACATGAGTGCTAGCCACTGGAACCAGTATTTTAAATTTCAAAGGTTCCATTTTAAAGTTGGGAAATTCAAATTAAGAAAAGGAAAACAACAAGACCTTGAGTAGCACACCACAGTCCTCTAGTGTTTCAAATCTACGCTAATTACTCTTTCAAACGGGAATTTTTTAAACACAAAGGAAGATAAGATCATACTACCTCATACTATCAAGTGGCTAATGTAACATGGGTCTGCTGCCTCCAGCTTAGCAACGCCAGTTAGGTCACCCAAGGATCAGGTCTTGCTCGTGCTCTCAGGAAGGATAGTTTTATTCTGTATGCTTACAGTCCCTGACACAACATGGCTCGGATTCTCAGGGATCCTCTCCTTTAATAACTAAGAATATTGTGTGTTGTGTATCCAGGACTGTTCAGAAACATGCCCAATGGGTTTGTTCACTATGAGTTTATTTATTTTTATTTTTCCTTTACAGCCGAGATGCTGGGGTCTTCACTGAAAACTAAATAGGAAACATCAGTGACTTGCAGCGTGATGTGAATGGACTCAAAGGACTGTTTATAGATCTGTAGAGAATATATAACCCATATATCTCTCTATCTGCCTCTTGGGAATGACCCCTTTTATCATTAGAATATATGCTTTCCCTCTTGCAGAATAGGACCTTGTTTTTTTTCAATAGAGAACAAAAACTCACAGCCCCCACAATATGACACATAAGAAAGTGGTATTTAACCAAATGAAGCGGTTAAGAAAACTGCAGCCCTCTGACCCAGCAGTGCTCCTGAACACAGCCGCAGAAGTACCCAGGGAGCCAGCCACAACACAGAACCTGCTGTGGAAACCCTCCTGTGGAGTACCCTGTAAATACCCTCACTCCACATCTGATCTAGGAGCAGATCCGAGCCCATCTGTTCCTTCACTACCGGCAAATGTTTACTGAGGGGAGACTAAAAAGCTACATGTGTCTCACCAGTAGTTGATATCATCGAGTCAGCATCAGAGAACGCCAGAACATCCCCGAAGAAGCCAGGAGGACTGAAACACTGCACTGCTGGCGAGGAGACACCACAGTCAGCTTACATTTACCTGTTCCAGTAACTGTGGATCACATAGTTGAGTATCTGTCTGCTACATACATTTATTTAAACTGTTGAAAAGTCATGTGGAGAGGAGAACGAGCTCTGAATGCTTTTACACATTTACAGTTGCTGAGAAAAACATTTCCTTGAAATCCACATGTTCAATATATCCATCTCACTTCAAGTCTGGCCTTCTGAAAGGAAAATTCACAGCCTGGCATCGGGAATGAAAAAACAGAGAGAAAAATCCCTATTGACACATTAAATTAGACATGTTTGCAGGGCCGCCAGAGATAGCAATTACTCTGCTGCAGGTTCTGTGGACAGATTACAGCAGAAAACATCGGCTGCTACCAGGTAATTCTACCTGCTAATTACTTGGGAAGACTCAGGTACTAAACTGACCTGAATGTTTTCATGGGTCCTGGGACCCATTAAAGGAAAGAACTTTAAAAAGCCACACAGTGATGCTGACAGGAACTCTGGAGCTGTTGAAAATCCATTAACAATATTCTTGCAGTATAATGATTAAAGTTTCAGCCAGCCCCAATCTGTGCAGGTATTCAAATTTATCAGCAGTTACAACAAAAAGAAGTGCTTTAATGGGGTGGTGATTTTTTATACAATTCTTTTCTCATATATATGTGTGTATATAT
>JASVER010000010.1:8464667-8591266 GCA_030449065.1 Oceanodroma leucorhoa
GGCCAAGGCGGCGGTGACTTGCGGGGAAACACCGGCACTTTAATCGCAAATTGCTGCTTCTCAAGCACAAGCGGCAATGTGGGGAGGGGGCGCTCACCGGCAGCGGCGCGGCAAAGGGGCACTGCTGGGGCGGGGGGCGGCGGGTGAGGCCGCCAGCGGCAGAGCAGGGCTGCCCGGGACCGAGGGGCAGGAGCCGGCAGCTGGTGCTGAGACCCTGCCGCAGGGCTATGCTTCACCCCAGGCCGCACAAACCAACCCAGCCTCGCACGCAGGGAGCTAATGCAGGTGGCATTCGCTGCTGCAGAATGGCCCCAAACAGTTTCTTTTGCCTTGCCTGTGAGGAGCTGTCCTCTATGGCACAGCGAGCTCTGGCACAACTGTTCTGAGCCCCCAGAACTTGTGGGTTGCTGCACAGAAAGCATGAGCTGGAGCTCCAGCGCTGCTCTCAAGGGCTTACTGTGGGGGATGACATAGATTGTCAGATCCAAAGCATTAACTCTCCAAAGAGGTGGTGCCTTCAATTTTTTTGGTGCCATGCTGAGACGATACCTGTAAAGCTCAGAACTGGGGACCCACGTTGCAAATAACTTCTATTGTGGCAATAACCTGCCTCTAACCCTGCTGCCAAAGAACGCTCCAGTCAGCAAATCCTCCGTTCTTTGGCAGATATTTGCAAAAAGGACTCTTGACTGTGGGATGTCCAAAAAGAAACCCAGACCAGCGAGACACAAAGATCTTTCCATCACGAAGAATGTTCTGCATGCAGTCACTGAGACAGGAAAAAGAACAGAAGCAATAAGGAAGCTTTCTGTAAATAAATCTGCATCTACCACCACTTTCCACCCAACACACCCCTCAACTGGAGTTGTCCAGTGTCAGACAATAAATCTTGCTCCTGATCAAGGTGTCATGGTCAGGAGCACGTAACAAACATTATAGACACACTACTATCTTCACATCTCTTTGCAGCATTTCTTTTAGTGTCTTTTAGTACAAAAGAGATTGGAAAAATCTGACAGAGCTCCAATACACAGACAAAGCCCAGATAATCCAGGACCCACATAATCTGCATTTCACATCTAAAAATTCAAATCTTCTACCACTGAGACAACCCGCCATTTGTCATTCTGCAAGAATTTGGCTATAATTAACTACTGCTAGAGATGCAAGGAAAGCTGTGTTATTTCCTGTGAGGAAAAAAGGGTGACTTAGAGGTTTTTAATATTATAGTTATTGCTTTTCAGAAACTCTCCTCAGGAAACGTTGGAAAATCCCTTCTCTCCAAATAGACAAGCCTAAAATTACAGATTCATTAAATCAGTGTGTGGGTAAGAAGATTCTTCATATAGTATCACTAGGTTTAAAACAGAGAGAAAACACAACCTCCTTTCATCTGCTGAGGATGAGAAATCTATAACAAAAAGGGAATATATAAACAAAGCACACTGCTCCTTGGCACAGTCTTTGCTGTCAAAACTTCCTCCTGCTCAGGGTCCTTTTCCCCATCCTACCTACATTTAAACTATCACTGTCCCAAACTGTTATTTCAGAGTTGCATTAAACACTTTAGGATTTACTTATTTAGTGAGCAGTGATGCCACCAAACCTTCAGCTTGACATCGAAAACATCTGATCAAGGCTCTGCAACAGAATTTAATCCACTAGGCAGCTGCCCAACGTGAGAAAATATTCTCTACACAATGCATCTCATCACACACTTCTGAACAAAAATATTCGCTTTATCATACCCAACAAGGAGTCCGCTAATCTTTTTTTGAGATCATGGTATACATAAAATTACTAAGAACAGTACAGCAGGGACATTAAATAAACAAGGCCGACAGACCAAACCAGTTGAAAATTACTAGATATATGCAGTTTAGGTCAATCTGTTTATCTTCTAGCAAGTGTAACTAAACAAAATGAGCAGGGAGTCAACACTTTCATAAACTTAAATACTTTGAGCTGCACAGATTTATCTATTCCATCAGACTAATCTAATTTATCTGAGACAGTAAACAACAAAAAAATGTGAGCTGCTCACATTTTCCCACAAATAATAGCCCGCCATGTTGTCTGTGACCGCGACAACTCTCGGCCGCATTCCACTAGACTTTCACAAATATTACCATTAGGAACTATTTTTTCTCCTCCAGGCTTCACTTCTCTTCTGTAAAACGAGCAGCTATTATCGACATGCTAGTTCTCCAGCTAGAAAGGGAACCAGTTGTCCAAATCAGGGCTCAGTGGAAGCTGATAATTACGTATGTCTACAGATTCTCTGGTTTAGCGGATCCGTGCTACCTTCTGAGCCAACACACAACTCTTGATAATGAGGCACAGAGGTAGCAGCTGCCCTCTGGCTCTGTACTTCTGCAGAGGTGCAAACCTCTTTATGGCAGCTTTGTTAAAGCTGGATTTTTAGAGTTTCCTGCCTACGACTATACCTTGCTTCAACAAGGTGCTTAGGTCTGTAAGCTGTTTTAAACGGGACAACAGTCCCACTGAAAACAAAGGTCCAATGGCCTTGAAGTTAAATATGCACTTGAGAGCCTTGCTCAGTGCTTGCTTCTTTTCGTAGTTCTCCAGGTGGTTGCCAGAGCAGCTTACTGCAGAGGTGCAGTATGTTCCACATGCAGTAAGCTGGTGTCACGCTACACAGATACACTGAGAAAACACTCAGAAGGATCATCTTGATGCATCTGTGAACGCAGGACAGGCAAACAGGTTTCCCTGAGAGTTACGCCAAGTTCCAGCAGTTATTTCCTGACTGTGAGAAAATCGTTTTGTTTCTAGGCTCTGTTGTTGATATATAAAAGGGACTAATACTTGCATAACAACACTTCACCAGCTCATGGAATATTGCAAACATTAATGGCCATAAAGCACAACGAGCAGGAGATTGATAAGACTTACTACTATTCCTACTCCAAGGCCGCCCCCAGTGGCTCATTAGCAGTTGACTTTACAGTTACACATGCAATTTTCCACATGGGCCACCTCCTAGGGAAAACAGATGGTGAGAAAGAGCATTCCTTCCCCTTACCACCATCCCCCCAAAGAAGTAACTTCTCCATTTTGACAGGTATTTTCCCACCATTAACATTTAACTTCACAAAAAGAAAAAAGTATTGGTGTGTCTTGGACAAATGAATAGCTATACACAGGAGAAACTAACACATTCAAAAGAAAAGGGATATTTTTGTATTTGGAAAATTACGTATGTATTCTTGCTGCCTTTTTTTTTTTTCCTTCCAGGAAGCCTGCTAATGTTAGAGACATATTTGGTCAGTGCTTCCAGTGGACTATAACACATTACAATACAGTAGATGACAGACAAAATTATCTTTTATATATATAGTTGGCTTATATATGTTCTAGACTTTCCCAATTTTGTTCTCACAGAAATACAAGAATGCAAGAGAATTAAAAAGCATAGCTAGTTCCAACAATTCTGTCTCCTACACAGCTCAAATAAAACTGTGTCATATACAGYTGTTTTACTCAGTCCATGGAGAACTTTCTCTGCTCCACATTGTGGCAGTGGTCCTAATGCCAAGGAGGTCAAATAAAGCCTCATGGTTCTCTTCTCACAATGCAATAATATTTATCTACGAGGTAAAACCACATACRAGTCACTGGGTCCTGTTTTCTCCTGACATAGGCATGTTGATTTAGATAAAGCCACAGAGACAAAGCTTCCTTCTTCAACATTGACACAAAATGTTCCAGAAGGACATTAAAAGGAGGGACCATCTATTTCTGAAAGGTAGAGATGTTTTCCCCAGGTCACCCATGTTTCATATCTATTTCTCTGCTTGTGTTGTAACTGATTTAAAGGTATTTTTAAAAGACAAAGATTYGGGTATTTTATTTGCAAAACCTATTGCATAGCTTTCAGTAATTAACTGCTGATACTTTTGAATGTAAAAGGATGCAAGAGGACCATCACMGGTCTGACACTCCAGAAACTCTCTGCCTGCAGCAGCCCAGCGCATATGCAGAAGCACACACACTAATGAACTGGCTAGCTCTTCAATAACAGCTGATTTATATAAACTACAATGGTTTCTACTGAGTTAAATGTATTTATAACACATTGCAACATATAAATATGCAGCAGGAGGGGACCCCATGCTTTGCATGTCTTTTGATCAGGCACTGTGTTTATTGTCACTCATTTTGAAATTAGATGCCAAAGTAGAAGGGACTTCAATCACAGTAACCCTATCTCATGGTGGTTTCAGAGAGCGCCCTCCAGCAAAATGCCTAATTAGCAGCATTTTCTGAAGATTTGGGGCACCCAACTTGAGACAATCTGCGTCTGATTTCCAGAAATGCTGAACATTCATAGCTCACATTGGGTCAGCAACAGCACGAGGGAGCTCAGCCTGAAAAGGCAGAGATGCTTCAGAAGACTAGGCATTACAAGACACATAATGGGTGGTCACTTCAGTCTGCACGCACATCCAGCAGCATCAGAAAATGTTACGTTGCCCGATTCCATCAGCATAAAATTAAGCTTCCTGTTAACAGACAAGCAAAATGAAAAGGAAATTCCTGTTTTGTATTTGAACTGCTGTTTTGAAGATTGTGGCCTCTGTTGGTATGTATCCGTTGCAGAGTTAAGCATGAGCAGCATCCCATGCACAGACTCATTTATCTTGGTATGTATTATTTACATTTTAAGTTGTTCTTAATTTCTATTTCTTTCTCTAAGATTCCTTATGTATAGAGTTGTGATTTTGCAATCATAAGGTACATCCAGGCACTACTTAAAAGTATTCCTTACAGCAAGAATGAAACTCAAGAAACCTAGGTAAGTTTACAAAATGCCTCGATAATGCTAGAATTAAAAGGATACGGGAAGTGAATCCCCTATGCCTCCAGCACTTTGAAGTAAAAGAAACCTTTTTTGTCAGGAAAAGAGCAAACAAGGTGTTAAGACGGCTAAAATGGATCACAGAACAAAACTGGTCACATTTCCTTTACTCAGTGCCACAAGATAGATAGAATATTTATATCACTAAAATTTCRACATTTAGACAAGTCAGGGAAGAAAGTGCTTGGTCTAGAGAGTGTGGCAACTTTTTCCTCGTGAGGGGGTAATTTTTGTTTTCTGAAGATCTAGTGAATGGTATTTTTGCTTTATAGCTTCTTTTACAGCTGCTGGTTATGCAGCTGACGTGACTGTCATTGATAGGAAGACATTGCACTGATTTTTATTAATAAGGGCAGCAAGCATCCAAAGGCTGACCCAAACAAAAATGACGTCATGGTTGCAAAGATTTGAATTTACATTTGAATTTAAATGCTTGCAAATACTCAACTGCATTTTTACTTTCTGGCTTCGGGGTCATGTAGGCACAATGTTAAAATAGATGCACTGGGGGGGAAGCAGACACCAAGCCCTCTAATGGTGGTCTCCAACTGAGAACTATTTGAACTGTTCCAGACATGTGCTCGTGGGAAAGGGAAACAAGCCTCTGAATTTAGACAACTGTTACTAAAGCTATAGTTTATCTAGCAGAGTTACTGCTTTAAAGACGAACATTTCCAATCCATGCAAGGAAACAGACACTGAAGTACCAGAAGGGGTAGCTCTCAATTCCTGTGAGCATAAACTAGTCCAGTTGAAAATTCTGCACAGGGAAAATTTTAGCTCATTGTGACTTACATGTTTCRTTGCTACAGCAAGTGACTGGCAGTGTGTTTATACCCTTTATAGAAATAATCAATATCCTGTGTGCCCATCGCAATATGCTGTTACCAGGTAAACCCATTTACTCTTCGTGGAAGTGGTAAAGGAAGGATAAGAATCACTGCACTCTCCAATAAATAAAAAAAAAAAAAAAAAAAAAAAGTATTGGAAAAGAATTGTACCACAGTTTCTCTCCATATTCACCTGACTACATAACGAAACAGAATTCATCAGACAATCTATAATGCCTGTGGGAAGCACAGGAAAAAAAAAAAAAAAAAAAAAAAAAAGCAGCTGCCAGCACCCACAGTTGTTAATGTCTTCCACTCAAGAATTATGAAGAGGAAAGTAATATAGACTGTAAATTGTGCAGACAGCCCAGGAAGCTCAGTTCAGTGGCACTCCACGTCACTTGTGTGGCCATGGTGTGACTTGTTAACAGTCTTTATGGGATTCTTGGGGAGGAGGGTCAGGATGAGGGGGACAACTTCTCCAGGCAGTTCACGGCCCAGAGGCACCYGGCAGCTTCTCGTTCCCCATATTACACAGATACTTTATAAACATGCCTACCTAATCATAAGGGTTTCTCTCATGGGTTGCCAAGTGTTTGTTAAAGGTTGGTCCTTGCTTAGAGAGCAAGAGTATAGAGAAGGCACCCATTCCATGGGGTTGCCACAGCACAGCCATAGATTCACTCACAYAGATGCTGAAGTAAAACAGTCAGGGTCGTGTACAGAAGATAAGGATCTCCAACCAGGAATCTCCAACAGACAAAAGCAAACGTGATCACTACAGAAATCTAAAGCAATCCAAGAGGTACCCTACAAGTGTCTCTACTTGCTAGCAGCAAAATCTCCATATGGCTGCATCTTTCTYTGGATTAATTCACCAGTTAGTTCAAATGGATCTCAACTTGACTTGTTCCTGCCCTGCAAAATTTTTCCCTGTACTGTTACCCTGCTAAAACAAGCAGTATCATGTTGCTCCACAATTTCAGAGGAGCAAAGTCCRTCCTAGGACAGGATCTTCAGGTTCAGAGTCGGCAGAAATGCAGACCGTCAAATTCTGCTGCAGCAGTGCTGTTCTGGGGTAGCGCCAGCCCTTGCCTTGGGAACTGATCCACAGCTGTACCTCAGCTCCGCTACAGAGGAAGCCCAAACCAAGGGATGAACGTGACACTTGCTGTTCAATCTCATACAGATTAAAGAAGCAGGTGAGTTCTATTGGGAGGGAACAAAACATTCTCGTACTACTACAGTTAGTAAAATGACAGCTTAGATTTCACATTAACAGCTATGGTCTGAAACATAAAACAAAGGATGTACAGTATCGCCCTCCATACTGCACATCCAGGAATTGTGAAGAGAAGGGAAAATCCAGTCTGCATTGCTGGGGAAAGTTATAAAAAATTCAGAAGTATTTAATAATTTACGCAGTCGGACCACTGACCTTAAAAGTTGTGTTAAAAAATTAAGAACCTCAAGGAAAAGTTATTCAAAAATACAGACTGTACTTAAAATAGATTATTAGTTCCCCAAAATTATTAAATATGGCTGAATTTAATAACAAATTACATATGAACACAATCACATGTATAAGTAAATGTGATCAGACCCGAGAACTTCAGAGCACAGATATGCAGCATCAGGCTGAGGCAGTGAGTGAGCGAGACACCCACAGAAAGGGCCTAGCTGAGGCACTAACAACTCTCATCTGTGCTCAGCTGCTGTCTGGCATAATACCGAGGACATTTGCAGCCTGGCAAAATATTTATTGTGAAACTCAGCTGAATTTAGATTTCATTATAAATGAAACAACAACCCCTTTCTCCATCATACCTCATGTATGAAAAATTATCTCTAAATGTCAGATTCTTCCCCTCCATCTTATTACTTCCAATCTATTCACCACACAGGCCAAAGTCAAACAGCACTTGAACAGTGATTTAAGAAACATGGGTATGATCTGAAACCTGGTATAAACAAGGATGTGTTTGTTAACTGCCACTAACATGGCATTCAGTGGAATACGTCTTAACATACTATCTGAACAAAATTCAAGACACAATTAAAAGTGAAAAAGATATTCTTCACATCTCATAAAAACTGTTATACAGATTTATTGGTACAGAATATCGGTATTTTGGTCGGTTGGCTTGTGAGTAATCCCTAGATATACACTCTGTAAAGCACTTTATGATTTGCTGTGAAGAAATAAGCTAACAAGCCCTTCACTTGAGAGGAGTACCTTTTTGGGTTTCAGTAAAAAAAAAAAAAAAAAAGAAAGCGGTGTTAACCTGCATGCATGAGAAGTGCATCTTTGATTGTCAAGTGCTGAAATATCTTGCTCAATTTGCCTTGACTCAGGAAGTGCTCTCTGATCTCAAAATTGTTGATGCTAAAAAAAGAGCATTGTCTTAAAAGAGCAAAGCAGACAGTAGTATAAAAATAATGAGCTGGGAAGACTCTTAAGCCTTTTACATAATAGAACCTCTCACTACACTGAGGAAGATTCCCTCAAGGCCCAGTGTAGCTCTTTATTTTTATTTTGGCTTAAACAGGCAAACACCATAGCATCAATTAAAGAGGCCACTTATTTACTAAGCATTCAAGGTCTACAGAAGTTAAGAGGATTAATTGTCTTCATGCATATAAAATTTAAACACAAGAGATTAAAGACAAACCAACCTGGTCACACACAACTAACTTCAATTAACCTATCTGCACTCCCTAAGCATTTTTGTTAATAAGCACAGACCACCGGTCCCAATTCAGATCCTGATCCTGCAACACATTTTCTCCATGTGAACTGTGAGAGAGGGAGCACTGTCAGAACAGACCTTCAGAAGGAAAAAAAAAAATACAACTTTTGGAATAACCTGTAAAGCAGCAGCTGCAATAGTTTGCCAGCTGAACCACAGTGAAAAACATATGTGGAGACATCCATAGCCACCTTCAGAAACTACTAGCGTCTGAGCATCCAAACACTGGAAGCAACTTTACTGTAATCTGAAATTCGAAAACAACTCTGACTGCTAATGATAGGACAGGAAGCCATCCAATGTTACAAGCTATGGCTGCTCCATTCATTTCAATGGAGTTACTGTGCTGAGGCGATTTACATCTATCACATTAAACATCCCAAAACGGGGACTAGACCTACTTTATCCTTAAGTAATTAAATTAATGCCAGTCTCGAGCTTCAGCTCTGCGTGGTTAGGAACCTGTGTTCTTTCTGACCTTCACTGCACAGGAGACTGCCAGCAAAGAGCTGCAGCAGTAGTCAGGCTTGAATAGTACACACTTGTCAATATTGGTTTTCAGTATTAAAATCAAGTCCAGTTCTTCTTAGTGAGGCCTTTTTCACAACAAAATACTATCTTCAAATCTTCCTGTGCTGTACTACCTGCAATCATTGCTGTGGCCRAGTGCTGGGAGAGTGAGGGAGGGAGGAAAAGTTGTTAAAGGCTGTCAGTGTTGTAACTGTGGGGTTTATTTACCCAGACTGTACAGGATTTCACCATAACAAATACAAGARATTTCATTTAAGCATAAGAATAACCCTTTTTTCCTGTAAGGGCAACTGAACGCTGGAAGACATTGCCCAGAAAGACTGCAGTGCCTCCATCCTTGGAGATGTTCAAAATCCAGCTGGACACAGCTCCGAACAACCTGCTCTGAGCAGGAGGGTTGCACTAGGTGGTCTCCAGAGGTCCCTGCCTACCCCAACTTCTCTGTGAGTCTGCAACAACAGTTAAAATAGTGGCACCCACTGCTTCTGGTCTCTGTGAACGTGCCTCTGTCACCAAGCAGAACAACAGTAACGTAAAACCCCCTCTCCACAAAGCCAGAAACCTCTGTAACTCATCCGCGGTATGGAAGTTCCCGTACTACTCAGCTTCTGATACTTCTGATCCCTTCTGATTTCAAGCCACAACACATCTTCAAACATCCCCCCCAAAGTATCATAATGCAAGTCCTACATTCAACACAAGATGACATGGGTTTTTTAATTTATTTTTTTTAAAAAACAAAAGTAGATACCACTGACAGCTGTCACGCTGTGTGCCTTGCCAGTGAACAGCAGGATAATTACATGACAATTAGGTAACAAAGAAGAGTCACATAGCAAAACTAAACCTAGCATCTCTAGTTTTCCTGATTAATAGTTCAGTAGAAGTGGTCTTGAGATAATACTAGTTCTAACCAATAGCCTCATTTGCAAAAGTGCCTATTCAGACAGATATTTTTCCTACTCTTACTCCTGCTAGCCCTGTGCAGGTAATCACCCTGGTCAACTGCACAGGATTTTGAATTTTACTCCTCCTTCTGAACTGCCAGTGGAATTATTGCCTAATTTCACTAATTTCCAACCCATTACACCTTGCAAGCCCATGGGCTCTTCACAGATAGAAGCAATATCAGAATTTGACCTGATGAATCTTTACTGCTGGTGACAGCACACAAAGAACATCCCACAGAAATCGTGAAGAATTGCCAGTTCAGAAGGGTATGCCTGGCTGTCGCACCTCCTCTCCCCTGGAGCCAGGCTTTTCCTGCTGCACACCCTTCCCACCAACAGGCCACCTAATTCCAGGTACCTGGAGGAATCCACAGCTCTAGATTAGGAACACTATTTTTTATTTTTTTTTTTTTAAATCAAGTTAGATTAAAAGATGTCTTGTAAATAACTATTTATTAGAGCAGGACCATATCTCTTTTCTAGACAGCTGCTCCAATGTCTGGTCTCAAGTGTCCCTTTTTGGCCGTAGGAACAGTTAGTTCATTTGTAAAAAAACAAAGAGTTTCAATGTAAGAAATTGTATGTATGCTCTCCCACAACATTTTATAGCCAGCCAGCTGACTGCATGATTTCCAGGCATCTAAATTTTGGATGTAGAAAGATAACAGTGAATCTAATTGGGGACAGATGGGCCACRGCACATTTCAACAGTTTCTCAGTGATTGTAACCTTTCTGCTAATAAATAAATGCAGTAAACCTGTGAAGGTTCTTTACAATAAATGTGGTTATATATCCAGTGTAATATAGACTTAAGGCAGAGGACCAGCTTGTGTACCTCTTGCCTGTGATTTCCCTACATGTTCAGGTAGGAACAGTGTGTTTCTTGCCCCATTTTCAAGGGAACAGGATGATACATCGTCTGAAGGCACTGCCTGCACGTCCTCATGTCCTTCAGCTTTTATCTATTCTAGAATCTTTGGTTTATGTTTCCTTCTTAAAGGCCCCTTCAGTATCCAAAGCAATGAAACACAAGGCTYAGCTTTGTTGTAAAATATTGCATGTGGTAACATCTGGAAGTGCTGTAACAGGATTCTAGAATCAGAGAACTGGTTTATTGTTTGGGKTTTTTTTAATTGTAGAGCTTCAACAATGTAGCAAATGGTTCACAAAAAAAATATAAACAGTACTCAATTACAATAACTCTCTTTTTCCTATTTGCAAGCTGAATACATTTGATGTAAATATTACYAGCAGAGTGAAAAAATCAGGACCCAGGACCTAAAAAAAAAAAACCAACTACATCAAAGTTAAGAGAGGAATATAAGAAATTCTTGTACGATAACTACACAGGCAAAAATACAATTATTCATTTAATAACATCTTTCCCAAGCAACTATGTATTTAGACAGAAACAATCTGACAGTAGATGTTGAACAGTGAAGGTCTTTCACAGTCATGTTTCGTGAAATGCAGGCCAGTTGCGAAAGCTGGGCATTCATCAAGCAAAACCAGCTAGTTGTGAATAAAGATCCACGTAGAAACAGTTGATTAAACCAAAATAAGTTATGTGGAAATTTGCCAGTTTAGTGCACCTCTGCAGCTGACTTAGCGAAGCCATTTCACACTTGGCTGAAACGCCTGCATGCTCCCTACCAGCACAGTGCAGTAGCTGAACACCTTCTGATCGTCACCCTGCAACGCTGACGTGGCGAAGGCTGTTGATACTCTGTTTTGCAAGTGGAGAGGAGAGGTGCAGAGAAATGGAGGGCTCGATCCACAAGAGCAGCTTGCACAGCTAATGCTGGGCTGGGCAGCTCCCACCTACCAGGCACTGGGCGCTCAGTGCAACACCAGCACCGGTGGGAAGCTCCCAGCAGCTAGAGGTGAGACACAGGGGAAAGAGGCCAGGCCGGGGTGCCCAAGTGACTGATCCACTCCACGGACAGTTACCTGTTAACCACCTGCTAAAAATATAGAGCTAAGCACCATTTCTCCACCTGCAAAAGCTCACCACTACTTTATATAAAAAAAAAATCTGCTCCTAAAACAAACAAACAAACAAAATCTAAATACCTCACAACCTTGAATGAGCATTCAAACCATCAAGAWGAGGCACGAATCAAAACCCCACTCTACCAAAATATTGGTAAGTATGAAGTGTTTCTTTCCTGTTGAAACTCCTCTGCTTGATATAAGTAATATTCGTAATGAGAAAAGACACTTTATCTACAAGTCGGTATCTAGGATATTATCCTAAGACAATAGAGACCCAAATGTAAATTCGTACTCCAAAGTAAAAAAACAAAACCAGAATTTCTCTCACTCTGGGCAAGTGTTCTGATCAGAACATCTCAGCACACCATAACTTCTCTGCTCTTGGTTTCAGCTGCTGTGTGCATGAGCAGCGTTCAGCTGCTGTCAGCTCAGAAAGTGCCTCTGCAATTCAGCTTCACCGATCACCTTGCAGAGCTCTGGCTTCAAATGAAGGCTTCAAACAAATGGTTGGCTACAAGGTATTCATAACTGGTAGAGGCAGYAAGGGCTGGATGATTTAAAAAACATCATTGCCACTTTGCCAAAAGGCAAATCAAATGCCTAAGGGCTTACATGGTTGTTCAAGTACATTTGAGAATCTGAGCCCAAAGTTATCATCCAAAAGTCACAAAGGAAGTCTGAGCCTCCAGAAACCAAAGCACTTTAATTACAGCCTCTTCCTTTCCTTTAGCATATTGTACACCTGAGCAGAAGGTGTATCTGTAATTTTAGAAAGACAGCAGAATTGAGTAGACCCCTCACCTTGTTGYGTACTGCAGGGCTGAAGCCTACAGTGTTCACTTAACTGGTAGAGTGTTCCCAGCAATGGAAAAAGAAAAAGTATTAGRCTTGAGGGCACATCAGCTAAGTTAAACTGACCAAAATAGCTGCCGAAGAACATACAATAGAGGTTTTGTAACAGTCCTCCATGCAGGCACTCTACTCCCCAGTAACAGCTATTTTGTTTCAGAGGGATTAGGACAGTAGCAAAAGCACAGGCATACAAAATAAACCACTAATTCTGGAATGAAATGGTTCCATGAAAAGATAAACCCTTGCTTCTGAAAACCCTTATTATTCAACAGACAGTAAAATTAACATCAAACCAACCAACAGAGGTTTCCCTTGCTTCAGCCAGCCTGAAAGGAAGAGAACAACTTCTTCTTCCACATTCTCCCTTCTGTTATAGCCCTGAACAGTTACATCAAGCAAGGTGCTCTCAGATTTGCCTGGACTGCAACATTTACACCGTATCACTGATTTCCATTCCCAAATGGTGTCTGTGAATGTTGGGACAAGGGTCTGAAAGGGTCTSAAATCCGCTATCCAATCTCATCAGTATAGGAGGAATACGGATGCTATAGGATACTGTAGCATTAAGCCCAAATGTTAGAATGTTAATCTGAGGCATCGAGCTGTCCTCAATATACACACAGTAATAAAAAAAAAATTAAAAAAAATAGACAGGTGGTAATTTGAAAATCATCAGTTCTCCACAAGAAAAACAGAGGAAGTACGGAGGAAGCCTGAGCCCATAAGAAAGGATGTACAATGAATGGAGGCCATCCTTAGACAGCACTGTAATCTACACGAAGAAAAGCTCGTGTCCATAACGCAACATGCGCCACTTAAATAACAAAGACCTTTTTTTTTTAACCTTGTATTGCACATTTGCTAGACTGACAGAACCACTTTAACCTAGAAGCCTTTGYATATAATCTTCATTTCTTGTCTGTCCTCTTCTGTTTTTATCTTACATTTTATGTGTATACAGCTGGTATATAAAGAACCTTAGCCTGAACAGAACTAAAAATCACTGAAAAATCCTCACTGAAAAAGAAATCACTGCATTATAGGATTAGTCTGTTGAAAAATGCTTCTTTTAAAAGCTGCAAAAAAATGTAGAAACTGGCCATGTGTAAAGTCAAGGTTAGCTGCTGCATTCATGAAAAAGACAGACCGGTTTGTGTCATCAAAGAAGAGATGTTTAGTTTCTCAGTACCAGAGTGTCAATTCTTTGATAACCTCATCAGGTGAGATACCTCAAGTCAGTTCACATTTCAAAGAAAAAGCCCTAAATAATTGCCTTACTAAAAGTAATGAGGATTATAAAAACTGGAAAGCTATGATTTTATCAAAACAAACATTAACAATATTTTTAAAAGAAATTCTAGGTGTTCTTAAGTATTTTAAAGCACAGTTTTTCATCTACACTTTTAACACCACATTGCACTTTTGCAAATGTCAAAAATCCCAAACAAGTCAGCTTTTCTTTCTAAACCTTTGCTTCCTTTAAGTTTGGATACAAGTTCAGATCCAACTCCCACATAACAGTACATGATATGATTTTTTTAAATTATGTAGAACACAAATTTATGGCAAATGACACAGTAGTCACATGTATTGCGATGTTGATTACCCAAACCTCAGTTATCCAAAATTCCTGCTAGCTGAAATAAGGTTGCATGCTGCTGTATCTAACTATCAGGGGAACTTATTTAACATGATTAACTGAAACCCTGATCCTCTGAATTCATGTTCCCTCTGACATTTGGATTATTAAAGCTATAACTGCTCTGAAAAAGAAAAGGCTAAAATGAGCTAAGAGGCAAAGACTATTCTAATGACTTTGTTATTTTAAAAAGAACACCAGGTGCTTACCCAGGGCAAGTAGAAGACAGAGTCCCCCACTTTAAATGGCCTACAGTCTACTCAGATATGATGCTCAAAGGCATAGAAAGGCCCGAGACGAAAGAGTACAAGAGTTACAGTAATATGATTACACGGTTGCATAGTTAAGGAATGTGAAAATCTTGATGGTTCAGTTGCAAGTCTGCTGGTCATTTTGTGTGTGTAATTATTATTGATTTACTTCTTGATAGAATCTCAGAGAAAGCATGGAAAAAATATTTCAATGAGAAGATCCAGATGTAAATGCAGATTTTAAATGGTGTCTTCACTTGGCATTAATTATTTTAATAGTATTTTTAATTCTGTTTTCTAAGATATAATTTTTTTTTCTCTTGACTTCAAGTTATCACGTACTCTGTTTTAGCAAAGTAAAGCGATCGAGCGTGGAATGGGCACTGAAGGCAAAGACTCAATAAAAGAGCAGCTTGCTTTTCAATCTGGCCTTTTAAAACATCCACTATCAGAGGGCTTTGGAGGTTTAAGGGATTAGATACCATGACACATCTGTCAGATTATTATGTAAGAAAACTCTCCTGCTGTTTTCTGTGGGTAGAATATCTGCTGTGGAATATTTAAAAATAGTTTTAAAAACAAACACACACAAAACAGGCAATATTTCAGTTGCTTCAAAGTATGTTTTCATGGGAAAAAAATGATAACTTATTTTTCCTGGCRTAAAAACAAGTTATATTTAGTGCTCCGACTGCAGTCTTGTATCTGAATACGGATTAGCAGAATACACATGCTTTTACTGTTCACACAGAGATTATGCAAAAATATCAGGATTTGTAGGTTGGCCTAACTTAGCTATAATTCACAGAGCCAGGAACCACCAACAGCAGGCAAAGAATAGCAATGAAATATGAAATTATAATTCATGTTACATTTCAGTTCTATGCTTAAAAGCATTTTAAATGACTGCTGATCTTAGGAAGCTTTTCTGTATAAAACAAAAGCCAAAATAATTTCATTAAACATACCCAATATCATCCTACATCTTGTCAGTGGTGCGGCAGCAGTGTCCACATCCTGCTGCTGAGGGCACTGCAGAGCAACAACCAATCTCCAAATTCACATCATACATGGCTGGAAAGCTGCAGCTTCATTAAAATTATTATGAGAAGCAGAAGTCTGAAGCCATCATCCACCACCAGTTGGGTACTACAGATTTAAACAATTATTGTAAGTTCTGTATTGGTCAATTCTGATCTCTAGGTTCTGCAATTCTCATGCCCCTGCTGTGCTCTTTCAGACATCTCACCCTTACAGCAGGGGACCAGATGATGCAGGGCTGTTTAGGTGGTAAGAGCTACAGTACTGTGTTRCACAAACAAATCGCAGAAGCAAACACAGCAAGAGTTGAATTGGAACTTTCTTCTATTCCAATAATTTCTCTCTCTTAGCAGCTAAAATCTACCTTGGCCAGAAATTCCATTACCAACTGCATAAAGCATTTTAGGCTCTGCTTTGCATAGACAGATGAGCAGAAAATAGTTGTCAATAGATGGAAACTAGAAAGAGGCAGACTAAAAATCAGCAAAGATCTGGAACACCAGTATAATTTTGGATCGCTAATAAATATGGCCAAAATACGGGGAAACAGATGGCAGATTTTTTTTAAATAAATTTGTGTGTGTGTGTRTATAAAAAAAATTCTCCCAAACCTGACCTTCACAGGAGCACAGTATGACGATGAAAAGTATTCCCTGCTCAGGGATCAACCCTAACTGTTTTTCTATGCTGACATTRTCACAACCTGAAGCAACAGGGCTCCGGTCCCCAGCACTAGCCCCGTACTCTCAAAGGGTGCAGGCTAAAGCAAGAAACTTCTGTGCAGCTGCAGTGTATATTAGGGCACTTCCTGAGCACATGAAGCTCTCAGAGTAGACACATTTGCTTACCACGTCAGAAACATCATCCCACCTACACAGTAGCCATCATTTTTTAAAGTTTTCCCTACTTTCAGTGAGTGGGAATCTAAAGGCAGCTTGTTCTCAGCCACACAAACTCATTTCATCAAAAATTCCCAGAACTTTTGGTCTAGGACTGGTAGTTTCACTAGTTTTTGCATTCTTGCAAACCAGAGCATCAGGAGGAGGTTTCTACTGATAAAAGAACAGAGCAACAGTCATGAAAACTACAGATCTTGCTTTAAATAAGAATGGTTCAGTAACAACATTGCAGATTATATAGACCAATACATAACTTGTTAGTAAAGGATAAGCACCTTTTGTTCACAGGAATTGTACAAGCTTTGTCTGGAAGCCTTGAGTCATATTTTGTCTCTCTGTGTACCACTGGCATTCACACTGAAGTCAGTTTAATTCACGTTGATAAGTTTACACAATTTGATAGTTAAAACACCATTCCTGATTGACTGTGTACATACACAGACAACTAATACAGTGAGTCAAAAGAACCGTCAGTTCAACAATTCAACATTTTTCACAAAAAATAATTTCTAGGAACTACCCTTTTTTTTTTCCTAGAATTATGTACAAAAATGTAAATTCAGAAATCCATGAGGGTCTCTCGTTTAGATGCCTCTTGTGCAAATGCTCCTTCCTCAGCTGSGTTCCCTAGCCTGGCTGTATAACCCATGATGAATCTGATATTAATTCAGAAAGAGGGAATACTTTTGTCGCATATTGGGAGTCAGCATTAGGAAAGTGAGTTCAGTCTATAAAACCAAGTGATCCATAAGGTCCTCCGGCAGCCTTTCTGAATTCAGCTTTTTAAACGATGCTAAACACCTCTCATTTGGACAGAATGAGTGTACCCCCACTCTGCCTAATACTAGCCAAGATTATTTTGCAAGAGCCCATACTTTTGAAACAGGAGTTTCAGAAATGCTCTATTTCAATCTCAGATGTGAAGCATCTAAGTCTTGAATGCTTCGGCAGCCTCAGAATTATTAGTCTATGCTTCTTTCAAATGCTTATTTAGTCTGAAAATATTTGGAAAAAGGATGATGTCTTGGCTAGTAGTCAGAAAAACATATTTTTATTGAACAATCTATTCTTCCAGAATTCTGGATTTAAATATTTTGAGCATAATTCATGTGTGTACATGCATGTAGATCTGTAAATATATACACGTTTTGTCTTTCTTACATGCAGTCCCTACATTTAGACTTTGGGCAGCTTATGCAGACATCTCTTCTAGTAGGAGTGAAAAACAGGTTCAATCCAATGCTTATGCGCAGCTCGCAAAGAGATGTGAGAGTGGCTCCCCAGGGGCAGAGTCTGCCTGGCACACAGGGTCCCTCTGTGCACGGTGGTCTCAGATGAAGAGCTCCTTATTGCAACAGACACACCACAACAAACACAGGCTCAAAGCCTCAGGCACAGCCAAATCTGGCCATACCTTTGCTTAGCTCTCCAGAGCCCAACGTACTCTCACTCCCACACCGAGCATCTATCGGAGCTACCCTTTTGTTCTTTGCAGGGAACTTTCACAGAATACTGAACTCTGAAATTAACTGATTTTTATTTTTAAATAGAAGTAAATAGGGGCACATACATTCAACAATCCAGGCTATGGAACATAATTTTCTYTCCAGTGACCCACACACCTAGCGCTTCCTGGCTCCAGCAAGCCTTTCATGTGAGGGTTGTGACCATTAAAAAACATACTATCATTTGCGTTGCCTCTGGCCACATTTAGATTCAAACTCACTCCTATTTTACATACATTTCATGTTTAATTTCTGCTACTATGCATCATCCACATTCCTAATAAACATGATGGGATGCTGGTTTTGCTACAGCAATTCTTCAGCATCTCCGTTTTTCTTGTTTTCCTGCTCTCTGACCCCCTCCATCCTTCCACGGGCCTGAAGATGTCGTTCAGCTGACATTTTGTTGGACCCCTTAAGCGAATCCTAGTAAAGCCCATTTGAACTAGAGGATCTTTTCAAGAGTCTTTGCAGAGTTCGGGACTCGCCTGAGGGCATCCGTGCTGTTGAGCCGTGCGCGGCCACTGGCACAAGCTGCGCATGGGATCTCCGGCACCACCACCACCCCGGGCCCCAGTTCACAGTATGTCCTCCCAAACACAGGTCTGCTGTGTGCAGTCAGTGTTACTGGACTGAGCAAATGTCTATTATTGGGGCACTGGAAACAACTGGAAAGTTTATAGCACTTAGTTTCTACTGGCTGAGCAGAAAAATAGCTGCAACAAACTTGGATCTGTTTTATTTCAACCCCCGGACTACACAGGAAATAAAAAAAGGAGAAAGGAGTCAAACCGTTCGTTCTCTGCTGCATACAAGAGGGAGGAGAAAACTGCCCTTTTCAGGCTGGCACGGGACAGACGTTGTTGCTCATCTTCTCCTTCCCCTGGCCTGCTGCAGTAAGAGCTACCCTTGGTTCAGCCTATGTAGATCCTGGGACAGGATCTAGCACTGCTCTAAATGAGGTCACAAGACCATGCCCCCRGTACGCTTAGGCCAGCTAAGGACCACAAGGTATAGTAATAAAGAGACAATGTAAACAACCAACTCCTTAATGACCAATCCCAAATCCCAGTTACGAGAAATGAGACAGGTAGGTTTTGGACGCTGCAGATAAGTACTTGTGGTCTGAAAACAACCTTGTGCATTACAAATCCCTTGTTCTTTTATTTTGAGGATCGCTTATATCAAGTTTTCTTTAAAAAAATTTACAGTTACTAACTTAAGATGGACACAGTATTTTAGGAAAGAGACTGCAAGGAACTTCCACATGCTTACCTAAATAAGTATCTTTATATATCTGAGTGCATTTATTAGCTTTGGGGCTAAAAGGATTATTCAGCAGAATGAAACTGCATGTAAAATTAAAGTCTCTACACACTTAGGATGGTGACAATCATTAATACTAAAAAAATGCACATTCCTAGGCTTACAAGATTTTTTTCAAGTCAATCAAAAATATAGCTGATATCATGCCAAAGCATTTAAGAAAACTAAAAATGTTAAGTAATTTTTAATGACTTTAGCCAAAGAAAATTCATGAATGCAAAGTCTGCTGTTGAAAAAAGTTTCTAACAGGAAAAAAAGCAGCAATGTTTCAGCAAAAGTATAAACATGTATCTTAAATGCAATCATAATGAATGAGGAAACATATTGTACATAAATATCTGAAAGACAAAAATATGATCCATAAAACATACATCATCAATAGCCATAAACCTAACTAATAATTGCACCACATCCATCACATTCAGAGGCAGGTAAAATATAGACTCTAAAACAGAGGACAATATGTTCCTCCTTACAATGTAAAATGGCCACTTGCCTGAAGCACGTAGTGTGCCTATGTTGCTCTCTTTTGGTGAATGTGCAGTACTGACACAAATTTCTCTGCACAAGAATTCCAGCCCTTAAAAAATATTTATTCAACTCTAATTCCAAAACTGATCTTACAAATAACCCTTAGGTTCTGATTTTTAATACTTTTAAAAAGCTGATTATTTTTTCATCGTTATTTCAGCTAAGAAATGGCTAATGATGCAAAAAGTTAGCTGCTTTTGTCCTAGCTCCTTCATTAGGCTTAAGTCTTATATGCTACAGGCTACTTTACCAAAGTGATCAATATCATATCTACATGCACAAAAATATTAATCAAAAATATGTATGTTGAAAYGGAAGAATAATTTTGGAAAAAAGATGATGATAAGTTGTTTAGGTTCTTTCATATGGCAATGGCAGCTGTACTTTACTCTTGAGGTTAAGGCAGGAACAGCAAAGACCAGCAAACAGTAAAGCACTCACTGAAAATTTCAGTGTAAATACAGTTATTTAGGCATAGTGGCAAAATAAACAGGATATGACAATTAAAACAAACTGATCCATTCCCTTCATGCTCGTTGAGAGAACCCCATCACTGTCCATACAGAAGAGACCTAGCACRGCATCCTAACACAGCCCTCCCGCTTTGTATACTCTCCTGAATCTCGCCCTCAGTGGGCCTTCCCACCCTCACAAACCACCCGGCTGAAATTCTTCCTTACCTGACACCTTCTCACCAGTGATATCTCTGGATCCTTGTTTTCCTCAGCTGTTGTCCTATTTTGTCTCCTCTGTGTAAGACTGTTTGCATGTACATCTGTTGTGCTATAAAAATGTTTAATAATAATCCTTGTCCTTTCCACCTGGGCTGCACAGGACTGCAGTAATAATGTTTATAACCAATTCCATGTGGTAGTTATACAGGGCCAAGTAACCTTCAGGCTATTTCTCATTCAGGGCAAATAATCTAAATTAAAGAGATTAATCCTTAGGGTACACATGGGCTTACAAGTACTAAAGGAGGGCAAATACTTTTTCTCCATTTATTTTTGTGAATAAGTCTAATCAACAAAGAACAATCTTCTTAAAATAAGCACCTAAAATAAAGCATTCAAACCTACATGTGTAAAAATAGATGAGAATTATTCCTTATTAACATAGGAGCACACTTGCAGTTCTCTTGGATTTCAGTGGCGCAAAATGAAGTGCTTAACACCTTTAAATCCTTTCTCTTTTACTGAGATGTATTAATATGTCTTTGGCATAATTTTAGCCACCACAGCTTGAAAGCTTTGTCCTTCTTTTTCTGTGAACAACAAATAAAGAAAAACATAGATTTTGCATAATCACACAAAAAAGTAGCTACTGAAAAACTTATTGATATTTAGAAAAATACCATCTTTTACTATCTTTCAAAAAGCTGTTTATTCTGCATGATCCAGAGGTACCCACCTAATCTCCAAATCATTGGAAATCACACCAGGAGATGAGAAAGTTAAATCAGACAAGAGTTTCTGAGCATCTTTGAAACTTCCTTAAAAATCTGTGAGGGAAATTGTGTAGCTAAATTCCGCGTCCGTACACAGAACAGAGTAATAGCAGGAGAATTGTTGTGACCACACCATTTGACTTATATTCCCACTACAGCTGCTGCCCCAGGAGTAACTAGAAGATATTATACTTAATGCAGCTATCCTGATGAGTGAAATTTTAAACTAATTATTACATATAAATAGTGAAGAGAGATTAATGGAGCCATATTTCAGTCAAACAATTCTGCCAAAGTCATGAATGGTGAAAACAAACTGCRTAATTCATGAACAGCACAACACCTCTGGAGCAGAATTTTAGCTGTTTTAACTAACTGCACTATGTGTATCTTAGCAACATACAACAAAATCAAAATGATAGGGTATTTCGGGGAAAGCATATCAGAGAAGCTGCAATAACGGAAACTGCTTGATATCAAGAGCACTACAATGAAAATCTGATGATATGAAAAACTGAGGTTATAACATTATAGAAGACAAAAGATGATCACTAGTGACACAGAGAAAGAGAAATTATCACAGTGCAAAGAATTTTAAAATAAGATCTAACTATTGCTTATTTAAGGTATTACCTGCATTAAATAAAAACAACAAAATCAATTACTGATAATTCAAGTTTGAATCAGATATCAAAGAAGCACATCTAACACAAAATTTAAAACTGGCCCCAAATCAACAGATGTGAAGGGTTATGGGAGGACCCTGAGAAACGGTCTGCTGCAGCTCTTCTCGGCCCCCTCCTCCTGCGAGCGGTTTCAGAACTCTGTCCACAAGGATGCAGCTGTAGGACCACAACTTGGATAGCAAAACGTACCGAGGAAACATTCGGGTCAACCCTAGTATCAGAGTGTTACTACTTCAGAGTTCCTCAGGGCAAAAACCAAGGAGGAGATACACAGGCTCAGTGCAAGGATGAACCTTGTGGATCCCAGCTGAAGGGTTTGGTATCTACACTCACTGCTCATACGCTTTCACTGGGTACTCTTGCAATTTGCTATACAGCCATAATTCTTTGCTCCTCACTTGAATACTGCCTGCCAGCACCTCGATGGAGGTTGTGCAATCACTTTGAGTCAGGCAGGAGACAGTGCTGCTTTAGAGGAAAAGTATATGAATTTCCGCAAACTAATTGCAGAACAAACATTTTTAGCTTTCTGCTACCCTCAGATGCAGACTTGTCACTTGTGAGATCAACTACAACACAAGCAAAGACATTTTAAAACTGCACTGAAATGTGTAAGAGCTCAATCTTTCAAACACTTGACACAAGTTTAGGTCTAATGCTTGCTAACATGGGAAGAGTCACAGTGACATCTACACATCCCGCCCCGAGTTTGGAAAATGACGTGTTCCACGGAATACCACCCACTGCTGCATCTCTCTGGAAACCAGCCCTGACAAACTGCAAGGCAATTTTCAATTTTCTCCTCAACACTATTAATTGTCTCTTGATCCCCCGGAAGGACCACCCTGTACGGCTCAGCATCCCACCCCTCGTCCCTTTCTGCCACCCTGCAAGCAGCTCTAGAGAGCGGGAGAGAAGCTGTCGCAGCCTGGAGACCGAGGGGAAGGGAAAATTAAGGCTCCGTTCCCTCCTTCAGGTTGGGGCTCTCTGCAGCTGGCAGGATGCAGCCTGTTACATCCATGACCCCTCACAGTTCAGACCGGTTAATACGCTGTTGCTGATCGGAACTACACCTTAACTGAAACAATTTCAGTTACAGTTCAGCCCCAACGCGAACAGAAGGCAGAAATTTGCTGGTTACAGGCCCTCGACACAGCTGATAGATCTGAGAGCAACTTTCTACCACTGAGGTTTTGTTAAGGGTCACACAGATTATTTAGCTTTTTAATTTACAGTTTACAGAATAAATGCAAGGTTAAATACCAAATCCCGATAACCCATAGTAAGTGGGGAAAAAATATCCTGAAACACCGAGCTTTAAAAATTCAATTAAAAATATAAATAAATAAATAGCCAATCACTGTTTTTGTAATTATTCTAGCTTTGATCTTTAAAATCTGCAAGTTGACTTATATCCTATTGCTATGGAAATCAAATCATTTCTACAGTTGATAAACACTCAAGTTTACTAGTTAATTAAATCCTTTTTGGATTTTTTTTTCCTCTTTCAATTTTAACAGAGAAAAAGTTTAAGCTTTTAATAGCAAAATGGAGCAGCATTATATAATTCTTTTACTTGATGTTCTTAATTGCAATTACTGGTTTAAACTAGAGAACTCCTTTGGGGGGAGCTTGAGAAGAGTTTGGGGTTTTCTTCCTTAACTAGAGCAGTAATTAGAAAATACTTTTCTATACCTCTTTTTCTTCTTCCAAAAAACTGCCAGTTTCCCATATCGCTAAGATTACATGAATTAAGTTTGCAAGTTAATCCCAAAATTATCTATGACATACTTAGTTCATACAAGTTACACGTTAGTGACATTTCGGACTCCTGGGCAACACTAATATTTTATGTTGCATTATAAAAAGATACTAAAAATGTAATTGTCATGTGATTACCACACAACTCAAAATATGTAGGAAGAGCAAACTGCTTTTAAAAATGAATAAACTTAAGGATGCCACCTTTGATTTGTATTTTTGTACKTGACAATTATAGGCTTGATCCTGGAAGTATTTTTTACTAAGTGCCACTCACTGTGCTTCAAAAAGAAGCCTTCATATTAGCAACTAATCAGCCTGRGAAATATTACAACCCAGTGGAGCCTGACTGAACTCAATTCAAAGCATACGGTTTTCCAGAAACCATCATGACAGATTTCCTTGCAACCTGCCAGCCTAATACCGATAGCTTAAGCCCGGTCACTCCTGCTGCCCAAGCCCACCTCCTCAGCAGCTCGGCTGCCCCAGCTCTCAGGCCCCCCGGAGCCCCCGGGAAGGGCGAGCRGGGCAGCTGCCCGGCAGGGTTGGGTTTGCCTTTGGTTACCTACGAGGGCAGAGACACCGACCCTGAAGGGCTTGCTGCATGCCTAGTGGTCTCGCAGTTSCTGTAGGTGAATGCTTCTCAAACTACTGTCTGACAATATCTGATTGCACAAATGCTGCTGGCCCTTATATTCCACCTGCTAAAATAACATAAGATTTAAAAAAAAAAAAAATAGATACTTACTTGATATTAATTTGTAGAAAACTACTGTTATCTTAAGAATTGTTCCTCAGTTAAGTAGGGGTAGGGTCATTTGCACCATTTGGTTGAAAAGAAAGCGTGTCCACAGGAATTAAGTCTTCCAGAAGAAATTTTTCCCCGTAAGCAATAAATACCAGTACAAAAAGGCTGGGGTAATTATTTCTAGACTGCTCTCTCACTTGACCTTGGCAACAAGAAAAAGTTAAGTCAGGAAAAATCTCCCTCCCTTCCCCAGTGATTTTGCAGAAAACAGTAATGATAATAACAATAGTTCAGAAAAATCATCATCAGTAGTGCTGAAGTAATTTCTTTATTGCCATGGCACCACAAAACCTTAGTCCTTTGCGCTGAAGGGCTTGAGGTTGGAAATGGGTTATTTCGCTGGTGTTTTGAACAAGCGTATCCTGCAGGCTGAGATAGCTCTCCCTTCTCAGAAGGGAGAATTACTTTTTATAAGCTTGCCCATGCAGACTTACAGAACCAAAATACAAACGAAGCCCAGCATCAGAGGGATGGGAGGAAGGGGACTTCCTGCCGATGACAAACTCTTCCTGACGCAGGCCCAGCTATCAGCGTCTTTGCCACTGGAAACGCTGGCCACCGCGTGCGGTGTAACTGGTGACATTACCAACATCGGTGTAACTGGCGACATTACCGACATCGGTGTAACTGGCGACATTACCGACACCTGCCGAGGGCCGGAGGCGAGGCCCAACGCTGCGTAAGCAGTACGACAGCGCGCAATCTGCAGTACATCGGCGCTTTGTCGTACGGCTCAGTTGCTTTCAGACTCCCACATACAGTTCCCAGAACTGGAAATAATCTCAACACTCAGTAGTCTAAGACCAACACAACCAACCTGTGAAACCACTTCTCCCCACAGAATAGCAAAACTTGGTATTAAATTTTATAGGGTACRGACACAAGAAGGGAGCATTGCTAGACTCCAATTACTACACTATGTGGAAGAGTGATGGTTCACCAGTAGATGTACAATGGAAGCAAAGTTGCTTCTGAAAGATACAATGTTTTCTTTAAAAAGAGTAAAGCACAACTGCACAACACAGTAAAGTACAACTTATTGTTGATTAAATAATTACAGTACTATAAGTGCTATACTTCCTGCTGAGACTCTGCAAGCAATACAATTGTCCTCCTAGAATTGTAGAACAGGTTATATGGCAGCCAACTAAAACAAAAGCATATACCAATTTTATTTACTTGATTTGACTGTAATAGCCAGTAAAGCTATCCCCACCATGTTGTTGCAGTCTGTACAGGAGAAAAAAATTACTATGAAATAGATCCCATCATTCCAAAAGCTCAGCTGAGAGCCAAGCTTCTTCCAAGCGTGGGTGTTTCTCAAGTAAGAGTAGCCATCCAATTACTTCAGCTTTCTAATCCTAAGTAGGTTTTCTATTATCACTAATAATACATGTATTTGTGTACTTGAAAGAAGATATATAATAGGCAGAGATGTTACAAAGTATATTAGTCGGATAGTGTTTGGGCTATTTTCTATAAAAATATTTGTATTCAAACACAGTTAAGAACGTATACTAGGATAGTTTGGGTCACGTTAGATGATCATTCATGTTGCTATTAAAGCTTTTTCCTCAAACCCAGATTTGTTAATATTTGGAAGTTATAAGACATACAATGCTTACTGTTTCCTCCACCTGAGCAGGCTAGAGGTGGGGGGAAGGAAGGGAAGAAAAAACTGCAAACTTTCACAGTTCAGAAAGAACGGTCTGCGTTAGCGGCACTTTCCTCTACCTCAGTGTACAGCCGCACTGCTCTGACAGCTCTAACGATGTGCGCAAGCAAGGTACCAGCAGCTTGTAAGCAGGTAAGTATAAAACTACTGCTCTGTACACTGCTTTTCCAAAAAATTCTCTTGCTACCCATGTTCCCATTATTCACCAGTTGTGACCAGTACTGTCATACTCCGTGGCACACCTGTGGAGCAAAGCAATTCGCTTCTCAGTATGTCAAAAAGCATGTCATGGCTGAAGGAAGTTAGGGAGCTGTCTCTGGTTCACATCCCCTGTTTCAAAACAAAACCAGAGGATGTGGTGACAGGAGAGAAACACATGCTCTGAAACCACTGCAGACAGAAATAAAGGTACGCACAAACCCTATGCTCGGCGTGCAACATAGTGAAGTTCAGTGCACCCTGAGTATAACCCAACCACACAGCTGTAGGCAATCATGCTGATTAATCTGGCAAATCATCCCACAAATTAAGTAAATTAACGATTGGAAAGATGCTGTCAAGCCCAGCTTACCAATGCTGGTAGAAATTATTTTAAGTGCCAGAGGAACTTATTTTTCACTATGCCAGTAAGCTTTCTCAATTGCTTCTGGTTGTATAATGCATTAAACACCAAAGCAACCAACAACGTGACTAAACTTAAACCGCCCTATAGCATATTTGTCTAGCACTATGTCATTTTGATGCAGCTACTTTATTCATTCTCTGAATCAAAATAAAAGAAATCAGATGGCTTGGATCCTACATGATTGTGAAAAAAAGCTCACTCCCATGAACAGCACAAACCCTGCACGGGGAGGGAAGAGGCTGTGTGCGCGATGACCTTACTCAGCAGAACGCCCGCAATCACCTAATAGGGCTGAACGGAAGAGTAGCTGGGCTGGGAGAAAGTCCAGCTCTTCCAAGCCTGACGTATCTCTGAGATTGCTGACTATTTATCCACATGGTCAGTTACTAAAAATATGTTTACACTGCACATTGCCCCCTAATTCACTAGGTACCAGAGAAAGCACAGATCTCTGCACAGGACAATTTACCCTACTTCTCATTAGCGATGCTTAGTTGTTTAACTAATTTACTGCCTTTGTAAGGGATATTGCATATCAGTTATTTTACTAAACAAAAACTTGTACTAATGAAACCTGCAATTGTATGTGGCACACAAATCTCTGGCAAAGCAAGCAATGTCAGAGCTGCAAGGAAGCGACTTCATCAAGAGCTGAGACCATTCGGCACTCAGCAGAGGTGCCTACGCGCCTGGACTGCTTGGGGCGCGGGTGCATGCTCCTGAAAACACATACTGAGTGCTCACCTCTCTCTACTCTTGTGCCAGATGCACCGTTGCTGAGTATTGCTGAGTCCACTTGTGTGTCACTCAGAGCTGTATTTCTCTTCACAAAGTAAATTAATCCCATCCCTCTYGTGCAATCACAACTAGACTGCTTCTGATACCGGAGTCAGATCAAGAAAACTGTGCACCACATAGAAGTTTGTAATACAGGTATTGCATAAGGGAAACAGTGGATTGTGGGGAAATGTGGCAGGAACAGCCAAGTGGGTATAATGCTATAGATGGTCAGAGACACTATGCCACTCAGTTAAAAATCATACATAGCATTAAATGAGAGAGTCTTCTGTTCTGCTGCAACAGAGCAAATCATTTCCACAAGAACAGGCACAAGCAAAACCTTTAACACAAAACCTACTCCAGGATAATGCACTCTCTCACCAGGTATCCTGACTTCTCATGGCCATTTTGGACTCTACTTCATGACTGCCACCCTCAGCCTTGAAAGCAAGTGAACTGCCTATGCTGCCGCAGCACGCTGCGTGACAACGCTCAGCAAAACTGCGTGACAGTAGCTGTGAGCAGTGGTTTGATCAGGGCACAGCAGGGAAGGCAGGTATGGGTCACTTCCCTCCGCTCTCCTGCCCTTCGTGATGCTGCTGATAACTCCTGACAGGGGCAGGCGCCGAGGGTGACCGACCGCTGTGCAGCCACCTGAGCCAGCATGGCTTACCGAGTAGATTCTGGGCATCCCCGTCAGCCACCATTTCAGCCGGGTACAGGCTCCGCTTGGCTTTGTGAGGCCAAGGCAGGCAGGCCTGTTCAGAGGGCACKTAGGGGCCACACACCGCGGTTTTTAACTGTATTATTTTAGAGTATGAGTAATATCATCTGTGGTGAAAGGGGGGCAGTTCTAAGTTCAGTATTAAGAGTTCTCCTTACTAAGTAAATGTTGCCTTTTGTTTTAAAAGAAACAAGGATATATTAAAAAAAAAAAAAAGCACACACAAAAAAAAACACCCAAAAAACCCCAAGAATGTATCTGTCTTGCTCCCCCACAAGCGGAATCTTCTCCTGTTCCATACATATAAATGGAAAAATTACCCCTGATTTCCTTAAGAGTCCTAACATGCACCAGGTATTTACACACCAACAAAGACTCTTCTACGTTAACAAGCGATTTCAACAATGTAGGGAACTGCACAGAGGTGGCTGGCAGAGAACAAAGAACACAGATGCAGAATAACAAGTAATGCATGGGAATTTTACCACATACAGAAAAAATTACAGATGTTTTTAGCAAACGCTGGAGTGAAAGATTTTCCAATACGTATAACATTTAACAGCAAATTATTTTCTCCCGAAAATGCAACAGCTTTGAGTTAACTGTTTTATCACTGCATGCAAAGCTAACTTGCAAATATTCACATTTGCTAACACCTAAATTAGATGTTAGAACTGTCAATGCAATTCAGTCTTTTCACTTTAATATACAGGGAAAGTCAAAAACTGTAAACTTACGCTTTTACATTTAAAAGTGAATTTGTTCTAGAACTGCTAGCGCAGCTAAGGAACCATTCAGATGCTGTTTTAAAAGCTGACAAATTTGTTTACTTTCCTGTACAGACAACCAACAATTAGATACTCATTTTCCCATAACAAGGACAAGACATTCCTTTCTAGACAGGACATTAACTCAAGGCTGAGGTCTACCAAATGGGTATCCTTATGTGGTATTTTAAGTAATGTTTCCTTTAACATTAATTTAGCAAAGCAATGCTTTTGAAAAAGTGTTTTCCTTGCTGTTCGGACTTTGTAGTTGGACTCCCAAGCTTGTTACCAAGACCCAGAGAACAACTTTCTTTCAGCAGAAAAATCCACGTCCTCAGGCACAGAACAGGTCCCACCGCATTCAGAAGACGGCAAGGTACAGATATGGACCTGCAGCACCCCGCTGTGGAGAACAGCACCCTTTCTGGTCAGCCCTGGAAGCCCCTTTCACAGCCCCAATGAGCACAACTCCTGCAGACTTCAGCAGGTATTTTTCTCCGGTAAAGACTAGAAGAGCAGATGCCATCAGGCCGTGCTCTCACAGGATAGGAGCTGTTTCGCACCACAAAGCAAGCATGAAGTCTTTGTGAGGTTTCGTACTCGGCATCTCTGAACTGCGCGTCCTGCCCTCGCGCTAGCGCAGTGCGAGAACCGGGGCACAAAGCAGTGAACCAGCATCCGCACCGCGATGGCCACCCCAGAGCGGGCTCCGTCGAAACACCTACTCAACACGCCAGCTCGCCGTAACTGCACCACTATCAGCGTGAGTTTATTTCAAGACAGCAGACGCGGGGGACCGGCATCTTTTATGGCGCTCACGGTCACCCACAGCCCTGCGCCCCACCTTTCCGCGGTACCCAAGGCGCTGCGGTGGGAAGGTGCCACCACACCAACGAAGCACGAAGCACGGCGACTGAACCACGCCGGAGCCTCACCGCCCCTCCTCAGCCGCCCCTTACCTGCCGCCGCCTCCCCCGGCGCCGCCTCCCCGCGTTCGGGCCCCGCGCCCCCCCGGGCGGCAGGAGGGCCCAAGGCGGCGCCAGGCCGGCGGGACGCCGCTGCCCGCGCTCCCCCTCTGCTCTGGCAGGGCAGTGCTAACATCCACGGAACGGAAAACAGAAACCTCCAGCAAAGGGCGGTATTTTTGACTGAACGCCAGAGGGTTGCTGGCGGTTCGGCTGTTAATAAAGCTCAGCCAGGGAACCAGCTGCCCCCCGCCGCCCCTCACCGGCGCCGTGAGCACACCAGCCTCGCACCTCCGGGGGCGGGGCTGCCGGCAGGGGCGGAGCCGCCGGCGGGGGCGGGGCCGCCGCCCCAGGTGTGCTCGTGCCGCCCCAGGTGTGCTCGTGCCGCCCCAGGTGTGCTCGTGCCGCGGCTCCCTGGCCCCAGGGAGGCCCCAGGAGGCCCCCACCGGCTTTTGTTAGCCTAAAAATACACAGCTCCTGCGTTAAAGCTACTGAGCATCTTATTTCTGTATTAGAGGGATTCTTCTTAAGTTACTAAGATTATCATACACCGTTACAAAACACATTACCTTCTTTTATTCATGTCTTAAATGGGCAAAGATTAACCTATAGTAAAAAAAATACCTATGTTCTTTTCCTTCTAATTACAACTCTCATACAACTTGGAAATACACTTGAGATCCTGTTGTACCATGAAAGGCATTTAGGAGGTTGGTCTCACCTCCACGTTTGATTGATTAGTTGCCTCCCGAGTAAAGGTTTGATGGTGGGGCTAAGAGGAGGGGTCAGCAGATGTGCTGGTCATCAGGCTGAAGGTTCAGCTGCAGAGGTGCTTGCAAGAGCCCAAGGCCAGAGCTAATTACTATTTAAAGGCTCATTTACTAGGACCACTTATCTGATCACGAAGGAAATGCTGCTCTTTCGAGAAGGAAGGGAGTAAATGCTTCCACCTACGGCACTATCTGGAGTCAGACCATAGGTGCAGCCCGTAACTCACCCATAGACCATACACACTTGTTCTGAGGGGCTGGCAGGAGAGTGTAGCATTACGTTTATTGAAAGTATTGATTCACACATTATTAGGAACACAGTACCACTTTAAGAAAGGTTATCAGAAATGTGAATATATTAAGTAACATCAGACGTAAACCAACCATCTGGTCCACTTTTGTACATGCTAAATGTATTTTTTTTTCTGGATCTGTCCATACCCCACAGGTATGGTTAGTAGCCCTCGTTTTGCTGGCAGAGTATTCTGTACAGATTGACCTGTCCCAGCACTGGTTTCCAAGAAGAGAGATCATAACGTAGTTTAAAAAGAAGAAAAAAAGGAGGAAAAAAGGCCTGTGAACCTACCATCCTAAGGCTCTGTTTGAGTCTGGCAAGCTAAGCTGGAAGTTGGTTTTATCCTTATGACCAAAAGCAGAATACAATAGAAGCCGCCCCCAAAAAGAGAGAATTTACAGCTTTTATTAGGTCTTACAGGTAACCATAGTATGCTTTATCAATAGTCGCTGTATGAACCAAAAGAGATATACAATTAATGTGAACATACTATATAACTAAACTAGTATTACCACAAAAATGAAAAAGACTTTTCCAGACCAGAAGATTGCTTATATCTGGCTAATCTCAAGAGGTGTTTTTAATTGTTTACAAATAGTCTCATTATCATATATCCTGCAGTTCTAGAGCTGAGGCACTACAGCACAGGCATCAAAAATCTCACCCAAATTCCCAGTTTTATATATGCTACTACTAAAATTTTAAAAAATCATTTCCAGACAACTTCAGTCTCAAATCTCTTAAGTCTCTTAAATTTGTCTTAATCTCTGGATATCAAAAACCTCTAACGTACTTGCTCCTGAGGATAATCAGCCCCCAAATTATTTAAGTATACCTGAAATATATTGATAATTTACAAACACATTTCAGGGTTAAATGATTGGTAAGTAAACAAGTCTTTGGTAAATAACAACTACTCTGTTCTTTACTCAGTTAAAAAACTTAATTCATTTTTAAAACTAGATTAACTGATTTTTTTAATAATTATTTCTATAATGAATAAGGCTCATATGGCACAATGCTGAGTGGGATGAATGGGTGTATGTAGCAAAACTTGAATGATGTTTTCAGATTACAAATCCTGTTAATAGTATGTTCCTGCTCTGGCTCATTTTCTCTTTGTGCCCTTCAGCCAGGCCCAGGAAGCTGAATCTGAATGAGAGCTTTCTAATGAATTAGATTTCCAAATTTAAAGGTGTCAACGATCTAGAAAATACTGTCTGTTGCAAAGATACATTCTACAGTAGGTACTGGATTGTATGCTAAAAGCTACAACAAACCAATTAGTTTAAGGTTGAAATAATACATTATAGGTGCAGTATTTCCTAAAAATGTCTGCTTTACCACTTCTGCAGTAAAACAGAAAAACTATGCACTATGCATGCTTGTGCAAGTTGGAGATGACTGCTTGCTCCCAAAGGAAACCTAAAGGCACAGGACATAGGTAATGTGAATGAAAATCTGGTAACAAACATTGGCTTCCGTTTTAACACAAGAATCCAATTAGAAACTGAATACCTAAACTGATATTTTTACTGTTTGTGTACTAGATGCCTTCGCTTTGGCTAAACGATACTATACCATGTCCTTTAAGAAAAATAGCAGCATTGAATAGATCTTGTAATTTCAGAGGAGAAATAAAAAGATGTCTGCTTTAGGTTTGGCTTACAGAGTTTTGGCGATTATTTTAAACATGTCCAAGAAATCATCAGATTATTTTCGATGACTGTTGCAGTTTTACTGTTCTACTACAGTTCTTTAATCATCTTCCTTGTTAAAGGATCAATTACATTTAAGACAATAAATAGTATACTTTACAATAAATAATATTCAAGTCAAAGTATTGTACTTACAAAATAATGTAACACTGTAATAGGATCTTCAAGATCAATTCCATTTTATATACTCTGCAGCAAAAATAACATTTCTAGTAGGAAGGAATTATAAACCTATCAAGATCTACACTTGTGTGTAAACAACTTAACAAGGTTTATTATGTTTCCAGAAAAGCTATGCTTTTACAGTAGGTTTTCAGCTAAATGTTATCATAATATGGTAGTAAATATATAACAGTGCTTATATTTAACTCCATCACAAATTTTAATTTGAAAAAAAAAAAAAAATTGAGTGCCATTATTTACAAAGAAAAGCAACTTTCCTTTTGCTTCACAAGTGACTGTATCTGTGGGTGAACAAAATGTTAGGGCGAGGCATTCCAGATGAACTGCATCTAAGGTTGGACGAGGATGATCTCATGATGAACAGGGAAGGTCCTGGCAATAAATACCTAGAAAGAATATGAAAAATATAGCAGAGTTGTCACAGGCAAAGTGACATTCAGGAGCAAAAGAATGAGTTGTTCATGCATCATATCTTAAAATCATTGTATGCAAGAAATTATGTACAATAAATGCTATTTATAAAACATACAGGGCGTTAGGCACTAGCTAACTCAGGAAACAGATCTGAACTCAGAGAAACTCTTAGCAAAATTTCAAGATGTTGTATGAGGATAAAACATCTTTCCAGTCCTTTATGTTTAAAGCAAGCGGACAAATAAAACAATGGCATCCTGTGTAACACTACTGCCAGAAATTAATACTTCACCCATTGTTCTCTTATTATAGTACTATTTATTCAATTTAAACYGGGTAAAAACTGCAATTGATGTTAACCAGCTTATAAAAAGTTAAGTTGTAAAAAAAGTTGATAAGGGAAAAAAACAGAAAATTTCAGCTTTGGTTTCCAGCTCTAATTCTCTAAAAATAGACATCACTACTCTAGTAAAGCAAGAAACAATGATGCTACAACCTAGTAAGTCACATCAGTGACTATTTACCTTTTAAATTCAGGCAACTATATAGCCTGTATTTTACGTAATACTATAAACAATAATTTCTCATATGCCTAATATTAATTCTGAAATCTTTTCATGTTATCATTTCCTAATAATTGCAGAAGTCACTAGATGAGCACAGTAAGTGTGCAAAAACAACATCCACATTAAATCAGAATTTCATAATGAATTATGTCAATGTTAGGATGGATTAACACAACACATCATTGTATAAATTATTGCTTAAAAATTGTTGCATCATTCTAGTGAATCATACTGATTAATGATGAATAAGTTAAAAGACTGATCCTACAACTACAACCCAGCATGGGTGCTGGGTTGACAGTTGGACTTGATGATCTCAAAGGTCTTTTCCAACCTTAATGATTCTATGATTCTATACTAATCACATGGATAGAAACAGCATCACACTGTCAATAGGAGACAATCTATATAAGAAACTGTACACATTTGGTTTAAGCTTTGAGAAAAGCTGTTAATATAAAAATATTATCACCAATATATTTTTTTAAACAACTTCTTAAAAAAAAATCAAGTCTGATTTGGTATGGGTTGGTGGTGAACTTGACAGTTCACTACATCACCAGACTGAGTCCTACCTTTGCTTGACAATACAGTAAAAAACTCTAATGCTTCCCAGAGAATATGCCATGTAATAGATAAAATCATTTAGCAAGCTGTAAGGATCTAGCAGTAGGTGTTTKKTTTTTTTTTAATTTTGTAACACAAGTGAATTTATCAAAATACGAAAAGTCTGACTTTTTACACAGTTTGATTTTAGCTATTATTTTAAATAGATTTTGGTATAGTTTTTGAGCTCTCCTATTGTTTTCTTTACACTTTTAACTTTGTGAGGAAAAAATGACATTAATACACATTTACATTAATACTCCTATTCATTCTCTTCATGACATATAGTGGATTTACAGTTTGGAGATGGGATTGAGAACAAATTTGAAAAGTGAAAAAAGAACTCTGTGGCTGCTTCCCTCATCTTTTTCTCTCTCCCTGTACAAATAAATTTTCCCAGCTAAAGAGGTATCTGTTTGTAATCTTTGAAAGCTTTAGTTTCACAAACATGTTTCATAAATGCAAACAAAACAAAAAATTGGTTTGTGCTCAGAAAAAACAAAGTTCTTCAAATCAGATTTTACAAAGTCTTGGAAAAATTGACTTCTTGTACATTTATTAAATTATACTCTGATCTCCTTGCACTTCACACAATTTTACAGACAGTCAAGAAAACTATTATTAGCAGTGCAGATTCTTACATCATTTAAAAACAGAAACCTAAATGAAAAGTGAAATAGTATTGTGGTTCTCCCATTTCTAGAAAAACATTTAATTACCTAACAATTGTGGGGCATAATGGGCAATTATGGGGGCATATGTATCTTTCATTTCACAAATTCAGAATATCATGGTTAACTAGCATATTGCTGTCTCCACAGTATAGATGTAACATTTGTGGAGATTAATATAAAAACTGTAACTTTAATCAATCAGAGTTGTCATGACACTCCATTGCTGAAGACGTACTGATATGTAGGCTATAGAGGGCTTAGATTCCTCTAGCCTGTGAAATTCATGAATAAACTTCCATTCAGCGTCCAAAGAAACACAAAACTGGAGATGAGAAAGTTCTGTTGGACCATCCCTTTCACTGCTTTCCAAATGCAAGCCTGTTAGCTGCAGTACATTAGAGTAATCCGATCAGTTTGAATAGTTTGTGGTTGGTCACGATGAAAAATTTTCTGCAGTATTAACAGTAAAAGCAATAAAAACTTCAAGGTTGAAGATTTTCTAGTCTTAGCTAATCCAGATGACTTTACCATAACTCCTGCTATAGCTCAGTAGATGTTAATATTGAATATGATTTGTTTTGTGGCTAACATACTTCTACTTTTGCTGTGACCAAACAAACTCAGTTTCTGGTTGGTTTTAAATTATGTTTGAGTGCCTTAAGATCCATATGACAATAACAAATGGGTTCAGTGTATCAAATAACTAGTCTCAGATACAGCAAGTAAGCAATTAAGTCATAAAGTAAGTTTAACAGATAATATATCAAAGGTTTGCTTTTCACGTAATATTTAACTCATAAAGCCCTTCTATGAAATAATGTCTGTAAGATGTTTTATATAAACAAAGCATTTGTAAGTTTATATACATAATAATTCAAATTGCCACTATGGATAGAATTTGGAACCTAAGTAATTTGAAACTTACATTTAATTCTCCACCTACAACTGTTAAATTGCAGATCGTTGACTCCCACAGTTGGAGCATTTTCAGTAATCCCTATACTGACAATACTATAATCCCTATTGTATCCGGTTGGAGAACTAAACCAGCCAATGGAGAACCAGGTAAGTGCCAAATAATTTTTTTTACTATATGATGCTGTTTTGCAAGGTTTGACAATATATTTATGCTCTGTAAGATGAAATAATAAAACTTTCAATCTGTAGGTTTTGGAAATCAACTTTGCAAAACTCTGCAATACAGTAAATCAGATGGCACTTACCTGACCTTTGGCTGGAGCTGTGCCCCTATAGCATCCCACTGCGAATGTGAAGCCAGAACTATCATACATGTTAGGATACCTCTAGGAATGCAAATCTGGAATCAGTGACTTTGAGGATCTGAGAAGGGGAAGAAAGGAAATTTTCAGTTCACTTTATGGAAAGCCTTTGCTGCAGCTTTTTGGGCAGACTTTAATGAGTGTAGTTTCACACAAAATGTGTATGTCTAGTCTTCTTTTAGTAGCACTTCACGAGTGGGCTAGAGAGATTAGAACGATAGAAACTCAGGATCAAGGGAAATGTTGGGAGGTTTGCCTATTTTTTTCTTAAATACATAGTAAACTAGGCTTAAAGAGAAGTGTAGTGGTAGCAACATAGACTGAAACCTGTTCCAATATTATCCTTTATACTTATAATTTAGGAAGAGAATATTGAAATGTATACCTTGTATCATCCCAGTGGGGGCTAATCCCAGTTGGGGATCCTCTTGAATCTGATGAATATTTGTAAACCACCAGCAGGCAGTGTTTACAAAGCTGTACTATTCGTTGGCAACACTGGAGTTGCTCAGGAGTCACCACCTCTGTGCTTTTGCTGAATATGGTTTCCCAAGAGCTCCTGTTATGGAAAAAGACACGACTTCAGGTTTTCTGTCACAAATTGCAATCTGAGAGCTTTACTGCTTTGTATCAGATTTAACAACAGAGGAACAAGAGAAAAAGCATGACCTTGCCTGTTTATAGGAAAGGTCTATACTATTTAACACAAATGCTGGCAGATGCTGAGTCCAAAACACAAATTAAGAAGTTAATCTTCATATGTGAAAAGTCCACAGCCATTTTTCACTTGGTTTGTTCCCTAAAGCATTTATAGGGCCATTACTTAGGTTTAGCACATAAAGATTTACTGTCACATAATTGTATATGTCTCTTACAACAGGAATAACAAAAAGCACTTATTATTTTTAACAGGCTACCACCTGAATGCGAATGTGATGTGACATTAAAGGAATTAATAAGAATAATAAATTATTTCTAAATGTCTGCACAGCATAATAATACCCTTTTTCTAATTTAAGTACATGATACTAAGAAACAAATATGAAATTAATTTACAGGAGATTAGTATGTGCTCTGCTTCCTTTTCCAAATAATCATATGAGGAGAGTTTCTCAGTTTAGTCATTCAAATACTACTTATTATTCCATCTGGTCATATGGGGTTGGTCTTCTACAATTAAGTGCAACTTGCAAAGTGTATCTATAGAAGCATTCCTTTCTGAAATGCAAATCATACTTTTGTTTTCTTAAAAAGCCATTTCTCTTTCCAAAAAAAAACCAAACCCTATCATACCAATGTAAACCAGGTATGTTTTACCACAGAAGATGACAATAGTTCATTGCATGCACCTCAACACTTCTGTTTGTTTGTGCAAAATTCTGACGAGATTACAGATCATTACATCTGTTTAAAAGCAACATGGTCCCTGTGAAGACTTTTTTTTTGATCAATACATTATCCAGTAGCACAGATGGTTTGTAAGGTTGAGGTTTTTTTGTTTGTTTATGAAAGAAGCACTTCATACAATGAGGAAAATCTGCTGTATTTGGCTTCAACATAACATCCAGGATGATTTAGCCTTGTCCACCGAGATCAGCAGTAGATTTCACATGCCTGGTGTAGGAAGTTTGTCCTTAAAACAACATCAAAGAACCAGCAAGCTTACTCCTGCCCAGTGAGATTTTTAAAATTACACTTTATTAGGATGGAATTATGAACATTAATGACTAAAAGATAAGCTGTATGTGTAGCTAACTGACTTTCCAGCCTGGCTCCTCAGTCTAGATAACATGTTCCAGCTGAAACTGTTCAGTCCTACAGAATTTCCACTGCACACATAATTTTCAAGTGATGCAAGCATTTCTTGTTAATTATTACCCATATAATGAATTGTTTAAGAAATATTGTTTATAAGGCATCAAAACTGTTTCATTTCATAAACAGAATAATTCTACTACTTGAAGAGCTACTATTTTCTTTAATATATTTTTCTCAATATTGTTTCCTCTCTAGGAACTTTCCACATGTATTCTTAGAGGGAAATTAATCTATTGTCTTCATTCTTTCCTCATGAAGTCATGTGATGGTTGGTAGAAAGCAGCAAGATGAAGTTCTAAATATTACATTCATTCAACAGATTCCCAGTGCTACACATAATTATACTCTAATTCAATCCATAAATCTCCAAAATCTTGTGGAAGAAACTCTCCTGATAAATTCCTTAAGTTCTGGGCTTTGAGGTCTATGATCACTTTCCTACAGTTATTACGGATTTTATCAGTGAAGAATAATATGTGGCCTGTTATAACCATGGCTGATTATGAACATAGTGGTATACAGTTACCCTAATAACAAGGACTGAGATTTGGAAATATATATGTGAATTTTAATGAGCTTTCATATAAATGTGCCTGGGCAACCTCCTCCATGTGCTACACAGATTCAGTTCATACTCCATGATACTGCAGTCAACAGGGATCAGAGTACTGTTTCCTAAGGAAGCTTAATTTGTTATACTGTAACTTTAGTTCCCATACATTAGTAAGAAATCATGGAGTCCTCACCAGATCCAGAAACGAGTATTATGCTTGATCGTGCAATATTGTCAATTGTGTTATTCTTTTTATAACCATCTGAAGTCAACTGGTTCTACCAGTTTTCTGTTATTAATTTTTTATTATACAGTAAAACAAATGTAGCTTTATGAAACCATCTACATCGCAGTTATTTCAGCTGACGTTTTCTTTGTTTCTTCTTCATTCTTTTTGCTAAAATAGCATATGCCTAGCAGAGATCTAACCATCAAGAGGAAACCCTAAGGCTGTTAGCTCTGTTATTCTCCCAAGACATATATCTTACGAAGAGTCAAAGTACTATACTCAGTATATTTTCATATACTCATGTTGTTTCTGAATTAGTACATTAATACCCCTTCCCAACATGTTTCCCCAAATTCTACACATGCCCTATGTTTATTCCAATCTGTTCCTTAAAATGGCACAATGAACTCTAAGGAAGAGTGATGAGAAGTTGGCCTCTCTGCTACAGAGGTGCTGTCACGAGTTGTCTGTTGAGTATTACATGGCAAGAAGGATGCTTGTAACTGAATAAACAACATACTGGGAAGGTACAAACAGCCTTTCTGTTTTCTTCCGTCAATTCTCTATTAAGTATATTAATGCAGAGTGATCTCTACACATACTGGATATTTGTATATTACTTTTACAGTATTTTTAGAATCTTTTACATAGCAACTCCTCTTACAAGGAATTGGATCTTTGTCAAAGAATTTAGCTCCACTTTGGAGTCAGCGGAGTCTTGTTCTGCATGAATGAAACTATTGCTAGATGAGAAATCCTACTCTTCATTGAACTCTTCTGCTGAGCCAAGTGAGCAGCAGAGTTGTTCAAACGTTTTGAACAAAACCCATTCTTTGTAGAGAAAAAAATCCAAAATGGAAATTTGCATGCGTATTAGAAGATTTGCACACTAAAAGTAAAATTCAAATAATAACAGCATTACTAAAAGGGAAGGTAATTATTATATTTTATGACAACAAAAATTGAGCTTGGACCCAAAAGACTTCACACACCTCTGCTGGCATGAAGAAGGGACCCTGCAGCTGCTGAGGATTATACAAAAAAAATGTTTCAGATTGGAAACTCAGAAACCTTTTCTCACCCTACTTTGAACTTTTGGAGTGCGCTGCATTCCCAATCCTACCTCTAGCAAATCTTAAGGCTGACATCTGCATGTTCCCACAGCCTGTCTGAGTGAAAAAAATGTGAAGACTCCTAAYGGCTTGCACAACAACAAGAAGCCTTCATCAATGAGAAGATAATGGTAAAAAAGCCCAAAAAACTGATGACCTTTTGAATATTCTCAGATCCCTCTTATTTTTGTTATCCATTTTGTTGGGAAACAATTAACAAGTGCATTACATGCGTTCTCTACATATGACAAATGACTATATGTGAAGAACATATTGACCTGATTCCTTTGTACATACAATATCCATCAGCGTACTATGTGTGTTTGTTGTAGTTCCTTTTCAATAAATCTCTTAGAACACTTTATGCAAGCTAATCAAAACCCATCCCATTCTTTATACATTGTACATACCTACAGAGAAAATGTCTTTTTGTATGCAATATATTTCATATTTACACCTTTGTATTCTTATTTTATGAAGAAATTTGGTGGGTGGGTGCGGGGGAGGGGGAGATTATTTTATACCTATTATCTGATTCTCCAAATCTATCCTTACATGAATGTCTTTGATTTCAGGAATGTAGATTTTGAAGTGTAGGATACTGGACTTTTAATTTATGGCCTGATCTTTTTTTCCCCCATAGAAAACTTGTATTTGCTATCCAAAGCAAAAAAATCTGCTTACCTCAGTGTGGACATTTCCTATTCTGCATATACTTAAATTCCCAGCAGTGTGGGAAACAGTGAATGTAATCAAGCACAGAAATTTGAACTCATTACTTTTAAATCACAGAACTGACATTGCATTTGCCATGAGATGTCAGCTGCACTTCTGACTGAATTCTTCCCTTGTAAGTCTTGAGCTCAAATAGATATGACAATGATTTCTGTTGATGGTAAGTCCTCATTTGACACTTACAGCGGTCTGGCCTCAAAATTTTGCACCATCCAATTAAAGAGTTGACCTAAAGCTCAGAGATYGTGAAAACTGGATTTTTTCCTTAGATTATTATATATGTAAATACATTACTAAATGTCTGATTCCGTTACTGAAATGGTTGGCCTAGATTATTAGATTTCTAATTATACTATATCTTTAGATGGTTTTAAAACAAGTTCAATGTATTACAGCACTCTCTTGAATGAAAATGAGAAACAAAGTATGCCAATGTTGATTGTAATTGTGAAGTCATGAAGAAGACTAAGATAAGAAAAATAGGCTTACCCTGAATTACAGAAACAGTTCCATAGACCTTGACCATGGCTCCAAAGCAAGCGATTAAATACACGGTTAAAGAGACGGTACAGATGTAAATTTTCAATGTCTGGAGCCTTCCAGACACGCTGTAGAACTGCACGAACACTTGTCTTGACTATATCCAAAACCTAGGAAAGAGTATTCCAAGCAAATCAAAGCAAAGGCATATTGCAAAACCTAAACCCAACTGCTCGCTGACTCACTGCACACACACAGACACACACACACAGATGATTGCATAGCTATAAATTCCCACAGATGTCTATGTTTCATTTCTGTGCATTCATCAGCAAACTTTTATTATATGCTTCTTCTGTCAATAACATTTTGCAAAACCAAATCAAAATATTTTATTTTTATTACAGAAAAGTTCATTTCTACTTTTGTCAGTCTGCTCAATACTAGCTCGTTTAAATGACAAAAAGAGTTTAAAAAGAAACAAAATGGACACAATTACAGACTAGAGGCAGCATAATTTATAACCCAAATATTATATACTTGATTATTATCTCTTCCTTTTCCCCCTCCCTTTTAAAATACCATCTATTTTATAAAGAACTAAAATGTCCTGAAAAGCTACAAGCTGCTTTTGTTTTAATGTTTGTTGAGTCTCAGTGTTACCGTCGTTCAAACCATTTTAGTTTACCTTTCATGCAGGAAACAGTGTAGTGAAATCATTAAGTAAGAAAATAACCAGCAAAATATTTAAAATAGCAATGTTTATAGAAATGCAATGGTTTTATTATATACGGACTACATTTAAACGCAAGTGTGTAAAGATGTGGGTGAACAAAACGCTAAGCTGCATTCAGTATAGCCCTGAGAGTTTTAYCCAGTAAGTCTTAGCTACTCAGTGCACACACACACTTATAGGCAGTCATGCATCCAACTCATCAGAGTCCTCTTTGATGCGCCTTTGTTCATCCCACTGAATTGGGACATGGAAGGTGGGATTCATCTTGCCTGCTTTCAAACATCTGTACATTCTCTTAAGCCAGGCCTCTAGGTTCCCTCCATAATCACCGGAGAGAAACAGGCTCCAGAGTGTCTTGGCTTCTGTCTATTTAGATACTACCAGTACAACTGGGAATAGTTTTGTGACCGAAGTAGTATTTAGGACCCACACTGGCACTCTGAACAGTGTAAAATCTGTCCAAAAAAAAAGTCTATGGTGCATGTAACCTATTAACAGAAAAGTCAACATGATTTCCTGTAAAGGAGACATCCTTACCGTCTCTTTCACACAACAGCATCTTCCAAAAAGCTGGTCAGACTCAAGTGGGTGGTGAACAGATGGAGGTATTCACTTATTTGGTATAAGATGTTGCAAATTCTAAGATTTAGAAGGTACAATACTTGGCCAGGAAACTTCCAGATGTGCATGACAAACTGATTCACACGGTTAAACATCTAACTCTCAAAAGGTGAAGGGGATTTAGTAATACAGTAAAGTATGGAAGCATGGTGTCAAACTTCAATTTTTTGGTCCTGCATAACAAACCGTTGTTTGTAAATAGTCTGATTAGACACAATGAAGGAAATAGAGCATAAATAAACAAAATGCTTGCAATAGCACAATGGAGCTGTGTAGTAAAGAGAAATGCTTAATGGGCAGAAAATCTATAGATGCCTAATAATGACAACCTTGATGAAATATGTCATTTACATGTTATTTAAGCCCTTTTTTGAAAACCTAGGATTAGTTTGCATGCTAATTCCATGCACATATGCACCCAATGTGAATACAATACTGTCCTCCCTGTTGGGAATCTTTATGAATGCTGGTGTTTAACACACTAAAACCACACCTGTGGTCTCTTTCTCCCAAAGAGTGAGATAAAGAGAGTAGTAAATTATAACCTAAGCATGGTGATCTTCTTTAGTGACTACAGCAGCTAAACCCAGGTTTTGGACTGCCCCACGCTTGTGGAATGGGTCCAGATTTTCAGACATTCCCTTAGCAGCGTTAGCCTACTGTCTTAATGCTTCTCAAGCAGGCTTTTCCTTGTGTCTCGCCTGATTAAGGCCTTCCCACACCAATGGCCAGTAGCATGTATACATCCATTTGAACCAAGTCCCTAAATTACATAAAGGATCAACCATACATTTCCTTCCAACATTACACTGACTAATAGCAATTTATCCCCCTGTGTAAAACAGAACAATTCCACCCCSTATAGATTCTCTCACTAGTCCAAAAGACATGTACTAAGAACTCTGATGCCAACGATGTGCAGCATTTTCTTTTACTTTAGCACCTGGAGTTCAAGAAAACTAAGGACTGAACCTTGCATCTTAGACAAGCTGCAGACTGCCAGGTACTCTGGAAAAAAACTTTCTTGCTGATTTTACTGTGTTGATATTGCCAATATGCCAGAGGGGAAAACGTCCCAGTTAATTGTTCTTAATTTGCAAACATGGCCTCAATCATCCATTTAAGAAAAGAGACAAGGCATTGCACAAGAGCTGGAACTTCATGAAACCTACATTCCCATTTTTCTAAGTTAATTTCCCTAGTTTGCCTTCATCTTTTTGTTTACATTAATTTACATCATTTACTTTAACATAACCAATTATCTAGGTGTAACAGAACAAGATGTTATGAAAGAGCGTATTCAAAACRAGATGTACAGACCCTCTGGTAACCATCAAAACACTTTTAAAGAAATTATGTCAAGTGATGCAACATAAAGCAGTCACAACTCTTCCCACAGAAAAGTCTCTTTTTTCTAAAAGTCTTGGGAGACTAAATTTCATTTTAGCATGTATCAATTTCATCAGTTTACTCTCAACTTGCTTCTAAATGCCTCCTGTACCTCTGCTGTAATGCCGGAATATTAGACACTAAGAATATGAGCAGGAGTTTAATTTTTCTACATCATATTGAATAATTCTTAAGAAAATATACCTGTCAGAGATGAACATTGTGAAATCTAGTATATTGCCCAGGTATTTTCTTCTCGTGTTTTAGAACTTCCCAGAAAGTATAGTGAAGGGGACCGAGTTTCTGGTTTGCATTTCACAAAGTTGCAGAAGGTACCTTTGAGACAGATTCCTTACTTGCATAAATATTCTCCACCTTGAGCTCGCTTCTCCTTTACCCACCTCATTGGAATATAAAACATACTTCTTTCAAATCAACAAAAGCTTACACATTTGGCAGTCCTCAGCTGCAATGTCATTGTCAAAGTTAATCTGTTTTTATAAACTACCCTTCTAAGAATAACTATCTGACTGCTTGAAGGGATTGAGGTTAAAAGCAGGTTTAAAAAAAAAGGCAAATCATTTCCAGTGCAAGCAAAGATGAAGGGCCCACTAGTGCTTCAGGAATTATAAGTCTCCTGAGTTGTAAAAAATGTCCTCACAAGAAGAGCAAAGAAATCCACATTTCTGATTGTGCAGTTTTTGCTAATAACAACCTGGCATATCAACCTATATCATCCTGACTTTGTACATGTGCCCTTGGTTTTACATGACTGTCAGTCAAAAAGGACAGAACCACCCTTTATTGTAGGCTTTCTGGAATAACGCTTAAAGGAGAAAATTCTGACTAGATTGAAAAAAAAAAAAAAAAAAAAAAAAAAAAAAAAAAAACAGACAGACAGGTAGATTAAGGTAAATTAAGGCAGATGGCCAAAAGGAGCTGAGGAAGGGCAATTGAAGAATGTACAGTAAATAGCCTTAGTCCCTCAAAGAGCAGATTTATCACTCTCCCTGTGGCAATTCCTTCCCATAATTTTGGGGAAGGGTTGAAAGAGACACCTTCACCAGTCTTGTGTGAAAGCCCTCTATCTCAGTTGCAACAATGGGCCCAATCTGGTGACTTCTTTCCACACTTGTGGCATCATAGATTAAAGAAAGTAATTCTAGCAACATGTCCCCCACCAGTTCCAACTGTCCCAAAGGTTCCTGCTGAGAAAATGAGATCTCCATTGCAGCAGCAGTGTGAATTTTGGGCCCTGTTATCTATGTATGTATGCATCTAATCCTCCCTCCCTCCTAGCAGCTCTTCCTCCATATCACCATTTTCTACAAGCCCCCACTAAGACTCTCTCTGGTTTTGGGCAAAAGGCTACAACTGCCATATGCACACAATAGAAAAGACCTATGTGCATGTACRCTGGAATTACAGCACTATTTCCTGTAATTAAAAAGAAATATGAGATCATTTTAAGCAAAGGACTATTCAGCAGAACAGCTGTAGATATCAAACAAAAAATGGCGCTATTTCAGCCAATGAAGTTGGTTGCTCCACTGATTCCTGTCAATGGCACAAGAAATAATTCTGCTAAATTATAGATCTGTGCTGTCATTTGACATGGTTTGAGAAGAATTTTTATTAAATTATAGTCTCCTACATTTCCAAGTTCTTCTTCAGTTTGTCATGTCTAATTTAGTTTTAGAAAGCTGTGTGGACACATATTCCACTTAATATCTGAACTTAACTTGAATAGTCAAATATATTTCTATCATATGACATCACATTAAATGGACATGTTCTCTCTGTATGAAAATACAAGCACTTAATGCAATATTCAATAAAATACAATTTGAAAGACTGAGGATCACACTGCTGATTTTATAAAAAGCAATTTGAGATGAGGATCTGAAATCGTTCTTCCATTCTTCTATAACAATCTACCAACCTTTTCCAATTATAATATTTATCATGTATGCAGCATTTTGATTAAGTTGCTTTCTTTTATGGTCTATAAAAATAGATTGCAAAACTGAGACACACAGAGATTAAATGCCTGGAACTGATATGCTAATCCACATAATGTGTCAGTGACTGAGGCAGAGAAAGACCCAAAATACTGCTTTAGGGGCACCAAAGTATTAATAATAGAAATAATTTCTGTTACATTAAGGAAAATAAATATTACACTTGGAAGATGATTTTGACTGACATATGACATACAGATATGATTGACATACTGTGTCGTATGTCAGGTTTTAAACAGATTAAAAACTCTTTAAATGCTATGCACAACAGTAGCTCCTAGATAGCAGATGACTGAAGACAGAACGATAAACAAATATAGTTAGTCCTTTGCAAGACTAAACCAGTTAGCTGAACATTATAACAACGTCAATAATCTTTGCTTGGCAGATCTATTTTTTATTCAACATGACCTGTTGTAATACTGTGGGTCAAAGACTCAAATAACCAAGTGCAATATCACTAACTCTAACAGAGTTTTAATATGCTGGTCTGAAACTGCTGACTGGTTTATCCCTTATCAATCAAATCTGCTGAATCAATACACTTCTAAGAATGTTTGCTAAAAATTAGGTATGTAAGCACTAATCATTTCTTTGTTTGCTTTTCTTTCAGCAGACTAATTTTTTAAGAAATTGTTCTTGAAATTATATTCCAGGATAATTATGCTTGTCTAAATATGGAGCAACATAATTTCTTGAAATTGAATTAATTCATATATATGTTAGTATTAATAGCGAGTATTTTAGCATCTCAGGTCACTCCCAGCTACTGCTAAACATCAATAGAAACACTGCTATGTGTCTACTTCAGATGATCTTGAATGAAATGAAATATGTCACTTACTTTTCGTTGCTTTACAGAATCCAGTTTCACCAACCAATAGGATGCCACTTTTGTTTTATGATACTTCCAATTATCCATAATCTGTAGTCATTGTGAAACACAAGATTAAAGAAATACACATAAAAAAAACTGAAATCTGGCATTTCATTCATGAGCATTCCTAATGCTAAAAAGTGTGAGCATCTAAAAGACCTTTGTGAAAAGAACTTTTCTCTAAAAGAAATAGAAAAATATTTGCAAATTTATGTGGGGGAACGTTTGCAAAGACGTGTGCAATCTTTCAGTTTAATCCTACCCTCTTCTCCATCTGATTCTGACAGTTGTACACTACAAAGCAGGAAGAAACTTGTCTTGACTGACTCAGCTTGGATTCCTTGAACACAGCAATAAGTTCAATAATGCATAACATTTAATCTCTTTAAATAGCGAGTTTTTTTGCTGCATAAAGGACATTAGACATACCTTGAAAGCATCCTTTCTATAAATGATCATATATGAACTGCAATACTCTTTTCATGATGTCTAAGTGCTACCAAAATAGCTCAAGCTGTGAACATACATTTTTATTTTCATTTTGTTATTTTATCTTTCTATTCTATTGCAGACCTACAACAAGTTCTGTCTCACTGACTACTAATAGACCATTACTTGTTTCCTTCCATGATGAAATATTGTTTCCCATCAGAAACTGCTTAAGGCCAGACAAATTTATAAAAGAATTCTGCAATGGGAAAGTGCATTTATAACCATGCTACCGTTGTATGAGAAAGCACCACTAGATGGAGTGCGTACACACACGCACTCCCATACGTACGTAAATGCACACACTCTCACATGTCTGAAGGAGAAAATTCGATGAACCATTTTATTTCTGATTCTAAGATGAGAAACTAAATATGCTAGCTATGAATGCTATCTTCCAGAATCACCCAAAACGACCATCATTACAGGATAATTCCTTTCCACTGTGATGTAGTTGCACAGATTACTAGAGATATAATCAACATTTTGAAAGCTCACAGAGCAAAGGACATTTCCAACCAAATAATGAATTAGATTAATTTTAACACACCATGGGCTGTGCTTACTACATCAGAATACAGGTGTTAATTTACATTACTAGATCCCTCCATATCTCTACTAGATGAGAAAAAAACTATCTTCATTTTTTTTTCTTTTCCAAGCTGATGTTAGTTTCTTTGCACTAGATATTTAAAAGGGATTTAGATACCATTTATTTTCTGCTTATATATCTGAATATTAGGTGTTGCTTTTTAATTGCCCTTTAGATTGGGCATTGTTTCACAAGTCTTTGATACCAGATGATGAGGCTCAGGACAATGTTGGATGTAAGAAAGGGTAAACTGGCAAACTAGAAGAGCCAAAGAGAGTGTGACTGGTGTTCTTTATGACTCCAAACTTCCAGCTTGCCTTGCAGCATACCATTCTGAGTTCTATAGTATGCCTATTCAAGAGCAAGTTAAACATGTCAGGATCTGTACTAACAATATCAGATGAAATATAAACTGTTAATGAATTGTAACATTCTTCTTAGCTTACTTAAAAGTTTGAACTTTCTCCACAATGAAAAACTGAATTTCCCTAACCTTTCTGATTGTTTCTCATATATTTTATAAAGACATAGGAATGTTTTCAGTGCTGCTCTTTTAAGGTCAGAAAGTATGCAAAGCTCCAAGCTTTTGATATCTTTTGAATTATCCTGATTTATGGAAGTTTTAAAGCCACAGGAGTTCATGAATCATAAACTGAGCTCCCTACTTTCCTTCATTTTAGTGGCCTAAACAGTGTCTAGCCTGGAATTCTTCTGTCTTATTTATAATACTTACATCTTCTATAATTAATTCTGATTCTTCATCTGTTTTACCTGGGAACTTCATTCTCATGTCATTGATAATGAGAAGAGTCTCTTTTGTCAAAGCAACTTCTTGCTCTTTTGTTTTCTGTTGCAGCAAAGACTCACTCTAAAAACCAATATGAAGCAGAGAAAAAATTTCAGGTGTGTCATTAGATCACATTACAAAGGGGTGACATAAAATATAYTACTAAAGTGGATAGACATAATACGTAATACCTAACTAATATACACACATATGCCTCCTACACTAATGCATCAGCATTACTTACGGTTGTCAAGAAATTCAAGAAAAACAGTTCAAATGTAAGTTTGTTTGAAGCAGAATAAACAAATATATATTCAATATTTACGATGCCCACCATTTAAAATATAAATTTGAAATTTAGATAACAGGCTTTGAATTTAAATTCAACATAATGAAAAGAAATTATTAGTCATAAAAAACTTCCTTTCAGTTCTTCACTGCAACAATTTAACAGAAACTGTCAATTATATGTCATTGTGCCAAGAATTCAGGAAGCATTAAAAAGTAAGGACACTTTGCTCCTACCCTGGGTCAGTGGGGGTTCTGACAGTGTCTTCCATTGTCCAGGATTTTGTTTAAAATATCAGTGCTTTTTATACCAACACCAGCTTGAACCCCTACAGTCTCTGCATAAGACCACCTCTGGAGGAGTTTGGGGGTTTCTTTAAATCTTAGACACTTGTTAGAAGTATTTCTGATCCTCTTTCTTTACTTTTGCATACTTTTGCATTTGCAAGATTAAGTGGGCTTAATTTTATGTTTTTTTCAAGAGTGAAATGCAAAATATTTAGACATTTTTAAATCTTTGTATTTTCTAAGAACTACAATACATACTTAAGGATATTTTTGCATAAGTAAGTGATAAATATTTTCAAGCATAACAAAATATTTTGCTATATGATATATAATAATGTGGCTGAAGTAAGATAGCAAATATTTCCAAATCCCCTTTTGTTTATAACTGCTGTAACGACGTGTCTGTAATTCCCAACTGTAAACGGCTTATTCTACACTTAGTTTCCATACCTTTAGTACCTTTGGGTCTCAGCAGCTTCCAAAAATGGCAATATACTGCTCTTTTCTTGCCCAAAGGATAGATAAACTAATACTTTATCACACATAAATGGTTTCTTCTTAGTACGTTACAGTTTATCAATTTCAATTTTATTCTAGCAGTAATATATAGAATATTATTCTTAGTTGCAAAAATAATTATGAACAGAGTTCCATTCACAATACAGTGCTAAATTATGAGTAGTTCTTATCCATTCTGTAAGTAATTTTATTCACATTATTTTAAGAAGCATGACCTCAGCTCTATCACCCAACATAATTGTTCTGCATATCAAGATCATTTCCGTGGTGGAGCTTTCTCAACGAAAAAGAGAGTATGGTTTCTTACTAATGTTAATTTAAGTGAGTAGCCCATTTTTAATGTCAGACAGTAAGAGACTGTTTTTAATCTTTCAGTAATTTGTAGTTGATATAGAGTTAATGTGAATAGAAAAATCTATATTAGCCCTGTCTCATTAAACTCACAGAGTACATCTTGATGATAAAAGGGTACTTTTTAAACTTGAGATAGCTAATGTGATAAAAAATACCTTTAACACGTTGTGGTGAAGACACAATCCTAATGTCTTTCCAATTCTATTAGCTGACTTTAAAGATGGAAAACCATGTTAAGGAGTATTTCACAAGATGTCAGYATACAATTTTAAAAGGATCCTTTTTCATCATTTAGACAAAGCCTCACAGGCAAAACAGACAATGAGTGTTCTACCGGATAAAAATGATGATTAGAGATAGTAAATACTATGAAGCAAGTTAATTAGCATTACAAAAGGATTTCTCACAATCACAGMTCACCACAATAGAGAAAGGTTGCAAATATGGGTTAAAGGTGCCAATTTGTTTTGCCTCATCTCCACATGAATTGTTTGGGTGATGAAATACACAGGTCAGGCACCAAAGCATGAATGGAAATGCACTGGCACCAACACCCAGTACAATATGGAATGAGGCTGGGGACCGATCCCAGTAAACGATGCCTAGGGATAAGTAGATATGTGGTCCACCATGCAAACACAAAAGAAAAAGTGCCTGGATTGTGAAGGCGATACTGAAGAGGATGACAGTCTGGTCACAAAAGGAAAAAGTGCATGGTTCACAGGTATGTTGTGAAATTACAACTAACCACACAAATTCTAAACAGCTAAAAGTGTTTAATCTGATCTATTTAGTCTATTAATTATTTAGTTAGACCACCTGAGTCTAAATGCTCGTCTGTGTCAGGGACAGGCTTCAAAATGAAAGAAGTTTTATCTTCACTTTAAAAAAAAAAGAAGGCTTCTGAGACAGTTACTTCAGTGGCAAATCGTACAGATGACAAGAACTATCTATAAATTTTAAATTGTTCCCTTTAGAAGCAGAGCTCTACTGCAGTGGTATAGTACATGCGAATTAGGTACAGTAGGTTGAAAATTAATTACACCTTCTTCTACAATGGACACCAATACAAAGTCTTACTAATGTTTTATTCTGGTACAATGTATTTACCCTTGGAGTACACACTCGTTTTGAAATATTGATGTATTTTTGTTACTGTAAAGATTTTGAAGGTAGGTACATCCTTATTTCAGAACCAGCAGTCCCGAAACAAATCACAGAAACTTTTTAGGGGAGGTAAAAATTCTTTCTATCTTCAAAAAACTATTTAGGAGAGCAGGTTTCCCAGCCACAAAAACWCTAAAATTTCCATTTTCACAAAACGTGACATCTGTATTGCCACACCAGAAACACTGAAACATCACAGCTAGCACTCACTGTAAGTCACATGCAGGTCTACAGATCTTATATTCCTGAGTTTCTGTCAAAACAGCATTGGCTATAGTACCTCAGGTTTTCTGACATTGTAAAAATTAGTAATATATTCATTGAGTTTTAGAGAAATGGAACATATTTTGAATGCAACTGCTGTGTTAACTCACCCCCGAAGAGTTCATAGTTCCCAAGCTGGGTGTCTGAGAGACTCTGGCTGAAGTCGGGCTGCGATTTAAAGAATGAGACCTATTCACTGAGGATGCATGCTGGATTTGCAGAGATGCTTTGGCTGAAAAGGGACGTTGCTCAGCTGCTTGTGACTGCATAGTCAATATTGATATTGAACGAGGGCAGCTTACTGAACGCCTTATTGGACCTGTGGATGATGTGGGGGATGAATATGATGGAGATTTTATATTTTTAATTGAAGGTTTCCAGTTCATTCTACCTGCAGACAAATTAAATGAATGATGCAATTACTTATTATTCTTTTAACACCCATTTTTCAGTCTTTGTAACTAACCACATATATGACCAACATGTGTGCACATACGTTGTACTATAATGTATGTTGACTAACAACTATATATGTAGCAGTCAGTCATGTCAGATCCTCTAATACATACTTTACATACTCTATAAGAACATTTATTTCTTCCTCATACTCAGCTTTAAACAGGTAAGACTCCAGTCCTCTATAACATGCATCAGATTTACAACAGACTGCATATGCCCTATAGGTCAAAAAGTATGTGGCTACTAGGTGTGGCTTCCTGCCTGTAAGAATATGGAAGCAGGAGAGAAAATCTGGTTGATGGATCCCTTATTTGCAGATCCGGTTTCCCTCATCTGCTCCTGCATAGCTGTTTTTTAATTCAGTCCTTTGCTACATAAAGGATGCTGCTACGAAAAATAAAATTTTAGAAACAGTGTTATATGTGTGCAATTACATGATGAAATTCTTTGAGACGATACACCGCTAAAACAAAAAATAACATGCTATATCTACCATGTTCAACAGAACACGCTTACACTAATGCTCTGCAGCAAGCAAGAAAACAATCACAAAAAAAAACCTGTGCAGGGATCTCATCTGGAATATATTACCTGCTATATGTCTCCAGATACATTTCTTTATCCTTTCTACATTCCAGCAAATTCAAGCTTAATAAGACTACCTTTTAGAGGGAAAAAAATAACAAGCTGCTCAAAAAAAAATATCTAAGAGCAAAGAGGAACTTTCACACCCTTTCCAAGTGTAGCTCAGGTGTATTTTTCTCTTTAGCAAAAGAATATTCATTTTTTCCTTTTTTTAAAATTCATTTTCATTAATTTAGAAAAGATTTTAAACATGAAACAAGGAAACCAGTGTTTAACCCTGAGTTACAAATATTGATACATTCTAAAATACTGAAGCATTTTATATAATTCATCATGAATGCCAGATTTAGTTGGAAAAGTGATCATTCAACTTACCTGATCGTTCCAAAGATTTGTATTTATTTTCTTCAAGATCACATGAAACTTTTTTCTCTTTTTTTTCATTGTGATCTTCCTTTTCAGTTTCTTCTCCCGATTCTGACATACTGCTACCGCTATCAGAGCTACTATCACTATTGTAGTTCTTAAGTCTTCTTAAAGGCTGTGCACTTTCTGGCATTGAACACAAGGGCTAAAGGAAAAAAAAAAACACAAACAAAAAACAAAACAAAACAAAAAAACACCCAAGAAATTAAATTCCTCCATAATCCCAAAAGAACGTTTTACTATCACACTAGGTCCCTGATTCAGGCAGGTCCATTCGTACATATTTAAACCCTCCCAAATTAGATTGCAATATATTTATTATATTGCATTTCATTAAATATTTCATTAAATTCACGATACAGTAATCCTAATCTTTCTCACATGAAGGGCAGCATAACATAGTAAGGGGAAAAAAAAAAACATTTTATTTCAAGTATGACTTACATTACCAGACATGTTGAATTACAGTTTGAAATCATAAATCAAGTGATACAGAATCCCATTTACAATCAGTTTCAATCCCTCGCTGATATTTGCAATAACTGAAGCTATAGTTTAACAACGATTAATGTGAAGTAAAGAGATACATCAGGGAACTTTGGCTGGTACACTTCTGAAAGAGAAAGTGATCAATCCACATCCTGCAGAAAGCAGAAACTGGAAGAATATAGCAAGCTATGCTAGGTGTATTCGGTGTCCCATATGCACATGGGATTCAGTGTCATTACGTAATTAAATCTTGTGCTATTACCAAGGATACTGYAAGACAAAAAGCAAAAAGTAGGAGACAGAGAAACTGATGCAAGAACATAAACTACAAATGAAGATTTTTCTTCTTCCATTTACCAACAGGCAGAGAAGAAAAATGCAATATCCTCCATTATATCTATTATCCTAAGAAGGCTCATGTGGTTGCTTTTTTTTTCTACACATTTTCTTTCTTTCCAGTAACTCTCAGCTGTAAGAAGCTATGGTGATGGCCTCATCTTCCTAGTCATCTAATGGACTGCAATTAAAACTCATACATAAAAAAATTAATATCATAATTTCTGAACATATTTTGGGTCAGAGTGAAATAGAAGAACTCTCAGGATGAATCTAAATTGCCCTATTAGCATAATGTAATGCACCAAGATTTATTGTGAAGGGCAATAGAACAAAGCCCCAAAGATACTGTTGCTGCAAGATACACTTTATAACTAAACATATTCTACCTAAACTTCTATTCCAGCCAAGGGAGGAAAGAGATTTCTGCCACTAGCTTAAAAGCAATAGTACGGTTATGCAAGCCCAAGCTATTAGACCACATAACGAAGAGCTGAAGAAGTATATTCTATTGAGGAGACCCTTCGCAATTGTTCAGGTTACACAAAGAATATTTTGATATCTATCTACCTGCCAAAAGGACAAATTAAGGTGCACCAACACTTACTGCTTTCTCAAAAATAGCTGTCCTAATCATGAAATGCTGTGTATCATGGAGATATATTGATCAGACATTCCTGACGAGTTACACAAGGTATAATAAACATTTACAATCAAAACTCACAAGGGTTAAATCTCATTTAAGGTAAATCTCATTCCCACTTATCATACGCATGTTCCTCACACATTCTACACTAAACAATAAGAACATCCTGACCAATTAACAAAGAAGAATAAAAAGAAAGGTCAAAGAAATTACAAAAAGCAATAATGACAAATAATAGCTAGATCTGGGTTTAAACTGACCTCTTAAAATAAGTGATATTTGATTGCTTAGCAATTCTAATCATCTTGATTTTCCCCTTATGCTAACCGCATTTTTCTTTGATTAAACTCATCTGATTTTATATCAGAAGAATAAAAATAAAAGTAATTGCTCATTTCCTCTACAATAACTGTTATTTTATTTCCTTAGTTCTTTTTCCTGCACAAACAGGTGCAATGTAATAAACACGAGTAAACCTTACAGTGTGTAAGGATAAGGTGCCCTCTAGAGGCTACAAGTAAGCCAGACATTTCCAGAATGTACTTCTCAATCTAAGTAGAATTCAGTAGTATTTTAATGGCAGCCGAAAATGCCTTCATTCTGGGAAATTCTTGACTTGTTTTCTACTCTGAGGTCCTAATCACGTTCAAATAAAAATAAGACTGAAAATCCTAGCAAATATGAAATAGTTGTTACATGCAAAGCTTATTTATACACACACCCCTCTCTACTCCTCAGATACATCTATATGTATATATACGTTTCTATGTATGGATGAGGATGCGGAGGAAAACACCTCTCTCTCCTAACTATTCCAGCTGTTCTGCATAGAATTTTCTGAGACCTGATTGTTCCTTTTTCCAAGGAAGAGAGTGCGCCCAAGGCAGAGCATCTGACTTCTTAACAGTAGCTTCTGTCAGCAGGCCAGCCACTGACTTTTAAGGGAGGACAGGACTTTAAGACCTTCTGAAAGAACCTTTCATGTTGGGTAACATGACGTGAAAAGTACTGTTCCTCCAGGTTTGTTCTGTCTATCAGATCTTGCATATGTTACTTTTTTGACACACTAATGGATCTTTATTTGTAGGATTTTATGACTATAAGGAGATTAGTTTTACAGCCTTCCCTTTTGATTTCATCAATTTTATGGCAAAAAAAAAAAGTGGGAATTTTGGTCATAGGCAATTTTTAATTTCTCCTGTAAATGCAAACAATATTGTACTGGTAGAGCAGCTTGTAGGCTACGGAATCCATTTGCCTGCTATAAAAGAAAACCATGTCATATAGTCTCACTCATAAATTGATCAAACTTCATCTTAAAACTAATTAAGAGAGGTTTCTCAATTTGGGCTCAGTACGCTATTAAATGTTTATGGCCCCAGCTTGGGAATGGCTTGTGTGCAACCAGTGTACAGATAGTATAGATCAAGTCTGTGTGCCTACAGTCAACCAGATAAATGGTCTCTGAGGGCTGCTGGGAAAAGACAGGCTTCTGGAAAAAGGAAAGACATGACTGAGATGTTGAACTTGAATTAAGTGACCCTATGTTAAAGAACTGAAAACAAAACCTCAAGGAAAAGAATCCCTAAAGAATGTGGGTTGAGTGTGTTGCCAGCGTGGACTGGATTTTTTTTTTTTCTCTTCTTTAAATGAATCCACCACTGTTAAAGCACTAGCTCACAAAATCCCCATATTTGTAATGAGGTTCCTGCAAATCTATTTTAATACCAGATGGAGTATGCAAATTCTCTTTCCAGTATGCATGCCTGTAATAAGATGTAGCTCTTTGGATTCTTGAAAGTATATAAAGTACTGCTGCAAGCTCAGGGCAATTGTCAGCATTCATTTGGTACAGAAATTCCCAGATTTATACACCATGTTCTCAGAAACATAAAATGCTGCAAAAAAATTTGCATGCATCCATAAACAAATCCATCAGAGCTCAGGAACATAAATATAGGCTCTTCTAAACAGACTAAAATGTTTGCAGGATATAAGAAACATACTTATTTTAGCCAAGCCCAAACTATTTATCTTTACTGGCTTACAGAGATATGCAGTGTATTTAAGGCAAAGACTTGCATGAACTTTGCACACAACCAGAAAGCATTAAACTAAAAATAATATACATTCTCTTTAAAAGCAGATTTTGGATACCAAACAGGCTCCAAGATATACTGTACAACCCTTTTAGCAAGTAAGCAAGTTACAGATACATCATAACCATAATTAATCCTTTGAGCTTCCATAGTGCCTCTTATCCCATGATCTCAAGATTCCTTAGTGGCACTAATTGATTAAAGATGAAAGCATTCTTTTGAGATAGGCTATGGATATAAAAATCATTTCACACACTGAAATCAAGCAATCTCTTGTACAACAGTTGTTGCCATGCACAATAATTCCTCAAAATAGCTTAGAGAAGAAAAGAAGGATCTCATATCCAGTTAAAATTTTAATGGGATTTAGTTGGACAAATGGTAGTTATGCTTCTCTTCATACTTCAAAAAAAAAAAAACACAGGCTAATGGCAGTCTGAGGAAGAAAACTTCCACCAGGATCAGCTAACTAAATCCCCACTTAAAGTTCTAAGATTACTTCTCTACAGACTGAAATAAAAAATTGGTATCTAGAAGTTAAATACCTTAGGTCCTCGCTGCCTGGTGCATTTTCCCATCAGTTTTTCATCATCTATTTCACACTGCTCCAGAAGATCCAAAATGTCTTCCTCCTAGAAACGGGAATTTTGCTACAATTAATTCAGAGCAGGACATAGCCTATCCTTCCAAAGTTCAAGCACCAACTGGTAGGAATTTGAAATTACTTTGACTACTAATTCCTGAAATAAGTCTCTGAATCCCTCTACAGAGGGATATAAAATTATTTCTTCTGATGCATGCATCTCTGCTCGCAATCAAAATGAAATTGAAAGTTAAAATCAAGTCTTAACATCTATTAAAGTCTGAAAAAAAGGTTGAACAAAGATTCCTGTAGAACTGCTGCATGATGCCAACTACAAAGATGGGAAATTATTTCTCAGATTTCAAATTAAACCACGTTAGTTGGTTATTTTAAATGTAGCTGTTTTCCTACTGTTTATCTCTGACTACATAAGTAGGCAATGAGGCAGAGTTTTTGGATGCCTTAAACTAGTGGAGCTGGTTTTATGGTATCTCTAATTCCAGTCCATACAAGTGGATGAATAGGCTGGGGTCATTACTGGAGGAAGAATGAGGCAATTACCAGCTCAAAAGCAGTTTCTGCCAACCTCTGGTTTGGCCAGGGGTAAGGCTGAGGATCAGGGAAATGGTAAAGTAGCTTAAAGCCATCTAGCCTGTCTCCACCCTGGGTCCACTGCAGTTCATCCAGATTCAAGGATCTGGCCCACAAGCTGCACAAAGAATAATAATAAAATGATGGAAACATTATCAAATGCTATTTATTAGCCATCACACATGATTATTGTGAAACTAATCCACAAGGTCATGAATGCCAAGATAAGTAACGCCTAAAGCCAATACTTCTTGTGCTTCGGTACCTTCATTCTTTTTAAAGGGTTATTCATTTCCCGCTGAAGTGAAGCTGCTCTCCCAGCAAGAAATGTCTGGAAAGCAGTGGCTAACAAACTCTCATACTTTTCAAGTAATGTCTTATCATCAGGAGGGTAAATTCGCCTAAAATAGGGGGGAAAAAAAAAAATTGAGTTTAAGATAGAAGCTGAGCTACTTATCATACTAGGAACAAAAGTAATGCAGCTAATTCAGTGTCTTCTATAATGCATATGCAACCCATCTATAATAATTATATAATATCATATCATAAAACATATGCTCTGAACATTGCTCTCTAAATTTAATTTTAACTCAGAGAACACATTCATGTTTAAAACAGCAATTAGCCAGTCAAAAGAAATACCGTGCAGGTCATTCCAGAGATATACCAAAACTCAGTTTTGCAGTACTCTGAAATTTCAGTGGGTGTGAATGATGCATGCAGGTGTGAATGACTCATGAAATATTACAAAATATTGCATGTAAAATTCAGAGCCACAAAATAATTTGTATTAGCAATAAAAGGACACAAAACAGTGAAAATCTGATTAATTGCTTTGAGTTAATGGGCATGATATAAATTAAAGATTGAATATGTATGGCACTTGAATGCTAAATCCTCCAAAACAATGGACAGGAAAAGAAATAGATACTATAAGAAAAAAAAWTTTCTGGTACACGGCTGTACAGGGTGACTCTGATTTTCCATTAGAGCAGCTATGCCATTATTCTCTAAAATCACAGGTAAGGAGATTATGACAATATGAGAAGCAGGACTTGGTGATTTATTAATGCTCATCAAGCAACAATGGGCTTTGAAGAAAACCACTCCAATCAATTTGTCATGAATGCCTGAAACACAGCCAGAAATTATGGAAGTGGAAGACTAATTTCTAATGTATTGTAAGGAGTTAATTCTGCCCGCGCTGTAAAACGCATAGGTACCATTTATATATTGACTGGCATTGTATGACTTTAATGTTTCTGTGGATCTTTTGTGAACTTTTTACAAGGTTCTTTCTCCTTCTTCCTTTTCAGTCTTTTCCCCCTTGAAAAGGTATCTTTCATGATGATTCAAATGCAATGAAAAAAGGATGGTTATGATCCCATTAGACTCAGGGCACTACTACAACAAACTGAAGATGGTTCCAGGTTGCATCAAATACCTGTAGGAGCTCTAACCTAGTTGCAGTCAACACTTTTTAATGGTGTTGATTCTACTGCTGAAAAAGTGCCATAGAACAATACTTTAAAGAAAGGATATTCATTTTAATATACGTAGAAACACACTGAAGCTAAAGGCCATTTCAAAGTCATATACATCCTTTTCAGTTCCTCATGAATTCACAAATGCTTGAAAGCATGGCTCCTACTTCGACCACCCTACTGGAATCAGTGGGTCGGTTGTGCTTGCAGACCGACTCTTGACTCAGCCAACTGCTGAACTTGACATACATAGATTAAATCAAAGCCTGCTGAGATTGATTAGGTTTCTCTGGATTTTTATTCAGGAAGCAGTATTAATCCATGCAGCAATACTAGCACCCAAAATTTCCATGATTCTATGGCAATGCCTGACAGAAGCTAGTCCTGCTCTGCAGGAGAACATCACAAGGAGAAAATACTGCATAATGCTCATATAAAATTTCTCTGCATCTCTAGCTAAGATTCCTTTACTTCTCAGGCTCTGCTGATTCTTCAGCCTTTTTGCAAACACATGGTAATAAGAAAACACAAAGCTGTTCTGCTCCTTTACATCTGCACATTCCTCATGAAATGACACTTCACTTTTTCCCGGAGGAAAAAAAATATTTTTGTATTTTTATTGATTTCCATTAACCAAAAAGCTAAATAAAGAGAACATTTGACTCATTTTCAGTCAAAAACTGAATAAGCAACCTAAAATGCGATCAGTTAAAAAGTTTGACTTTAAAGTTAAYGAAAAAGCAAAATCTATTAAAGCATCATGATGTTTCTCTTTCTTATAGTCTACGTAGCATGAAAATAACTGCTTCATTGTGAGGTTTTTTTGGTGTGCTAGTTCAGCTCCACATATGTCAAGAAAGGATGTAATTAAAACTGGGAATGTTACAAAGAAAGACTTTTTGTAAGCAAAATGTTAATTCATCAAAAATTAAAATTTCACAGAAACATCTATCTGTTTAAATGAGAACTTTACTGGGAATTATAGAACATCTGCTCAAAAAAGCAGAGATGAAGAACAGCAGTAAAGGCATTCTGACTAATTCAGAATCAAAGATGTGAACCGAGACCTCCTACATCGTGCATGAATGTTATAAAGAGTGGGCAAATGCTCCCATCATCTCCTCCTAGCCATACTCCCCTCCCTTTTGCCAAATATTCATACGCCTTGCTGTCCTGGTTTCGGCCGGGATAGAGTTAAATATCTTCCTAGTGCTATGTTTTGGATTTAGTATAAGAAGAATGTTGATAACACACTGATGTTTTGAGTTGTTGCTAGGTAATCTGCTACTCAAGGTCTTTTCAGCTTCCCATGCTCTGTCAGGCGCACAAGAGGCTGGGAGGGAGCATATCCAGGACAGCCAGCCCAGCTGGCCAATGGGGGTATTCCATACCATATGACGTCATGCCCAGTATATGAAGGGGGGGGTGGGGGGGATCCAGGAAGTGGCTATCGTTTTTTGGCCATTTTCTCGGCAGGTGGTGAGCAATTGCATTGTGCATCACTCATTTTGTATATTGTATCGTTATTATATTATTATCATTGTTATTATTATTATTCTTTCCTTTTCTGTTCTATTAAACTGTCTTTATCTCAATCCGCGAATTTTTTTTTTCGATTCTCTCCCCGCCCCACTGAGGGGGAGTGAGCGAGCGGCTGTGTGGTGTCTGGCTACCTGCCAGGTTAAATCACTACACTTGCTTTCACTTCACATTGAAGCAAATATCAAGAAATAATAATAATGATAAAAACATCATAAAACAAATTCTTGTTTTCTGGCCAATGTCTATTATAACCAACAAGTTAAAACTTCCTTTAGAACGTATTTTACCAAGGAATCTGAAGATACTTACATTTAAGCCTACTAAGATCCAAAATCAAAGTGCAGAAATATGAATATAGTATTTCAAATGCCATTCTATCAAAAATGATGGAAGCACCAATAAAGTTTCTGAACTTTTGGCAAGCCTCATAGATAACATTCAGATTTGGTTTCTTGTAGGGGAATACTCAGATTTGATTTTTCTATGGGGGAATACTCACACCCCTATATTGCCCCCTGCCCCCCCCCCCCCCCCCGCCCCAGATAAGAATCATCATATGTGGTTATATAACAGGTCCATAATGACAGTCATGGCTCTTGGTACACTGAATGTGAACAATCATGTCTTTCAAGCAAATGTCTTGCATAAACACTAGAGTGATTGATGTCATAAATTCCTAAGTGCATGCAAAAATTTGGAATCAAAAAAAGAACTATCTGAAAAAAAAAAAAACTTTACTACCTGGTGTACATGTATATATTTTCTATAAATGCCTACACGTTTTTGGCAGAAAATTACCATTTACTATAAATACTTGTTTCCATTATTCCTAAAGAATGCATTGAATACTTCCTACTAATACAGTCAAAAATAGTTACCTGTAGTTCCCCATGTGTCTATTTTCATGCTCCTCTTTGGAAATCTGCTTACGTACTTGTGCAAGTCTTTCCTTCTACAAATCAAGGAAATAAGACAATTAAAACAAAAGAGAGCATAAGCCATGGGCAACAAACAGCACATTTTTTCCTTCCTACCAGTTCTTCTTTTCTCCTTTCCAGTGTGTGGCGCTGCTTCTCCCAGTCTGAGGAACCTGGTAACAGTTTTTTCATGGAACCTTGACCATACAGTCTTTTTTGAGCCTCAGCCTTCTGTTGAGCTAAATTTCTCCTTTTATCACTTGTCCTGAAACACAGATGATATTAAGATATGTCAATCCAATGCAGCTGAGATGAGATGCACTTTCATCTCAAGTATATCATCTGTATTTTTCAGTCAGTCACGTGCAGTTTATGATATAAAATTAGAATTTAAACACTCATTAAGAATTTTTTTAAAATATTAACTTTTATGGCTACAATATTTTCACACTGTAAGGTGTACTGTAATGACTCTGTACTATAACTTAATGTACAAACATGGTTGTATCTATTTTCCTGAAGTGTAGATTTTCTCCAACATATCCCAACTACAAAGTTTTCCTGTAGAGGGGTATGGCTTTCGACTGTATGAGAAACTATCGCCAAAGCAAATTTCCTGTGTGGCCATATGCCCATGACTCACATGCCCATGACTGCACTCATACCCCCASTTTGAGACCTGTTTGAAAAAAATAATTTGAAAAAAAAAGCACGAAAGTTACTATCACCACTCATTGTTTGCAAGCACATGAGCAAGAAGAAAAATTAAATTTAGGTTAACTTCAATAGCAAAACTGACAGCAAGGGAAACATTTACATTTTGAAAATATGAAGGTGGAAAAAAAGGTCTTCATTTTCTCCTACTCCAGTTTAAATTAAAAAAAAATWAAAAAAAATCAAAGCAACAGAAAGAGAGCCAGATTGAAGAAAAGAGGACAAATTTACCGTATGTTGAGAAGCTTTAATGCATTTAGCAGAACACCTTTTTTTACATCATAGTCTATTTTTTGATCAGTTCCAAAGCTTGGGGCACGATTAATCTGAAAAAACGAGATACAGAAGACTCAGGAATGTTCACCTTCACTAGGAACACATCTATTGTAACAGGCTTTGGAGAAACCATTCTTTCAAATATAGCAGAGATTAAGAGAATACATGTTGAAAAGCTCATTTCCATTTGTATTTTAAAAAAAAATAGAGCACTGAGTATCACAGATAGTGGGAGCCAGGTGATGTACCTTTCAGCCACCAAGTTATCCGGACATTTACAATGAACACCATTCAAGTACTGGCACTGTAAATCCAGTCTAATCTACTCTTGGTTGCTGCAACCAGAAAATTTACCATGCAAAGTGCTGTTAAACACGTTAAAACAGACTATGTGCCATGCTACCGTAGTCCAGCACAGGAAGAGTTAAACTCTTTCCTAGTTCCCAGTCTGAAAGCAACTTTGAGTACTTCTCTAAAAAGTAACAACTACATAAGGCAAAAAGGGGCTCTAATTCAAGGKTTTCTCAAGTATATTTAGATAACTATTCAGATACACTTTAGAGCAACACCTAGAGATCCAAGTTATTAAATCAGTACATAGTGTGAAAACATAAAATAATTAACAGTCTCAGTAACAAAAAGCTTATAAGCTACGTACAAGATATGAGATTAAAAATGTTACCATAAATATAGAGGAACAAGGGAAATGCATCTGGGAATCAGTGAGACTAAATCACACGCTTAACAGCCAGGAGTCTCAACTAACCACCATATAACCACTGCCAAGCTTCGAAGCCCCTGCAGAAGAACATTAGCTTTTGGAAAGCTTTGAGGAGGGATAATGAAGTAGCTGCATCAACATTTCCAGGAACACCTTCCAGGCTGGTATAAAAACTTATACATGAGCAATGGGTGCTAATGAGAGGCAGGAATTTCACCTTGATAGTGAATGAGCAGTGCTGGTTACAGAAGGGACAGACACTAAAGAGCTTCAGAAGTGAAAACTAATACCTCGTGCCCCATGCAAATAAGAAGCAGGATACAGAGACAGGATGTTCAAAGCAGAGAGCAAAAGCAGTTCACTAAAATTGTGCTTTAACACTTGATACATTAGAACATCGTAGAGCCTCTACAGTTGTGGGACAAAGAACTATTCTGGCTGGTGAGCCACCAACTGTCCTGTTGCTGAGTCCCAGCTGCCCCATCACTTATGCTTACAGCCGTACCTTTTTGGTACCTTTTGGCTTTGAGAATCAGTTTATTTGCTGGTTTTGCAGACAGGCTGGCAAAGCGAGCAATGAGATTTGATGTTGAAAGAAAGATCACAAAGATTCAGCAGAAATAGTGAAAAAGTGTATACATATTCTTCTTTGCAAGACTTTCATCCAAATATTTAATTGACCAACCTCCTTAGAGTGACCTGTTTGTCTCCTATCACATCACAAAGGCTAATTTTTTTCCCCTATACTGTGATAGTACAAACATTTATTGACATTCATTTTTTAAAAAATGTTGTGTTCCACTTTCAGCTGAGCAAACATTTAAACATTCAGAGAAATGAACACAAGGATTAAAACCCAGTTCTCCAATATTTCATTAGAGAATACTGGCAGTTGACAAGACCACAGACACATTGCGCCTCATTTTCAACATGAAGTTCAAACAAAACACTTTAACTAGAGCTGCATTGATTAAATACAGCTGATAACTGAAATAAGTTGGAAATATTCTGATTTTGAAATACCATATTGTCTAATCCAGGAYGGATTTATGTATGTTTAAAAAACATATGCATGAAGATCCAATATGGAGCCTTACGCTTCAGTCCAGCAAATACCTAAGTACACAAAAAGCTCACTGGACTGAAAACAGAGACATAAAATCAAGCCCCAACTCCTTATTCAGGAGAAATTTTAGGTACTGAACAAAATTACATTCTGTACCATGTATTGAATTTTTTTATTCCATATGAACATGTAGCAACTAACAAAGTTCTACTCTGAAATAATGTTTTTGCATGCATTAAAAACAGGTGAACAGATAGAAATATATCTATTAAAACTTCCAACAAATTAATTTCTAATTTTTTATGTACACCGAATCCTTAAATCCAGTGAGACTGAAGTTAGATACAAGGACTTATTTGGAGCATGTAAAATGCTATGTTGGTCCAATATTGAATTCCTAAAGATGCACAGACCATGCTTACACAGCATTGAAACATCCCACTTGAGAGCATAGAAAAGTACACACTGTTGTATTTATATTTGGTTTAGGTACTTCCTAGATTTACAACAATTTGAAGTATAATATTGGGCATAAATTCTGCATTAATAAAGATGTTATAAATATGTGTTACTTATATGAGCACCAGTGAGAATTAACACTATGAAAAGTGTAAAATAATTCCAATAACAGTTTCTTTCCAACAGGGTGAATTTTGCCAAAAATCTACATCTGGCACTTCTGAACAAACAAAACCATACTGACTGTGTTTATTAAGCAGAAAATTAAAGTGGGGGTAGGAAAGAAGTAAGAAGGCATTTGAAATGCTATTATGAAGAAAAATGCTATTATGAGACATTACACAATCACTCCACAATGAGGTTTCTGTCATTTAAATACAATCATATAAGAATGCTGAATACAGCATTCATAGTTAAAACTGGAGCACTGCTGTATCATCTGCATCCTCAATTTTTTGCATATACCATTCATGACTTAATATTTGAGATCCCAATCCTACAGTGACCTCAATCCTGAAGAGTAACCAGAGGGGTAGTAAAAACAGYGATCCAGTTCTGGATAGCTACTGCAAACTTGGCTTGGTGCAATATGTTTCATGTAGCAGTAGATGCAGGTCCAGTACAAAGAAATTCCGAGCAACTGGGTACATCAGAAAGTTAATACATAGAAAGCAGGTGTGAATTTAAAGTTCATTAGCTATTCCATACTAACTCTCTACGCGTATACTTCAACTACCTCTTGATTTAGTATGACTACGTGCAAGGATGCTTCACTAACAAACTTTTCTCTTTAACCCTCTTCATCTGTTCCATGCATCTCCCTTCTCACAATGAAAACTTCAAGAAGCAGTCTTGACAGCTGACTTTAAATGCAGCTAAAAAGTTTACTTATCACTAAGTGTAGATGGAGTTATGGAAGGTATAAAAATGGGGAATATCTTCATCCAGCATTGCTACCCAAAACTTCATAACCCAAACCCACTGCGTAAGTCTCTGATGTGCAAAACCACCCATACTCTTGATGTAAATCTGCAAGAAATCATAATTAAGTCACAAAACAAAGGGTTTAATTCACAAATAACATTTTTAGAGCAGAAAAACCCTCTTCAATGCCAGAAAAAAACCAAGCAGTAGACAATCTCATCTCCAGAGCATACAGATAATATGCCCCCTGCAAAGAGCACAACTAACTCTGTGTTCTTTGTGGTAGCCAGTATATGGCTACCACAACATTCTACAGTCTCACGGCACAATACCTTTTCAAGGCACCACTCACTTGTTCTTAGAGGTAACTAATGCCTTCTTCCTTAACAGTGTCTTCATATTATAGACTACCTGGGACTTCACTTGAAGGAATAAAATACCTACATGCTTGATCTAGCTGAATACCTTCAATGATCAGCACTACTCTTAAACTACCAGCTATCTGGTTGAATCTACTCATGATGGATTTTGTAACACTAATTCTGGAGCTAAGGCCGTGTCCAGCCTTAGATTTTTTTGGATAAACTATCTTCAAAACTTCAAATTTTCTAATCTGTTGTATACAGCAATGCACAGAAAAGAAAAACTGCTTAATAAATAAATACAGTATTCCTCTATATAGACTCCTGGACATAATGTTCCTCACATCTATTATTTTTACAATATCACAGTTTTATCTCCCAAATATCTGCTTTACTGGTGATGATACTTTAGCTTCTTTACTTTCTATGACTTTTCAATAGCTATAGAACTGAATTGTCCACATAAATTTTTAATTCCTCCAACTGAAATCTTCAATGTTGGTTTCATAATTAAAATTTCACTGAATATAGCACATACAATTAATCAAACTGCTTGTAAACACAGCAGTTGTATAGCTCAGTGTATTTCACAATTACATACTTGTCAGCAGAGGACCTCGTACCTGTAATGCTTAAATTTAGCAGCATAAGTTGAAGTACCTCCTGTGAAGGCTCCCATCCAGTTACATTTGGAAAGGATTCTGATTTTACAAAAATTAAACTCTGTAAATGTGTAAGATACACCATTTTCTTCTTCACCAAGACATGGGATAAATTTCAGCCTGGCATTTCACCTCCTTACCAAGTCAAAGAGCATATTCTCACCACCCACTGCTGCAGCCTATTAGTATGGAGTAGAAAAAGAAATTTTCCACTATCTGTCACACATACCTATTGAAAAGACCTTTCAAATATAAAGAGAGATTACATGAATGACTTTATAAACCTAAAATCAATTGAATAAAATATTACATCCTTTCAATAACAGGGATTTAATCTCTGTTCAATCTGTAGGACAGCATGAACGTTTTGGAAGGGATCTCATTCTTTGATAAAGTGATTGAGATTTGCTAACAATAGAATTCAAAAAGCAAAAGAAATTTATAAGCCATAAAAATCCTATTATACAGAACGCTGTTAGTGGCTATCATTGAGCAGATCTTTGATTAGAGACAATCATGAAGTTCATTCTAATCACTCATTTCTAAACTTCACAAATTGTGAGAGTGCTAACCCCCGTTTTCTTAGCTTAAGCAGAAGGCTGTTTTTCCATGGCAGTTTAAACTAATACAAATCCAAGCTGTCATACTCTGCCTACTTCATTGTCTTGGCACTGGGGTTCACAGAGAGTGAGGAAGCTGATCCCAATGATCCACATGAAGATTAACCTCACAAAAAATTATTTTTCATTGGTCCTCGATCATCTCAGGAAGGAATCCTACAAGCACCAGTGCCATCGCCGGGAAGGGGGCAGGGAGCATGCCCCCCACAAAGGACAGGAGGAAGGCAGAGATCTTGCAGCTGGTACACTGATCAGTTTAAGCACCACAGAACTGCCTCAGGCAGGTGCGGTTTCACATTTAACCTAGTCCAGTGTGACTGCCGGCTGCCAGAAGGGACTGGTGCTGCCCCTCTCTTAGCCCTGCATTCATGTCACTTCCCTCTTCCCGGCACCAGACCGAGCGTTGTGAAGGTCCTGCATGAAGAAGTTCTGCAGGCTGGTTTAGTGTAAAATTATGGTTTGCTTGGAATGGTAAGAGAGACATTCATCCAAACAGCAACCAGAAACATCTCATCCAATAGACATGACCATCACACAGAGGCAAGTTGCTAGACCAGCTCTCTGGGCAACTGCCCACAGTAACACCATATTGTATGTTAAATCAAACAGCAGTCTTTTTCACTCTTTATTCACTGGAAAACTGGGAAGAGTAGGAGTTACTACTGAAGGCAAATATTGAGCCAGTTAAAGCCACGTGTGCTTAGTGGATTCACTGCTACTGTTTGAGAGCAAAGAGAACCCACATACAAGTGTCAGAGAGAGGAAAAAGCCGGCGGACAGCAGGAGAAAGAGCCTCAAAAATGGCTCTCCAAGGCAACAGAGTGAGAGGCTGCCTGGGCACAAAAATCACTGAAAGGAAGTCGTCTTTGTCATAAACAAATAAAATTAAAAAGAAGGACACGATTCAACCAAAGAGCTAGATGAGTAGTGTCATCAGTTGCTCTTCCTAACAGTAACTGGAAAGGTTCTAAATATTGCTAAACTCTTGGGTCAAGGGGCAACTGAGCTTTTCCAGCTTTTCTTTTATACTTATGTATATATACACTCATCACATAACTGAAATGCTGACCTTGCTGAAGACCATGGGAGGGCAGAGTTAATGGCGCTCTGTGCTCACCTAACTGATCGTTAATGCCTACCTGCCGCTCCTTTGTTAACACTGCCTCATTGACTGATATAGAAGTGCTTTGTTTTACTGAAAAATATGAGTAAAACAGGTGCTCTCTGTTGCAAACCTACAAAGAAAATAAATTGTTCCTTTTCAAACTTACAATAAGCTGCAATAGAGGTTTTAAGAAAATGTTAGTTAAATCAATGAATATTTGAAAAATCCGATGCTTTTATAGAAATGTATTTTCAGGTTTCATTATGTTKTTACAGACTCTTGGGAGTAGAAGAATGGGAATTTCCCACGCTTAAAATTTATATTTACAAAGCTCATAATTCCTTTGTCAAAGTTATTAACTACTCATTTCTGGACATAATGTTAACAATTCTACTTTACACAATAATGTAACTATTGTAATATTATTTTTCATACTATTCTTATTTGGACTTCATATAACTTAAGCGAGACACTGAAGTGAGAAGTGAGCCCTTCTCAACAGAGTAACAGTGCAGGCTGCTCACCCTGACATCAGAGATTGCTGGACTCTGATTCAGTAAAAAACAATGTGAACTCTCAGGTTCTCTACATATTTTAAATAAGCTGAGATTTGATTTACAACATTTTTATGTATTTTGAAACATGCCAGAAAATAGAATACTTTGAGTTTCTGTTCTGTTCAGAGCAAAGAAAACATCATGGTCTCCCCAGTAGATATTTGTATAATAAATACACATACTCTTGAAACGGCAGTCCAAGAGCTGTGCCTGATCATGTAAGGTGAACACTTTCTTCAAACAGAATGCTTTTCAATCCTCTTAATTTTTGTGACTGTTAAGAGCAATCTGAGTATCACAGGGGATTGTCTGTACCTGACAAAATTACCCAAAGTGTTCTCCATCCACCGTTTAAACACAATTCATGTGCTCTGTGGAAAACTGACACAATATGCAGCTGGCAGAATATTTTTTTTTTACAGTTCTAAATTATAAGGGAACAATGGCCAGCCTCACAGTAAAACCCAAATGGGCTTATATCTGTGTGGACACCACAGGGGCATAACAAATGTGGGTGCCCACAATGCCAGTTCAGTTACTTTTCCAATGAGAATCTCACCTTAAGTTCTTTGTATGAAGAAAAGTTTAAGCTTTTTCCCCTTGACAAGTAATTTGCAGCACATTTGCTTCGCATAGTCATCTATGTGCATTTATCAGAGCACCAACAAGAGACGTACTTCCCTATTTTGAAACAATAACAGAAATCCCAAAAGATCACGCAGGAAGTTTTTCTAGGTATTTGTTCCTCTTATTCTCTTTTTCTTCATTCAAGCAACCTTTCCACATCATATCCCTATGCGCTATTCCTGAATTTTTCCAGCCATTTCACTGTGCATCTCTGAGGAGAGCCTGACACTGTGTTCTGTCAAAGCCCACTTCAGGTCTGCAGTTAGATCCCACAAAGCCCTCTCTTTCCAGGTGAAGCAATTCCAGTTCACCCAGCTCCTCCTCATACAGCATGTGCTCCAGCCCTCTAAGCACCTTAGAACCTTTCTGCTGAACTCACTCCAGTTTGTCAATGTCTCTGCCTTACTCTGGGGGACAAAACTGGACAGAATATTCCAGATGTGGCCTCACAGGTGCCAAATAGATCATTGCCATCAACCTGCGGGTCCAGTTAGCCAACATCACTGTAAGTACACATTGTTGACTCATGCTCAACACTTTGAGAGAGATAAGGTGTGAATGAATCTGGTTTCTTTTGCTGAAGGTTGGTCATTTTCCACAAGCCATGTTGCTGATTGAGATGCAGAACTTGATCTCAAACAAAAAAGATTACATTTAAGCAGCAACTTTATGAAAAATGGTATCACAGGAACAATTCAAGTGCCAATGAAATGCAATGAGAAACATTTGAAACGTATTTCCTCATGACTGTAGTCTAAGTAGTACAAGAAATGCAAATACCATTACCCTATATATTCAGGTGTTTGATATCTGCACATAATTTTACCCATGTAAGGTGCTAAATACTGGCTATATGGAACAAAGTGTCTTTCTTTGTCAAATGTGATCATGGGTAAGAAATCCTGAGAAGTCTTGGGCAAAAACACTATGTTAAGAAAATTGCTTCTCCCTTAAAATATCCCTTAAAAGAAAGTATCGTCCCTTATTTTTCATGTGGCTATCCCTTGTTTCCAGACAAGAAATATGGTTGCTGACTGATCTGTAAGACAGCAGTGTTGTAATCTTGATAACGTACCAGTAATACTGTCACAATGGGTATTCACAGTAACTGGTTACCAAAGCATTGTATATGTATCTGTCTGCTGAGAAACAATTATTTAGAGTTCAATGACCCGAGAACCAGGACATACACATGACTAGGTTGTGTTAATATAACATCAGTAATTTTATCAGGAAGGCATATCTTGAAGATTGTTGGCAAAAACAGGATTGTATGAAGAGCCCCAAAAGTACAAGCAAATGATAGCAAAGGCCTTGAAGTCCCAGTGACTCTGAGATATACACTGATCGCAGTGGCCAAGTAGTGTTCATTACAGGAATGCAACCTTGTGAACAAGGTAACAGTGGGTTTAGGGATAACAAAGAGAACACATAGTAGAATCCAGGAAATGTAAAACAAAGCACTTATGGTAAAACTTGCAGACAATGCAAAATTGCTGGCCAGTGAATGAACAGCCAGAAAGCAGACGGTGGCAGCAAATGAATAAACACAACCCTAAGTGAAGCTAAGAGCAAAGAGCAAGAAACCTTCACCATCAACAGCGTGTTCTTCCTGGTGAAGAACACAAGACACTGACAACTTGCTATAACCACCTACCCATCTTTTTTTTGAGAAAAAGACCTCTCCTGCCCCTTGTCAGCCTTTGGATCTCCAGGGACACAGGCAGGGTAAGCATAACACAAGAGAAAGGGGTAGATACCAGAAAGCTTGTGCATGTGAACTTTAAATACTTTATTAATAGGAATTAGCAATAATTGAATACTTTGGCCTAAAATGTCCAAAGTCCTTTTAACTGGACAGATAACAAAGTTTTGAATAGATTTTGCTAGTTCAGTTACACTAAATAATAAATTTGTGGATCTGTATATAAGGTGAGCTTCTCTCACCCACATAAATCACAAGGRAAGTTGGGTACCCTGCACTTGAGGCAGTTATTTTAAAATGTGATCTTTTCTCCAAGGATCACAACTTTGTGATCCCAACTGGATATAATGAGGTTGAACAAGGCTGGAGTCCATCCAAGAACTTCAACTGTATGATCTTCCTATGTACATAAAGTAACCTAAACCTAGCTTGGAAATTTTGGTCAAAAAGAGTAAAACTGGATTTTCTGGGAACAGAAGGGAGATCTATGTAGTTGTTGCTACTCAAAAAGGACGGAGGCTGCTGGGACTGCACAAATGCTTTCCAGAAACATTTGGTGCCACAAGATGGCAATCACGCATTTCCCACAGCCCTCACTTCGGTAGAAGGTTCCGGAAGTTCAGCAGCATCAAGGAGCAGTAGAGCTATATGGCATCAGGGCAACATAAACAGAAGTCATCTCAAGAAAGCAGAGTCATTATAATGTTGCACAATTTATTTCTTATAATAGTTTATTAAGCTATCTTTATAACAGAAAAGCTACATGAACTATGGAAACATGAAACTAGATTTACCATCCTAATCCTATTTTGGCAATTTTCCCATAACGCTGGGAACATTCGGAGCCTTGTGATTAGTACTTGTTACCACTGTTAGAAAGAATGATTCACTCCCCTAAGGGGGGGTTGGCAAGAGGGAAATGGTGGAAAAAAAGAAGAGTGGAAAGCGGGGGAAGAAGCCAGAACTGGTTTAGGGAAAAAAAAAATTATATATAGATATACATATATACAGACACACACTGTATATATATTATGTATAGTGGATATATATACACTGCATATTTGATTTTTACTACACTACATGTAGTATACATACAGTGTGCATACATATACGTACTGTGTGTTCGTTCTGAGTGCTGCAAAAAACATGAACAAGCACAGTAAAATTTAGTGGATGAGTACAGAAACTGAATTACTAAGTCGCAAAGTTTGAAATTTCTGTTAGTTTAGTTCAATGTCTGGCAAAATAAGTTGAAGGATACCTGTATCACCAAAAGTAGAAAATAAGATAATTAGACTTCCGTATTTAAAAAAATAATAACCAGGTACACAACTCCAAGTCCTGAAGTATTCTCTGGCAACCCAAAATACCAGAGCAGCACTTACTACTTTATGAGATCCCTCCCTCATAAACAAGGCATCTGGGATAGTATGATTCTTCTCTGAGACCCATTATCATAAATGGTGAATCAAACCCCCTAAAATCTCCATACTGCATGTGAACACCCATGGAGATAGATGGGTGTCCTTTAGAACAGATTCACTACACAGGTTGATTCACCATCTCTCACAGAAGAGGTCTGTCACCATTTGCTACAAGGCTGGATGAAATGCATACGCAGACCAACTTCAGTCTGTACTTAAACAACTACATACACTTACATGCAAGCTACAGGCAAGCCACAGATGATAATCTGGAAGTGTAGAGCTAAATCAAAGGGACAGTARGCTTCGCTTGACAAAAAGAGAATATGTCAATGCAGTACAGCCTAAGTTCATGTCATGTGCTGCTCTTGGCTAGCACATCAAAGTCAGCAAATACGCCTATGTCTGCATGGCAACAGTGAAGGAATTTATATTTTTCTAATTAAAATTATACCGAACCCCTGAGAGAAATAAGCATGACAAAATAACTGTTGACAGTATTAATGGCCTGAGAACAAGGTTATAATTCAGTAAATTGTGTACATTTTGCTCATCAGTAGCCAAACCATATTCGTGATTTATTGTCAATAGACAGATTTTTAATACATTTTGCTTTTTTCCTCTAGCTGTACAGCCTCCCAACCAGTTAACATAATGATATAAGACAATATGAAAAGACAAGTGCACTCCATATATATGTTATTAAAAGTGTAATTAAAGAGACACAATAGACAAACCTCAAACATTCCTGGTTGAAAATGTGTTCAAGCACTGCTTAAGCTTAACTGTACCAGTAACATGTCAGAGGAGAAATGTTTCTTCCAGTCCATTCACGCCAATTGTTTGACAGCATTTCATGTATACTGAATTAGTTTCCTCTGTTTATGTATGTGCTTTTAAAAGCCACAGGAGAGGAAAAGAACACATATCCCAAAAAAAAGAGAAAATTAAGACCATACATTCACAAAAGTTGCCAGAGCCATATACAGAACCATACTCATAAAGGAAATCTATGTAGCATCCAATTGCTATAAACAATGTCCTTCAGCTACAAAAACAACTGGATTAACATCACATTTCTCATTAAAACTTTCAAAAACATCTGAAATGCAACATTCCTCCAGAAGACAATTACCTTTATCTGAGTCTCCAAAAATCACTGCAAGGCAGTGTTTCCATATGCTGCAGAAAAAGCACCATCTACGTACTCARCAACAGTACCTCCTGCAACGCACAGATTTTCTTTGGAAGTTTTCTTACATAGATATGGATTCAGCTGGGGCTTAGTTAACTTTACTCTTAAAAACTTACTTTACATTTGTTTAAAGAGGTTTACCTCTAGGAGCCATGGTTTTAGTTTTCTGTCCAGCAGAATATCAAATCCCAGGACTTCAAAGCAGACACTGTCACTTCCTGGTGCTTGCCCTGGCCTGCACATGCGATAAGCATGAAGAACATGTGGCTCTGCAACTATGAGAGTCTTCACTACTAACTCCTGTAGGGATTTTTTTCAGAAAAATTCATCAGGAGAGAAGACACCGGTATATTGAACTAATGTGTTTCACACTTTAATCTTTTAAATGTCATTAAAGTATCTACTAAAAAAAGATTTAAAATACCAAATAAATGGTCTATAATAAATAAACTATTGCTATAGGGTAACAGATATATTTTTTATATAGCTCTAGAGTATATTGTCATACTTTCCATAGTACATGTGTACTTTTAGATATGTAATAACTCAAATGCTAAAGGTATATTGGGAACAAAGTATAGTATCTCCAACCTTCATCCATTTCATTTTGCAATATAATTTTCAATAAATATTCTCAGAATCATACATACAGATGATGCCTAATCTCTAACAATCTTAGGCCTGTTCCTCACCTAAAGACACCTGTAACATAACCACTGACTTCAATGGAGCAGGTTCCAGTCCACAGATACATGCAACACTGACTACAATTTTGTAAATATTCACACATAAAATTGACTTAATTCTCTACAAACATCTCCAAGAATTTAAATAGAATGGTTCCTTTGTATCATATTACTTATGTGAATAACTGTTTGAAAGGGCTTTTGTCTCTCAGAAAAAGTTTAACATTAAATTTATAATCAAACTCTGAATTTAGCCTTTTAAAAACCATAATTATCATTTATAATATGTCCTTTGTGGCATGCATTGCTGAGAATTTGGATTAATAAAGTTTCAAAAATCATTCTGGATTCCAGTAAAGCAGATGGCAGAAGCAATTAATTTTCTAAGAATATACATACACAAAATAAAGAAAAGCATATTAGTTTTATCTTACTGAAATATCACTCCAGAATTTGGAGACATCAAGATTATTTGTTTCCAGAAACTCAGTAAACCATTTTATGGAGCGTTTGCTTCCTTTGTCTTCTGTTTCATCCCGTTCAAAGTGTTCATTATGTTTATTGACAGAGTAGTTAGTCAGATGCATATACAATTGACTCTAAAAAAAGAGAGAAAAGACATAAAAAACCTCTTTAATACAACTCTAGAATGGTCAATCCAAAATAATTAAAAGAAAAAAAAATATGTTAAATCAGTAATGACATAGTCAAACAGTTCATATTTGCAAATAACACTATGTGCAGATTTAGTGTTTCTGATTCTTGGAGATTTCATCTACTGAATGTTCTTCTAACATTCTTTTAACAGCCTTCTTATAACAAAACCTGTGCTCGTATTTAAGCCAGTTGCAATCAACCAATCTACCACTCAACATCTGGCTAGGCAATATATCTGCCATTTTTACAGGTCTGTATGTAAACAACTACCTGAAAAAGCTAAGAGCAATTATCATAACTTACAGAATGATTACATTCCACAAGAAGCAAACAATAAAGATGGTATTTTGAAGTGCTACTTTAAAAATGCTAAAAAACACTCTGGCATCTGTTTCATAGACAATCCCACATTTCAGTTTTCACTGGAGTTTATTTATGAGAAATGTTCTCATGATAGTGATACTTTAAAATATCTTGTACATATAAACTCATCTGCCATGTTGATACCTGCCAAAATTGCTCATTTTTGACTGGCTGGTAGCCGTACATCAGAGAGGTAAATTTCAAGATATACATTACACAAATGAGGGAGTGCTATAGCTCCTTTATGCAGCAAAATGTCACCAGCAATAGATTCATGTTATCAGTTGCATTTAAGGAAAAAAAATTCATTACCTTTCCAAGGCCAATATATAAATCATGATTTATATGTTTACATTATCTCCCAGTACAGATATTAATTCAGCTCTCCACCTACACTACTATTATGACTGTCCTCATCACAGTGACAGTTCTGTGTCATGTCTGATTCCTTACTTGAGTGTAGCTGATCTTCTAAGCCTTCTGTTCCAATTCCTTTTTGATACAATAGCCAATAGATAACACAAGCCTTCTGCTGTCATTTATCTCACCACACTTACTTATGTTTAAAAAAACTTAATGAAATTAACAAAACCAGTCAACTTAATTGCAGGTTAGTTAACAATATATTGTATTAGCACTACAAGTAATGAATTTCTCCCATGGCTTCCAATTACTGCTTTGAGAATCATTCTGAAACTTATTGCTTTTGAGTCCTTATAAATGTCATGTTTCCATGAAATTAAAATTATTTCAGACAAAAGCAATTATTTTTCAGACTACAAAAAAAATGTGTTTTTAGAACATTTGTTAAACATCCGAACTAATCTTTAGTCTGAAGCTATCTGGAACAATGTCACTGTGGAACAATGTCATCCAAAGAACAATGTCATTAGTAATAAGCCAGGTTATTTCATACAACAGACAAACTACAATATGAACAGTTGTGAGAACACAGAAACAACTGCCTGTTCTGTTCATCCGCTCAGAGCATATTTCAGTGCTGCTAATGCTGAGATTAGTAACAATAAAAAATATTAAAAGCAAACTATTCCAAATATAATATTGGAACTCTTCCAAACATACCATTTGTACTGGGCTCCAAATTTTACCTGCATTCTTCAAAGGAGCACGAAGAGACAGTCACAATTTTAAGTGACAAGTAGGGAAAAAGGCGCTCAATGTCTTGCTATTGCAAAATTACACTGAAGCAGCTCTAAAACTATATGGTATGGAAAAGGAAAGATACGGTSGCAACAGGGTGAGGTATAAGAAACTCAAATCTACTGATGCCTCCCAATGCTTCAAATCTACTTCTTTTTTAACTGACATCTGCATTTTGGTCTGTGCCAGAAGAGAGGGGTTCCACCTCTCAGCAGGGGAAGATGCTATACAGTGAACAGGAGGATTGAAGTGTCCAAAAACTTCAGCATGTCCCTTACCACTTCCTGGTTCTCTGCAAGTTTACAGGCAGCCCTGCTGTATCATCCTGAAGTTGTCAAGTACATACACACTCCTTTCCCTGCTGAAGCAGTCACTGACAAACAGCACCAGCAGCAGATTCCTTCACGTTCAGGGATTGCAGTGACCACTCTCATGCACTGGTCTTTAYGTTGCTGTTTTTCTGTTTCCTGCATAGGTTCCCAGCACAGTGGCTGAAACATTGCAGGATCCTCAGCAGAAGCTCTAAACTTCAGGGATGTTAAACAATGATCTAGCAGGAGATAAACCTCATCCTCCCCGCTACCCTACCTCAGACTAAGTCTCAGATAAATATAAAAGCAACTGTTCTTGAAGTGATTTTCTTTACTTCATTTTTTCTGGGTTGAATGTCAATAATTGACATCTTTTGCTTTCTTTTAGGGAATATTTAAACTCTTTAGCATACATACATGCAAAGTCATATAAAATTTTTATACATAAGCAATAACATGTCTATACTTGTGATTTTGATAGAAAAGCATGAGTTAAATATCTTTCATTTTAATTTTTTCTCTTCAATGACAACACAAAAATTCAGCAATTAAATCTCATGTCACAATGTATTCTATTTTACCTCCTCCAAACACTACACAGGTAGAATTCTACATGCATAAGCAATAAATTAGAATGAACTCCAGCTTACCAAATTTGAGTCACTGGGGGGATGATACTTTTCCGTGCCCATTCTCACCAGTCCATCATGATATAAAAATACTTTTAATGGATCACAGGAGGTTACAAGAATATACACACGTAAATCAAACTTGTAGCCTTCCATAAGAAATGGTTTGTCAAGATATTCCTGAACAATCAAGTGATCCTGAGCTTGTAACTTTTCTCCATTTCTTATTAAAGAGATCCTGGTAAAAACGAAAGTTATTTTAAAAACATGAAACTTTGACATCACTCTTCAAAACAGATTTTCATGGTCACCCAGCCAGGTAGTCAGGCTAAAGTCTACCTGGAGAAAGAGACTTACATATCTGATTTGTAGGGTAGAGAAAAAGTGCCACCCACTTACATGGCTTTTGGGTTCCTGTCCTTTATGGCCCTTCACTGGATTAAAAAGGGCAACGAGCCATTTCAAAATAACTTTCTGCTTCCTTTGATTCAACAATTTGTAATAATGGGTTCCCGCTACACTTAGAAATTGTTTGGCAGAACGATCAGTCTCCAGCTTTTGTGATTACTCCTCCCCAAGCAGCTCTAAAAATAGGCTTCCAGTTTTTCTTTGTCATAACTGCTGCCCGAGGTACAGGTTGCAAAGAACTTTCAGTGCTAACCTGACTCAGTGATGATGTTTGCAAAGCAAGACACAGATCGGTACAACTAAGGATGGCATAGGTTAAGCTCAGTATTTCTGTATTCCAGTTTCCCCACATCAGAATGAAAAATCATTTATAAACAGACTATAAACTGGCAGTCCCTAACTACACAGACCTTTAAATAACTGTAATAGCTAATATTTTTCAGTGTCCCATTATTAATCCTAAATTCCCATAGCTTTTTGCCTTAAACTTACCCTCTATTATTTATGATACATTTCAGTGTTCTGGTGCTGAATACCCTAACATACTGAAGTACTTTCCAGGCATTTCTCCAAAATATGCTGCTACCTTTCCGTTCAGCTTATCTTTGCCCTTATCAAGAGGACTGAAGAATAAGGAAATGGAAAAGCTTGGGGGCTTTGCTTTTACAGTTGTTCTGACATATTTTTAATAACTAAGAGCTTTACTATACTGTATAATGCAAATTGATATTAAAAGCAATAAAAGCTAAAATTGAAATATCTAAAAACAAGAACAGAGTTAAGAATGAAATTGCAACATTTATCTAACTGTTTTTTACTGTGCAGCCCTGTCACAGGCAAAGCTGTTTCAACTCAACTGCAGGTTGCAGTCTCTGCAGGGGTGTCCCTCCTCCGCCCTGGGTGTCACCTCCTTCCAAGAATGCACCTCCAGCCACATCCCTGGGAGCATCTCCTCTGTTTCTCCTACACCTCGTGGCTGCCACTCTTAAATATGTTTGTGCTTCTCTGGGTGGCTGCAGTTTTGGCATGCAGCAGGGTGGTTGGGCGGGTTTCAGAGCTATGGAAGATCCTGACCTTCTCCCACACATGACGCCCCTGCAGCCCCCAGCCACCAAAACCCTGCCATTTATACCCAATACAATCTTACCCCATAAGTCTAAGCACAACAGAAGAATATATTCTTTAGACAAATTCACAATAAAAATAATCCTGATCTTAAGAATTATTTGAGCATCATCAGAAAATGCATTCTTTAATTATGCCACATTCAGAACAACATTAAAATACCACTTCCATTTAGCTTTATATTTTAGCTGTTTCTGCTTGTTAAGCCTTCGTCCAATACATGAACTTTCTTATACTGATCATACAACTTTAACTACAAACTTCTTATTAATACACAGCTTTTATTAATGCCATAAATAACGCTGGATTTCACCTTTAATGGGTAAGAAGACTGAAGTTAACATGCAACTTACCCATGTCCCATTGCACCGTTAGCTGGTTTGACTATGAAAGTTTTCTGTCTACGTTTCTTCTTCAGTTCTTTTACATAGTTCTGAAACTGTGTGTATTCTGCAGGGAAGATCCATGTTCGAGGAACAAAACTGTACTCCTGAGGCTGACTCTTGATCATTCTGTAAAAAAGTGTAATTGAGTTAAAATCTTTTAAYTACTTTGATGTATCAATCCTTAGGATTAAAAAGCATTTACAGTAATTTGACACGGAAACTTTTTTAGCAAAATGCTGTAATATGAAAGCAAACTTCCGCAGTTCTTTAAGAATAGTTGAGTTCTATAACATATTCATATGCATACTGTAAGAACAACAAAAGCAGACTATCTTGTGCATTTTTGCTTATTATCATATCATATTTGCTTATTATATTACTGGCATCCATCTCATTTCTTGGCATCCATCTCACTCCTGTTAATATTTTTTGTTCAGTTACTCAGATGATTTAATGCTACTCCTATTCTTAGAAATATTAAACTTACAATAGTCCATGTGATTATAGATCTTTTCCTACCTAATAGACTCATGGATTCCTTCCCCCCCCACCTTCCTTTCTTGGGAGGGGTGGGGATATTTGGCAAGTTTCATACTGAAATGTATTTGAGGATGTATGAGGATCAACACACACAAAAATAAGGTTAAGACATTGTAGGGAACAATCTCTGAAACTGAATCTGGTTAAAGGATCCTGATCTCCCTGCTTTAATACCCGTGGTAGCTGAGGTAGTGAGCGTACCTCATTTTATAGCTCTGTTGTCTGAACGGAGAAGAGAGAAATAGAAGAGGAAAAATGGTAGAGAATTCCGTTAGTAGAAGTTCCCATCACCCAAAACTGTGTAYCTGGCAGATAAGAAGCATATACCCACACCAGACTGGCAGTATGGGCTAGATACATACGGGTTAGCTTTAAACAAAGTCGCTTTAACACTAGTTAACAGTCAAGTTATAGGTGCAATGTGGACTTGGTGGTACTATGCAGACTAGTATACCATAGTTCCCAGCAGAATAAATTCAGTCTTTGCTGAGTTAAATACTGGTGCAGCTAGCTTGTTTCAGGTACTCAGAATACCTGAAACTTCATACATAACCTCATATGAAATTAGCTTGGGTAACTCAAAACTACTCTGTAACATAGGGTGGACACATCTAAAATACAAATATCAACAGACTAACAGAAAGTGACTGATTGTTTAAAAAAAAATTAACTGACATAGGAGGTTCCCCAACTTTGATTTTAAAAAAAAGGCACTATGATTAATTTTAATACTTTTTAATTAATTACAGATTTACGTATACTTCTGCCTTTGTAATGGAAACTAATAGCATCAGCATAACTTAAATGTAAAAGAGACTTACAATATCATTTCAATTTTTCATTTCTACCATAAGCCTACATAATACTCCTGATGCAGCATAAGACACTTTTTCTTTCAGTGACTCCAATACTAATGGAAGAAACAGAGCTGCCAACCACATCTGTAAGGCTAGGACTGTAGCCAAGCCCTACTGGTATAATAGATACACTGTCACCAAATTGTTTAGCCAATTACCCAACAAACACTCTGCAAAAACCACAGTAGCTATAGTAGTCTTGAAGTACTGCGTGAGGCTCAGTGCTTTCATTGTAACTATTATTTTTACAAATCTGGCTTGATGAAAGCCACCAAATATTCACAAAAAAGTTTTAAAAAACATAAATAGATATTATAATTCATGATTCATGCATATTTTTAAACTACTCTCTGTCTGGTATATATTTACAAATGTTATTACCTTGCTAACCGAATAGCTTATATAGGCAGAAATTATCCTATTTTTAGGCAAAAAGCAATTTCTGTGTTAGTTTCCATCCCTCTCCAAATTATTTATCATATGCATTCTAAAGTGTTACACAACASAGACTTGGCATTTAACTTACAGGTTTCAATACACATACTCCCCACTCAATGAATACAGATAGCTTCATGGTATTCTAGATACATTAATATTATTTTGTGACTGCAAGTACATCAGTTCTATATGCCTTTTTCTGTCTTACGCATAACTGAGTAGACTACAAACACTTAATAATATGAAGCGGAATACTTAACCATTGTTTACAAGTTCCGGTGCTCACTAAAACTTTCAACAAAAGAATTCAGCTCTGTTCTTTCCGTGCTTGGCCCTATTCAGAAATGGCTTAGGAACATCATCAAGTAGCTTGCGGAATCAAGACCTATTCCATTACAATAGCCCTATTTTCCAGCACATCTGCTATCCACTACTGTGGGTAACCACTTCTTCACTGTGCTGCTCTATCCTTTAGCCTTTGCAGTCCTTACCAGGAGGTCTGAGAATTAAACAGCAAGTTATTGTTCTTCTCAGTGCTATTTTAGCTCACAGAAGTGGTCAGACTGTGCTGTTGTTTCTCAGAATGCTTTCTGTGCAAAAGAATCAAAGGTGTTGAACAAAACGTAGGTTACTAAAGATATGACCTGTCAGTCTAATAACGCAGGTTCCACTACCTAGGTTTCAAGATCCTCTGACTTTTCAAGTGTGAAAGGAGGATAGTGGATAGGTATGGATGAGAACAATTCTTGGTCCGTGACCGGTTCAGAAACCTTTTAAATGTAAACAACAAAGGTGTTGCAAAAAAGACCATCTCATACATGGGTCTGTTCCCCTTCCCATTCATCCCGCGCACCTTCTCCCTCACTTACTGTATTCATTCTGTAACCACACTTACCCTTCACATGAGGAAATCTCATCTAAGAGACCATTTACAGAAATTAAGATCTAGTTGGCCCTGCAATGGCATCTCTTTTTTTTTTTTTCTTTTCTGTGTTCTGATTATTCCCCTTGAAAACTATGCTCGTGTCTCCTTTTATTCTCAATCACATTCCTGTTCCATTACTCCGTGTCCCTACACTTTCTGTGCTGGGTTATCTTCTTTCATATTACACGTTACATATCACACCGCTCCCTTCCACCCTTCTATATGTAAAAACCATTGTCCTGTGATCCAGAGTGCCTGGATATGGGCTGTAAGAGGAATTCCTGAAGTGCAATTCCTCCTGAACAGCATTTGCCTCTCAGAGTCTGGTAGATTTGTTCTTTCACTCCATTCCCAACAGCTTGCATAAAATGGAAGGGTGAGATCAGTACAAAAACAAAGGTAGAAGTAAAAGAAAAAGAAGAGTCTACTCTCCACCAATTCTCAGCAGTTGTTTCATGAACTCTCAATGGTACAAAACCCACAGCTATTCTGTACGAGTCAGTATCAGGAATAGAAAAGACTGCATGCAGCAGAAAAGCAAGAGAACAGAATTAGTGTTTCTGCACTATCCTGTTCAAATAAATTTTAAGACAGAACAGCAGCTGTATGGAACAAAATCCTCCACTCTACAGAGAAGAGCCTGCCCAACCATGTTCACAACTGACTTATGATTTCACGTACGTATGTCTGTTTCACAAGCAGTCTCAAGGCATATCATTTTGATTTTTATAAATCATGAATACCAAGTAGTGAATTGTGAGACTAGTACTGTGAAAAACAGACTGATTAAAACCCTGCTGTATCTACTGATATTAAGTGAAGTCACAACATAGATATGTTTGACCCAGAGTAATCGTATCAGAGAAACTATTCCCATCTTATCTATAACGTGCAATCTCCACACTGAATACCTTTGAACTGTTTCAAACTCAGAATTCAGTAGGTAGAGAGGCATAACCAGACTGTATTTGAAAACAATGTGTGCGTGATAACAAGAGCCTTTTGTCCATTTTGCACATTTTTTTAAAATCACAGAACTGTAGCAATACACAGGGATACCACTGCCTACAAGGCTGACGAATGTTGTTCCACTGTTTCCAGGACCTGCTCCAAATAGTTTGCCTCCATGTGCTACCTCTGTTTTTACTTAGAGTTTAAGTCTGGAGGGGGCAGTGCTTGTGTAGCTTGTATTGACACAAGGGATTTCTGGCCCACATGTAGGACATGTARACTCCATAGCAATGCACGTAATGTTTGCATCATAACAGCTGCATACATTCTACATGCTAATGTTGTATATACAAAACAGAAAAGGAAATAGAGAAAGAGAGGGAGAGGGGAGATATCACATTAATTACATTAATACATGAAAACAAATTCTTTTCTGGTAACAGGAAATGCAGTGTAGGTAATGTTGGGGGCGAAAAGATTAACTCTATTAACAATTGCTCTTTAAACTAATTTAGATTAGTAGAATCAAATTATTCACACACATTTATCCCTAAACTTTTCTTTATTACCAGGCCATTGAATCATTATTTAGTATTGTTTTCTTATGGGTCTTATCACAGATTCTCAGCTAGGATAATTCCTCGGAACCCAGTTATTCCACTAGAGTGAGGAGAATTTATAATCAGACAAATGAGCCTCTCTGACTTCTTTCTTAAATAAACAGTAAAATGCTTCACATTTTTTAAATTTGATATACACAAAAATATGGTCATTAATTATTTCAAACAAGTAATATCCATCCACATACTAGTTATTTTTTTCTGTTCTACCATTACAGGATATATGCCTGGGTGTATTATGTATCAACCGTATTATACAATAATTTAAGGCTCTCCTACATTCTCCAAAGCATCGACAGAGAACTGAACCCACATCGTTTTCCACTGAAGTCAACTGGAGAGATACAGTAGCCCACTCCGATGCTACAGATCCTGGACCAAAGCCAAAGTTAAGGAACTTTAGAAATTATTCTTGGTCCCCTTGTAGCCTCTTAGTAAAAATAAACCTTACAAGCAATAATTCAGTATTGCACTGCATTAAATACTATGGCTGAAAAACTTCTTAATATTAAAAGAAAGATTACTTAGTCATGTTTCTTGCCAGAAAATCCTTTCTGCAGATCTCTCCCATTCCTGGAAAATGATTGATTCTCTGAGGAAGTAGGAAAAAAGAAAGTTAGTTGGCTCTTTTAGTTTTCCTGGCATACCTAATACAATCATTTAAACGTTCAACTGCACGCTCAGGCAAGCATAATTAGTGTTACACACAAATTATTTAAGATAATATCTTACATTATACTATGTATTCTTAGCAATACTAACGATACTGTAAGTTGTATTCTCCTCCACCAACATGAGTATGCCCATTGATTTCATTTCAGACATGAAAGGAGACTATCATACTCTTACACACAAAGCTATCTAGGAACAAAGAATGCTATCACAAAGTAATGGTAAAAAAGGGAATTATTTATTCACAGAAACTGTGGAGAGAGTTCTGCTTGTTAACTTACTGCTTAAAAGCTTATGAGCAACTTATAAATGATGTTTTGCATCTTCTTTCAAACTCTGATCACTCACAACACCCAGCTGGCAGACAAAAGCATGAAAGAACAGCCCCAAATATTTAAACACCAGATTGCAAGTGGTATGAACAAATAACTCTGGAAAAGAGAATCGGATTTTAAAATATGTAGTGGTATAGCCTTATTGCAGTCTGGTTGGTGGGGTTTTTGGGGGTTTTGTGGGGTTTTTTTTCTCTCCATACAAATGTAACTGACTGAAAGTGACACATTACTGAACGCTTCAGAGTGAAGCAATTTATTGAAACATGGCAGAAATCCTCCCTACCACTMTACCTGATAGTTCCGAAGTTCAGCAATCTTTTCTTGTTGCACAGCAGAATCACTCCATATAAGATTAGCTGTTTCATCCTCATCACGTGTTTTCACAAATCCCATTTCTCGTATTACTACACGTACTATGGAGAAATCACATACTTAAGGAATATTTTGAATCTCTAAAATAGATGATTCATTTTCAAAATTTAAAAAAATCAGTTAAGATTTTAAACACTTCCAATATTCAACCTTTTGTCTGAGAACACTGTTAGCATGCAAGCTATTATCTTGCAGTATTTCCATCAGTCTATTGCAAAACTGTCATTACAATGTTACAGCATCTTGTACTGAGGCTGGAATCAGGGCACAACCACTGATGGGAACTGTAAAGAGCTTCAGGGCGTTCCACAATCATCTAGCAGAAGTCCACTTGCATGCCTTTTAGACTTAATCTTGGCTATCACATATGTTAATTTTAAAACAGTGATGACTGTAAGTGTCACTGCAGACAGGGGACAAGAATGCCTCCTTAGTTAGAAAAGCAAATGCATACATTATTTTAATATAAAAAAAGAGAAAAAACTGATTACGTGCCAGGCATAACTCAGGTTCTAGGAGAAAAGATTTTTCTGAAGTAGTCCCAAGCATCAAAATACAAAACATCAGTAGATTTTATTGAGAAACCTCTGTATAATAATTAGATTATTCAACATTAAATTTACACTGTTCATCTTTCAAAGCTTTAAGTAAACTTCCAAACACATACATAATTCATAGTCAGATGGTTTTTCCACAGCCTTCTTGATTACTTAAGTTTTTGCATTTCAAGGCCCTTCCCTGAGTAACAAATGGGGAGTAACAGATGCACAGTGTTCAAAGCTATCAACTCAATGTTACAAAAAAGAACAAAGGTTTCTTACAAAAGAAAATCCTTTGGAAATGTCTCACCGTCAGCTTGATGCAAAGTCCATTAGTTAGTAATTCTAATTACCCATCTAACCCACATCAATGGGAGTTAGGATGAAAATAAAATATGTAGCTTCCTACCAATTTCATATTTTGTGCCAGCGACATTTGCAGTGATGACTCCATGCTTCTTCTTTCTGACTTTTCTTTTAATCGTGCTTTGATAGGGTAGTTCCGAACTCAAAGTCAGAGGAGCAGTTCCATGGTTGTCTTTGAAAAATAATGTTGTAACTATCAACATCTTTATATCTCAAATGACATATACAAATGAACTAAAAATACAAACATTTACTTCGTTGCAACTTAGAGGTACAAGCATACTGAATAATTAATAGGCTATATTAAAAATACAAGACTAGCATACCTCCCTCATTAGGCAAGGATGGCATTATAACCTAGGATAGTGCAGAAGCAGAGCCCAAATTCCGTTCCAAGTTCTCAGAAAATGGTGGAGCTGTCAAAGCCAAGTTATTTAAAGCTCCAGTCATACCATTTCAGTCTCTGGTTGTAGCAAATATTAGTTCTGGAATGGATAGATATCTGTGGTAAAAAAATACAGGAGAAACTTTGTTATAGAGAAATCCTGAAAAAATATAAACGGCAGAAAACTGAATATGGAAATGCTTTTAATAACAAGTGAAAAGCAATGCTTATTTTAAAAGACTGATCAAGTTATTGTAAATAGAAAACTTTGTTCATTACAATTCAATTGTTTTGTTTCTGGGAAAAATCATTTTGCAGTATTAATTTTCAAAATGAGATTATATCACCTCAATTTCTTATCTTCATTTGTGTATGGGAGATTTTGGGCATGAAAATAGGTGACACTGAATTCAATCAATACTGCAAACTTCCATCTCCACAAAGCTCACTGAATTTATAGCAATTTTAAACCATATCTTAATTAAAAATTTAAAATCAGACACACTGTATTATGCGTTTTCAGGTACCAAATGGGAAATAACTGAAATCACCTTAATAATCTTTTTTCACTTTTTCATTTTTCAACATTTTTTAAAGCGATTGTCCAATAATCACTTGGTAACACGTGTTTCATGCAGTTTCATGACCACTTCATGACACAATGGACATAATTTCAAAGATACTTTGGGTTGGCAAGTATCTAAATTGTCAGTTTCTAAAATGAGTAATAATTTGCATAAAATGCTATTTTTCATGTCTACACTGATGTAAAATTTCAATTTTTTTTCTCTATGAATACACTACCACATGTGAAAATCCCACATATTAAAAAGTTTTTTAGGCCCAGCTTAAGCACATAAGAACAATGGGCTAAAATATTAGGAAAAAAACTCAGGAATAAAACGCTTCTAAACACACTGCTATATGGCTTCAGGCATGCAGCACTGTTTTAACAAAGTCTGCAAGGAAACAAATGCTGTCCTTGGCAGGCTGCCTCAAACAAATCTACAAGTTTTCGAAACATACACAATATGTTACTGATTTTTAAATGCTTTCATTTCTTTTCTGCAGTTATATGTGTAACTAAAGTTCCTTACACCAGCTTTAAATTATATTGCCACTTGTGGTTACTGCAATACTTATTTTAAATAGTTTTATATAGAGCACGAGGAATTTCTTCTGCTGTGAATAGCAGAAAATTAAAGTCAAATTCAGCCATGACTTATGATGTGAAACATATTTGGTCATAAGACTGGACAAGATGTGCATTAGCAAAATTACCAAAACATTGCTTATAAATCCTCTTTTGTGTGTGTGTGTGTGTATACATATATATTCTGGACAAGTCACCCTCTTGGTAAGAAAATATAAAAGCAGATACCTCGAGTTGCAACATCTTATTTCCCTTCAAGACAGAAATTTACCCTTAACAGTCCATTAACACAAAAGGATAAAAAGAACAGATGATGGTTCTTTTATGACTGTTGCCAATGTACTAGGGGCCAAATTCTGCTTTGTAATAAGACAACCAAATCTCCTTCATGTCCATTTAGTGGAGTGCCACAAATTAACACTAAAATGTGACCCTGTGTATTTATCCAGAAAGTAAGAACAGGAGATGTTTTATACACAGATACAATGTTCAACAGCACAGTAGTAACTCCCAGCCATACCTACTTGCAACATACTAAGAAAATCCCCCCAAATTAAACTAAAACTAGCAGGTCATTTTGAAATTTTAATGTTTTGGATGCCATCACCTGAGAAGGTGGCCTGAAAGTCCTCCTGCCTGCTAGCCTACTAAAATGAGACACAGAGATGGGAAAGCAAAGCATTCATCCTCCTTAAAACCACTGTGAAGGAAAAGCAGTGCCGGGCACAATGACTCACTGAATATTGCATGTTATCTGTGTCTCAAGCTAAGAATACCACCAGAGTACAAGGCATGTTTGGTTCCTGGGAATAATACTGAAGTACGTCTGTTAGACAATTAAGGACTTCTATGCCCATACACAAATGCCTAGCAGTTGTTCCTCCGCTGTACTGGCTAAAAACTTTTAACAAATTTGGAAGAATGTCAAGACGACTAATATTTCCCCGTGAGAAACGCCAGCCCTTACTAATACAGCATGATTTACAAGCTATGATACGATAATAAAAAACAAGCAGCTCACAGAGCTTTCATTCAGCTTATAATCACAGAAAAATATCTGGACGAAGTTACTATAACACATTGTATTCTGAAGGTGGACCATAAAGCTCCAAACTGCACTATGTTGTTGAATTACTGTTTTTCTTTTTACAGAAACTATTCTAATCTTTTGRGAAGAATACTCTTTTGGGTTTAAATAGAAAGCATCAACACTCAAGGTCCATGACTTTCAACCAGTCAACTTTTTAGCACACATACATGAGTTGATGGTAACRATTCATATGGTCACCTTTAGAGTATCCTATGGACAATGAGTAGTTTGGCCATATAGAAAACAAAGTAATTGGACTGTCTAACTCTCACAAAAATCTCTGCAAACTGATCACTGAAGTAGCTCTTTTCTTGACAAGATTATGGATGACATAATTTTCATCATCACAGCTGAAGCATGCACTCCTCTAATGATGTCCAATCTTGTTACAAAGACACATGTAGTCTATTTGTCAAATCCTGATTGAAACTGAATTCTTCAAAGACAAAAGGGATCATTACTGTACTCTGTATTCAAACTTACTCTAAAATTTTGACTTTTCACAAGCACTGTCCTATGCCAATAAAGTTAAACTGTAGTCTGCCTTAAGTTTGTATATAATAATTCAAAATTGTTTTACATTGCTTCACTTCTCTTAAGTTACCCATCTCCAAACAACCATTTCACAGAATACCAAAACACAAGCAATTCTAAATTAGGAGTAGTTTTCCAAAATATTTTACATACGATGCAGTCCTTTCCTTTGTTCCTACTGGAACGATCCCCTTTCCAAAGGGTAAATACAGATCCAATGAAATTGGACAGTCTCAGCTTTTCTTCCCACCATGTCAAGTGACAGATGAGAGGTACAGCATCTCGTCTGGGGGAATACATTACCCAGAGCACTAGCTGTGAGTCGTAGGCTAAGCCATGGGAGCAGTAGACTTGCTCCTGCTTAGACCTCCATGCTTTGTATGTCCCCTGTGCAGTACCACAAGAAGTTCCAATTCTGCAGCAAGAAAACCTAAGGCCAGGCTACCGAGGAAGCTGCAATCCTCTCAAGTAAACTGCAACTGTTCCTCAGACTACACTTTAGGTGAGCCGTTCTCTAACTGGGGGAATGGGTCACTTGGGAGAGACAGGAATACATCTCCGAGAGCAATAAATGAAGGGCTGTTGCTGGGTGGAGGGAGCTGGAAGGAGAGGGGCGCACACTGACAGAGCACTGAGATGCAACACTGCCATGCCACAGGCCCTGGCAGCCACGAGGTCCCACACGTCTTTCCTCATTTTGACTTCTATACAGCAGAAATCACCCCAGGTGTTACTTCATTCTCTGACCCAGGTCCTCCTCAGGCACCTTTCTCTAGCTCACGTCTCTTGATTTGTTATTATTGCCTAGCCCTACACCCAAAGGACAGTTGTTTCAGGCATGCTGAAGGAAAAAGACTTGCCAGCACAGACCACTTTGCGGGCAGCCTCTGCCGCCCCGATGGAACCGCCAGTTACAGGGCAAAGCTTATTGCAGGGCCCACCGGGTCGTGCAACAGTAACGGCAGCAGCATGGTGGGGTTATGAATACACCAAATGCTGAGTCAGTTCTTATAACTGTGACAAGTTTTTACTTATAAAATAAGCATAACCTATAACCTGCATTCAGCTACATCAATGTAGAGGCATATCTCTCTAGTAACCTACCTGTTTCTAAGAGATTGCTTTTAATAACATGGAAGAAAGTATTCTATTTCCAAACTGGGACTGACGGAGCTTGCTTAACCTTGGCTAGTCAGCTATTGGGAATCTCTGAATTCACACTCAGACAGAAAAGGATCACAGTTCCTGCTGTATATACCATTTCCCTCCTGAAATCATGATACACGCAAATTGCTGAAGATTTGTCGCTCACCCATGCTGATTCAAGGGTAGCTGAACAAAAATAGTTAACCTATAAATGGAGAAAGACTTGTGAAAAAGAAATGAATGCATCTTCATCAGGTTAGCACATTCTTATACAAACAAGCACTTTGAATAGAAGTGTTCTACAGGGAAAAAAAAGATGAGATGTTATCCTTACTGTTGCCTGGCAAAGGTGTGAGAGAGCCAGCAAGAAACACACACTGCACACAATCCTGTCCTAGAAAGAGCCAGCAGGAAAAAAAGAGAGCTTTTTTCCTCCAAGGACAGCAGAGGTAGGGTACTCTTGCTGGAGAGGGAAGTGTTGCACACAGACAGGGACCAAAGCAGATGCTTGAGTCCATCTAAGGGAACAGTCTGAGCAAGGTACGAGGGTGCCTGGGTGAAGAGCAGGGGACAGTGGGAAGAAGTGGTTTCATAGTTAACGGAATGATCCATGTTTCCTTGATAACAAGTTGTAATATGTTGTAGAAAAGAAAAAATTAAGAGTATTTTTTGCTGGTACACAAATTAGGTGTATCATAAGAAGTTAGCAAATTGCCTGAAAAATAGTCTTCTGGCCTAGATTATACAGAAGTATTTTTGAACAAATCCCTCTCTTATTTCGTAAGTTATTTGCTCCATACCACTCACCCTTTCATGATCCTTCACTTTACATCCTGATGCAGTGTGGAGCTGCAAAGGTTATTTTTAATATCTAAATAGGAATTGCATGCATCAGACCCTTTTTTTTTCCCCAAAGAGTAAGCATCCCAGAAAAAGGTTGAATTAATCAGATCAAAATAGAGAAGGGGGAGTCAAATTCAAACTTAAAATAAAGTGGTGCAACTTGAGAATCTATTCCAAAGAACACTCAAGTCAATCAGGTTCTTCAAGCTAACTTGGATCATACCAGTAACTATGAAACCACTACTGTGTACCCTAACAAAAAGAAACTAGACTGCATATGAACATTTAAAATAGATTTAATCTAACAGATTTAAGCATTAAGAATGGTAGAATCAGTTACTATCAAAATACTCCATGTTCCAAAGCAGAGACAACACTGCATCACTCAATGCACTGGTTTTAGTGTGAACCTCCTCCTTTGTTCTAGCTGTTGTGACACTACCGGTGACCAGTTTGAAAAGCTCCATGGGCTATGCATGTGCTCAACTTTACACATATGAACTGAAAACGTGACTTCAGAGCTTAAGCCATGGCACATATGACAAGACCTCTCAAAGACAACTAACATTTCTTAAGTGTCTCTGTATTTACCTAGGTGAAATGCTACAAAAACTAGATTGTCAGTTTTATTCTAATTCCATGCATTCTTTGTGTACAGACAAGTAATCGTTCACCAACAGTGGAATATTTTAGAATAGAATTTAACACTAGCAGACTGCTTTCCTCTGAGCCCATTAGTGCAATTTACTCAGTGCTGTCAAAAGTGTCTGGATACACACAGTAGCTGGGAAGAAATCCACAAAGCTCCTGACAAGGAGCTTTCCCTCTGAAATGGAGACACGCTGAAAATATAGTTACAGAACTTGGCAGATGACCATAGGCATGGAAGGACAATATCACAGCGCTGCAATCCGCACTCCCCAATTAGCTGGAAAATTAAAATAACAAAAATTTCACAGAAACATGAAAAAGAAAGAAGTGAAAAGTCTTCAGAGCTTTGACCTAGCAAACATCTGAGTTCTGTTTTTTTCAGTTTGACCTAAATAATGAAGTTTTTTGCTCCCTTAGATCTTACAGTGTGAAAGTCTGGATAGACCGTAGTGAGGGGTATGCTATTTATTACAGTTATACAAAACTATAATCTACTGTTGATCCGGAATTAAGCTATAAAATGCAGATTCAAAATGAGATTAAGACATTAACAGAAATTATAAGAGAGAAGAATGCCTTCTTCACTACCACCCTCAAAGAGCAAGGTAATAACAATTTGCAGTAATTAAACTGCAGAATTAAAAGCATCATACCCTTTCATGACTTTTTTAATATGTGTCTTGACAAAACATATGTTGAAGTGTTCCTGCTACAACCAAGCATAGCCAGGCAGTTTTATTGTAACATGCTAAAAAAACAATTTGGTGGCAAGTTCTCACTCCTACAGAGGAATTCTAGACGCAAAAAAGCAATCCTCATTTTGAGGCTCAATGCGTCAAAGTGATAAGCTTGTTTTTAAAAGGCTATCTGTCAGCTGGCTTAAAAATGCATACACATTAGGGTTTGGTTCAAAACATTCTGAAGTCAAAGGAAATCTRTTAATTTCAACAGCCTTCGCTCTCACCATCAAATGAGATTAGATGTTTATTCAGCAGTTTTTTCACATAAAGTGAATGTACAGAGTTCTCAGGTGTTTGATTTGCTGAATGGACAGCTACAAGCTGCACAAGAATACAAACAGCATGATTCACACAACTTAAAACTCTTCTGAATCATGCAGTTCTGTAAAACAATTCTCTGAAGTAGTTTATCCAAATGGACAGCATTTCTAAAACTTCCAAAATTTCTCTGAACTACCAAACAAACTACAAAACAACCAAACCAAGCTATGGTAACAGCACTCTACCTCTGAATCTGTAAGTCACAATTACTTTAGTGTGAATTTAACCTTACAACTGCCATTCCCCATTCGAGAGCCCCATCAGTAAAGGCCCTAGAATCAGTCTTAGCCTTCTGCAACACGGCTTATATAATAGACATAATTTTACAACACCTATTTAGTAATACTGAAAACAAACTACCCTGAGCCTTCCACTCTACCTTCAAAACACAATGCAAAACAGAGTCTGCATCACAGTTGTGAACCTGTATCTTTTGCTGGACAACATAAAAGGTGTGTTATCTTAAATGGTTGGAGTCCGGACAGAAGACAACCCTCCAGTGCCAGCTCCAAGGCTCAGCCATGCCCGTTGGCACAGTCTTGGGACCTTTGCAGTCTCAGCTCAGGGAAGATTTTCTTGTGGTCTTTCCTAACTTTCCACTTCACAGCTTTGGGTTAGGTTTTTTCATTGTTTATTATCACAAAAGGTCTATGAAATGGTAAGTATATATCCCTGATTCAGAAAACAGGAAATGTATTAGAAGCTGTTCAGATGGTGGAAGTGTCACAACCCAAGTGTTTCACAGGAATTAATCACTTCCTACTCACAACATACACAGATCAGAATTGGGCACAGAAGCAATTTTTTCCTTTCAGTGTTGTCTTGAAGCAATATTGTTTCTTTTTGCATTCATCCATTTTCCAAAAGGAAACTTCAAATCCTCGGCCAAATTTAAATCATTGTCAAAGCCTTCAAAGCTGAAGATTGATTTTCTCTTTAAAAAATGACCTCCAAAGTGTCCTTCATAGCAGAGCACACAATGTGACTATCTGTTGGCTCATTCTCACCCTTCAAAAGCCCTTTCTAATGTGATAACATATTTCAGACTGTTAGCAAATTGAGCAGTATAGAGTTTCATAGTTGTGTTCTGAATATTGAAAGAAAGCGACACAGAATTGGAAGACTACAATAAAAAGGACAATGCTTAAATCTTTTTCTTGTTCAGTAAAACATAGGAAATACATTAATTGACAGCGCAAGTGAAAAGAACCTGTATGACTTACTAACAAATCAATAATACATAAATAAAATGCAGGGAACTTTTAATGAACATCATTTAGCATTCATAATGGAAAGGAAAAATATTGACAAAATAGCCCAAACAACCCTAAGTGCAACCATGTTTTCATACAGTACAATCTTAATTTCAGAAAATATATATCTGCATCACTCACTGCTAAGAAAATATCAGCTTTAATGTTCTACTCTCTGTCAGCAAAAAGCATAGACAATGCATAGGTCTTGTACTACTGTTCACCACTTCAGTAAGTGTTGATAACACCACAAATCTGTCAGCAAGACAGCATTTCACTAACTCTAGAACAGAAAGTATTCCTAGCTCTTGATCGCAGTAAGTTCCACTGAACATTGCTGAATGGAAACCCACCTCTATTTATTGTAACTACCTACCTCAGCAACACCAACAATCATTCCAGCTTCATTTAAAATAGCGTTGGAGTGATCTAGGCATTTTCAGCCTAGAAACACACACTACGCCAGAGTGCATTGGCCACATCAGCTCTGCAAGCGACAACTGAGTGGCATGATACTACCACCCACAGAAGGGCTGGACCCCTGTCACCTCAAATAAAGCATTCCCTTTAAAACAAACAGCTGAAAGACCCTTTTTTGATCTGTCTTGGGGACCATGAGTGCAGGAAGCCGTGCTGACTGCCAGATGGCCGCACACTAAGGGCCAATGCTCTTTGTGGTGAGACAGCCATGGCCGCTAATGAGAGAAGCAGAGATGCTAATGTGCAATAATGATTTTGTGTAATGGTAGTACTGAAGTCTGACATTAAAGGTGTGGTTTTGRTAGGGGAAAGGGTAAACAAGAGAGAGTTAGGAGACGAATTGAGTTGTGGCACCTGTGGGAACACCTCTGCTCTGCTTTTGACTTTGCAGTGTGCAATCCATGCTCTTCATTACAGCATGTCAACATACACCAACATGTAACACAACTTGTTTTAAATTGTGTACACCACACACTAATCACTGCTGGCATTAAACTATTCCTTTCTTTTTCTATCATTCACTTCTCAAAAGATTTATTTCTCTAGCAAGAGCTAGAGATCTTAGGGATCTACAAGATAGGACAATTTAACACTTTACATATATCAGCATAGTTGTCTTAGTAGAACAGAAAAAGCACTAATCATTTAATGAAGCTGATATATTTGCAATGATTCCTTATACTATAAGTAGCCCTCGGGGGAAGATTTACTAATGATCTTGGGGAAGAAAAAAAAAAAAACAAAACAAAAAAAAGGGATATCTTTAGAAGGTTGCCCCTCACACATCAAATTCTCCCTCCCTTGCTTCAAGTTGGTGGCATTGGCTTGGTGTGAAAACAGCCTCAAGTTCAGGGATACAAGAATACAAATATGGTTAAAATAATTTCTACAGACCTCTGTGTATTGCAAGAGCCACACCTTAGCCCCACATGAAGTATGCCCCATTACATCTCATATTTTACAGGTTTTTACAGATTCATAGATCTATTTCAGYATCTCTAGATGCGAACTGCAGTCATCACACATGGCCCACAATGACTCTGATTGAGGCTTACATCATCCTAATTCACATGCTGCCACATAACAATGTTTTCTAGTTTAGCAACAAGGATGACACTCCCACAGCAGCCTGAAATATAAATTGGCAGACGTTAGCCTGCAGTTTCAGCACCTGATGTGAAAACATTAAACAAAAATCAGGCCCTGAATAAGCTACCAAGTACACTCACCAGAAACATCTATTCAAAGTCTTCTTGACCATGAAAGTACAAGAAAGTTGCTCATACATGATCACCGAATTGTTTATCATTCCATACTGACACTTCCAATCAATTTGCTCAGCTCCACTAAGAATACTCCTATGCTTGTATGAGGGTTGGTAGACCTCTAATATTTTAATAACGGTGCCACATACTTATACTCCGTAAAGAATAAATGACAGTCAGAAATACTCGCACTTGCCTACAGCATTACTAAGACTACTGCAACCAATACTAAGTGCTAGTAATAGTTTACAAACAGCTGATAAAGCCAGCCAGAAACACCAGCAGCTACAAAACATTTCAGCAAAAACATGCTTTTCTCCCCACAGCTTAGTATTTGGGGCTCAATGGGGTACCACTGATTTGAAAATATTTTTGCAAATGAAAACAGGAGAAAATCAGCAGTTTCAAAAGGATGCGAATCCTTAGAAGCTTCTCTAACTGGAATTGACCCAATTTATAAAAATTCCTTTAAAAGGCTGGATTGGCTCCAAACTCTCTGTGTCATGCTATTTTTATCCATTGTAGGGGATCTAAATTGAGTGACTACCCTCATCAGTAATGAGATGAGACTCCAGTATCCTAGTATAGGAATATTTTGAGTATATAGTGCTCACCTGTAGAGAAATACAGCATGCAGTCAGAAAGCTTAGAAAAATAACATACCTTAAATATTGACCCTAAATTGAATACTTTGAATACCCAAAACAAGAAAGAAAAATGAAATGCATCAGACTTTATACACACTACCTTTAATTTTTGCTTGAAAGAACAAAGCACGAGAATAGCCTACCAAAAAGTAATATTCTGGGATATGCTTGAACTCAGAGGATCAGAATAATGTACTTTCTGAATGATAAGTACAGCATTACTGATGCAACCCTGTAGTATTGAATAGTTTATTTACTGAGTACATTGACTCTGAGGTAAAGAGACCATACCGACAATGGCATCACAGCTTTTAATGCAGTTTAAAACAACTCCAGAATCTGAGGAGATAACTGCCCTGAGCATGCCTATTTGCCTTCATGACTTTAATCACAGCAGCAGCACAGTTCCGAGTTTGGAACAATATCACAGTTAGCCCTGTCCTCATCCATCTTGGTCAGCTCCCAAAAAGCAACTCTTAAAAGCAATTGGGTCTGGAGTGCATGTTTTGGTTTGGGTTTTTTTGTTTTGTTTTGTTTTTTAAAAAGTCATTGCGTGTTGGTTAAGAGCTATACTTGAGAAAAATACTGAAATAAAAGTCCTCAGCCAGAGGCTATAGCAGTGGSATATTCCATTCATTTAGCAGGGCTCAATTTGATTTTTCATTGCTTTAATCTTATATTTTTTAAAGGTGCATTCTTAATGAAGCAGAAAGGCATAAACTTACACAGTCAAATACATGCTGGCTGCAAAGTTAACTGGTTTTCAAATATTCAAAAGAAACAAATACATTAATTTCTTACAGCAATACATGCCACCACCACCCAAAATAAAACATGATTGAGAACTGATCCACACACTCTTTTTTTTTTAATCATATTATCTTAGGCTGAAAATTATAATGTTTATTGTTTTGTGCTTCTGACCCTCTCAGACACATCACACCATTCACATTATAGAAGAATTTTTTGTAGCCAGGGAGTATTATATTTACCTGATGACCATAGATAAGGAAAAAATAAATGCAAACTAAGTCAAATGCATTTATAAATACAAAGGTATGGAAAAGTTACAACACACCTATTAACCAGAAGAATAAATCTTTCAGCAAAGTGTTAGTACAAATGAGAATGAAGGAGAAGACCATTGATAATCCAAACAGAAAGAAATGGAGAACAAAATGGGATTCACAGTTGGTTATTGGTCCAGGACTCTGAATATTATTTCACAAATATGAAACTTCTTCCCAATTTATTATGCTCCTTTGATTGCTCGAAGGAAGAAAGAGCTTTTCTCCAGGAAATTTCCCAGTTCCATCCTTCGGAAGAAATGTGCACAAAGTAAAAAATTTGTCTCATGTCTATAATGTAAATGAGATCAAGCCATATTTAACAGGATCTTCTCCGTAGCCCAGTGAAGTAAATATACACATTTCTATTGACTTTTGTGGACTTTATACGATAGTGTTTCAGTTCCAGAACAGCCCTGCTGGTGGCACAATTCAGGAGTATAATTAAGACACACACTCATTTGGTAACAAGACCAACCCGTCTCTCATCTACGTCAAAACTACAGTCCGTTTAAATCAAACCTTCAGCACAGTAGAGATTGCAGCTAAAAATAACTGAGTTGCCCCTGAATTTTTCTCTTTCTCAACAAAGACAATAAGTTTCAAGTATCACTTTCAGAACTGCTTGGCTGTCCAGAGGCAGTACTTCATATGTCGTAGTTCATGTAGGACACACAGGATCAGAAACAGGGATTACCGTGCAGGTGACATATAGATATATCACCACATAAAAAGCTTCATGCTGTTCTCCAAAAGCATATTTTGTCTCGCTAATGGATCGAGATTTCAGAAGATGCTCTTGAATCTAATTCTCTTTATTATAAGGAAAGATAAACTGTGAGCTCAAGGATGGATGAGAAAGAACATAAAAACGGAGAAAAGGCACAAGAATCCTGGAAAAAGAACTCATTCCAAAATATATGTGGTGGATAGAATGCATAAGCATTCAAACCGAAGGTAATGTATTTCAATTAACATAGTCTGCAATAGAGAGCTGAAGGTAATGTATTTCAATTAACATAGTCTGCAATAGGGAGCAATAGCGGGRAAAAAAAAAAAAAAAACAACAAAAACCAAAACCAACTTAGCAGCAGCACGTGGCAGGATGATATACCAAATTCTTCTGCATGCAAATTACTGATAAGAGTGCAAAATGTTTATTTATCATGGATTTAACTGACAAGATTACATACTGCAGAATAAACAGTCATACCAGGACCTCCCACTGATATGGAAATAGATTTAAAATAATTCTGCAGTAGAAGTAGCAATATGAAATCACTTACTGTTAGTGTTGCATTGCTGAAACTATCTGAAGAGTCAACCCTCTGGAAACAGATTTTTCTATCAATAATTGACAGCTGATACAGTTTCAGGCAGGCTGGTACACCAGGGAAAGACATGGCTGCAGCAGCAGCTCCTTCCCATTTAGCCTATCCCTAGCACTTTTTAGATCTCTTTCTTAACCCTTTCTAGGTATTTTCTCCCTGTGTTTTGGGTGAAAACAGAAAGGCATGATACATGTTATAAGAAAAGAATGCATTATTTCCCACTTTACTTAGAGTACGATGAGAGCCATGGGAAGAAAATCAGTTGGATTTAGTCGTAACAATAAGCTAAAGAGAAGTAAAATCTAAAACCAGAAAATGACTCAGTGACTGGGAAGGAGTTACACCAGAGACATGAAGTACTGTAACCAGAACAATGATTTCTCCAAATGTAGAATTAAGAGGTCAAGACCACAATAACATAAAATAGTAGCAGAGAAGTAAGCTAAAGATGATGAATAGTTCATAAATTGCTATAAGAAAAATGGTTATGATTCTCTTCCAGCTTTGGACCAATGAGATTCAGGTTTTGAAATCAAACCTATTTGGTTTCAGTGAGGCCAGGTTTACAACCTTATAGATCAATTTTTAAACCAAATGAAATCTTGAGTGAAGTGATGGAAAGAGAAATGTTACTTCCTTTCCTGGGATAACTCTTTCTGTAGTATTCTGAAACCATTCACATTTCTTAAATTTGGTTGTTTTCTTTTACAATGTCAATTTATATCAATGAGAAATTGTTTTCTGACATCATTTCACAAGATGACTTTTCTTTGTCATATTATTTTTCTTTTTCATTAAGAAAAGGTTGGCCTGATCTGACAGCTCAGTACATTTTAATAAGGGTGGACTGTGGACCACGGAGGCCACCTGACAATAAAAGGTTTGGAAAATTATTTTGTTCAAATGGGTTATTTCTCCTCACAGAAGAAAAACTGGAGAAAACTCTGGAGAAATCAACGGCACTCCATTCTTTTGTGTCAGTTTTACAGCAGTCAGGCCCATTGCATGCGCCAGACAAGACCGACTGCACCCCTACTGTCACACCTGTCCTACAAAGACAAAGTATTGTGGAGAGCCAGATTCTAGTGAGATGGAAAAGGACATATCCACACAAAGTGGTTGTAGTCCTACTAGCTGCAATGCCATCCTTCAGGAGTCATATACAAGTAGAATGAAGCTAGGAGCAGAATGTGCAAAGGCTACAGTATTCGTAAAAGACATTTCCTCTTACTTCCTCTCCCCTTAGTTTACAAATTGTAAGAGTAGATGTTCTTTCTGAACCACAGAGAATGTCTCTCCTGCTTGCCTATTCAAGTGAAATAGAAAATCAAACAAATGTGCATATTTGCACCATAAGTACAAAGAAATAAGGCTCTGAAAATTCAATAGCTCTACCACAGTTTGTTGCCATTTTCCCCAGTTCATAGGAAGTATGGTTCTCCCTTTCACACAAATGAGTAGGGAAAAACACTACAATGAAATCCCACAGATGACACTGCAAGCACATTTATTCCCCCAATATAAAGACACAACAGTGGGTTCATCTGTATAAATGTAGACCCCTACAATGTAGATTTTTGTCTGGTTTCTCTGGGGTGCCTTCACAGACAGCCTACATATTGTCAGTGTAGGCAGCTGCAGGTATCTGGACTGTAGATGTATAAACGTTGGTGAGATGAATCCCATCCAAGTTGCTCAGCATGAAAATCTCACATACATAATCTACATGTCTAATAAATCTACATAAAATAAACAAAAAAGGACCAAGCAAACAAAAAAACACAACCCATCAAGGATTAAGGCCTCTGCTTGGGCTACGACTGGACATGTACATCTTCCAAAACTGAAGAAGAGATGAATTCAAGGACTTTGAAACAGTGGGAAATTATAGGAGGAAACTCAGTGCAACCAACTGAGACAAAATTTCCTGTGGAAGCACAGAATTGGCAGTGAAATCTGAACATCTCTCCTGAAGTCTCTTCCCACAGACGACTCTTCCCCGTGGCTCCTCATACTGTCTTGGTTCCAGTTTTCTTACATCCAGCTGTTGCAGAGAATCAGCCTCAACTGAACCATTATGTTGTTATCCTCAAACAGCTGGAACAGCATTATGCGTGCATGTCCCACGACTGACTGAGAGGTGTTTCTTCTTTATCAACAAAACTAAATGGTGTGCTGACTACCTGCATCAGACATTCCCAAGCACCTACTCACAAGAATATCTCTTCTTTTTTATTTTCATTTCTCATGTATTTTGTTTTATTTTCTCAGAAAATATCAAAGACTTGCTCCCTATATGTGTTTGCATTCCTGAGTGTTGCTTTTGGCAGAAAGGCCACCATGTCCTTTCATTTTCTCTGCATACCTAGAGGCAACAAAGGAAAGTAATATATAGGCTTTTTTAAGCAACTGCTTAGAGTCATTAACTGCATCATTTCTCAACTGGTGTCCAGAATTTCAAATCTAACTCTATATTGTTCCCTCACTTTTCTTCTATTTCATCACTTGTGGATGCTGCTCTGGGTCAAAATCCTACAAGATTCCCAACTCTACTAAAGATCTTGCAACAGTCCAAAACCACACTGATTCCTGTCTCGTCATGCAGTAACATTTTATTTTACTTACTGAATATATCCTCTCCATCCTCAGAAGCATTCTTTTCAGAAGATGCTTCCATTTTTAAAATGGTACAAAATGTACCAAAGTCATGTTCTCACATCACTCTTGCTCATTTATAAGCAAAAAATCTTTTATTCAAAGTAATGCCTAATTGATAATGCTCACTAGTAATTTACAGTCTTTCAAAGGTTGACATAAAGATAAAATGTTAGGATAGTATTATATCCCTCTAAAAAGCCACATGAAATAAAGTGTAATAAAAAAAGGGTGTTTTTTCCTGGGTGAATAAATTGCACACCTTTCAGATCTCTTCCATCAATAATTTATATAAGGTGCTTTAGCACATTTCTCCCACCCCCTACCCCACCAAGATAAGCTTGGAAGGATAAAACAATATAACAAATTCACAGAAATTTAATGTTCAATGAACACTAAACACATGACAACCACCCAGAAAAGCAAAGAAAATGCAGATTTCCATCACATAGCTCTATTCTATACTTTTCAAGAAAAGTCCATTCTGAGCAACCAAATAAGAGCAATTTCCCCGTCAAATTTCATAATCTTCTGCCGTGTCAGTCCACTCTTTTTTGTGTTCATAAACAGTATCTAGATCTTTGCCTCTTCACCTGCATGAATTCAGTATTAAGCACCTGATTTCCTTCTCTCATGCTATACTCCAATGCTTCCACTGCACCCTATAGGGATATTACTGTGCTGGTTTTCAAGTGCTAAAAATAAAACAAACACATGTCAACCCAAGGACAAAGTTGGAAGGAAACATGCTTTAATGTAACCAAAGAAGAATATATTTAGCATTTTGCTACTAAGCAAGGATGAAAATAAACTTGTCAACACATCACTGTGTCTAACTGTGAAGCCCACGCCCCACTCAATTCTTTCTGTAGCAGTTATTATATATGAAAAGTGGATATCTTTCCTTCTTCTTAAGAGTGGCCGTTAGTACTCTGTTACTACTGCTGGCCAGAAGGGGCTTCTGAACTGCAGTGTAAAGCACTTCCATCCTTTTAGGCAGTCAGTTTTTCTATCAATTAACAGTAATGCAGCTATTTAAGGTGCATTTGAGCAGTGATGTATATTAGACTTCAATCTGATATCCTTCCAAAACCAAATACAAGCGTAAGTGGGAATTGGCATGCCACTTACTCCACAGAAAGGAAAGAGAAAAGCAACTCCTAAATCAGAATGTTGTTTTCTTTTGTATTTCTTTCATTATTATTAATTTGGGCTCTCTATAAAGCAGTACTGTTTCTGTGTCCCCAGAGATGAATGCTTATCAAAAACATGTGATTATATTCTTAATTTTTTAAATTAATACCTGTATTTTTAACATTTTAAGCTATTTGAAGTTATATTTTTAACATTGGGAAAAGAAATATTACAACTATATACATTAGTCTTCATTTTGGAGACCCTGTATTCGGATTAAAACTGATACTGAAGGCAAGAACCATTATGCCTGCTTTATTTAGTCCTTTAAAACACAAAACCAAAAATTTATTCTATTATGTTAGAGCTTGTTTCGGGGTGTATGGAATTCAAGGCAAGAGCAAAAATGTTGATAAATGAGTATAAATTAATGTGGTAGTATTTTAAAACTATTTTGTACAGCTGTATGAACATTTAAGAGAGAAGGCAAGGAAGAACATTGGGAACAAGCAAAAAGCTAAGACTTCAACCCCTACAGAACCTGTAGGCTCCTACATCCACCACCACAAAGAAGAGTATCCAGCAGAGGCACTACAGAACCTCCTGGTCTGAAAAAGCTTCTGGCTCCAAGAGGGGTGCTACTGTGGAACAGGAAGATTTGCTCTAATACCCAACAGCTTCAAAGGTTGATCGCTTCAGTGTGTCACAAAGTTCTCTCTCCTGTATCCGTTCTCAATTACAGATGACCCTCTTGCCCACCTGTGTAGTAGACATCAGCAAATTCCATTCTAAATTTAAAACACATTAGTATTTTAAATATTAATGTTAAAAAGGCTTATTGGTTCCAGTAAACTTTAAAGGAAGCTCGTTATGTCTGCAAAAGGAGTAGTTGCAAAGTACCACTCTGGCAGGGTTTTAGGTAAGCATTAATGGAGCTCTGAAGAGCTTCCTCATGCTTAATAAGGGCCATTTGAATCCTACTGCCAGAAGTCAAATGGCCCCAATTAACTTCCTAGGTGTGTAGAAAATAAAAGTGAATTGGGGGCTAAATAGTCTAAAATTCACAAAGGAAAACCAAAATCCAGCTAATATCCCCCAATACATATGCTGTGGTACTTGCAATGAATTTTCTTAACTTTGACAATTTGTACGCATCTTTCCAAATAAAATGAACTCCCACTATCTTCATACAGACGCTAGCCTCCTTTTAAGAAAATATGACTATTCCCTCCCCCCTCAGATCATTAGAGTCACTGTGTCAACTCTGGATGATGGAAATAATTCATCAAAAAGGTAGGAGACTGACAAGCATTCATCTTTTTCTTCAGAAACTGATACAAAGCCTATCGATACAATTCAGTGTCTTTATGATTTAGGATTGGTCCAAAAGTCATAACACTTCAAGGCAGTAATAACACTCAAAATTTTCTGAAGGTTTGCAGAAACTTACAGATATGAGACATAAGCATTGCTGATTTCAATAAGCTGTCTTTACACTGATAAAATTATAGCACAAAACCAAAAAACATTAGTGACTCACATATCAAAAAATCATCTTGCAACATGTTGTTATGCTCTTTTTTTAAGACAAGATACTTTATAAAAGTAGATGCAAGGTAGCTTGGGAAATGTTATCAATTTCTCTGTTTCAGACATTAAGATTACATTTCAATTTTCTTGGTTTTCTAAGGATTTCCATCCTTAAATTAATAATGTGTTCTCAATTTGTATGAGACATCTCCAAGTATCTATTAAATGCAATAATACTCCTTGATGCAACATTAAAACATAGGGAAGAAAAAAAGAAAAAAAAMCCCAGAACATTAGAAAATGCTGAAGTTCAAGAAATTACTCATTTGCCATATGTATCCTACATAGATTTTTAAAATTTGTAATAAATATCCACAGATGGAGATTCAAATCAAGAAATCATATTTCAGTCTTTCTTGATGCTGACAATTCAGAGCAAGCACATTCGGCAGTCAGCATTAGTCTGCCACATTTCACCTTCAAAAATGTATTTATGGCTTTCATTATCAACATACAGTATTATAAAGAAAGATCTTAGAAAAAATCCTAACCACACAAAAGATTGCAAGATGGTTTAGTGTCTAACTGCTTATTGACCAATTCTTCTCCTAGTTCTTCAGACTTGTCCACAACTTAACCTACACTGTCAACTTTGGAAGAGTGTGGCAACAAACCCTTATTTGACTGCAAACCTGAGCCTCAGATTACTAAAATGATTGATAGATTACTGGAATAATTACCTAATAACTGCTGACGGGCTTGATCTCCTGGCCTCTTCTAGCACTCCCGAATTGGTGGGCAGATCCCTTCGGAAATATGTGGAATGTATCCAAACCATCAGAAATGTAGAAAGGGGGTGTTTTTCTTAAAAAAAAAATATATATATATATTGACAACCATTGTTCTACACCTTCTTGCATAATACTGCCAATAGCTACAGGTAAAAACACATTCTTTCCTTATGAAAGAAATTCGATATTCTGTATGAAATAGCTCATGTGATTTTCTGAAACTTTGTAACATCTGTTTTCAGAGAATCTGGCTTCAAAACTAATACTTCCATATGTCAGTGTAGACATTATACTTACTCACCACCATGTAGGAAAACCCCTGGCATAATAACTGCTTCTGTCATTTTTTTGTTCAAAGTAGCATTGTCACATATCCTATTTCTATTAAAAACTACATCCTAGTACTTAAAACAGGGGCAAAAGCTTCTACTGATGCCAAGTCACTGTATATTTTGAGATACTCTGTAGAATTTGGGGGCAACCAATTCCCACACAGAAAAGTGCTTCTAGTCTTTCAATTGTGAAAACAACCAGCAGGATTTCTCTGAGTATTATTTAGATAGCTACTAACACCCTGGTACATAAAATTAATGAAGGATTTAGGCAGAAAAGTATATTTGGGGGGGGGGGGGGGGAGGGTGTTGCTTGGTTGGTTTAGGGTTTTTTTGAGAAGGAATAATATCTAATTTTGGTACTCAAACTGCAAATACATAAGAAAGGCACAAAAGTGATCAATATTGAGACCCTTAAGTCAATTTCACAGAGTTCAGCAGTATCTTCAAATTCCAGCATCAACTGCTTTTCCCCTTTGCTTACAATTACGTGTGGTTTCAACAACAGAAATTCAAAAAGATCCCACAGATTATGGGCTTTCAACTAAGCGCAGAAAGCACAGGAAGCTATTTGACTGGCATCTCTGGAGATTTAACTTGTTCTACATTTTAGCCTCTACTGGGTACCACTGCCAACAGACGATCCCATTTAAACCTTAACTGGCTCCGAAGAGACCTGGCCGTACATGCGATACGACCTGCACTGATGATGGACTCTGCATGCAAAATTGGGGGGGGGGGGGAGGAGGAATTAATACCTTTGATCCTGAAACGCCTCCTTGTTCCTTATTCCTCACACTGCGACACGCAGGCAGTTATCCTCCCATCCTCCCCTCCCAACACGAGGGCTGCCCGCCGCATTCAGGAAACTTCCCGCGGGGCCGCTGCCCGCCGGCACCGCCCGGTCCCGCCCGCACCTGCGCCGCAGCCCCGCACTGCCCGCGCCCGGGGCCCCGCCGCCGCCCCGAGTGAGGGCTGCGGGACCGGGGGCTGGCTCCGCGGACAGCACTGCTCCGCAGCCCGCACGCCCTCGGCCCGGGCACCCGAGAAGCAGCAGGGGCTGGCGGCCCTTCCCCGCGCTCCCGCCCCGGAGCATCGCCCCGAGCCCGCTCCGGCACGGCTCGAGGCGGGACCCGCACCCCCCGGCTGCCCAGCACCCCGCCCGCTCCCCGGCCCTCGCAGCCCCCAGGCTGGGCAGGGCTGCCCTTCCCCGCCGCCCCTCCTTCGCGGGCAGCGATGCTGAATCACCACGGGCGGCCGCTCCGCCGCCTCTCCCCGGGGACGGCAGCCTGTCCCCCGCAGGCGCGGGAGGCGGCGGGCCGAGGGGCGGCGGGTGAGGCGAAGCGCGGGCGGAGAAGGCGAGCGCCCCGCCGCTCCCTCACCGTTACCTGTCGGGGCGGGGGGGTGGGAGGCCCCCGAGCACTCCGGTCCTCCCGGGCGGCGCGGGGGTGCCGCGGGGCCAGGCCGGGCGGAGCGCGCTGCGCCTCCGGGGCGGCAGCATCCGAGCCGGCGCCTGCCGAGCCGGGCACTAGCGGGAGGAGGAGCGGGAGGTTACGGCGGGGAGCTGGGAGAAACCATTCCCCGCGAGGGGGGCACCGCCGGTGGCCGGCCAGGCGGGGCGAGGAGGACGGGCCCTCCCACGCAGGTACGGGCGAGCAGCGCGCCTGAGGAGAGGCGGGCGGTGTCTGCGGAGCGGTCAGGCGGAGCCGAGGGCGGGGGCCAGCGCCGCCGAGCCGGCGGTCTCCCCCTCCCCGCTCGCGGTGGGAGCGGCCCGCGCTGTCTCCCTGCCCGAGGACGCGAGCGGAGGACCTAGCAGCCGCGCGGGCAGCGCCTCACCGGCCGCGGCCGGCGTGAGGCGCGGGCGCGTTCCCCTTCRTGGCCGGGCGCCGCCGCCTCCCTTCGGCCCCTCAGAGCCGCGGCTCCCGGCCGCCGCGGGGCGAGAGGACCCCGGGGCCTGGCTCCGGCTGTCGGGGAGGTGCCTCAGGACCCCCGCGGAAGACTGCCGTGAGCGCGGAGGGGCGCGGGCCGGGACAGCGCGGGCCGGGACAGCGCGGCCCGGGCACTGCCCCCTGCGCTGGGAGGCCCGCGGGAGCACGGAGCGGGCATGGCCGTGAGGTGCGGGAGCCTCCCCGGGCGCCCGCAGGACTCAGTGGTGGCCGCGGGGACTTCCTGCCTGCGCGGGCGGCAGCGGCGGGTCGCGCCCGGGCAGGTGGAAGGGCCTGCGGCACTGCGGGCCTTGCCCGGCCGTTACGTGCGGAGAGGCTGCGGCTTGGGCGGGCCGTGCCATCACCTGCTGAAATCCGTGGGTCTGGGCCCATTTATATGCGTTTTCAAACCATATTTTCCCCTTCCTGGTTGGTCTTACAACCAACGTTTTTCCTCCTGTTTGCATAACTGCTGTTTGCCACTCTGAAAAAGCTATTTCAGTCTTATGCTGAAATACTTTGCATCCCAGCATAAGGCACATGACCTAATCAGATAAATGCATTAAAGATTTAAAAAATGGAGAAACATTTATCAAATGAAGATTTTAAAGAATGTTATCAAAATAATAAAAACTTTCAAAAACAAAACCCATCTTTTTGAAAAGAACAAATAAAAGCCCAACTGAAATGTAATCCATTATCTCAATAGATTATGTATTATCCTCTTTGTTTATCAAGGTTAGGAGCCAGATTCACAAGCAGTGGAAATCACGATGGCATTGGATTTAGGCTGATTTATGTTGGCTATGAAACTAGCCGTAACCTTTTACTGACTTACAGTGTTTGCTAATGTTTGGGTTTTCTTCTGTTTTACCAATTAATTAACTTACTTTATGCATATTACTACATTCTTACATCACACATTCATCACTACTACATACCTTTAAAATCAATTTCACTCTAACCTGGTCTAACCTGCACAATCTCTTGGCTGAAATAGCCCTTCCATGAGAATCTCTACAACTACCTTTCTAAGGTAGTTAGAAATAAATATGTTCAGTAGGCTTAAAGTTTTCTTTTTCTTGGTCGGAAAGAACTGGCACAGAGAAAGTTGACGATGTTAAATGATGTGAAGCAAGTTGGTTGAAACTTTAATTACAACTTGATCAGCATTATGGTTTTTGTTCTACTTTAACATCTTGCAAGGTAAGCTGATGTTTTAATAGGAACAGATCATGGGCTTCTTGCAAATACTAGAATGATTGTTAAGGACAGAAAGCCACATGAAAAATCCTTTAGAGACTCTTAGAGATATGTCAGACTGTTTTCTCATGTGTGGTATGGATTTGTAGCTTGTAAAGTTGAAGAATTTCTTACTTCTTACAGACATGGTATTTTTCATTGGGTTTGATTACAGTTTACATTGTGGTTTTTACTCATACACAGAAATTATCATTTATTTACCACTCAAGTCTTTGTAAGGCTTGTCAAAAAAAGAAGCAGAGGTATAATTTCTGCCCACAAACATGTAATCTCATGGAAATTCACATGCTTGCTTGTGTAGGTAAGTGTTTGTAGGAACGTATCTAAATATTGATGAAAGAAATCCCATGCTAAAGCAGAGGCAACGGGATCTAAGATTGTCCCCATGTAAGCATTCTTTATTTTTCTCACGGCTGTGAGAAAGCTGTGGTACAGGATGCTCATAGGGAAAGGTTTGATTTTCTTTCCGTTAGTCATTTGGAATGCTGCCACTGACTGCAGATGAAACATGCATTGCATGTTATCTCCGGGTCAAAGCTTGCTTCGCGCCTACAGCAGATCCTGCCTGCTTTGTTTTAGCTGTATGTCTGCATTCTGTACCCTAAATCAGGTCTCTACACCCCAAAGTCTGAGGCGCACCTCTCTGCTGAGCAAATTATGTTATATAACATAATAAGAAGAGCAGCAAATCACAAATGAGTTTATGACGAGAGATTGTACCTAACTGTTGCTTTATACTTTGCAGGCAAACCTGGAGGTTGGCAATACAACGGTGCCAGGCTCTGCTGCTGGGAGGCTTTTTCTAACAGCCTCACTTCCAAGGTGCAGCTAATGTTCCCCTTTTCCAGAGAAGTGCTGGTACAATCAGATGCCGGTCTCAGCTGGGAAATCACAACCAATGTATGACACAGCCTCCCAGCAAAGACCAGAGCCTGACAGCACAAATGCTTTCTCTCATCCCCATTCCTGGGAGGCAGGAGGCATTAATCTCTTCCAGAGTGTGCTAAACTAAGAAGTTGTTGTTTCCCAGAAGCAGATCAGATGTACTCTTTTTAATGTGATCTGCATTCTGAATCACTCTGAAAGTAGATGGTACTCGCTACCTCCATGTTGAAACATTAGAGCTAACAAAATTTAGTAAGAAACCAAAACAGGATTTTAAATACACAGGTGCTTGATTAGGAGCATTAAATAGAGTTTTATTTTTAATATTGCGCTAGTTTAAATATTGAACATTGATGCACTTGAGACACAGATGTGCCTAGATAATTATTGTAATAGGACTAGCCAGATAGAACTAATAGAACTCACTGAATAATTATGAGCACTGTAATGCTGTATATATGTAATCCATTTCAAAGTCAGTAAGTACAATTCCTTCARGTTACAAAGAGGATAATTAAATTCTCTGAAGAATATTGGTCTTTGAACAAAGTCACAAAATAGGCTTTGAAATGCAAAGCTATTTCTCCTGGCCACTCAACCATCAGCTTACAGAGGTGTAGTAGGATGCACAGTCTGATATGGTCCAGAAAACTTGAAGTTGCATTTTGCCTCTGCTTTTGAAACAGGTTGTATCTTCATGCAACTGTTAGGGCTGGGAAATGCCAAAAAGACAGAGTTTCTAAACATTAAAAGTAACAATCATGAAGTTCAAAAGCTTTGAAACAGGACCAGAATGTGGCTGTATAATATGAAACTTAGCTATTCCAAATGTGTTTTCTTCTGTTGGCATGACATTCGTATTGGAATATATTTATGAAGTAGTTAATTATGCTTTTCTAAACAGGTGTATTTTCCTCACTTGCTATAAAACTATATCCATATAAAACTATGTCCACTATGGCTGTGCAGTCAAAAAATCACCCATTTCCTAGCGACTGACTAGAAAACGTTACCAATGAAGAAACAAGGTTGAGCTCAAGTTTCCTCCTTTATATTCCCCTCAGGATTCTCGCTACAAGACTTCTCAGCCCAACCATATTTTTGCCTTCAAAGAGCAACACCCATTTCTTTTACAATAAGCCATTTGCTCAGTGCATTAGCAAAATCCATGCAACAACTTCCCAGCAGCACCAACACCTGCTAATAGGGGATGGTGTTTCAGGCAGATACTGCCAGCCTGTCACAGCTTCTTATCTCCTCTCTCTCTAATCTTCAGAGTACTGTCTGGGATTATCTCCTGGAAATCAAATGACCAGCAAGATGGCTTGTTATTTTTTTATATATCAGCAAACATGTGTTTGATTGAGTTCATTGCTGCTGTAAACATCTTTTATTATACAGATCAATGTGAATTTACAAGCTGTGGCAGCACGATATTGACACAACGTAGCATTTCATATACAATAACTTCTTATAGTCCTCATCACTCCAAACACACTCTGGGTGAAATTCAGTACTGATGTAAGCAGATACCATAACACCAAGCGTATCCATAGACTACAGTCAATTACTCAAGCTTAATGGGGCCGCTTCGATTCAGGCATGTTTTTGAACAGCTTTAAGACATGAGCACTTCTATTTTTAACTACACAAAAATATCATTTCAGAGTGTCTTTATCTGTTTAGTAATCAAAGCTTGGAGGTTCTTTTTTAAATAATCTCTTCAAGTTACCATCTGTTGTCTGCCCCTGTTTCAGAAAAAGGGAGTCTCAGAACTTCAGCAGTTTGGAGAAGCATTTCTATTTGTTGAGCGGCCATTAAGACAGTAAAAAAACAAAATTATTTCCACTGTATAAGGGCTGTAAGATCAAGTGAGATGTAAGTTGAAGGAAAGTGGAAATTTTTATCTGCTGGTCAACTAAGTTAATGTGGTCATCCAGGAAATAAAAACAGTTTTCATAAATATTCACAAATTGGGGTAAGATCATACAGCGTTACTAAAGGCTACCTATGCTATTGCTGGCCTGCAGGCCCAAATAGCAGGGTGCGAGCAGCTCCAACTTTTCAGTTGAACATAGGAATTAAACCATTATTTAAGTGATATGGTCAGGAATCACTGAGGAGGAAAATGGGAATGAGAGTTCTGTCCCAGCAAAGTTGTGCTGTTTCTCATGTAGTTAATGTGTTCTTTCATAGTATAGAAGTTCTCGGCATCTGTTCAATCCACACCTTGCCAGGGGTAACTGAAAATTGTTTCATACAGGTTTATTGAAATAAGTCTGAAGTGATCAGTTCATTAGTTTGATGTATTGCAGTGTGACAACTATTGTGTTGTATTACTATCACCATAACTATTTTTAAGGAAGGTAATTGGTATCTAAGCTTTATGACCTAAAGAAACTAAATCTTTTGAAAATGTTGATTCAATTGACAGAGAAGTCTGCACTTATTTTCATTATCAGGGTCTCCTGATGCTTTGTTAATTTAAATTTAGGCTGGGATAAAAAGAATTAAATCCTTTTGCATATAGTATTAGAATATGTTTGGGTAGGTTTGGTGTACCTTTGTCACAAGCAAAACTTATTCACTTGACAATACTGTACAATCACTACTGTCACAACATTCCTATCAGGTAAATATTATGCATCTCCCTTAAGGAAATGGATACAGATTCAAATTTATTCCAATGCTGTTGGTTCAATGTCACATCAGCAATGACTTTGTGCCTATCAGATACGTGCATTGTCAAAAGACACACAGGAGATAATGATCTGAAATATGTACRAGGTTGAGGAATCTATTTTCAGCATTCATCTAATTTACTTCACACTTCGTACACTGCTTGGAACATGACCTCTGGAGTCCCTGGCAGAACAAAGGGCACAAGTCCTCCCAGATCTGATTTGTGTGCTCGATAGATTAGATATCAGACTGTCTTACAAAATCTAACATATTTAAGATGTATTAACTTATAGCCATGTGATGTTTCTTAGTAAATATAGTTTAAAATGAAATTACTTTTTTCATACAATATCTTCACAATTTGTGTTCTGCAGAGTATTCCTACAGTAAAGGTAACTAGCAAATCTGTTTCTGAAATCTTAGTTTTAGATAAAAGTCTTTACATTAGCTAAACTATGGAGAACCTCATACTACAGAAATACAGTATTTTTCATATTAAAAAGATTACTGAAAAGTTGATCTTTACTTAAAACTGTATGCAGACTATTAATCTGAAGTTTGGATTTCATTAATATGCACCATTAAAACATTGAAATATGTTAGTTCCTCACTTACAAGTTTCTCAAAAAATCCTAGGTGATACAAGAACCTCTTTATTTGGGCCTACCATTGTATCTCAAAGCAGTTTCCAGCTGCATCGGTAACAGTTTTTGGGTTGTTGGGGAAAAGCAGAGGATGTAAGAGTGATAGAATTGGCAAGATATTTCTGCAGGGAGAAAGTGAAAGTTATTGTAGTGGGGTCGAGGACTAGCCATTTGCATTGGTAGGAATACTTAAGTCTAGAATTATAGTAGCCTCTTTTGCAACAGGTAGTAAATCCTACCAAATCTGAGTTTGTGCCATACAGCAATAAGTAATGCAGGATCAGTATCTATTTAGATGGGACAGCTCTGCATGCAAGAAATACAGAACAYAGAAAGGCACTGAATGGAAGTACTCACTGGATCTGAGCTATGGGCAGCAGTCYGAGTCTTCTGCAAATTAAATGAATGTTTAAGAGTTCAGATTTATATTACAAAGGTGCAACAAACATGTCAGGAGGCAGCAAGAGCAGGGCTGCTTGCTACAAGAACATGAGCCAGAAGAGATCCCACAGCCACAGGGACCAGCCCCACAGCACCCAAGCAAGGTATGCAAGACAGACCTGGAGATGGTGGGCAGACCCAACCAAGAGCCCATATCATAAGGCAGTATCATGGTGATGAGGCAGGTCCAAGGTCAGGCCAGGAAGTCAGTCCATAGGCCAGAATAAGGTCCAGCRATTGCCAGGCAGATCCGTAGCAATGAGGCAGGGCTGACACCGTGCTAGGAAGCCATCCGATGGGCTGGGGGTGAGGACCAGCAGGGCCAGGCTGGGACTGTGCAGGAGATCAGCACTCCTCCAGTGTAGCTTTAACAAGGACTGAGGGCTCTGGGCTGAACTTAAATAGAGCTCCTGAGCCCATGGGTGTGGGGAGGCTCCAGGTGAGGCTGGTCAGGGCCATTAAGGCTTATTAGTGCCCTCAGTGCCCTGATATAACAGGATTCAGAGGAACCTGGAATTTAAGCATCTTTCCTTTGAAATTCTGTAGTATAGATTGTAGAATTTTTTTGTTTTGGGTTATCTTTCACAAGGAACTTTTTTACTGCATATCTCATATGAACTTTTTTGTCTGGATAGGTATATGAGATTTAATTCAGACTGTAGAAGGAACTTCCCTGTTCAGCAATAGAGTTTTGTTTACCTAACCCTTTCAATAAAATGTTGCTTGCTATTTACAACAGGAATTTCTGGTTCTAGAAAAGATACACAATACAGGGGTTAACTCACAGGAGAACTAAGAATACCCCAAGATAGGTAATATTTTCTACAGGTTAAATGATGTCTATTTGCTCTTGTCCTATTATTTTTAGAAATTGAAAATTTGTCTTTATTGTGTAGCATTCACCAACAGGAACTATTAACAGAGATTATAAAATAAACTGAAATGTGTGGAGTGAGGACTTGTGGAATAGCACACTATGAAATGATCTCACTGAGTTCATGTGGATTTCCAATGCGAAAAATAGCTCATGTCTTGAAAGCTTTTTTATCCCTCTTTAAGGTAATGAGTAGGATGCAAATGTAGAAAGGATAACCTGATAATAACCCTCATTTCTTTAAAGCACCGTGCTTCTGTTCAAAAATAAAAGAGTTTTTCAGCTGATGATCCAGAGCAGACAGTGGCAGATTATGGGTTTGCTACTCTCCAACTCCCATCCCACCCCTATGTTGGACTAAAAGTCTATTGCAACGAAGTTGGTAGAAGAGAAATGACTCAGTACAACTTCACATTTTATAAAAAGTGCACCGGAACCAGCAGGCCCCTGAAGACTTGACAAGATTTTACCATTCAAAGTTCCATCCACAATTATACAAGATTTAAATTCACATTCAATTTAATTGTTCTGCATTTTTCCCTGTTTTGACTCAGTTATATATTCTGGTTACTTGGCTCTCATTTGAAAGAACATATAAGACTTAAGATGATATGAATTTGGATTACAGAAACAAGAATTGCTTTAAATTCCTTTTTTTCTCTCAGAAAAATGAACGGAAGAGTAACATTCACAGGATTCAAACAAAAGTTCCAAATAACTTAATATTCATTTCTGAGGTTCAGTTAGTCTAATAAAGTTACTCCTTCAGACTTTTTTCAAAATTTAATCACAAAACCACAGGTTTTATACRTTAAATAATATGACATTGTGCTATGAGTTTTTCATAGCTAAAGTTTAAGAGGTATATTTTTATATTGAGTACAAGTTATAGAGCTACAATTATAACAAGAACTAAATGGAGATTTTAATCTTAAATATTATAGACATAAAATGGACGTCAAAGTTAACTTGTTGCTCATGTATGACCAAGTTCACCTGTCTATATATCTCCCACAGATAGCAATTATTTTGTAGACAGCAATGAAAGGGAGGAATATATAGGAAGAATATCACACTTTAAATCCGGAAAAGTAGTACTGTAATATATAGCAGTAATAGTAATACTTTTCTGAAGCAACTCATTGTAATGAAATACTGCCAGGAGAGGGGACAAACTAGATAAACTTTTAATCTCATTTCTAAAACATTATCTGAAAAAAAATTTAGGTTCTGAAATATCAGGGACACAGAACTGCCAGATTGTTGTTTTTTTAATTCTTCAGAATTGTGTATAAGAAAGAACCTGCTGTTTCATATCAGTAAGAACAAGCTTTGAAATATTTATCAGCTAGCTAATATTTAACCCCTGTATTTATCATGTCTAATTGGCAACTCATATTGCAAAGGGTAACATGTTCACTCTTATTTGAATTTCCCCAGTATTTTTTAACTGGCTTTCTAATAGGCTTTTCACCTTTCTAAAGCTATCACCTCAAAAGGCACAATAAAAACACACTATCAAAATAAAATTATAAGCAGAGTTGTCACTTCTGTATAGTCAGTCTTCTTTCTCATATTTTTCTTTCATTATATATGAATATTTAATCAGTAAATATTTATGTCACAACAGAAAGCAATATAGAAAACAAGAAAAAAAGCTGCTGCCAGAAAACGTTTATTTTTGCCATATATCACAAATTAAAACAGACCATAAAAGCATTAAGCATTCCAAAAGGAATGTGCAAAATAAGTCTCTGCAAAAGCATATGTCTCCTCATACAGGTACGGATACACAGGATCTGTCTCTTCCAAAATGACCTAGTTTTTCCTCAAAGTCCCCAGCTTTTTGAAGACCACATGTTGTTCCAGTGATGTTTACAGGGGTTGTCCTAAGCAACCAGATAAACCAGAGGGATTTAAAGAGGCCTGTCCTTTCTGTGCTATAGTCTCCAAAATCACAAAAGGGAAAGGAACTTTGCAGAGCGCCCTGCCTATGGAGAAACGCACAGCCTGGGATAGGAGGATCCTTCAATTTCTTCACAACTACTTGTTGTAGCAAAGAAACAAAGGACTGCTACAATTATACTTTACATAGACATGATGATTTTTGGTTTTGGTTCAGACTATGGATTGTAATTTTTGTGAATATAATAGATAATATTAACATAATTTACATTTCCTTATGATCTCATGGGATTTTTATGTCCAAGAAGTGATAGTGATGACATTATCGAGTGATTATGATTTATTATTTCAATTATGGTAGAAAACAGACACCCCATTCAAAATTAGGACCCCATTGTGATGCAGCTGTCCAAACATATATTTAAAGACTGTGTCCAGACCAGAGGTCTGCAAATTATTCGACCCAGAGCCATCGGGGAGTGAGTAGAGAGAGCTCCACACACGGAGGAGACACACAGGCAGGGATGAAACTGGACGGTGCGTGCATTGCTGAGATTGTAACAAAATCACAGGTTCTCCTAGTCGTAAGCAGCACTTTTTCTCTCCAAATGAAATAGGTTATCTCCCCTACTATTTTCTGTTGTAAAAGACCATATTGCATACCTGTTGAATGAGGCAAGTTCCACAAGTTCTCTTCCATAATGACTTTATCTATTTTCCTTTCTCTGCACATGTATGTGCTCCAATTCTTCTGGCTTTGTTTTCCTCTCCCTTTACCATCTTCAAACCCTCTTCTCTTCTGTCTCACACTATTTCATTGCTTTGCCAGTTACCATGCTCTCCTCCCCGCAGCAGGGTGAAGCTGCCCCCCCCGAGGAGTTCTGCTCTCACCCCATACCTCCTCCAGCCTTTCTCCTCTCTCCTCCCTTGAAATCCCAGCTGCCGTGGGACTGCTGCTCTCCCACACCACTGAAACCTCTCTCTTCAGTGCTCAGTGAAAAAGCACTGCATAAATGAGAAGTATCGGCATTGATTGTATTATTAATATTTGCATGTTAAAGGATCATTATATAAAACACTTAGCTGCCGCTTCGAACAGGTAGTGGATAGAAAGGAAATATCCCTCCCCTGTCCTCCATAGTGCAAGTGCTTTTAACTGAAGGAGAACAACATAACCTGCATTTATCATTCCTAAGAAATTATAGGAATGATTATTTATCCAGGAGAACCATTTCTAACATGTCTTTTTTGCCCATTCAGTATACCGTCCTATGCTAACCTTGAAGGAATGGATATGGCTAATTATACTCTTGTCCCTGCGATAAATTGATGGAATGTTATGGCAGAAATGAAAGACAGCATGTAAGCAAAGTGTTTTCTCTAAGATAGCTTATGAGAAGTAACAGCTGCAAAAATAGAAAACCAACCCAGGSCCAGGGTTGCAGATAACATCCTGATGTCACTGATGGCAAAACTTCAACTGAGTATGAAGAAAGCAGGATTTCATTCAAAACTTCACAAAAATACTTTTCTCCTCAGCAATGGCTTTTATGAACTTTGCCTCTGCATGTGTGTGCTCAGGGAATCAGAAATCTCAACTGTAGTTTGTCTTTTCAGTAATGACCAGGTAGGGCCTCAGCTGATTTAGACATGCCTGCATCTTTATGTTCAACCCTGTTAATAAAAATAAGATCTAATGTCCCAATTATTTGGATGAAGCAAGGGATGCTAAACACTATCAAAGTGTGCTGCTGAATTTCATTAGGTTTGTGAACTCTTTTTCTTAATTTTGACAAGATAAAGAAGTAAAACTAGGGGGAACAAAAGAAAATTATATTTAAATCAGGGGATAATTTTTATTGTGATAAAAATGAAGTAGACAGAAGGGCATGTTTCTGAGGAGAGCTATCAAAGGACAAAAAAGCAGCTGTCTCAAGTGATCTAGACATAAAATCCCATCACCTCTGAGTAAAAATGTTGCACCTGAACATAACATAAATAAGAGCAGACATTATCCCTAACACAGTCTGACTTCTATACATCCTCTATTGGAGACCTTTATTGATTGTGTTTACCAGAAATTATTTGAAAGGAATTACAGCATTGGAAATGAGAAATGCTTGAGGGTAATTTTTATATGTAGACATTTATTAGTTAATATATTACTTGGGAATGGACCTGCCCTTTGCCTAAAATTGAGTGAGTGGAATTCTTTCATATAAGTGTGACGATTAAAATGGTAATACCTAATACCAATTAAAATGCACTGTCTTTCACATTTCTGTGAAAAAACTGTATTTCACATCATTACCATCTTTTAACATGGATTAAAAAAAATAGAAGTTTCACTGGAAGCACTATATTTATTTCAACTATTATTAGAAAATGAGCTCAACATTTCAGATGTGAAACTGAGTTTTAAGAAAATCTGGCTTGGACTAAATGCAAGTAGAAGTCAAAGATCTCTGTTTCATGAGATAAAAAAAATGCTTGAAAATATTCAATTTCTCTCTCTTGGTGGATCAGTCATGCATCTATCAGATAGACAGAACATCTACTAATATCTAAGCACATTCTGGCAATGGCTTCTCAGATTCTGGAATTGAGAGCAAAAAGCTTTGACATTGACATTTGCATTACAACCAGTTGAAATAGCCACTTCTTCTTTGTGTTGCTGAGGATTAATATGTTCTTCTTGGATAGCACCATAGATATTTCTCCTTCTAGCTTTGTCAGTCAAACACAAACCAAAAATAGATCTACAAATATTAAATAAACTTTCTAAGTTGGTTTCTTGGCTGCTTTTTTTCAGATGCAAACTGGCTTTTACTGTTTGTTTCTTGCATGGATTTTTTTTTTCAACAGACTCACATCTATGAATACGATACTATAGTTTTCTTTCCTTATTATTTCTCATAATGAAAGGTTACTGGTGTAAATGTTCCTTTAGAGGTTTAGCTTTCCGGCTTGGAAGTGTCAGGAAAAGGCACTGCAGACACACATGATTAAAGAACGACTACTGTAATCCTCTGAGCCTGGAACGACTCCTCATTCATGGTACTAGCAATAAAAAGAAATCACAGAAAGACACCAAGAAGAAATTGGAGGATTTAAAGGCTCAAACTCTGGAAATACCAGAAACTACTGGAAAAGAAGGCAAGAACACTTCAAGGTACATCTGGAAGCAGTAAGTGTTATTTAAAAACAAGCCAACCAGAAGGAGGTTTTCCTTCTGAAAATAGCAAGTGCTGATGCATTTGGCATATTTAACAGTTTTCAGCAATCCAAGCAAAGGAGGATATTCATGAAGCTGTTACAAAAAATTGAGGAGTATTGCATTCTAAATAAAAATGAAACTTATGAAAGTTATATGCTTTGAACCTGAAGGTTTTAAAGTATTTTGTAGTTTATAAGATTGGGGAGACAATTTTATCTGTTACAGGTGTTACGATAAAGCATGGAATTAGCCTGCCTTAGGGTAAGATCTAATGAAAATTTGTAGATTAAAAAAAACCTTCCAATTTAAAAACTGGTTTTCAACAGAAAGGGGAGCAAATAATACAGAAATAGACTCCTGGGAGAAGCGGACTCCGGATGAGGCAATTCCAAATCTGCCAAGAAACTGGTACTTGAATGTTGGACTGGACAGTGCTCTGACACCTTAAATATGACCAAGAGCTCAAACTAGCATAAGACAAAGATATTAGAGGCAGAAAAGCATGCAGAGCTTGAAATCATAAGCAAGGAATAACAACACAAATAAAGCAGATGGGAGAAGCTGAACATTAAGCGAAAGCTTGTATTAATTTGACTGCAAGCGCCAGGGGTCTGAACCATAAACAAACTGCCTGTTGCTGACACCTCTGCCTTGGATGACTGTTTTCTTAAGGACAAAGGATATTTGCAGAAAAAGATGGTGTGTGCAGAAGAAATAATAACCACGAAAGCAAATGGGACATGTATTACCTTCAATTAGTCATATATGCACAACTCCTAGTATTTCTAGGAACCGTGCTGTAACCCTAAGAGAAAAGCAACAGGTTGTAGAAAGATAAGTGGGTAAAATTCCAGGTTTAGGAAAGTGATTTTGGTTCTGTTTAAAAACTATGCTTCTAGATATAAACAATAAACCAGGAAAAACATCATAGACTGTTTTTCTATTTTTAGATGGCACTACTAAAGATACTACAGCTGAAGAGCTGATTATGCATTAAAAAGCTTTTTAGCTAGATTTGTTTACCCAGTACAGTGATATGTGACAGTGGGACACAATTTACAGGACGTGCATTTGAGCAGAACACAGTGAAGCTTAGATTTAGATATGTGACTACTGGTCCTCATCATTCCTAATTTATTGGGTGCAGAGTATGTACAAAAGGCTGGTGAACCCTGTGTGTGAACTCTCTTAGTTAGAATTAAAGTGACCTTCATTTAACATAGCCTATTTCACTTCCAAAGTGAGTTAGGCTAAATTGAATTAAGGTCATTTTTAATTCTGAAGAAAAATACATACTGAGGCATTTAATATAGCTTAGTCTACTTTAAACTAACAGCTGTAATTAACTTGGAGATCTCTGTAGAAAAGACCTATAAAGAGAAATTAAAAAACACCACTATTTTTGGTTTTAACCTTCTTTATTCTGTATTAGGTGATTCAGAGTCTCAATATACAGTAAGAACAAATAAACATCAGTATAATATTGATCACCTCTCAATTATGGTAAGCATGCAGATAATGAAGTCAACTACCCTGAAAGTGTTTTACTATAGTTTTTTAAACAGCTATGCATTTGAATAACTTTGACTACASAAGTAGTCTTTCTATTCAAATCTGTGTGACTAGAATAGAATCTAATGTCAGACAACTATACCATCAATTTTAAGTTTCATTCCTTCTATAGTTCATGTGCAGCAATCTAAATACGTTGCTGAACTACTAAAAATACAAGAACAAAATGTGCAATTAATTTTTTTTTTGTTTTCTCTCTACTTGATTTTTGTACACAATCAACTATTCAGAAGTGCAGCAAATCAAGAGAATACAAAATATCTTGCTTTTCTTAGGCTGAATAATCCATCATGGATTCAAAAAATTTGGAACACCTGTGTAGAAAAGCAAAGGACTTCTCTTGATGTGGATAAGGAAACTTTTAAAATGAGCCTGATGGCAGCCAGATACCCACAAAAGGATCACAAAGTCAGTTACAGAGGTAGGTCAGTAAGAATTTTCCTTGACAGTAATTAGCAATTTCTTCTGAATCACGAATTTGCAGGCAGCATCTTCTACAAATATGGAATAATCTGCAGAACAATAAGCAACTGAAAAAAGTGCTGCTTGGCTGATAGCAAGAGACTACACCCCCTCTCCCGAATGATCATAGAAGATAAAGGCCAAGAACTGAGCAGCTGGACTTGGCCACTAAGGAAGTCTGTGGTTTATCTCTGCAAAAAACATGTCTACTCAGCAGGACATTGATCACAAGACAGCACCTGCCACCTCCTATGAATGAATATATAGCCACTATCCATAGAAAATTTGACAAATGCTACCTTGTCAAGGGGCAATACTGATGGCAAAAGCATATCCCAAACATACCTGTTTCTTTAAATTATGTTTAAAACATCAGAAAAAAAACCAACTTGCAACTTGATGGCTCTTGAGAGGTTTGTGGTGAAATAAGTGTAGTTAAAAATGATAAGGGAATATATAAACCCTTTGCTTCTATGTTTACATGTTTTTTTTTTTACCAGTGGCTATCCTGGGAAACATCTCATGCCAAGAAGGGAAGGGTGACAGTGGTGAAGTGTCGGCTGCTGGTGTAAACTTCCTTTGGAGCTTCTTGCTCTAAGTGTACCTAGTCACGTTGAAGGAAGCCCAAGTTACCCTTAATTAAGAATCCTTCCTTCTTTGAACCAAAATGTCCCTCAAAATTTTAACAGTCACAGTGTGCAGAACACTTTCCTGAGGCTCCAGATTCCTTCTGGATTCACAGTCGGAGGGCATCAAAGAACATTTTTCAGGAGATCTGGCAGAGCACGTTGTTGGCCAGGTTGCTCTAGTTTCATTGTGGATCCAGGGGCTAGCAATCTCAGATATTGTGGAAACACGACGTAAGACCTTTCACTCCTCTCTGTGAGGATGGGTCCTCAACAGGAATGAATGGGGCATCAGTGGATTTGGTCTTACCTGCATATGGATGTACTTCATCACTCTCTGTATAGCTAGTGCAGGGAGCGGGGGGAATTGCCGTACTCCAGCTTTCATCCTTTCCCTTAGCACATCTACATGACATAATTGATATATTCTTGGCAGGTCTGAAATTATGCTGCAGTGATGAATATTCCCGTTTCTAGGTCAGAAGCTGTAAAATTTGGAAAATAAATTCCATATTCACCAAGAGATACATATGCTTCTTGGCACGTTAGCAACCTGCTAGAAAAACATCCCACGCTGGCAGAGCAGGGGTTAGCTGAGAGCAGGAAATGTGCCAGCAGTCTGGAACAACCTGAAAGGAAAACAAAGAGTTAAATGCCAAATATATCAGTCTGTTTAGGAGTACAGAAGGACGCTGCCAGGGGTATTCAGATATGCAGGAATGTGGGGGAATAGCAGTCAAATCCAGTAGTCAAACCCTGCAATTTACAGACACTGCTGCAATGGTAAGGCAGGCAGGGCGTATAAAGATAAAGAGAATTACAACTAAGGCAGGTACATATTCATAACCCGAGCAGAGCCTACATCCTCAGGGTAAGAATTATCAGTACGGATGGGCAAAACCATCCATCCATATCTGCCAATCCCTTGCAATGCAGGCACACCTTAAATGCGAGGGAAGAAAATTAAGATGCCTAATGATTTAAATTTAGTGACTTGTTTCAAATGTGTATTGAAAACAACTGCTGTAGTTGCTACAGAAATGCCGCTATCTCATCTAGAAATTGAAATGATTATGGAGTGAAATGATATGTGGCTCCAGAAGTAATTACCGTATGAAAAAGTGATTTCCATTAAAAGCACGTGAGAGCCTTTGATCTAACAAATTTATCTTTTCTATCCTGAAATGACCCTCTAATTTTTAGTTCTGAGTCTATGTAGAGTGGAATATGCAAGTTTCATCAGGGAGCTAGACATCTGCTACAGAGCTTTAGGCTTTATCAAGAGAAAAAGATTGGTCTTGCTAGGATATTCCTAATTGATAGTTCCCAACAAATATGTAGAAAAATGGATTAAAACCCACTGTGAGTCACTGAAACTACATCATTAAATGTGTATAGTCCTAAAATTGCTGAGCTGACTTTCTTAGAGTATAGCTATTTTTTAAAATCTTACACAGATCAGCAAAACAAATGAAATTTGAATTTTTTAGATTGTGCCATTACTGAAATATTCTAACACATCCAAACAGAACATTTTTCATATTCGCGTGATTTGATTTTTTAACCAATTGTGTTGAAAGAAAACTACTTTTGTATGAGCAGTGATATGAGGCATTTCAGCATCAAAGCATTTTATATAAGAAACCCAAAGATTTTATATAAGAAAATTAAGGCAAACTGAAGATTAGGGCTAGAATAAGAGTTGATGCTCTGAGTGCTAAATAAATATATACACATAACATATATAATCTATACTACATTGGTATGTTCTGCAATTAATTAATGAACATTAAATTGTTAATATAGCATAAGATGTGTAAGTGGTGTGAACGAGAATGCAAATGTCCAGCCCTAAGTCCTTGTTTCTGTTATCTTCGCTTAGACGTGTAATGCTAGGATCGTGGAAGTGGTTCATTTAACGTTTCACAGCACTGTTGACTTATATTTGTTATGGTTTTGATTTTATATATATATATATTTGTGTGTATATATAGGATTTTGCTAGAGTACATGCAACGACCAGCCGATTCTTGTCCAGCAAATCCCAAAGGGCAGTAATGGCTATTGGACCTTGGTGGATCCTCGCATATGGAGCCTATGCAGCATAATTTGCTAGTGAAGGGATGAGCTATAATGCCAAGAATATGCTAAAGATGCTGCAGCGTATCTCATTTGTTAGTGATGCTGCTGCTGTCTTCTCAAGGATATCAAAATGTCTGTCAGCACCTGGATGAAAATCAGCTGACTCAGATTCAATCTGGCCAAAATTAAAGTGATGACAGCTGGAGCGGGGAAAATGTTTAAAACTGGGGTACCATCTTTACTTATCTGTGATAGCATCTTCAGACATTTGTTTAAATACTACAGCACCTCAGGTTTCTGTTTTTGTTGTTGTCTGAGTGATCAAGATGGTCGATGGCAAAAGTACCCTCTTCTTTTCCTATGCTTAACTTCTCCTCCTGGTGCAGATCTGGCCCTTGCAATCTATATGCCCTTCCCTGGCAGAGTGAATTCGGTAACTCACCRAACCTCTGGGTAAGTGCATAAAGAATGCAGAGACTCCAGCTTTGGCAAAATGAGACAGCCCCCTTCAATAGTCGCAGCTTCACCACCCCCAATGGTTTGCAGGTTATTCCCTCACCATGTCTAAGTCTTGTTACTGATCTTCAAAGCAATAAAGACCTCGCTTCTCCAGAGACTGCTTCTTTAATCATAAAAACACAGGTACTCCTCTGAAGCAAGCAGCATCACACAGATCAGGATAATGCAAGTGAAAAGGTTAAAATCAAGAGAAAGTCCCTAAACTGAAGTGTTCATTGGCAGAACTTCAACCTACAAAACATCAAGATAATTCAGGTAAGTGTTCCCAAAACTTTGCAGCTGGATAATCCACGCAGCATGTACCACTGCCGAGGYAGAGCCACACGCTGGCTAAATTTGCGCAACGTTCACATGTACTCCACTGCACAGTCTTGGGAGATTGTAAATTTCCCAGAGGTATCTGCTTTAGTGTGCATTAGTGTATGTGTATAAAATCCTGTCTTACAGAGAGTAAAGTAATTCAGTATTAGGCTGTGACAGCGTCTTCTGCACCAGCAGGCAGCTCAGGGTGTCAGGAGAGGATTTTAATAGTCCCTGTGAAAGTGGTAGCCAGCGCGGCTGCTGCTGGAGCAACTCATGCAGCCTGCAGCCCTGGGGAAAGAATGCTGCCAGAAGAGGCTGGGTATCATATAAATTGTCCTGGCAGGATATATATGGTTTGTGATCCGTAAGATTAGCACTTCTGCTTTCCACTCTCACCACATCAAGGCACATAGAAGAGAGCCTTCTTTTTGATAAGCATTTCCTTCCAGAGCTAAAACACTCAAAGCGTTTCACGTGGTAAATATATATATTTAAAGAGAGCCATCATCAACTTGAAAGTCACAATACCATTTGAAAACGCGTAGCTGTAGCTATTTATGACATGAGCGGCAGCAAAAGGGGGGAGGAAAAAAAAACTTTCCTGGCAGCTCGCTTACTTTCTGTTTTTTTTATTCTATAGTCTGTTGAGCCACGTAAATAGAGTGTGTGAACTGCCGGCAAGTTTCCTCCCGTACGCTGCCGGGGCGCAGGCCCGGGCGGGAGGGCCCGGCCGGCTGCCGCGGGCCCCGGGGGGTGGGTGTCCCCGGGCCGCCAGGGATGCTCGGCGAGAGGCGACCGAGCCCCCGGCGCCGGGCGGGCGCAGCCGCAGGGCCGCGGCGCGCTCGGCCTCCCGGGGTCACCTTGGGCAGGGCGCGCCTCGCCCCCGCCTC
>JASVER010000010.1:8592118-8907625 GCA_030449065.1 Oceanodroma leucorhoa
GCCCCGGCCCGCCGCCGAGCCGCCCTCCCTCCCTGCCGCCCGCCTCGGGGTTTAGCGTCTCAGGAAATAAGCGGGATAAATTCGCCTGCGGCCGCCGGGCCGAGGCCGCCGCCGGGCCGCGCGTCCGGCTGTCCCGCAGCAGGTGTCCGTCCCCGGGGAAGGAGGAGCTGCTGGCGGGGCCGGGGTGGCGGCGGGCAGGTGTCAGCGCCTCCGCCAGCCTCCAGCCTCCATCCTCACCCCGGCCGGCTCGCTTTCCCCACCCCTGAACACACCCTTGCCGGCGGCGGAGGCCGCCCGCCGCGCCGCGCTGCGCTCCGTCTGCGGCGGGAGGGTTTTCACCCCGCTGCGGGGAATGTAGGTCAGAAACTCCTAAGCCCGCCCGGATCGTGCAGCCCCGGTGACCCCGCCGGTCCTGCCCCCTCCCCGTGTTTACATCGTGCGGGAGCGCGCTGGGGAGCGCTCGGTGCAAACGTTGCTTTCCTGATCCCTGGGTAAAATGGAAGACAAAAGCATTGATCTGAACTTGCCATCGCAGGGTGCTTTTTGCTGGGTGTTTTTTTTGCCTAAGTATTTCAGCATAATCTTTAAATAATACAAAGCCGATTCAATTGCTGGGGAAAAAAACCAGACTTTATTTTTAGTAAGTTAACTTCCTTACTTCGCTTCTAGTGGAAAACTTTGGGCATGTTTGTGATGGATAAGAGAAAAGACAASACGTAGAGAGCAGCCGGTTGTGCAAGATCAGTTCCTACAACAATACCCTTTGTTACTGGAAATTTCATGGGCGTTATTAAAATGGAAAGAAGTTTAAACATCGAAGTTACTTTTGTTAATCTTTTTTGCAGTTTGTTTACTTTTTGTGTGTTTACTACTGAGGTCGGGGGTAGAACCAGGTAACCCGATTTGCACAGGCTGGTGCCTGCCCACACAGCATTCCTCTGGCTTCCCAGGGATCCGCATGGGTGTCTCCAGCTGTGGGACCAGGGGCTCAGCTTGGCCTGCCCGGTTCTGCTGTGTGGTTTTGCCTTTCAGTTCTCGTGTCTTACCTCATTATGATTATTACAGATTTCACAATCCAAATGTTTTATGAGTATTTGACGATTATAGTTTAGTGTTTTTATTTTCTTATTTATTTAGCTGAGTGCATTAATTTTTCATAGGAAGTATTTTAGCCTACCTATAAAGATATGTGCGAAGAGAGAGAGAGGGTGGGTTGTTTGAAGTACTTCAGATGACAAAACACTGCATTTTGTACTTCATAGTAGCTGTATCGCTATTAGTCTGTGCAGTTAAATGACACTACACCACACAGTGTTTACTTCCATTTTAGTTAATTCTTTTCTCACATTACCAAATACAGTGATTTTTAAGTTGCAGAAGGAGTTTGCTTTAGAACACCTCTCTCTCCCTTTGTTAGAGTTTAAAAATGAAATGTGGCTAGAGACATCAAGCTCAGATGTTCAGTTACTCAGTATATTTAGCAGCAAAAAGCTCTGTAATGATACAACTTCTGTAACTAGGAGAAGAAATTGATCATCATTGACATACTGCTGGGAAAGACCAGCATTCACTTACTATGGAGGATCAAGAGTATATGAATACTATACACATAATAAATTATTAGAAGCAATATTTGGTTTACTGGCAGTGAAAGTTGATGTGTAATCTATTTGTATGATACACAGCAACTAAAAACTAAAGAAACATAACGTGATGGAGCTTTAATATTTCTGATACATATTCGCATTGTTGAGCCAGTTCTCCTGTTTCGTGTGTTAAGTGTCCTTAGTAGCACATATTCCAAACTTCAGGACACTGAAAATGAAGTTGTTTGAAATGGTAACAGAAAAATACGCAGGTTTGACTTGTAAAAGTGATGTCATGCCCTTGATCCACACATGGAGCATATGGTATTGCGTGGATCAAGGACATGTTAAGGTCCCTGAAAGAACAATGAAGGGTAACGCAGCTTCCACTGATAACTATACTTACTAGTTCACGAAGTGTAATTTGAGACCTCTTTCGCTATCTGTGGTCAGCACACAGTAAATGCTGTTCACCTAACCGTGGCCTTTATATTCTTCTTGTTTATTTTAGCTTTCCACGTATATTCAAATATCTTCAGTACTTGTTACTTCACTCAGGCTGTCAAGAGGAATAAAGCCAGTTGTATGTGAACATCAGCAGTAGAATGGAGCAAATGTTTCAGAGTATTTCTAGGCAGAAGTTGCAGGTGAAAGAAAGATGAATGCTGGCTGAGTTTCTTAAGCTTAGCCACCAAAAAAGTGAATCAGGCTTGCATAGCAGGGAGGGCAAGATGCAAAGCTTCATTGTAGTCTGTTAAGGTTTTCTTTCTATGCCCTTCTGTCCAGGTTCTAATATACAGTGGATTTTGATTTGGAGGACCAAAATTAAAAGTGATCTTTTACTAAAGAAAAGCTTAAGGGTTCTGTACCCATTTTAAACTCTGTACCTGTTTTAAATGTCTTCATGGTTTTCCACAGGGCACAGCAGCCTACGAATTCTGAGGGTCTTTTAGAATAGTAATATAAGTATTTTTCATTTGAAATCTGAAGAGACACAATTGTCAGTTATCTTAAAAGTTTCTCTAAGTTTGATCCCTCATCCTAATATTCATTTAATTGTTCACTTCATTGTTTTTTTTCCCAAAGACTCAATTTACAGTAGTTGAGAAAACTTCTTTTGCAATCTACGAGTTAAAAATGTCAACATGTGGTAAATTACATTTAAAAAAAAAAAAAAAGGGCCACAGGGAGTCTACCTTAACTTGTTGCAATTAATGTAGGAAAATGTTAGCTTTGTTAATATTCCTTATCTTGGAACCATTTGTTAAAGTAGTATATAACATAAAAGAAAGATAACTACAACACATCTCTCAGTTTAAAAAAGGTCATATAGTATTTTTTTTAATCCAGTAAGTGGATCTGTTACTTTCAAGATCATTATTGATTTTATATGGAACAGGAATGTTTGAACTTTACTAGGACTATTTTCTAAACAGGAATGAATGTCAGCCCTGCAAATTGTAACGTTTGAAGAAAGTTTGGGGKTTTTTTCCTTCAGATAACTCAATAATACAGATTTTTGAAGTAATTATTATGTATAGCTCTGAATTATTTTCCCCTTTAGCTGTGCAAGGTAATGTCATGCATTACAGCAAGAAATCTGTTTAGAAATTAATAGTAATCTCATTTCATGTTTTATTTGGGTGTTGTTTTGGGTTTTTTATCCTAGATTCAAGAATACTTAGCTGTGATATTGTCTGTTTCTTTCTTTTTCATCACCTGACTGGATTAGAGACCAGGTGATTAGAATACACTCTTTGGTGACTGGAAGATTTGTATACTTTCTCTTCTTCCAATAGATCTTGAAACCACATGGGTTTGGCTTCTGAGTTGCGTTAGCCAGGATTCAAATGGTCCTTGCTGCTTTTTCTGTAGCAATATGTGGTAGTAAATTGCTCTTAAAATGTATGTTTAAAATTAAACTATACGTGATTTTCAAAACATAATTCTGTACACATATTTTCTTACCTGGTAGCCAGCTCTCCAGCTTCCAGTGCATGAGGAATTTATTAATCTAACATGACTTTACTAACTTCAACTTCTGTGGTCTTTAAATAGCCAAGTATAGCGTGTGTGATGTGTATTCTGCATGTTAGTTTTATGTTCATTCACTCCTCCTCCTCCTCAAAGTGTTCCCACTACAATATCTTCAGTATGACAGGGTTCCTAGTATAGTCAATTCTTCTCTTTTTAACTCTTATAATTATTCTGTAAGTAGTGCTCCTTTGAAATGTGCTTGACAGGAAGATGCAGCCGCCTTAGTTTTCCTTTGCCAGTAGATTTTAACCTCCTCAGGGGGCATTTCTTAGAACTGAGATTTTTTTTTCTTATTTTTCATGTGCATTCAGTGCTGGGTCATTCTGCTGTATTTACTCATTGAGGACCAAAAGAGACCACAAGTTTGTTTCTTGTAAAGACTGGATGAGGCAAAGCTCTGTCACTGCTGACCTTGATTAGATTAAAATTGGTGAAGTAGAGGTGAAAAGCTCCGTGTCCATTACTGTTCCAAGCTTGCTGATTCCCTGTCACTTTTCCAGAGACCCTTGTTTTTGATCTGAGTGTAGTTTTGTTCAACAGCTGTTGTCTTTTTTCTTTTGCTCACGTTTATGCTCTCTGATTTTGAAGTGGATAGCTTTTGGAGCCTTGTTTACAATTTTAGAACATGAGCTATAGTATGTATTGTATAAAGAGTAATTAACAATATATATTCCAGTGGTGCTGAAATGGACTATATGGATAACATCTCTAAACAATGTATTTAAAGCTTCTTTCCTTATATTTCTGGGCTTGTATTGTCTTACTATTGATCCATTAGGTTTCAGCAATACGGAACTCCATCATCTGAAAATCAGAAGTAGTTATAATTACTTGCTGAAGAAATATCTAAAAATTCCTTTGCTGTAATCACCAATGTAAGACCACCAGTGTGCACCATCTGAAAATTTTGCTTTAATTAAAAACAAAATGCTTATTCACAGCTTGGTCTAGCAAAGAGAGAGGCTATCATTCAGTAGATGATAGCCACCTGGTAGCATAACAAAAGGTCAGAAGGACCCCCAAGTGATAAATTAGTTTATGTACTTAGCTGTTGTAGTTAGGCCTTTATTACAGGCTCAGACTGCTTTAAAGACAGAATATTTTAAATTACTTGGTATTCCCTTGTTGTGGGTTTTTTTAGTGTTCATTCATTTACCTATATATCCACATTTGTAGAAATGACACAATCAAAAATAATATCTTGAAAAATACTCAGATTTCTCATATTTTTGGCAACAGTCACGTTGCTCCTTAGTGTAATTAAGGCTGTGTCTGTGCTGCAAAAATTAACTGTCTCATTGGTAGAGGAAGCAGAATGTGGACAGAGAAGTAAGTGGAAAAACTATAAGGACGCAATGCTGCAAGTTATGGTGTCGCAGGCTGCCCTGCCCGAGCGGAGGGCTGTGCTCCACGCCGTGCGTGAGGCTGTTGGGGAGTCTTCTCCAGTTAGTTAAGTTCTTCCGTAACTGACACATCTCTCCTTTGGACAGAGCTATGGAAAGGCCTTTGGATGGCTGTCAGATTTCACGTGTTTTGCCTGCATCCTTACTATAGACATCATGAAGGGCTTGTTTGCCCAGAAGCTTCTTTTTTTTTTTTTAACTACAGCAGTTAGTTTAGTAAAGGATATTGTTTCTGCTACACAGCAGGTGGGTTCCAGATCAGATCCAAGTAATCAGTGCTTCTGGTCCTTCAAGCTTGCAGAGTTTTCAGTGTTAGGAACCTTGAGTCAGTGGGGATTTTTCTTATAAACTTGTGAAACTTAGGGCTAGAACTTGGCAAAGAGTCTGCCCTGCAGTGCTGCTCTCAAGCTTTGTCTTTGTTAGAGGTGCAAGGTGTTATTTCATAAGCATTTCTTTCAGCTGCAGTTCTGCTTTTCTGTCCCCTGCCACTTTTTTCTCCTGCCTCTGTGCCCTTAAGTGTGCTGGAGCAACTATTTATGAGACAACAAGGTGAACTGAATTTGAGATTGATCTAGGTTAAAAATAACCCTGCAGAAAAGGGAAGGCAGAAGGGACTTCAGTTAACCTGGGTTGTCTTCCTGATCCAGTTCACTGCAGCTACGCTAACAGTTGTACCAGTCCAGGTGGGATATGGCGCAGAGGTGAGACTGGATAGCAGGCACAAAATAGGGGCTGCCTGACCTACTGCTGTTGCTGAAAGGAGAGCTGTGGTGCTGTGGTCTCAGGCTGTACTGCAAGTCTTTTCCTACCATACACACTTTCTATGCTGTGAGGTAGAAATGCTTCCTGGGAAATGGGAGAGAGGACAAATTAGCAGTGGAGCTGTGAGGAGGTAAGTGAGTGAGATGTCTTGTCTTAGGAGTTGCAAGACTAAAAGATAAAATCACCCTCATTTTTTTCTGTTTTTCTTTTTTCCCCCCCTGATATGGTTGGGAAAGGATTACACACATTCCTCTGTGTAATTTTATTTATTGGTGTTATCCTGGTGTTCAGGAGGGCTAGTAGTGAATCAGAATCCCATTTTGTTTGTACAAACACAAAACAGACAATTTATTCTCTGAAACCTAAGTGTTCTGTTTGGGATAATAAAGTGAATACAGACAGATGGGAAATACAAGATGAAAGTGAGACTAGTAGTCTGTGTAGCAGGAGAATTGGGATAAAGCAATTTGAGGGTACGTTTGTAGACATTGCTATGCAGGGAGCTAGAAGGAAGATACTGGGGTAGCCCTGCCTGTGGTGTTCGGAATCAGAACTCGTAGACGACAGTCTCTTCGCTTGGTTGAGCCTGTCTCTTTGGCATCCTGCTTGCTGTTTCTTCAGCACAGCAGAATAATGTCCACTAAAAGTAAGGTTTCACAAAACAGCTGAGCCCATCTGGTGGCTTGTACTGTTGAAAAATACGTTTTTATTCCTAGACCCTTCATGGGTCACAATTCTAGTCTTTTTCCCATCCATTGATAAGCTGTTTTACATAGGCAGAAAACTATGTGGGTTTTATCCCTTTGGGTTATCAATAATTATTTTGCACACCAAATCAATTCACTCGGGTGTCAGATGGCGACAGATTCAAAGGAAGTGATGAAAGCACTATAGGCAATGAAATGGTGAGGTGGCAAGAAAAAGGAGTCTCTTTTCTTAGCATTGAGCTCTTAGATTAACTCGACAGTTTCCTAAGACCTCATCCTGCTAACTTCTTGGAAAAATGATTACTCCAAAGTACCCCTTTCCCATCTGCCTTTGTTCATCTAATGAATTACTTAAAGGCTTGCAGTTTTTAGTGAGAGATGTTAGCACCTAGCAGTTGGACTTTGCTTTTTCAAGCTTTTAGAGTTATATGGAGATAGAGAAAAATACAGCAAAACATTGCTTCTTTCCATCTCCACACTTATCATATGGATCTTTAAGACAATAATATTTTAAAAGTGTTTTTTGTTTATTTCTTTCATTTTGTATTTATTTCAGTTCTCTTTTTGCCAATTTGGTATTCAAACTAAGAAATGTACCAAAGTGTTTATTTCATTCATTCATTTTCTCATTCATTAAACTATTTTCTACTATTCCCTGCCCGGAGGGGTTAATCTATAATCATAGAGGGCTTGCTAGCTTGTGATATAATGAGTTCTGGTATATATTCCTAGATACGCATGTAGTAAGGGTTAGGCTAACTGTGTGGGTTGCTTAACGTTTTACTATGTAGTAAAGGTGTGGAAACACCTTGTTGTTTTGGTTTTATTGTGTTTTTGGGGGTTTTTTTGTTTTTTTTTTTTAAAGCCACAATTTTTATGACTTCAGACTAAACAACTAGTTTGTTTTCAGTGCTTCTTTACAATATCATCTATCTGTAGGTTTGAGCCATAGTTTTGAGGGTTTTAGAAAATCTTTCAGAAAATCATAGAGGTTTATAAATGCACTCTGTATGTTAGAGATAAATGGTCTCCAGACTCTGAGAAAGCAAAAATCTTCCCCATGACATAGCTGTTCTCTACCAGAGAAAGCCTGATGAGCATTTTGAGCCAAGTTCTCTCATAGCAAGGGCAGAGAATTACAATTCTACCTTGCACTGACTGTTTCTTCTGAGAGATATGGTATCTGTGTGATAGACTAACACTGAAATAGTAAGATATCTTACCTGTGATGTTAAAACAAGAGGCATAGAAAATCCTTCTTCAACACATTGTTAGATGAATGAATATCTAATCTGCTGGGTGATTTGTAAAGGTGTTAGTTTTGTTATCCATCTGCCACTTGTTAACTTTTATCCTTTTGTTAAAATACTGTAATATTTAAACAGAGGATATCAGGAACTTTYTGTTTATTTTATTTCATTCAAGTTAAGCTGCTTCCAGTGAGTACATACTTGTTAACCTACTGCACATGCTGTTAGCACTCATCTATAAACCCACAGACTTCCACAGCTGCAGTGTGGTTCAAGAAATTAAAACAAAGGAAACTGCATTTCTGGCACAAAGAAGGAAACTTTAAAGATAGAAAAGATTGTTATTTTGCCCATGCCCAGAATCTGTTTGCTCTTCCCTTTCATGAAATGACATAATTAAGGGTGTATGTACTCAGATACATCAGCAGGTGCATTGTAATAGTAATTAAGGTTAGTTTTGATTACTATGATATTAGGCAGTTTGAAATGCTTTGTTTGTCTTGTAGCAGGTAACAGTAATAGGTTTATTGTATATTTAAATTCTAATTGTTAGGCATATGATAATCTAGTCTTACTTTGCATAGRGGAAAAATGTGACTTAACTACACCAAAGTCTATCATTAAGATAAAGTTTTTAATGCAAATTATCTCAAGCATTTTATTAACTGATCCGTAGATTAATGTGGAGCCTGGAGGTTTTAATCAGGGTTTCTCGTTGGAAAACAGGGTAGGTGGTGAGAGAGAGAGAGAAAAAAAGCATTACATAGCTAAAATCATGCCAAACCAATTTGAAAGATCATGGTATTTCCTTCTAACAGGTGTCATTATGATGAAATGAGATATGTTTTCATTGACTTGTCAAGGACTATTTTATATCAGGCAGTTTTTAAAAATTCAATGCTTCAGTCATACATTTGGTCCTTGTGAAAACTTGTGCAATGGGAAGGGGGGGGTCTCATTGAAATCCAGGACTATGCATGCACTGCAGATCCCAGCACTGGTACTCTGCTTTGGGAATTATGGGTTAAACATCCTAAAGCAGTAGACTGCAACAGTGCATCCTGTGGTCAAGCTGGTTTCTCTCCGTTGGCTTAAAAATCTACATTTTAGTGGTATTTGTTTATGTGAACTGAACTTCAGAGTGAAATAAGGTGCTAAATCATTTAGCTTAATTTAATGGCCTAAATGAATATCAAATTGCAAAACAAGTAAGTTTTGCAATTAGTGTAAGTCTACAGCAGTTTGATGGGATGTGGAATCGCCTGGAAGGTTCAGGGTGTGTAGTGCTTTGTAATGGTTCTTACAGTGTCTGCTCGTTCTTTTGCAAATTAGCAGATTTTTTTTTTCTTCTTTGAATTTCTTGAGGACTAATGATGAGATGCAAAACTGACACGAAAACAAAATTAGCTTCAGTTTTTCACACAGATTGTTCTAATACATAAGAACAGTTCAATTTCTGTTTAGATTTTGTCTATTGTTATGACACGCTTTCTGCCAAAATATTGCTCTTTCAATTCTACCTACATCATTATCCAACTGCTCATTTAGTACTCAAATGCAGAATTTATTTCATTTGCATATTAACTTACGTTTTTCATATTGAACTCCAATGTAGAACATTCTTGAACTCAGGAAAAGGTTGGCAAGGATGGCAAAAGGTACTGAACAATTTCCATATGAAGAATTACTATGTAAGTGACATCTCTTCTATCTAGAATAGATAGAGGATAGGATCTGTAAAATTGTGTGTAGCATGGGAAGTGAGAAGTGTCCTATGCTTGTGCTGTTCTTGCTTTTCTTAAGCAGCCTCTTCGAGTCACTGTTTCTGTTGTCTTTTTGCTTAKGGACAGATAAGAATTTATTTCTAATAAAACGTTAGAGCCCTCCTTGAGAATGGAGAGAAACCAGGCGACAGCTGGTAAAAGAAGGAGTGTGGGTCAAGAAATGTAAAAATAGGGAGCCAAAGGGAGCACTAAGCAGAGTATGGTCTGGGTCTTGTCCATGTTCTCCTGTCCAGGAAGAGGGAGCTGATGAACGCTGGCCAGAGATGCTCTGCCTCAGGAGGTGGAAGTAGATGCCATGGGTGTCAGGGTCATCCTGTGAAGCTGCTTCCTCCTAGTTGCAGCTTGGTCAGAGCCAGTGGAGTTGGTGAAGAGATCCTGCATCATGTATGGCCTTAGAGGGAAGTGTATAAATATAAAGGTGAGCGAAGAGCATCTTAATAATTTGGAGAAGCTGAAGGAGGGGTTGCCACTTGTCCCACTCAGGCCATGGCACACGTGTGTGTTCCACCTTATCCCAGAGGGAGCTAAACTCTCGGGACCCCATGAACAGCAGTACGGATGTGCCCATCTCTTTAAAGTATTTTTGCTGGCTGGGCTCTGGATTTAGCCCAGAGTACAAGCCAGTCCACCTGGCATCTTGCCTCTTCTGATGGTAGGAGATCCTGTCTCCTGCTGTCTGGGCAGGGCAAAAGGTGAGAAAGTGAAGTATGAATGCAGTGGAATTTTCCAAGACGAGGTGTGAAGATGAACTGGATGTTATGAAGCCTACTGAAATACTGTATGGGGAAGCATGTGTATATCACAGGGACAACAGTCTTCTGCTGGTGTTACAGTTCCCTCAGTCTTGTAACCAGGAGTTATGCTGTTGCTGTGGAGGTGACATTGCAGGTCAGGGCACTAGTGAACAGCTTCATGCCAGATACCCAAAGCCACAGATGGTTCTGCCACAGATGCCAGGTATACTTGGTGTGTTGTATACTTTCAGCCATCTTTAGCATTTTCCGTTGATGCCTGTTATGGTGAGTCCCTTATTTACCTGCAGCCCTAATCCTCTTTGTGCAGTTGACTGTATTCCTAGCAGTCCTCAGCTATGTTTTCCGGTAGTCTGACGTAAGACAGTTTTGCATTGCACTGAAGAAGTCCATTGTTTTCTGTACTGAAGCGGTACTTTTTGTCTGATCTTTTTGTCTGATCTTTTTGTCTTGATAATTGTAGGTGCTACTTGTATACCTTCAAACAGGATTTTTTTTTTTTTTTTTTAATGGATGGTGTCTCTTTAGAAGCTTGCTATTTCCAGGAGCTAAACTGGTATTATAAAGTTGTTCCCTTCAGAATAGTTGGGTTTTTTTGGTGGTGGTGGTTTTTCGGTTTTGTTTTGTTTGTTCTTTTTTTTAAACAAATGCTTGAAACTATGCCATTTATTAAAGAAAAGCGTTTGCTAAGTAATTGACAGCAGGAATATAGAACATAATTTGGCCAAATAATTGTTGTGTTTTTCAACCATAGGACAGTGTTGTATGATGATTTGGTTGAATTTCTACATCAGTTATAGCCACAATTACTTGTTGGTATTACTTAGAATGGTTTTTCAGGACCTCTTTTGGAAGGAGTTTTATAGTTTCTGCTGGGCAAGAGCTGTGTTTTCACAGTAGAACCTGATTTTTGCTGGTATGATGGTTTTTGAAAAAAAAAAAAAAMCACAAAACAAAACCCATGGTTCTGTTGTCTCCAGCTTGAGGTTTGAGGCTGTGATTCTGAAACTTTCTTCAACTTGCTGCTTATGGAGTAGTTACATGACCAATTTTCTTTGGCAGTAAAGCTGACTGGAAAAATTCCTGCCCTGATCATCCCTGCTGCTCTGCTCGAAGCTACAGTTTGCTGCTCCTCCTGTGCTGATACAGCTGTTTGAGGACTGCTTTGAAGTGTCACCGAAATGGTTAAAACCCTTGCTCCCATTAATTGCATGGACCTCTCTTAACATAGGGCCTCACTTTGTGTTGGACTGGTACAAAGGAGGGATGTGAAAGAAAAGGCGAAGCATTGTTGTAAGTGGATTTTGCTACTGAAGAAAAGGTACTAAGCATTTCACTGAAGGGAAGGAGAAAATGCTAGCAGTCACACAGTGTTGATCTAAGCTTTTAGATATGTTAACCTGAGGTGGTTTTTAATTTGAGGGGCTCTTTGGAGCCTTCCCTTCAACCAGAGATGCTGCTGACTGACTTTAGTAACGATATGCATCACCATGCCATTCTCAAATACTATCAGCAAAAGTTGTTCCATTTTTGCTTACTACTGAGACTAAAATAGTATTTGTAACATTTTAGTTCTGCTAAATGTGATTGCCCTCATGGTCATCAGAGCAAAATTTATTTGACAAAGCTATTGAAAGGATCACCAGCCTTTCTCTTCATATTTTTAATTACTCCAGAATGTACTCAAGTATTTGCTAGGATAAATAAAACTGGAAGATGACTAATACATACACACTCATTTTAGATACAGCATGTGAGTAGGGAGTAASAAGAGGAAGAAGAGACATGCAGATCTGTGCAGTAGCACGAGAGATGTGAAAGAACCAGATATCAAAGCTAGCCTAAATGATACAGTAAGGCTAGAGGTGTAAGCACTGCAAATTTAGTATGATCTTTGACAAGAAAAGKGAAGGCATCTCTTGCATTTACCTTTTCTGCAGTTGAACTGAATTTTCCACTTAATGGTGAATATACTGATTTTCTGCAGGATGTATTTTTCATTTAAAGTGAAAATAAAGTTTGTAGCCTTACTGCCCTTTCTTTCAAAAGATAACCTGTGGTAGTTCTGCCTTTCTTTGTGTGAAAATAATCCCAAACAGAAAATAGTAGTTGGCTGGTTTTCCACAGTTCTATTCAGAACACTGTCATTTTCTCCACCAACTAAATTGACTCATTCATTTCCACTAATACATACAAACTTACTCGTTSCACTGCCAGTCTTCTTGTTAAGAGGACTAGCCCAAAACGCAGTGGCTGGGAAAAGAGAGTAGTTGATGTTCAGTATGGAAAGCATAGAAATGCAAGCCGTTCACACGCAGTCCCTTCGGACTTGGACGTAAGAGGAAAGTTTTTCACAATGAGAGCAATCAGCCATTGGAATAATCTCCCCAGGGAAGTGGTGGATTCCCCAACACTTCTAAGATTCGGCTGGACAGGATGCTGGGCCATTTTGTCTAGACCGTGCTTTTGCCAAGAAAGGTTGAACCAGATGATCCTTGAGGTCCCTTCCAACCTGGTATTCTATGATTCTGTGACATGTTATGGAGAAGCTGAGTAGCCAAGCAAGTCTGTTGAGCTTGAAACTGTGTGTTACTTGTGCAGCACTTCAGAGAGGATTATAGAAAGTGACTGCAAGTTGGGGAGGACATCATAGAGATCAGGTACATTTACGAGAAATAGAGCAGTGGTGATAATTTGGATTTCTCTCAATGGCGTGGTGGTGGTTGGATAGCCTGAAGAGGGCAAGAGTTATATGAAAAGCAGTTTTGATTTCTTGTTGAATGTACATTTAATCATGAAAAAAAGAGACATTTGGTGAGTTTGGGGAAAATGTATGCTGCAGTTACAAAAGATGGAATACATTCAGATTGTGAGCATAAGACACAATATTGGCAGTTTTCTGAGAGTCAAAGTAGTACTGAAGAAGGAATATGCAAGGGAATAAAGAAGTAGTATTATTAGTCCCTGTTAAGTATTTACTAACGATACAGGTAGCAGCAATAGCATTATAGCATGAGGAATATTTTTCCTCTTCCAAAATACAGAAGTACACTAGTGTTATGAGTAAAAAAATACAAAACTGTTCACACACATAAAAACACGATTGTTCTTTATTGGTAATAAGGAGCATTAACTTCTTGATGTGATAGGAAAAAAGGTCTGCTCATACTGTGTTACGCAAATCTGTTAATGTTACTCTTCTTTGGGACCCGCACTTCCTCACTGACAAGAGGCCATTGGACCTTTACTTGCACTCCAAGAATATGATGAAACGGTAAATCTCCCTATTTGTGGTTACATCAAGAGCTATTGAATAAAAGGTAGCATTAAATTTTTTCTGGTGTTTCATCATACGGCAGAGCATATTCTGTCATGAAAGATTAAATTGCAGATGCTGCTGACATCTGTTACTGTTCGGGAGGTTCTTGTTTCTTTGTATATTTGGAGGAGGGTTATCCAAATCGTAATTACTTGTCTGCTCCAGCAGCAACAGCTTTGCAGTATCCTTTGATAGGAGACAATCTGGAACCACAAACGAAAACAATACTTCATTTCTATAGATGTCTGTTCTTAGTGGTGTGGTTTTGTGGTCTAAACACAGATTAATTGTCACAGCGTTGGATAATTTAGAACTGAACTTAGAGGACTGCTATGTGAAGTACTAAAATACTGTGTTTAGAATTAGACRTTGTTGCTGTTTAAAAAGTACTTCCAGCTAATCATTCTACTCAAGTACTTCTTCAGTGGTGATAGTATTTAAGGAGGGACAGCAAAATTAGAACAGTTTTGAAAGATGACCTACAAGCAGATATAAATTTGGTCCTTCAAGTTGTTACAATTTAAGAAGGCAAAAACGTAGTCATAACAGTAGCCTAATATTTATAGCTTCATTATACTGAAGTATGCATATACTGTATGCGTAGATGGAATTCGCTTAGTAACTGAAGGAAAAATCTCTGAACAAAGGGAAGAGGAAACTTCCCCCCACCACCACTTCATGATTTTTCAGGTTAAAGGAAGTGAGGAGAAGGATAACAGTTTTATTACAACAAATACAATTATGCTCTAGGTAAGATCATTGTTTGTAAACATTTTATTGTATTTTGACAAATACAATGTTGGTGAGTGATATATTTGAGTTGAAGTTAGAAAAATGGGAAGAAATGGTAGTTAATATATCAACCGTTACAGCTTGAAGCATTCATGTATTAGTAATCTAAAATTCTGTAATGTACATTAATATTCTGTAGAGTTATGTGAGATACTACAGGAAATCAGAAACCAGTTTACCTTTTTTCAAGTCAGTGCACAAAAGAGTGGAGGTGATGGCCAGTTATTGTTCCATTCACATCTGAGTCATTGTTTTTGCCAAAGTGACCAAAATAATAAGTCTGTTTCAAGGGAGAGTCTTTTAATATGTTGTGGGGTTTTTTTTAATCAGGTACATTTGGTTTATTCATTTATATAAAAGGAAATAAAATGTATTTTAAATATTTGTACTCTTACAGAAATTTTTTATTTTTTCATTTGAATCTCAGAATATATGAATGATACTACTATTCCAAACAGCAGTAAGTTTGACCAGAAGATAATGGTATATATGTAACCCCCCTGTAAATAGGTCATAAATCATTGGCAGTCTAGTGGTGGTGGTGAGGTAGTTACATTTTGTAATTTGGGTGTCTGATTAAGGGTAGAAAAAAAAATTGGACATTTATGTTAAAAGTTGAATTTTTTTAAATTATTTCATTGATGGGTAAGGGATCTGCTTTTCTTCTATTGGCACTTGTTCATACTAGTATGGTACAACTAATTTTTTTACTTACCTCAATGAATTTTTTAGCCTCTGAACAAAAGCATTTTTAAGAAGTCATTTTCACTTTAAGAAACTGAAAAGCTTTTTACAATGAAATTGGATATTCAGATGTTCTGTTAGACAATGTAAGTACAACATTTTCATTAATTCGAGTTGCATGATGCAGTATTACTTGGTGATTTATTAACAAAGAGAGTCTACCTTAGGAACAAATTATTTTATGAGTACTGAGATAGTTTGTCTTAATTAGGTGTTTCTATTTTAGTACATGTAGCAACATCAAAAATGTATCTTCTTTATTGAAGGGTATTTTCTGTTCTTTCCATTAAGTGATTTTAATCACAAGCACTATTAGTATTCTCACTAAAAGAAAATATGTTGAATTTGGGATGTATCTTTCCTGCCAACAGGTGTTTATACACCATGTGTCTGTCTCTTTCTGTTTTGTCTTTTGTCTTCTAAAATCTAGTATAGAAATTACCACTGGCTGTCATTCTTTTGTCATTACTGAGGTTGTCATTCTTACTGAACTTTACCCCTCAAATCCTGCGCCTATTCAGGTAATTGGGAGGACATTTCCACTTTTAAAAAACATCTTCTTGAAACAAGGTGTCACAGGGTACTTTTTAACTCGTTGTATTCCTGAAGATATTTTTATCTCATATTTCAGGATAATAGGGATGTTTTAAATAGTAAACACTGGTGTGTAGTTCAGATTAAAAACTTTACATTTTAGTATTTTTAACTACTAGATATTAGTTAAAATTTGCTTTGCTTAGAGTAAAGATTACATTATTTCAGTATCCTACTTTGCCTGATAAGAATAGGATTATTCAAACCATTTGGAGATAGTTTCTTTTGCTGCCCCTTCTTGTGGTATTATGGGTTGGATAAATTTTTAGTGACAGTGAAAGATGGAAATGCAGCTTTCCTATTCTTGGTAAATAAAACAAACAAATCCACCAAAACTCCAACCAATGAAATTAATTTTTTCAAATAAAAAAAGCAGGCAGCACACTGGTGGAATATTTCAGGAAGGAGAACTATAGCACTTGAGGAGTGTACCTGGATATAATTTGGTAAAGATGTGTGTATGTGTGTTTCTGAGAGGGGAATCAAAGACACAGCAAGAAAGCCCCAGATACAGTTTGAGCAAACAGTGGAACATGGCCTGTGAAAAACATAGCAAGGTATTTTTTGGCTGAGCATGGCTAAAGAAGCCTTATTATGGACTTCTCAAGTTCATTTCTTCTTTGTGTAGAGGTAGGCTTTTATACATTCTTTGTAAATACCCAAGACTTAATCAAGATAATCTGCAGAGAGCAGCATCTCACCTATTTCTATTCACGTGGTGAGTGGATAATGGAAACAGGTAACCAGCTTGGGTCAAGTAGGTAGTGATGTGCATTTGTGCAAGCAGCATGGTTTTTTTCTTTCTTGACTGACTTACCGCTGTAATGATACGTACTGTCCTGAAGATTATCTTGCTGTACTACCTAGTCATATTTCTTTGCTTTCTCTATAGAAACTTCTTTTCAGAGTTTGTGATCACATGCCACCAGATATACAGCGTGTCAGTTTAGTTTGCAAAACTGATGCTTTCTTGCTGCTAAGAAAGCTTGCAATTCTTATATAAATTTATAAGCTTTAAAAAAATTCTGGTGCAGCTCTTCCAGTTCTGTCAGACCTTTATTGTCCATGAATAAAGAGTCAGCTTAAAAATGAACTTTTATGGTCATAGAGCTCGGAYAACAATTGGAGGATTCCTTGCTTGGGCAAATTAAAATCAGTATCAGGCTGGGGGGGAAGGTTTTTATTAGGGAATTGAAATTGTTTCTCTTATTCCTATGTATTCTTCTTACGATTCTTCTTGAACTTCTTTCAGATGTAATTAGCANTTTTTTTTGTTGCACCTTTTTTCAAGCTATCTTTCTATGTAGGTCTGTTTTGGTCAGATTAGTTTTATGTCTCCATTATGCTTTTGTTAAGATTGGAATTTATACAATAATGCGGACACACACATCACTTCAAACTATTTTCTATTGAAGTCCTATGTGAAAGTTTTTTGATTTGATATGTTACCAAAAGTTTAGCAATACAATGGATAGAGAATAAAATGAAACCATAGTTTCCTCCCTGCTTATGTTCTTACCATTCTAATCACTTAGTGGAACAAAAAATAGTTCTTCAATGCAGTATCGGTCCAACTTTCTCCATTGTATTATAAAGTGAAATGCTCAAGTAGCTTTGAAACCTTAGCAATTTTGACATTACAGAGTTGTTAAGCTGGTATGCTACAACTTTGTTTTATTCCTGTGTTTGTTATGAGTTAGGGAATCGTAAGATTCTGTATCTGTGACTGTAGATGTACTGGTACCATTCAGAACCATAGTGCACATAAAGTAAATGTAAGGATTAGGAAGAAATCTGAAAAGAAGGCAAAGAGATCAATAGAACTGTTTGTCATCAGAAATATGAAAGGAACACAGTATTTTCAAAATCTGCCATTCCTCTGTTTGAAAACTTCTCTGAGAGACTTTCATAGCTGATGTTGCAGAGGTTTACGGGAGGGTCTGCTGATGAACCACCTCTTAATCTAGATGATGCCACAAGGTGATACTTGGCTTTTAGGTTTCTTTTTTAAAAACCTCTAAGTTTCTGTAATCAAAACGAAAGAAAAAATAGTAGTGTTGCAAAATCAAATTTTAAAAGGCAGGAAATGCAGAAGTAAAATTACSTGGGTAACTGTATTTTAGCTCTCTTGCACCTATGTGTTGTAAGAGAGAAAATTGTGTGATTATATGCTTCTTCTTCCTCACCCACCCCCAAAGGGTCTTGCTACTTTCAGTGCACAGGACATTGAACAGTACTCATTAAGCGAGTTTTATTTATATTTCCTTTATTATTTTCAGTGCAGGTCTGTCTGCCTTATTTACTGCTCATTATTCTTTTTCTTTGAGCTTTTTACAGAAATTGTTATCTTATTATACAACCGTTTTGCAAACATTGAATTTACCTTTACAACATCCTGCTAAATGAGGTGGTTTTCTTATTCCCGTTTTATGAATAAGGAACGAAGGCACAGAGAAATGAAGGTAAAATGTTTCCCTTTATTTAGGGAGCCCTGTTTGATGTGATAAAGGCTTTATTTCTTGGGGCACATAATACGTGAAATCCTCTGAAGTATTCAGGTGCTGTTTATATAGATTTCTGTGGCAGTTACAGTTGTTTCTTCTTTGTGAAACAGGCACCCAAATACCATTTGGTCTTCATGGGGGATAGAAAAGCAGCAGTACATGCAGCTGAAAATAGTATGGTTTAAGGAACTTGTCACAGAGCAGGGACAGTGTCCTGCGTGCCCTGCTGCTTCCCAGAGTTGCGTAGATCTTTCCACCCTACACAAAGGAGCCCTACAGATACATTTCCTTCACCGCCTAATCCTGAATGACTGCCAGGGCAGTTCAGTACACTGTGCTGCAGGAGGTATCGGTCCGTGGAAAAATGAATACATGACTGTATGTGTTGTTACAAAGCATGTGTAAGAGGGCCATGCTGAGGTTACTATAATGATGCTAATTCTCACTTCTTTTTTATGCTTTTGAATACCAAAATATGAAATATAAATAATGTTTTCAAAACATAGTTTTCTGTTTGAAATAAGTTACATAGACAAGTATTTGTTTATACAGTTTGATTTTGTAAATGTCTTCCTATAAAAATGCAGTACCTTTTACTAGTCAGTTATTGTCTTTATTCATAAATATTCATAATTAGTATGAGAATAAGTTGATAGCGAATTAGTTCTGTTTATCCAATGTCAGTTGAATTTCTGCTTATTATTTATCGAACGTACAATAAAGCTAAGGGGTAATACAGTAGCTTTTTCAGTGACAAAGTTTGTAGCTTGTATATTTTTATGGTGAAGTTGGAGGAATTTATTAAAAATTTTGAGAAGACATCAATTTGTATAGATATTACCCCAAGTTTAAAAAAGAAAACTTGGGATCACGAGAAGGTGATAAGCCTTTGCTCGCCAGAACTATTAGGAAGTTCTTTTGTTAAACTCAGAAGTACTCTTAAAAACCCCATTAAAAGCCCACCCATCTGTGTTTTGTAAGAGTAACAGAAATGCGTCAGGCTGTGGTATCACAGTATGAAAATTGTTTGTAGATACGATTTGGCCCTTATCCGAGGTCAAACCACAGTATTTGTTGACCTTCCTACTTAGGCTTGGTGCACTGAAAATCTGGGCTGTTAAACTTGGGAGTCATATGGTTGTCTAAATCCTTACTTCTCAGTCGTGATGTTCCAGAAAAACAAGGCAGAGGCAATGCAGTCAGGCTTAACAGTCCTATTGCTTTTAACCATTTCTGAATTTCTGTTAGGTAAAGTATAGCTTTTAGGAAAATTAGTAGCTTTCTAAAAGTTAGTTGGCACTATTAAGCACCTTTCATCTGAAAACTGGCAACCAACTGTGAATATTTATTAAACAATTAACTTTGTAGAAGACCTAGGCATACAGCAATACAGTGAAGTGACTTCTTACAATTACCGTAGGCTTATAGTAACACTTCTAGTAACTTAAAATAATGTGTATCTTCATTTTTCGCCAGTCATGCATTTAAATTGGCAAGTCTGTTACAGAGAGAAAACTATACCTTATTTTATGGCAATTAGTATATCAATTTACTTCACGTTCTCAAAGTGCTTATTAATTTTAGCTCAAAATAGATCAAATGTACCACATGTGACTGCTGTATCATAATACTACTTATCTATTTTTAAATCTAAATGGACTCTGGGAAAGTACTTTGCAAACTTCTGGCTTCTATCGCAGAGCAGTTTTCCTATGTATTCTGGGTAAAGTGCCTCCTAATGGGGTCCTGTATTATCCATTGGTCTTTCTGGCCATGTTTCAAGGCTTTTATGTTTATTAATCAAAAAAACTGAAATAAAACTCAGGTGAATTGTGTAAATCCTTTTGCAAAATGAGCAAGCTGGGGAGACTCCATCATCTTAATTTCAGTCCTGAAAATGTTCTGATATTGCAAAGGAAAATGAGATGTATGCTGTAAGTCATGAGCTCAGAATTGTATTGTGGTATTTTGTTTTGTAAACGTTTTCTCTGTGAACTTATATTCAATAYCAAATAAATAATTATTAGTTTCCCTGTGTGTATGTTACAAGCTTTTAAAAATGTATTACGTGTCTCTTATTAAAAATATATTGACTAATGGAAGGCAAACAGTCTTCACCTTTCTTACTTATCATGGAGTCATGGCTCAAAAGTTATGTGTAAGTTAATATTTCCTTTGTAATGGTCAATTGGGATCTGTTTATCTCCACCACATGTGGTCCAAGTTAAATGTTAGGACTTTTCTAGCAGGATCTCACTGTACCAAATTATCATAGTCATGAAAATGAATAAAGTAAGATAGAATCTCCAAGGCAGTGAAGAATTTTAGTATTTTCTAGGTTGAAGGCAGCTGTAAAATAAGACAGATAAATCTAAGGAGAGCAGATGAAATGTTACTGAACTTGTTGATTCCATGGTTGCACCTGAGTATGCAGTTGTGTTGTACGCTAATTGTAGTTTGGCTTTTGAGCGTAAATGTGTGTAATTGCTGTTTGTAGTAATTCAGTCTGAGAATTACAAAGACAAAAATACCAACGACAAGCAGTACCACAGAGATGATATCAGTATTTAACAAAACATGATAAAGGAACATTAATTATCTTTGCAGTCTGAACTGCATCATAATTTGGGATCCAAGGGAGTACCCTTAGGTGACGAACATTGACAAACACAATCCATGATAGACTGCAGATATTTTCATTGCTTAGCCTATGAGCCAAATAGCGGTAGTGCGATGTGGGTTTTCTGAAGTCACTCTTCATGCTGCAGTCTTGTCTCTGGCTGAAGAGGCAGCACCCCAAGGTCAGATTTTTTTTATTTTTTTTTTTTAATTTCATATAAAGACATCAACATGTTAGTGATGCTGTAGCCACTAAGTTTTGCAACTTAAACATCTCAATCAGTATCTGTAGCAACATCATATACAAATTAAGGAGGATAGCAAAACAGATTTAACAAACACTAGTGCTTGAGGCATTCTTTTTTCTCAGGGTGCCCAAAGTGTATCTGTAGTTTGGTATTCATATCCTGAGTCAGCTATTGCTAATTCAGAAGTTGCTAAAATATTGAAGAATATTAAAGAAGTGGGTGTTTCGTCTTTTATTTATGCACAGTTGGCAGTCAGTAACTAAATTCAGTTTTTATTTCAGTTTGAGAACTGAAATGAAAAGAGTTGAGATAATGAGATTGTGTTGAATCAGTTTTTGGCCTTTGACGTTCTAAAATTAGTGTCGAAAACAGAATTAAGGATGGAATTGTATATAGACATGGAGTGTTGTCCTTTAAGTTTAAATGGCTGAAAAGTTAGGGCAGTGAGGGGTTAGGCTTTTTTCTTCCTCTCCATGAACAGTGATAGGGCAGACCTCTTTTCATCTAGAAAAATTTTGCCTATGCTCTTGGGGACTTGCATTGTACAACATCTCTCATTTTTTGTCTGATTCTGTTTTTTTAATAAGGCCATAGTTAGCACCTTGCACTTTTTTTTTTTAACACGAGAGAATAAAACTATTCTAATTGTTTGGGAAAATACTGATGAAGGTGCTTTTTCTTGCTCTGTACCTTACACTCAGACTCAGGTTTTGCCTCTGTTCACAGTCGTTTTGGATGCAGAGCCCTCATCCTGTCCTTCCTTAGCTCCTTGTTTCAGTTTTACCTCTGTCCTGCGTCATCTCCCTAATGCAGTCTTGCGTCAGGACTTGATTCCTTGCCTGTTAGCCCTTCCTCTGCTTCCCCCCCAAGTTCTGTTGCGAAATTTTTGTTTTTGACCGTCAGAGACATTCTGGTGAATTCTAATATCGTACGTTCCCCGTGTTTGTATCATAGTTTTCCTGAAGGGGACACTTAATGGCAGAGAGTAGGAAAATATTTTAATTTTAGGCTGTGTATTAACAGCTCACTAATTATTTGTAAGCAAAGAGGAAAGCATAGTTTCCTTTATCTTTCATATTTCAGCCTGTTGCATCAATGATTAATCTCAAGGTTACTGGTGTAAATATTACTATCATATCTTTAAAAGATCTATTTCACTCTTTTGAATCATGTTTTCTTAGGAGGCCCTAATTTGGGGTTTATTTGACTTAGGACAAAAATCAGACCTTATGAAATGTGGCTTTTGTTTCTGTATACTGTTTATTCTCTTAATCTGTAATATGTCAACCAATTTAAATTGTTTACACTCAGAAGTCTGATGTTAATCCATTTTCTTGGGTGATGCAAAAAAAAAAAAAATTAACAGCAATGTTTGAACTTGAGGATGCCAATTTAAGCATATGAAACACTAAAATAAGTTTTATTTTTAATTTAAACAAAAACCAGTCAATTTTGTTTGAAATTGTTTCCACATTCAAGCTTAGTTTTATATTAAATTTCAGGCTAGCAGTTATTTTTAGACTACACTCACAATTTAATGAAAACAGATGGAATGTATGATTAGAAATKTTGGTATATTGAGCAGTCAGGCTGATCTGAAGAATATTTGAATGTATAATATGTGGGACAAAATTATATCAAAGAGCTATTTGATTGCAAAATCAAGGGTGCAAAAGGAAGCTTTGAAGAAAGGCAGAGAGACCATCTGAGCTTGGCCCCACTGCACACTGTACGGGATGTGAGTATGTGGCCTCTTGTCTTCCAAATGGCTGTGTCCCAGTCGGGTGTCTGTATACTTGTATCTCTAGATATGAATTCACTCCTTTAAGGGAGTGAAACAAATAATTTCAATAAAAACTGTCCAAATGAGAGGGAGGGAGAGCGAGATTCTGGTTTTCAAAAACACTGCATAACATATATATTCATATAATGATGCTCATATATGATGTTCAGACTAAAATATCTACCAAGAAACRTGGGTTCCATTGTTTTTATAGTATTGAGAAGAATTTGTCTTTGTAGACAAGAAGAAGATTTAAAGGTTCATGCTGAGTTTGTTGCCCTGCTATTTTCATATCTATTCTAGGTGACTGACAGCATTTTGTTATCAGGGTTGTTAGTTATGGCTTTGTTTGGAGTTCTACTGAAAATATACTTTTCTTATCTGTATTCCTTGAGCTGGTTGCTTTAAGTAGAACAAAATTTGTACCCAGGGTATCAGTTTTTCTTTTCTTAGGGTGAGTATATACATACTCATTTTTCCTTAGAAGAAGGAACGAAGAGAAACTTTGTGTTTCAACATGAATGGCTATGAGGCTGCTGCAAGTTTTCCAGCAAAGTATAAAGGTTTGATCTTCTAGCTRAAGTTGTTGTAATTAAGGAGTAAGAGAAACTGATTTTAGGTTAGATTTATAAATTTTTTCCGTGTAGGCTTGGTAGAGTGTTAGGAAGGAACTCAATAAGCTACATCCAAGTGAATGTGTGTGAAGCAAGTGTAAGAGACGGTGGAAACAAATTTGATACCCTGTATTTGCTTTTGGACAATTTGCCGAGTCTGCTTTGTTAGTTCTGTGAAATAACAGGTTGATGAACTATATATAATTTTAAATGCTACAGTCCTGGTGGGGGATGGTGATGAACGTTAATGAGGTGCTTTTAATAAAGACTGTTCTTGAATCTGAACTAGTGGTGTAGCTTTTCAATCATGAGGGTAGAGTATACTGCTCTGTTTCTACAGTTCATGAGTTGGGTTATCCCACACAAAACAAGGAGATAAGATACCTTCAGAGCTTGACATCCATATGGTATATTTTTACTGGGTTTGGAATACTGTTCTCTGTAGGGGCTGGTGCTGCACACCATGCTGCAATTGGACTAGTCCAATTGCTGGTGGATGTAACTTAGAGTTACTGACGCGCAGACATAATTAGAGTATGGAGTATGGACTACTATTGTATTTAATCTGCTCTTAATAAGCTCATGGACAGAGATCTTAATGAACATATACCTGAAGATAATAAGGAGGGTACAGAGATGTAGTTAATCCAGCAATTGTGACAAGTGAGTCTCCAGAAAGAACAAAAAGTAAGCAGGTTATAAACTGTTAGCAAAATCCAGATGAGTAGTGAATCTTCTAGTGCTGCTTTTGTTTTAACTAAGGAAAAAGCAGCACTGTTTGAGTTAGTTCTAATAGTTTTCTTCATGATCGCCTCCTGCCCGTTTCCTCCTTTCTCTTTCTACTCGTCTTTCCATATGTGCATTTTAGCCCCGCAACTTCCTTTGCACCTTGTTAGGTTCAGAATTGGATCATTAAGGACTAAAGTAATATGTTTTTGTTTTAATATGTTTTTCAGGACCTATCTATTCATTCTACCCCCTGAAAAGTTCTGTAAGAAATGGTATTGAGTGTGCCAGAGTAGTATTTTACTTCGGTGGATATAGTAGGAGTTGCACAGATTTAAGGCATACCTGAAAAGGTAATTCAAATGTAGATTTCAGATTGAGTAGAACTTACAATCGCATTCAATGTGTAGTCCCAAAAGCCATTCATCTTCAGAACTTGGCCATGTTTGACATCCTGAATGCCCAACAAACCCTCCGGGAACCATGCGGAGTTGCATTAGACAGCATATTAGCATTGTTAACCTTTCACAACTTTTCAGAAAAATTAGGTACCAGCAGTGTTTTCAAAAATGACAATAATACGTCGTTTGCCTTACTTGGCTGATAAATCAGTTGATATTTTCTTCTGAAAGTGTCGTCTTTACAGAAGCAAAGGAATGGAAATGTCAAAGTAGGTTACCTAATAATACATAAGCAGTCCTTTTCACTTCAGGTAAGTATTCATTTAGGCTTTCATTTCTGCGTAATTTAAGTGTTGGGTTTTTTTATGATATAAGAAAGGTGAGGAGAGGGCTCAGTAATTGCAATTACTAAGTTCATTATTGTGATATTTCACTTAAATGGGATGCCATGTGTTTCCTCCCCCAGCTCCTGCCCGCCAAAGTGGAGGAATGTGGATCTTATAGTGGAAGGAAGTTTAAAAATTCACCCAGTGTATTGCAACTGGTACCTCATTTTGGCAGTTTTCTTGGGTAGAGTTTTACTTGAGAGGAATTGGAAGAAAACCAGAATCTTCCCACATGCCATGTGACTCCCAGAAATAACAACTCTGTGTTGAGGTTGTTAGGARAAGTTATGAGCATGAGAGCAGCTCTAAGTGAAACATGTTTGTACTTCTAGGAGGAAGAAGAGAAGCCTCTGGCTAGTTACAAAATTTTAGGCATTATTCTTAAAGTGGTTCAAGTAAATTAAGATAATAAATTCAAGAGAGAATGCATCTTCCAGCTCTGCCAAATTAGAGGGATTTTTGCTTCCCAGAAATTAGAAGGGCCTGCACGATGCTATCATAAGGKAGACTTTACCTATTCAAAATAGGAATATTCAAAACTTACTTTTTTTTAGTAGTCATCATGAATGGGATGCCCATATCACTGCAAGATTAAGGATACCATTCCCAGTTATTAGCAGGAATCCTCCCAAATAGTAAAGGCCTGTGTAGGCAAATTCTCTCTTTTCCTTGTGTGCAGTCTGCAGTGGAGGTGTGTGGTGAAGCTGTCAGTTATTTCAAACACGCACGTTTCTGCGACTCCAGACTTTTTGGCAGAGATCTCTCATTTAAGGATGAAAATATTTGGACGTTTGTCATTTGTCACAATTCTCAAATTCTGACCTGCGTAGGTTTCCTGTGTGTGGTTTGGGATGGGTTTTCTTTGCAAGAGTTCTGCTGATCAGGAGAAATCAAAATAAATACCAGTCTCTCAAAAACAAACAAAAAACCTGTCTTTGAACAGTTACTTGTTTTCCTTGGCTTGTTTTCATAAGATACAGTCATCATGTAAAAAACCTAGGCAATTTATAATTAATCTGTGGAAGGTCAGAGCAAGACTCTGAAAGCTCTTTGCCTGGGAATTGTTAGCTCCTGGGTTGGTGACAGCCATTTCTTATCGGGTAGGTCTCTTGGCTTTTGAGACTAAGGTGAGAATGGTGTTAAAGGTGTGTATATGTTGAGATGACTTACATTGTTATGAACATTTCATTTCTGTAAATACCAGAAACAGAAACCGGTGGAAGGAAAATTGGAGAGTGAACTTTGATAGTTAATATTGTTCAGTATCAAATGCATTGGATCTATGCCACAAAAATTTCTTTACCTATTAGAGTGTTCATTATCTCAGTAGGCGAAGGGAAAGATAACTGCGTGGTCAAATTTTGCTTGAATATGAATTTGGGGAATTCTTTGGATAACAGTGGTATAGAAGAGCCTTGCAATAGCCTTGTTGAGGGGAATGTAGGGTTGAGTGTCAGTGCTTTGAGATGACCTACTGTGAGAAGCTGCTCTTAGTGGTATTTCACAGCATGAAATACAGTGATTTTCAGGATGCATTTTTAATTATTGTTTGCTCCTATTTCTCTTTAAAGCAAATTAAAGATAAATACAATTACAACTAATGGATGTTTTTGTATCTGATTAAAAAATAACTTCAAGAATATTTGCTGTCGGTTTACCTGTCAGTTAGAAGTTTATATTGCATTTAAGAAAAGGAACATTTTAAAATGAATTTAAATATTTTTGAACTGTGAAAAAGTTTGCTCTTTGTACAGTCTAATAGAGTGAGCTATAATAGAGCTAGCCAGCTTAATAAGGACCTGCTTATTAGAAAGAAAATCTTTGATTTCTAAACAAAATGCAGAATTGTCAAACTTATTGGAATAAAGATGTTATGTATTATCAAGCACTGATCTTGCACTAAAAATAAGCAAAATTTATATGTTCAGCACAGCTTGTAACTTACTCCCTGTAAGCTGGTGAAGGACATCGCTAGTTTCTTTTGATCTTATTAAAAGAAAATGTTTGATCATTTTTGCTTTGAGAGTGAAAATGCAATTGCAAGGTTGTGGCTGCTTGGGGATACAGTATTAAGGATTTGTATCGTTTCTCTGCTGTCATTCACACTGCATTCTGAGCTGACATGCCATGTGAATTGTTTGATTTTGTTCAGAGAATTACAAGTAGTGGTGTATTTTATCCATACTTGCTTCTAAAACTTTTCTCCGAGTTCTGTGTTGTGAATGAAGACATTTATATAGCAACTTTTAGCATTTTATTTTATGAATTCTTAATTACTATTCTTAAAATTGTCTTTACTTGTATTAATAAATATCAAATGAAACAGCATCTTGGCAAGTTTACATTAAGAAAAAGAAAGAAAAGAAACAGCTATGCATTTAATCTTCAAATGTATTTGTAGTCATGTATTTCTCTCATTCTTAGTAAGAATGAAAGATATATCTTCTGACCATTCTACTGCTTACTGGCAGTTGCATTTTACCATAAAAAGTTTTCTCAATTTCAAGATACCCATCTGAGCTTTAGTTGTTTTGGCCCTTGTTGTAAAGTAACACTTGGGAATGCCAAAGGGTACTATGGACTGAGACGTAGAGTGCCTGTTTGCTTACAGGTAGCTGGGAAACACACTTCATAAATAGCAAAAGGGAAATGTTTCATTTTAAGTATTTTTTTTAACTTGGTAAATTGTTTCTGTTCTATCCAAATGCAAATACTATTTAAGGCTATATCCAGACCGCTAATAAATAAATTCACCTTACATGAAACAAACTGGATATAAATTACAATTTATAAATGAAAACCCATCACAGATAGGGGAAAAAAATAAGATCTGTGCACTTTGCTGCTACCTCATTAAGAAAAATAGCCAGTAATTAGAAAGTTGGTGTGTGAATTATTTCCCCTCTAAAAAATCTGAGATATTTAGTTGTGTTTATACAACACATTACAGATGAATGACTGAGTACTTTTAAAACTTACTGTTCAGTATTACAGTTTTCATACCTCACACTTKGGTCTTAAACCAGCAGATGGCATTTGTTACTCCATTTAAGTGCAGACTAACATAAATTCTGTAAACCCAGTGTAATTAACTTTAGYATATAGAGAAATCATGTTGTCTGAGCTGTACTTCTGATGCCTCTGTATTAATGCAAGTTCCTGTAACTGGGATACCGCTTACTTAGCGCAATGTGTATTAAGAGCATTTAACAAACTTTGAAATATCCTCTTACACATTCTCAGCCTCGTGTCTTGGGGCCAGCAGCATCCCTTCTACTTTTCAGGGATTTAATGCCAATTTTCTACTCTAGCTGCTGTGAGGGATAGTGCTAGATCTCTACTAATTCAGTCTTTCCCGTGTTTTGTAGAGTATCTGAGGCTGAGGAGGCTGGTAGGAGTGGAGAGACCAGGACAGTCCAGGGCAGTCTGTAGTCTAGCGGTAAGGCACAGGAATACAGGATACAAGTAGATCCTGATACAAGTAGAGGTGCACGCATCTCCACATCACATGACCAAATGTTTTGTACTTTAGACCATACTTTATGAAAGCCGCTACTGTATTCTGATTTGCACTCTGTACTCTTTCATTCTGTGAAGAAGCCCTATCCCTTCCGATGAAGTATTTTCCTAAATGAACCTAAATGTCATAATTGGGGAACACTCCAGTTTTGGAGGAAAACAAAAGTATTCATTTAAAATATTTAGCTCAAAGTGGAGTCAGTTGGTTTGGTTTTGTTTTCTTTTTCTCTAAGGAATATGCTGGTGATCTAAAATGCAGACAGGCTTCCTGAAAGAGGTACTAAAATGATTCTCGTTACTCTAGTATTTATCATTGTGGTCTTCTACTGTACAATACAGAATCTGATAGTAGAGTGTAGCTACTACTATAGTAAAGAATTTTTATGTACAAGACTTTAGTTTTAGTGAGCATTTTACTACTGTCCCTTCTCTCACTTCCTCCCATTATCCCATATCAAGAATTAGCTCTAAGTGTGACCCCAGATCTCTCAAGTTTAATTATCATTTGTTATGTGAGGCGCTCTTGACTCAGGACATGTAATGCTTAATTTCTCCTGAGCAGTGGTTTTCAAACATAAATGTGCCTCTTATGGGGCAGTTCCTTAATATAGCTAAGTGGCTAAATCAAGGAAGGATAGACCAAACCTGCAGATCTTAGAAAAAGTAGAGCTCATCAGCCTGAAGCTTTCTGTAGCCAAGATCCCCTCCACAGCAGCTCCTTACCTGCAGGAGCCTTTACTGTTTTTGTGAGAGAGACAGATCTTCAGCATCATTGTTCTGATGGGAGATTGGCCAGAATTCAAGCAGGTAGCTTCTCCTTCAACCCAGTCAGATACTGAGCAAAATGTCCAAGTTTTTAGTGTGTTTCTTTCTACTTCAGGAACTTCATCTTACTCATTTTGATGGATAACCCATTAATGCTCATTATTAATCAACAGTATATTTTGTTGTAAATTAAGTGGACCAAAAAACTTTGTCTGCTGTTAGTTTTTTCAGACAGAGTTACTGAGGTCATGCTAAATTTCTTCAAAATTTAACCTTGGATTTTAATTTAAATAAGTCCATACACTTACCTGTTTTTTCTAGACCTCATTTGTCCAAAAGCAAGAGCATCTTTAGCATCTTTCTTAGTCTTGGCAGACAACTATTTTATGCAAGTGTAATGCAAGTTTATGCAAGACCTACTTACACAGGTCTTAGTACTTTCTAGGTACTTTCTCTTTTGCTGAAAAGTAACAGGGTTTGTACAAAACTTTTGATAGCATGTCAAACTATCTTAAGTAGTGCTATGAAGTAACTATGGAGGGTTATTTGAGTAGCTTATGATCTGGAAGGGCATGGACCAAGAAGACTTCTACAAGTACTTTCAGAAGATTTCTTGTACTTACGTCAAAGCAGCCATTTCAAAGATGGATCTTTGCTAAACTTTGTTTTATTATGGAGCTATTGTGTAATCTTTATTCACATTCTGAAAACCTCTATCTTGCGATGTGACAATCCAGACCGTAAGCACCAGCGAGCACATCATCTTGAAGGAAGCTGTAAGAAAAGCAAGGAGGAAGGAGCTGTGTTAGAAAGGAGAGGAATCCAGTTCTCTTTGGCGAGTTGGACAGTTTTGTGGAAGATTTGGCTTGTAATGAAAGAGTTCTTTGTCCCCTTCTCAACATTAGATTTGAGACTATGACTACAAGCTATTTGACTTCAAAATAACCAGATATGTGTTGATAGAAATGAGGAAACTTGATCTGCTGCCATGTGTACATGGAAAATCACATCATCTTCGATGATGAATTTGTCAAATTTTGACAAGAAAACTATGGGAAGAGTGAGAGCTTCTAGCTTGCGTGTGAAAAATCAGATGCTGAATACAAGGAGGGTTTGACTTCCCCCCCCCCCCCCCTTAGTTATTTTTTTATTCCTTTTTTATCATCATAGATAAAGAATAAACGATGCTGTTGGACCATGCAAGCCTTAATTTATGCTTCCTGCTGAGAGATGAAGGTATTAGATGTCTGCTGCAATTAAGCTTGTGTACAGTAGATGCCAGTAGAGGCCTACTGAGTCAAAATAGAAATATGACCAGCATTTCCATAGCAACAACTTCCTCTTGGCAGTTCTATTTATAGAAGTGCTGCAGTCCCAGGCTTAGTACTGCTCTCAGAGGGGCTCTCCAGTAAGGGTTAACCTTTTTAGAAAAAAATGTACACGTGAATGTACACTAAGACTGCATGGGTTTAYTTTGTTGTGTTTTATTAAACAGTGGAGTTATTAGTTGTGTTTATTTGGTTTATATACATTTTGAAGAATCTTTGCTTCAAAATGGAAAGCCATTAAATCTGTAAGATATTAGCAAATACTGCTCTTCCTTCCGTGTGTTTAAAAAGAAATGCAAGCTAGTGGCATAGTGCTGAACGTACAGTGAAAATCAAAATACATCTGCGTTTTCAAGAAGCCTTTTTCTGCCTCTATTTCTACCCATAATTCTTTCTGAAATACGCATGTCTGGCAAGACTCAAAATGGATTCTGTTTAATTACATAATTTCTGATGAAAATATTCTTTTATTTTTTAGTTATGAAATGGCTCTCTGCATATGTTGTTTTACGTCCTTTTCTCTCAAGCTTTATGTAACAACTAGAAAAATATCATACATATTTCCTAAGGCTTATAGCACAGAGTGCTCTGGGTTCTTTAGAGYATATATTTTTTAACAAATCTTAGAGTTACTAACTGCTTATCTTCTGTATCTTATATTCAATATTAGACAATTAAATTATTTTCTTAAATGTGTTGGCTGCATCTTTCGACTTACAAATATTTTATTGGTCAATAAGAGACCTGCTAAATTCAGCAAGATCCCCAAGCTCTTAAAAATGGAGGAACCCTCACTAACACTTTGTATCAAATAATTGCTCACTTCTTTTGTAATAAATAATAAATACTAAAGTTGGACTTTCATTGTTGAAATAACTGATGCGTAAAGGAAAAGATGTGCTTTATCAAGCCATCAGTTTTAAAGCAAATAAACTGTCTTTAACCTCTAGAAAAAAGTTCTTTATTATTCATTTATAAGGTTTCATTAAGTTATTTTTCAATAGATTACAAAAAAAATAAATATGTAGAAAATGTCACAGTATGTCTCTTATACTTGTGGATGAAGGCCAGTGCTGAAAAGGAGAAATACTAATTTTAAATATTTTAAATAACAAGATAGAAAAGAATACTTTTATTAAAGAGAAGTAGAACATGGGTAAACAGGCAGATTGAGACTCAGCTTCGTAGGTAACCAGGAAAATACTAAGTTTCAAGATTTGGAAGTAAGACCTAAATTTTAGTTAACTGTAGGTGATCTGAAATTTATTTTGCATGATGGATCCATTTTTCAAGGTCCTGTCAAGGAATACAGTTATTTGTCTTAAAAACTCCTCTATGTTTTTGATTGCAAGAAATTCATGGTTAACCTTTATTAAACACTGGAGAAGACACTCCCAATTTTGACATAGTGTGAGAGAATCTCAGATCTGTGTATGAAACTAATAAGTATGGCATTAGATCTTAGAAGTAAAATAAATACATCTCAAAGATATGCGGATTTGCTGTAGTTTTTAATGTTTTTCTATTTTGTACTTCTTTAAAATTCGTGAATTTCATGGTAACTTTACTTGGGAAACATTTTAAATATTTTAAAATGATAATGTGTGTCTTTTTCTGTATTCAGTTAAAGCAGGACTGTACAAATCACGCCGTTACTCAACCATATAGGTTTTTTTGAGGAAAGGAGGGTGCTCTCTTTCTTAATCTTTAATTTTTAAGGCTTGACTGGTCGGATAGAATTGCTTCTTAGAAACTGAGAAACAATGTTTTAGCAGAGATTATTAAAAAGAAATTGTCCACGTAGCTACATTATTCCTGATTCTTTTTCATCAAGAAGCTGAAAGAGTCTGTGGCTGGGTTACAGGGCTGTGTGTTGTTAGCTATGGTTGAGAGAGATACATTGAGCATCAGCTGCTGGGAAATGCACTCAAGGTTATGGGTTGGCCATCAGGAAAAGTATAAATGGTTTTGTTGCCTTTATAAGATTAGAGGACCACAGTGTTAGCCCTTTTCTATGGCTGCCATCATGATGTTGTTTTTTTGTAAATTTGTGGTAGAGTACCTTAAAAATTTTTACTGAAATATTATTTATCAAAATACTAAACTTACACATGTAATACATTCATAGCTGAATCTCTTACCCACCTCTCTGGTGGTTCTAATACTACCAAGATTTAGTGGCTAGAATTTAGTGAGAATAAAATTTCTGCCTAAAGGAAATTCTTAACATTTCAGTGTTGACTTGGCAAGGAGAGGTTGGAGCTTTCTTACCTCTTGTAGAACAGACATTTTAGAAACCGGTTAGAAACACTGAAGCAACTTTTTTACATTTTTCTGTGTAACACTTTCCTTAAATTGTATGCATAGCTGGTTTAAACTGAGTGTGTTTGGGAGCGCTTTGGAAGAGATGGAGCTCTGCAGGCAAAGGGAACCACTGCGTGGGAACCAACCAAATATTGCTTGGTCAGGCACCGGCGTTGTGAGCTCCCTGGCATACGCCAGGTAGCACGTACACTGTGTAGCCTAGGCAGCTTGGGTTTATTTTGCAATAAATATGAACAAAGAGTGGATTTTCAACACTTCCCCAGCTGTAGAAACTAATAGGAGACCTGGATGGTGACTGACTAGTCTTAATGTCGTCAAACAATTGTTTTAGGTAACTGACCTGAAGTAGGCCATTTTTTTGTAACAGAAACATTTCCTAGGCCACAGAGACTGTCTGTAGAGTAAAAGTTACTCAGTGAAAGGTAAATTAACCTAATCAGGCTTGATATTATGTGGGTCATATCTGTGCACAGTTTGACACACACCTGATATGACTTGCATTGAGTGGATAGAACATCCGGATGTTCAGAGTCTGGCTGGAGCACAGCCAGCTTTTGCTCTTTTGGGAGGGCGTACGAGCTTAACCACAAGCACTTGCACAGCTTTAGGTCAGAGCTGGCTCAGGTTCTTCTTCCAGCTTGGAGCATGAGTAAGATGACCTCAAGCTTGTTTGCACATGTCTGTATAAGCATTTAATTGTATTTAAAGATTTACAAACTGTTCTAAGGAAAAGCAGTGCTGGCTAGCAAGTGGAAATCCTAAGACAAGCAGGGCCACAGAATTTTGCCTTTGATACAGCACCATCCATTGCTGATTACTGAGCTTTTGGGCACTAAAATACTATGTCGGAGCTTGTGGACTCGGTGCTTCATATGTAACATATAAAATACTTGGTGTGGATAAATTAATGTTGCATTGATTCGGAAGATTAGTATGTGAATAAGATGAAAGATTAGGTAAAAGGAAATAGGAGATTCCACCTTTAAAAACTGTGGACTTCATTTGAAGACATTGAAGTCCACGTGGGATGTGGGCTTCACAGAAAGTCAGTGTGATAGTATTTGTGTTGTCTTTGGGCAGTGCTAATCAATGCCAAAAATTTCTGAGATTAGGAAAGTGTATTACTATCTGTGTATAAATATAACCAGTACTTTCTTTTCATGTTTTGCATGTGGAGAAGAACTTCTATAACAAAGTTCACTGGCAGTAGTTTGTAAAATTCTGGCAAATCCAAGTTTTCTCTTAGGATATCTTTTAATAATCCCTTTTTGATAACCTGTTTTCACTTAAACCAGTTCACTTCAGTGGACTCAGAGGGTGGATATTTATGCTTCCTGGTTTTGGCACCTAATTCAAGTGTCCAGGTTAGTCACTTGGGTGCATTCAGAGCTCTGAATTTTGGTGGGTCAGGTTGGTCTCTGGCAGTTCCGCACCTCTCCATTGACTCTAGAGGGTTGGCAGACTCTAACTTAMGTAATGTGAAGCGATGTGAATTTTGTAAGTTATCCTCTCTGAGATGAGGGAAACRAAATGGTTTAGTTGAAGACTTGTGTGAAAGATGACAGCAGTGTAAAGGCTCAGAAGCATGGGAGAGGAGAGAGAMAAGACGAGCACACCATCATACCAGGTGACTTTGTTTACTGGAGAAAACAGCCAAGGTCAGAGAAAATAATAGTCTCTTGGAAGGATTCCCCGGATGCCCAGAGACTTGTGGTGAGCTACAGGGGAGCACAGCTGTACAATTGCAGAGGGGCTATTCCAGCCCTGGAAAGTTCACCAGGCGGGAAATAAGCATCTTCTTCTTGTCTAAGTATTTCTTATACTGCTGTGCGGAAGGTGGCATAGCATTACTCTATCGTAATGTGTTTGGTTATATACGGCACATAATATATGCCCTCTGCCTATTTGTGACCCCTGGTAAGGCAAATGGATCCCGATGGTCCTCACTAACTCTTGTTCCTGGCAGCAGAGCCTTGAACTGACAGGGCATCATGGAGGTCAGCATTGAGCCTGCCACAAMGCAGGTAAAAGGCTGGAAGACGTAAAGCGGAAAGGGACCTGTGATGGGATCCAGGGAAGGTTGCAGCACCTGACCCTGACCGGGGAGMGTGGCCTGGTCACCAAGAAGATAGCAGGTGCTCATCCAGATTTGCAAACCGGTGTGTAAAATGTAAGTGTTTAGATAYTTGGTTTCAAATTTTGAACAGGTGCTGGAGAAAGCAATTACGTTTCCAGAGTATATCTGGAGCCTGAAAGCAAAGGCTTTTCTGTGCTTTCCGTAGAGTCTAGAAATTTAAACTGTTGCGTTGTCTGAGGCCGATTACAGCAACTCTGGAAGTGCCCGTTAGGAGGAACGTAGCCAAATCCRTAAAGTCTGTCCCTCGGCATTTTTATTGTTTTATCTTTATCATAGGYGGTTTGTCATCATGATATTTTTTCTGAAGCACAGAGCTGTTATGAAATAGTTATGTAATGTCCAAGGAAGGATATCTGCTGACATTTGAAAACTATTCAGTGAGAAGTATGGTGGTGAAAAATGAGAGGTATGTCTTTAACACGTGTTGACTGTAAGACAGGAGACAGATTGTGGAAAAGTTATTTCAGTTTTTCTTAAGAATAGCCTAAATTTTTACGAAGCCACATCTTATATGTGCAGAGGATATACTGGGAAACCTGTCTAGTGTRTGTGTTTCCATTTTCATAAAAATGAATATTTAGTTTTACTCATTGTAAGCATGCAAAATTACATAATTTGCAAATTAATATGATTTAATGTTAAATACAGCTTTCAATTTATTTCCTCTATGTTCTGCGCATTAAGAATTATGCTTTCTAGACTTACTCTAGAGTTGAAAATACTCAAATTTCTTGTGAATGAAAAAACTTTCTTACGCAATTCCCAGAGACTTGCACGCAAAGCTTTTACATAAGCAATGTCAGGAGCTGGTRACCGTGACTTTGTGACTCTCCTTCCAGCTGCCTTTGGGGCTGGGAGAGTGAGCTCGCTGCTAGATAAGGATCTGCTAACACTGGTCGTTCTGGTACTTTATTACTGAAAAAGCTAAATGCATTTGGTTCATTCTTGGGAGTAAGTAGAACCCAGTTTGGATAAGCGTAATTCAGTCGTGTTTATATGTATGTTAGAATTCAACTTCTTCAGTCTGATTTTTCTTAAAGGAGGAAAAGAATACTTCCCTCACCCCAAATAAAATAATTGTTTCTTTAGTAGTTTTTGCAAGTAACCTCCTTGCTTAGAAAGCTGTTTAGTTGAAAACATGAGATTACTAATGATTAGATTACAGCTGGTTACGTTTGCTATGATGATGGTAGTACTCCATCTTGATAGCAGGGGAAGAACTGCAAAATAGTCACTTTTCTTTTTTCGCGCATGGTTGTGGTAAACTAAAAAAATATATCTGCCTTCTGATCTTTACTTCTGAACAAGTTGTTTATAGTATTTTAACATAAAATGTATCTTTAAATAGAAAATGTGATGCATTAAAAATCTGTGAAAACGCATGCTAGAGCAATTATTGCATTTTTTTTTATAAAAAAMACTTCTTGGTTGACATGAAAAGAGACTTTCAGCAGTATAAACCAGTACATTATAGAGCTTTTCTTAACAGGAAGTAGAGGAGAGTAGTGGTTAGAAAACAGTGCATACAGGAAGCTTGACACATGCATAGCTCTTAGYGGCTCTGGGTTGTCCAGCTCCCTTCAGATATTTTCTCTTTTGCTTTTGTAAAAGTCGCTGGTGTGTATAGATGGCAGCTCAGAAGGAGGTACCTTGTAACCAGTGCACAGGGACAGCCACAGCGCGGCAGAGACTGGAAGGTTTTGCTAATCGCCTTTTCCATAGGCATTCAAAGGGTGGTGTGCATGAACAGAGAGCGGCTCTGGAAAATGAGAGCCCACACTGCTCTGAACTTGCTGTCCTATGGGACAAATCAAGTAAGTAGGTGGTTTTGTTTGTTTTATAGATATTCACTCGTCAGTTTGCCTAGCAAGTGAAGAACTTGCATATTTGTAATCGAATACGAACACTGATCTGTGATACGTTTCGGGGGCAATTTTACAATTCATTACCTATAGGTATTAATTTGAAGAATAGCATATTGCATCAGGCGGGGGGGGTGGGGGGCTGGTTCGTGGACTGGTGGCTGGCAGGAGAATTTATCCCTCATCCCTTCTTTTCTCTTAAAGCACAGTTGACTTGGTTTGGCACGCCCCCACCCCAATTTTTACTTCTAAATTACTTCCTGTATTTTCACATTAAATCAGCTAGTTCAGCAGAAATAGAAAACTCATTAAAGATTGTAATATTTAAACTTTGGAATAGGGAGACATTGCTGCACAGATTAAACTTCTCATTATAGGACTTTTTGTCATTCATCGTTTTATTTTAAGGGATATATACATCAGAATGCTCTATACAGTAGTAAACAATATTAAATTGTATTTGGTTTTAACTATTACGTATTAATTTAGTGTGGGAATGCTGACTATCATTAGCTTTAATTTCTTAATTAGTGAACAGTTTACACTATTACTTGTATGGAATAGTTTACACTATTATTTGTATGGATTAAAACTTTTCATGATTGCATTTTGGGTAATAAAAGTGAGAGATTTCAAAAAATACCACAATCTAAGTAAATTGACATGTGATTTTCATTTTTTTTCTTTTAAAGCCGTGCATTATTTTGCAAAGCAATTATTGTCTCTGTGGTTAAATACTGGTTTTAAAATGTTACAATATGGTAATTGATGATAATTTTGTTCCAGATTTCAGATTCATTGATGGATTTGAGATAGCACAATTATTTCAGTTGAAAGTAGGCCTTATTGGAAACGCTTAGCGTCACAGTGTTACCATGAAGAAAATCAAAGTTTATACATCTCCCTGCTTGCAATTTAAAATATTCTATGAGTAGGGAGTGAATCTGTAAGGATAAGCAATAAGCATGGAAGCAAAAAGGTGTTAATGCATTGACCTAAAATAGATTAAATCTAGGTCTCCAAATGGGATGGGAAGGCATTGACTAGTTTTATTGGGAAGATAAATGGTGAAAGTGCATAAATTCTGAGCTTCCACTCTTCTAAAATATTTTCAGCTTGGTAAAAATAGATGCATACTTGTGTTTATGTAGAAGCTCTTTTTATGTAAATAGCTGTTTGAAAAAATAACACTGAAGCATTTTTGTTTATATAACATGAAGAAAAAATGGTATTGACCTACTGACACTTACAAATTGTGACCTGTTTGTGTACAAGTCTCTACTATTTTTTTCCCCTCTATTTAAGGCAGGCTTCCTTGTATGACATGCTTGATGAGGAAATGGACTGTCGTGTCTCTTGATGATAAACATGGTGAAAATGGCTGTTCCACGAATGCTATTTTAAGTCATAATCAAGCACAGTGGTTGCATGCAATTTTTCTGAGCCAAAGATACTGAGCTGGTAGCTGAATGGTGGTTGATTATGTAGCTTTGGTTTCTGAGTGAAACTCTGAATCTTTATCCTGAACCTTTACTCTCAATTTATAGATTATCTTTAAAAAATAATAAATAAAAATACTGTAGGTACAGATGGACTAAGTCTACATKTCAAGATTCTCATTTCACTACCACTGTAGCCGAAGGAGTGATAGAGAAGATAAGGAGGACAGTGAAGAGACTATTTCTGTCTACTACTGTCTCCTAATTATATCTTTAGAAAAATACATCATCTGTGAAAATTCTTTGTGAAAAATGAAAGAGAAACAGTTTTCTTTGTTTTGTTGTGTTTGTTTTTTTTTTTACCTGAGAATTCAATGTCATAGAATTGCATAGGGTCACTGAATTCAGGTCGTAGATTAATTTCACAGAAAGTTTAATAGTATTTTAGAAACATACTGGTGTTTGTCTTGTAAAGATACTTGAATACTCTCAACTGTTCTGCCCATATCACTGCAACTTATGAAATGTTGGTTTAAGGTTTTAGGTGAAACTACATAGCAGACAGTGTGAATTACTGTTGAAGTTCAAGGCAAAACCAGTCTTTTTAATTCCTGAAAAAAGTTTGGAAAGTGATTTCTCAGAATTCTTGTTGTTTTAGGTTTGAGGTAGAATTGATTTGAAAACGAAGTTAATATATCTATACTTTCTGCTGTAATGAAATATTGTAACAGGTCTGTTTCTGTGTATGTCCTTTTACAAGCAGTTACTGCTGAAGCTATGAGTTTGCTGAAGGGGAAGGAGCTGCCCTTTGTTGGGTGGACTTTTTGTTTGTGTTGTCAGTCATCTAGTGTTGTGGGTTTGAGTAATTTGCCATGTGGTCTATGGCCTTGGGGTTTTTCCAGTGGTTAATTTTGAAATTTAACATCTTTGCTTCATTATTTTGATATGTAAAACACACACTTTTTCTAAAGTGCCTTGGATTCTTGGTTGATGCATGAAACAAATGTGTTTTGTAAAATCCTCGGAATCCAGTAGGGCCAAGGTGGCTCAGGACCCCGTGGGCCTTGGAATCTGTTTTAAAAAGCTGACAGAGTGCACGTGTGACGGTACAGCCTGGTAACCAGGTCAGTTGTGCTGCACAGCCGAAGGATGGAAAGCGTGTGATGGTAGTCGTCAGAATGATGTGCTTCATTCTTAGTTTAGACATCTTGACTGTGACCACTCGCAACTATATGGAACCTGCGTTTTGATTTTTGTTTTGTTTTCATAGTTGCTTGTACTCTTTGGAAGATTGAAATGGGAAAGGAAAGGAGAATGAAGCTGCTTGGTTTTGAATGTAGAGACAGTAAGATCAGTGCGAATCTTTTATTCTTGAACTGATAGAAATATTTTCCAAATCTGTATATAATAAGAGAAAACATTACAACTTGGATAACTGAAATGGTCAGGAAAGTCACCACTATTGCATCTTTCTGTCATCTTCATAGTCTCTAAATTGCAAATGGGTGGGTCATGAAGAGTCAAAGGAATGTTATTTGGTCTCTAACTGATTCAGAATAGTATCAATATACTTTCAAATACCGTGGAATGTCTTACAGAGATTTCGCTGCATAATCACTAGATAGATACATGTGTAGAGAAAAATACATGTGAAATATGAAATAATGTACAGAGTACATTGTGTGAATTGATTAAAGCTTTAGAATAACTACTAGTTGGGTACAAGTCAACAGATAATTCTGGTCTAAGGTTGCCATGGAAACAACCAGTGCTTGATATAATTGAGAACATCTTAAAACCTCCTGGTGTTTGCCTGCTTTTTCCCCCCTGCCATTTTGAGTTGCTTTAGACATGAATAGGTAGCATTGGTCAGAACAGAAGTAGTTAATGAGCAAAACCAAATATCCGTGTCCTGAATATTGATTTTGGTTTACTACTGCTATCTTGTGCTTCATAGTTTTTTGCATCACAAGGAGCTCGTGAGGAAGAGCAGCTCTCTGGATTCTGTGTGCTCTCTCTTTCCAGTTAGTGTGTAAGTGTGTTCAGAGATTGAAGCACTGATTTTGTAGAGATTAACATACTTCATCAACTGTTGGATTAATACTAGGAGCAATATGTTTCTGAAAATTAGCTTTTCAGCATGAATGGTAAGTCTTTTCTATTACCTTTTGACACTATTTTTTTGTTCCGTCTTCACAATCAGGAAAAATCTACCAGGTTTCCCTTTTTCGTCTGCATAGCTGCATCGACTACTGATCTCTTTGTTTTTGTAATCAACTCACTGTGGGTTTCTATTAAAAATTATTAGTGTTACAGATTTGCAGTTTTTATTAAACATTTTGCTTTGCATAACTGGTATTTAGTATTTGAAATTCTATTTTAAAGCTTTCTTTTAGAAATAGCTGTTCTACATCATTAAATAAGGCAAAAAAATTGGAAAATTTTATAATTGAACGATGTATATGTCAGTTCACTTAATTTTCTGTGACACTCATAATAAATTATTATATCTGAATTGATAGAAATAGAGATGCCTTTTGAAATTATTATAATCAACATCTAAAAATTCTGAACTGGCTTTTGTTGTTTTTCATCTGAACCAGCTTATTCTTCTATGGTTTTTATTCTTTTTAAATGATGGGATAGCAGAGTAGTTGAGGTCATTCATGGAAGCTGGGGAGGGGAGTCTCATTTGAAATGAGATATTGTAATAGAGCTAGTGAACTTATCAGGCAGGTATTTGTTTTCCAAAACCACTGTGATTACTTATTATAACATACTTTGGATTTAATGGAATTATGAAGTACTTTATTCTTACTTGGAATATTATTGAAAGTCGTATCTAATTATATAAACTCTGTACATTTGTTTCCTTAGAAACAGATATCTTTTGAAAAGTGTTTGCAAAAAGCCCAAATATATTAGTTTCTGAAATGATGCCTTTTTGTTTCAAGCAGGTAGTCTGGACCTTTGGAAAATGACTTAAGAGGGTTAGAGATTGCTTGAAAGGACAAAAAAGAGTTAATCATATATATGGGGTTAGTGCGTGCCTGTGTGTATGTGTGGTTTTGCTTTATCCTGCAAATTTAAAGGACTATTTTTACGAAGGTTTCACTTTTGTACATGGCATGAGATAAAGAGTGGGAGGAGTCATCCCACTGCCTTAATTAATATCAGCTTATATAGACTTATCTCATACAAATGTGTTGAGGTCATCTTTCCTGAAATGAAAAGTGTGGCTGTCGTTTCCTCAGTATATGAAGTACAACAATATACAAATGTCAAAACCGGTACAGATATAGGACAAGGATTCAGCACTTTGCACGTACGTGATGGAGCTCTATGTTACAGAAGTAAACCTAGACGCGGGCTGTCCCCGAAAGAGGTGGCCCAGCCTCCCTGTGTGCTCCCTGCGGGACGCTGGCGGGCGGGAGCCCGGGGGGCAGCCGGCGGGGCCTGGTGGGGCCTGGCGGGCTGTCGGCCGCCCGGCACTCGGGACGCGGGGACGCGGCGGCAGCGCGACCTCCCCGCCGACACCTGCCCCTGCTCGGCCCCTCTGGAGAGCCAGGGTGAAACCACAGCCTCGCTGCGCTGCCGCCGCGCCGCCTGCCTCTCTCTCCTCGGGTCGGACAGTCGCTGCTTTTCACCAGTGACCAGCCTGGGTTTTCCATCACCTTTTTCTCTTACAGTTGGGTCGTAGCTTCCACAGGAATTAAGGTTTGTGGAAATCAGCTCTATGAATTCTGAATTTTGGGTGGGGTTTGGGTTTTTTTTGGTATTCTGTTATGATTGAGTCATTTTAAGGGAGTAAATTTGTTACAAACTAGGTGAAAGGGAGGTTACAGGTGTTTTGTTTTGTTGGCTGTTTTGGCGTTTTTGGGGGGGAGGTGTGGTGGTGGTGTGTTGTTTTCTTTTCCCTGGGGCTTTATTCTGCAATCTGCATCTGTAGATTTCATTCATCTTGACATCCAGGCTCCTGGTTCCATTAAAAATAGAAATAAATAGCTGCAACTTTTACCAAGTGTCAGTTCCCAGTCAAAAGGATCTATAAACCACAAGTCTAATTTTGACAAGGGAAAGGTGAATATTTCCTCCTCCATCAAGTGAGGATTGGATTAAGTCTTCGCTGTAAGCATTCCCCCATTTAAACCACTTCTGCTTTTCAGTGTACCTTTGTAGCTGTCTTCATTGCAGCAGTGAAGATACATTACAGTGGATAAAATCAGATGCTCTCCTTGCGAAAGATTGCCAAGATGCAAGTGAAGCCTTGATGGAAAAGTGATCTATTTTCTTCAATTGCAAGCACATTTGGCTTACCTTTTTTTTTTTTTTTTTTTCCCTGTCTTTTCAGGAGAGCTCGAGTTATAGGATTTTTTTTCTGGAGAGACTTGAAAGGAGGAAAAACTGTGGTTTTATTTCTTTGGTTTAGGGGTTTTGTTTTGAACAGCAGAACATTCTTGAACAGATAAAACTGGAAGGCCAAGTAACTTCAGTAGCCCCAGCTCCCAGTCCTGAAAGGTGCTACTGTGCTAGATCTTCTGTTTCACCAGCAATAGGCTTAATACTCCCAAGTATCACCAAGTACAAGATTGGGTTAGCACTTTCAAATACTGCAAATAGAGGTAATTGCTGATACAGAAATTTACCYTTGTAAGATGGTAGTTACCAAATTCGTGTGAAGACAGACAGAGCAGTGTGAGGGAAGAGTACGAGCAATGCGGATAGATTCTGCTGAATTATCGTCCAGCTTTGTGTGCACTGGAGAATAGGAATGTTTCAGGAGTGAGGGTGAAGGGAGGTAGTGTAAGTATCTTAGCTACGTGCATTGGGAACATCTTTTAAGGGCAAGGGACAACAAGTAGCAACTAACAATTCCCRCTGCTGAAAAGACTATAGAAAATGGAAGGATGCCATGGAGTGTCCAGGTGCCAGAATTATACATCTTCCTATATGCGTTTCATGGGACTAATGGTTTCTTCCTTTCAAAAATTCCCCAATGTTACCTGTTACCCTCTAGACAGCGGACTAGGATGCTTTCTTAGGTGTTGACCTGGGTTCATGTTTTGTTCTGATTCTTGTATGAAATATTGGAAAAAAGAAAAGCCAACACAAGAGTTGCTGCACTGACACAGTTCTTAAAATGCATCCATACAGTGAACAGTCCTTCAGGGTGCTTAGTTTGGAGTATAAGCGGAAAATGAGTTTAATAAAATTGGAGTTTCTTCCAAAGAAAAGGGTATTTGGTATGTGGTAATCTTGCAGCTCTTGAACTGTGACTTACTCTAGTCTCTGTTGTTACATTTCTTACGTATATTTTGTTACCAGGAATATTTTTTTCTTTTCTTGGTTTTTAGTTTATGTCTCAAATTGTTTATATAATTATTTGTTGCTGGTTCCTCTAAGAGTTGCTGCTGGTGCTGCTGTTGTAGGCCAAAGTTCGCAACACAAGTTTCCCAGCTTTAATTATTGAGGTTCTTATGGGCAGTTTTGTAACTAGAATAATGTTTTTGGTGTTTTCCTTTATTCATTCTAGTTGCTGACAGATACTCCAGCCCATGAAGAATTCATGTGGTTTAGTTTTCTTCATTTAAATTTTTTTGCAGGGTTTACAACTCAATTCTGTGCGAGTTTTATGCCTGCCTTTTACTCAAATAAGCACTGACTTTTACGAGTTTCTCTTTAAAGGCCCATTCTTTATCAGAATGGGTAGTAAACACTCTTACCTACTTTTTGCCTGCCCCAGTCCTGAGGCAAACAAAAACTTGTTGTTCACTTGATGTGTTGAATTGTGAAATGTGTTTATTTACATAAGACTTCCTTATTCAGGAAGTCAGTCTCTCTGCTATTTAAGGTTATAAATGAACTTCTCCTGCTTGGCTAGTTACTGCAGGCAACTCTTTCCTGTAAATATTGAAAGTCTGTTCTGTGGGAGATATGTCAGTATAGCGATGTGTCAGAATCTCAAATCTTGCAAAGAGATGAAGAGCTATTTTGCTGATTTACCCTGGCAGCTGTGAAGATGTGTCTTACTGATCCCAGCGCATGTCTGTGAGAATTTGTGTAGTTTTGTTAATGTGAGGGCTGAGACAAAGTAGCTTTGTGGGAAGCGGACTCAGATGTGAGTGCAGTTAAACCAAGATTGGCATATCTACTATTATTTTGACACCTTGTATGAAATATTTGAAAAAAGAAGCAGCAACACGGGTTGGTCTTTTCAAGTGTCTTGTAAAATGCATCCATACAGTGAACAGCCCTTGCAGTTGTTTAGTTTGGAGTATAACGAAGAAATTAGTTTAGTAAAACTTGGGTTTCTTCTAAAGAAAAGGGTATTTGTGCATGAGTGTATCTARTATTATGAGAGGCATTGCTTGCTTGCAGGGCATTTATTAGTCAATATGCAGATCAGATCAACTACCTGCAGATTCGTGCTTACTGTTTCTAATAATCTAACCATAAAACATACTCTCAGTGATAGCTGCCCAGTAATTTGTTACCCTCTTTAGTCACTGAACTTTTACAAAGAGGGAAGGTGGGGCAGTAATATGGGGAGGAAAGTTGGTGCTAGCCTGTTAGCCACTATCTTAACAGTGCAGAGGGGTGGATAGCTTAATGAGAGGAAAACTGCAGCAGGTGCCGTAAACATTTTGCTTGGTATGTGGTTTTGACTGTAAGAGGAAAATCTGATTATTTTGTATATTTGTATTTAACTACTAGAATTTGCTAAAAACCTTTACYCGAGAATGTGATACGTTTACAAGATATCTTATAGTAGTGCCCTAGAAAATTTTGTTCTTGGAGCTCATTCTTAAAATGTATTCTTTTTTTTTTTTTCCCACATGGTAACCATGGAAATATATGCACTGCAGAAACAAGAGGTGTTTGAATTTTCACAATTTTTGCACAGTTTTTGGTTTTCTTTGTAAAGTAATACCTGTTCTATTTCACACAGGAAGGCGGTCTTTTACACTATAGGTCCTGTGGTAGTTGCAACATTTTAGATTGCTTGCTGGATAAAGTTCAGCTACAACTATAGAGGGTGGTGCTGCACAGAGAAGCTTAATTCCTAATTGCTCACAAAGCACATCAATGTATGATAATTGAGGATTTTACATGTTAATATTTCTTCACATACCCTTTTCTGTATGAACTAATTTTATATGTAGGGAGTGTTAAGTACTGCATTTGAAAGTAATCGTATTAAACTTATAATTTATTAATTTGAAATTTTAAGTTAATCAAATTAACTTATACAATAATTGAAAATTAATAACTTAAAATTAGAATTATTTCTCAGAAGCCTTTTCAGTAGTCCAATGCTGTACTTTCATGGTCATGTTACGCTAGCACAAACTGGCACTCCTTCRGAAAAGGAGCAGTTCTCCTGCCCCACATATTTGCCCATTTCCACCCCACTTCTCCCTTCCCTCATCCCAGGAGAAGCATCCACGTGATGAAAAGGACTGGGAGCTGCTATGGATTAGAATTAGCTTCCCTTGTCCTCCCCTGCCTTCTGTCCATTACTTTTTAATCTGGCCTAATTCCCTGACCTGGCTTGGCCACAAGGATGCTTTTGCTCTTTCAAGGAAGGTCATGATAGAGAGGCAGTGACTATGGAAGGACAGGGGTTTTTTGTATTTATACCAGCCCATACTGAACACTGAACTGCTGCCTAACAAACCAAACTGCTATTTCTCGGACTTCTAAGCCTCAAAGCATGTGGATTGTTGCAAGAGAGGAAGCAGATTTACGAATGTGTCGTCTCCAGCAGTCTGGAATAATTCCCTTCAGTGAACACTTCAAGGGCAGGAAGAAGGTGTGAGAAAGACTCCTTTCCTTAGGCCAAAGCTTAGTTTTAACATACTCTAGAAGGACTGAAAACTGGATTTGGAAATAAAATTTGTTTTATCATCTGTAATAAAAATAGAAGAAGGAAGAGGAAAGTCAGTCTGACTGTGGCAGTTGTGTGCAGCAGAGTATCTGCTGCTCAAAATTCAACAAAGATAGGTATTATCTCTGATAGCTGAAAACCTGGCTCCTGTTTTGGTTTGTCTAAATCTGTCACATCTCTTATACAGCCTGTTACTGTCTAACCACCCAAGTAAAGAGGTGAAAAGTAAGTAAGGCTTCAGCTTTGTTTAATTTACAGCTTAAAGTTATAGCCTGTAGCACTGAAAATTAAGGAAAAAAAAAAAAAAAGGAAGAAAAGAGCTCTACAAACAGCCCAACTTAACTGTTGCAAATTTGCTTTTGTAAGACTGACAAAATACTGTCTAGCTCAAGACTTCAAAATCGCAGACAGGATTAAAATAAGATTTTGCCTGCATTCCAAATTTTGAGTTGCAGTGGATGAGAACAATTTGTGTTTTACAATTGCTGCACATTGTAAATTAATTCCTGAATGTGCTCCCCCAAAAATCAGATTCTAGTGCTCTCTTCTAGTCTTCAGGCTCTGCAGCTATAATTGTTCTTAATTTGCTGTTTATCCTGTTCCTCTCCCTTTTTCTCCATGGTTTTTCCATGCCCTTCTCTTCTGCACTTCTTACCAGTCCTTCCCAGTATTCCATAGAAGTGCTTACAGTGTGCAGTTAGATTAATTAGTAGCACTTCCCTTTTAATAGCAAACTTGTGTGCAGTTAATAATTCTTATGTGATCCTTCATTTACTAAGAACTTTTAGGTATTGTATTCCAGCAAATGAGCTCTTTCAGAACTGCTCTGTATTTTGGGTTGGGTTTTTTTTAGCTGAAGGTTCTTATCCATTGCAGCTCGGTAAGTTAGTTTGCTCAGCATCACCAATTTTTAACATAATTAATGTTTAAACAGAAATATAAGATCAAAACCTTGCTCTCAAAGTAAAAAACGGGATAAATGAGATACTAAATTGATGCAGAGTTTATTAATCTCGTCTTTCTGACTTTGCATCTCTTAGAGCAGAAAGAAGACAAAATTCTCGCTGGTCGATTTTTCACAAGAGCGCCAGTAAGTGTGTTTCACCACAGTGTTAAGACAAGATTGACTTGCCCTGTACCAGGCTTATATCACGTTGGACTTTTCCCCCTCACCGTTTTCATATTGTGAGAAACAAAGCATTTAGTTCTTGTTGAGGGTCTGTTTCAATGATACCATTCTAGTTTGTGTTTTGAAGAGTTTCCCAGCTATTAAAATGTTAACTGGTGCTCACGCTACTTCCTTTGAGTGTATTAACACTTAGTTGTCTTTATTTTCAAAGGATTGCCAGGGTAGAAGAATCTTRCTGTAAGCCTTGTGATATTTTTCCTGCTAATTGAAAGAAATTTAAAGATATTTAAGACAACAGGTTAATGGTATAAGAGTGGATCTTAGAACTTGAATCGTACGCTTCTTGCTCGCTTCTGAAATGTGGTACCATAACCACAGGATTCACTGAGGCATCTATATGCATCTCAATAATGTTTAAGGCTATAAATATTGTTTTTATAAAAATGAAATATACACATATTTACCAGAATCTCTTTATACATACTTATTTTTCCATTAAATGAAATTCAGAGATTTAATTAAATAGCCCATTTAATTCCAGACTTAAGTGATTATATTACAGTTTTGGAACAGAAATGGAATTGTATTTTGATAAAGGGCATTTTAAATACCAAGCAGAGATTGGCATTTAGCACAGCAGATGGGGTTTGTAGTGGTGCCCAATGTTTAGTCTTAATCAGTTTAGTTCTTGCTTTCTTGCCATGAATCCTATCCAAATACTTTCATTCCCTCCCGCCCCCCCCAAAAAAAAAAAAATTCTGGCTTGCTGGCTCTTGTGGGAGATGTGCTTGAGAATAACAAATACAGTGCACGTGGGAGGTGAGAGAAAGGCAAAGTAATTCATGGTAACTCTTCAAGACTGCTCCATCTGCGACCCCTTTCCCTCTGCCATTATTGCACCCTTGCAATTGAGAGGGCCTAAACATTTCAGTTTTTTTCAGGAGCTTTCCTCTGATTCACTCACTGTTAAATTGTGGTTTAGACCAGAGTACTCTTTATAGTACTCATATACCATTTGTTAATATTTTTTCATAAGCTTGCTAACTTCTCATACAAAAGTTACTTGATAAAACAAACAAAAATATTGTACATTGTGTGAATATACTGTTAGCTAACTAATCTCCTGCTGTTTGAGGGTCGGTTCAGGGTTTTTTTGGTTTTGTGTGTGGTAGGGTTTTTTCATTTGTTTGGTGTTTTTTGTTGTTGTTTTGTTGTTGGTTGGTTGTTTTTAAATACCTCCTTGTATGCCAGTATTACCTAGGAATAGGATCTTGAGTTCTACTTCCCCTAGAAGTCTCTTCCAGTGGGCTTTCCTGCTGATCGCCGTGTTGCCTTGGTTCTTAATACAGATCTCTGCAGGCCCAGTCTCATGCTGTCTGTGATATGCAAGGACATAGCTCATATCTTGTCCAGCTGTRGGTGCACCTGTAGCGTTTCTTCTGACCAGGGTTTGAACTGAAGCAGGCAGAAGTTATAAAACTGTTTCGAGTCTCTCAGTTGTAACACCTTGGCCATTACCCCGTTTCTTACTACCTTTTTCTGAATCTTCCCCAGATTTTCTACTATATGCTTTGGGTGTTTGCATTGAGTAAAACTTGCTTCTCCTGCCAACGATTGCTCTTGCTGGTCATGAAGAGCTAGGTTTGCACTGTGTGTTTGTGCTTACCTAAACTCAGGACCACTGGTGCCTCCTCTTTGGTTCCAGCTGGTATCCCTCGTGATGCGTCCAGTTGTTTTGACCACTTCTGTGGCCCTTGTTGTGTTACTCGAGCTGTTACTCGAGCTTTGCCCTCTCCTTCCAGCACCTTCCTTTCTTGAGCAACAGCTTTTCCTCCTTTAGTTTCAGCTCTTTCGCTTCAACTTCTGCTGTATTAGTGAAACCAATCTGAAGAGCGTCTGTTTGCAGGTCTTTGCATACGCTCCTTGCGTCCTCATCTTCGCTTCACTCAGCCATATATGAGTGATCCTTGCTCTTCAGTGCTTATGGGAACCTGTATATCAACATCTCTTTCCTGGGTTCTTTTTTTTGACAGTCTTACAAAATTAAATCATACTGGTATGGCGACCATACAGGATTCCCATATGCATTCCAGTTTGCATACAGCAACTTCAGCTGTGCAGTTTATACTTTTCAAGGGTTTTTGTTCCTGTTGTTGGGTAACGGGACTGAAATTTGATTGTGAATTTTTTTTGGGGGACTGCTTGCCATTTCTGTGCTATCCACCACATGCCATGCAATTCACACATGCTGTCTTTTGGAACAAAGTGCTAAGTAGTGGGAAGATCACCCGATTACAGGTTTTGTTGTGATCCAGCTTGCTGTGATGAAGATAGATACACTTTTGTTAGCAACAGTTCCTTGGATGTGTGTGTCTTGGAATAGATTAATTATTAAAGATGCCAACTTGATCTCCTGAAGTTTTGTAAGCTGTGCTTATTTCTGTGATGCATCATCTTTTTTTCATACTGAATTTAGCTGCTTTGGGTTTTTTTCTCTTTTCTTTGCTCAAACGTTCTGTGATTTAGCATGAGTCATTCTGTCTGTGTGGGAAAGGTCTGGCTTATTACAGGGTCCATTCTTGAGTGGGGAGGGGAAAGGGTGGAATGTATTTGTGTTTTCTATGTGTTTGTTGTGGAAATGCATAAAACTTTTTTTTTTCTTCTCTTTCTTTCCTCTCTTCATCATCTCATCTGTGTGGGTGAATGTTCCTGCAAACCCTTGGGGAACCTRTAGAGACTTTTGGTATGCTCATTCCTTCATTAGTGCCCAAAGTCACAGATGCTAGGAACAGTTTAAAGACTAAAAAAGCAAACGAGTCACATCGTAACAATGTAAAGTGGCTAAAAATGTGCACTTGAGGAAAACTTCTAAGTCGTCATCTAATAAACCTATTTGTGTTTGCATCATCACAGTAATACCAATGGTCACAGCTATCCAGTTGGCGTAAATTTTGATTCTGCGCTTGAGAAGTAGAAATGAAATGTGTTCTCCTGTAGCAAGAGCTAATGTTTTGTATTGAGATAGAATTTGAAACAGGATAGGTACTTTTGAAAATTCTAAGTCCTATTTTCAGAAGTGAGTGAAGTGTATGCACATAAGTTGCCTAAATTCTACTTGAAATCACCTGCTGAATTGTGTTGCGGTGTAGGAGCCCAGGTGACCCCTGAAAATGAGAACCAGGCACAATTTGACCCACTTTCTCATTAGGAAGAAAATGTAATTCTAATAAAACACACCACAGAATATGAAATCATTTTTAAAAGATAGCGATTTTAAGATAAATGAGTGCCATTAGGTAGCTTTATTTTGAAAATACATGTTCAATGCTGCTTTCCAAGAAAAGAGAGCAAAAGTAAAGTAGAATAAGGTAGAAGTTTTGTTGAAGGAGAGCTTGTGGCTTATTCATATTCTAGAAATGAGAAATATTTTTCATGCTTCCACAATTTGAGTATTTCCAGCTGGATCACATTTTTTTCATAAACAGCATTCATAATTCCATAAGTAGAACAGAGGCAAAGATGACTACATGTAAATGTCACTGTATATTTTTATAAAAACTGAATAATTGTATATCAGTGCAAAATAGGTGGAAACTTAAAATATTTATTTATATGAACAATGGAGATAGCATGAGGGATATTTAAGACGTGCTGTAATAACATGAAAAAAAATGAGACCAATTATTTCATGTTTTGATTGTGCTATATAGTGTTAATGTTCATTTCTAAGCTACAGCCACTTAACTTTGAAGGCTCAACTTTTTTGGTAATCTTATTGATCATCTTAGGTTTTGTCTTGTCATTAAGAGAAAATAATGTTCATGCTACTTTGACAGAAGTTGATGTTTAAAAAACTTCATCAGTAGTCATCACTTTATCAAGTCATCTCTGTTCTTCTAATGGAAGAAGGATCATCAGGCATGAATTTGGACATTGTTAACTTCCCTTTTTGGTGTTGAGAAATTATTTCATGCCACAGGAAATCCTGTCCTTTTCTCAAATTAGGATCATTAAAAGTCATTACATGAGTAACCCCCATAATTTAAAAAACAATGGAAATATTTTTCCCACAGGGGATAAATATGTCAAACATTTTACTGATTACCCACTAAAATGTTTTTAACTCTCAGTGAGTTTAAATGCCAACTTAAAATAGTTCCTTTGATAATAAACTATGTTTTTCTTACTTAACCATAAGTTTAGGGTAATAAATATTGCTTGTTTCTCTTAAAATAAAATTAATGAGTGGATATCATGCTTTAAACACTTTTCTGGCAGACCTCAAGGTTAGAACTTTTGACAATTTTTCTGAAATTTCCATTATATTGATGCTGCTCCATCAGAGCCAGTGACGGTGGGAGCCATAAACCTCCCTTGAGTATTTTGTGATAGTTGAGTCCCGTAGCACACTTGAAAGGGGGGGGAGAAAGGAAAACAAAAAAATTCATGACCAGTCTTCTCCAGGGCTGCCATTGTTTTTACTGCTGGTGTAACTGGACCGGTAATAGAAGAGTGATAAGAGAATTTTTTAAAAGGTCTTTGTGTAGACACTAGTGTTCCCTGAAAAGAAAGTACAAAAAAGTTCTGGTTCATCAGAACGCCTTATAAACCTAATTTTTCATGATCATCAGAAGGTAAAGTACAGTTGCCAAAACATATATTTCTAGATATTGACCAGAATAATCTTGGCACATTGCTGAGTATTTTTAGAAATTGCTTGTGGCGGAACATCACAGTACAGAAAACCCACTGTTATTAACGTTATATTATGTGAAATGATTCAGAGAACACAAAAACAGTATGATATTTTCTTCCTGATTCTGTGACTCTTTGAGAACCACAGCGATGTCTGAAACACCTCCTGTTAATGACTGTGCATTAAGTAATCTGCATTGATCTGGCTGATAATTGGTATTCAAAAAACAGAACAGCTAAAAGATGATGTGAACAAAACATGTTGGTGCACATTTTAACCAGTCATCCAGAATTTTGCTATTATACATTCCTTCAATTTCAATGGAAAATCAGTATTAAAAATATATATTCTCTGACTGTGGGCATGCCTAATGTGCAGTGTCATTGTAGCCCTGTGCTTTGTCTTTGCTTGCAGTAATGCTGTCCATTTGGTACTTGAGCTTGCAAACAGCCTTTAAATAAAGGTGATGGGAGGAAAAAGCAATGAGATTGGCATTACGCTCAATCAGTTGAAAGAAAATGTAACTTTTATTTAACAAAAATAGATAAAAAGTCTATCTTTGTGGAATGGCTATTTATAAATGTCAGGTGTTTGTGTTTTTTTCCCAGTCAAATTAAGAACGTCTTACATCACCTTAAAGCCTGCTTGCGTATACAGTATTGTGAGTTATTAGAGCTGACGTAGTTTAAGTAATTTGCGTAGAATTATGTAGTTACTCCAGAAACCTTAGAGATCACCTGGAGATATTGTAGAAATTCTAGAGGCATTGATGCTTGCTTTCATACATGGTGAAAATAGCATATTACAAGTTGAAGAAAGCAGTTGATAATGTAGTTTACATATTTTGTTAACAAAGCATCTCCATCGCACCCATGATGAATTACATTAATTAAAATGTACTTTTTTTGTATATGTTTTCAGTGAAAGAGTTCCTAGCCAAAGCCAAAGAAGACTTTTTAAGAAAATGGGAAAGCCCCCCTCAGGTATCAGTCATTTAAGCATTCAATAATTTTCTCTATTGCATTTTTTGGATAATGTTATCAGTGTGTTACCAGTCTGTAATGAGCAGCACAGAAAACGGAAATAAGTTTAATGCAATTTTTAGAGGAGTTTCCATTTTTAATGTCAGTTTTGTCATTGAAGTTCATCAGCAAAGACTCTCAGGTCTTCTCCAGATTTGAGCTGTTGTTCAGTATGAGCATTTCAACAGCTTTCTCTTACTGAGAATGAGTTCACCATCAACATGACAAGACTCCAAATCTATTGGCATGTTTTAGCTGGCTTTTTATAACACTATGTGTTGGCACATTTGTAATGTACCATGTTAATAATTTCCCCCATGATACTAAGGGGAATTAAGGGTATTAAGTCTAATGCATGGGGCTTGGGGGCAGGTTAAGGAGCTTGTTAGAGAGAAATCTTTTAAAAGTTGAACTTGGGGGTTTGGATTTTTGGGGAAGGGTCAGTGTTGTTTTTAAAACAGCACTTGAAATGCTATAGTAATGAATATCTGAAAAAATTTACTCAGTGATATGCTCTCCAGACAACTCTCATGTAGAACTGTCTCTAGAGCTTGGGGGTTTTTGCATATTCTAATATTCTTGTTTGTGAAGCATGAGGGGGTTATTTATCTGCATGTTAAATTCATGATCTGTCTACTGCTAAATGTTTTTTACTAAGCATGTGTCATCTGTATGGACAAATTACAGAAATGCTGATACAATTCAGTTAAGTCTTTTTCTGTTTTAATGAATGCAATGTAAAATCTCTTCTTAAAATTTGACAGGCATGAAATTATAAAAACAGTATAGTTAGCTATAGTTGTCTTTGATAAATGTAATTTTACTCAATTTTCTTTCATAAATGAATTCAATTCATACACTTAACATTTTCTTTGGGTATTAAACTGTAAATAATATTATATCCTTGTACATGTAGAATACTGCTGGCCTAGATGATTTTGAGAGGCAAAAAACCCTTGGAACAGGATCATTCGGGAGAGTTATGATGGTGAAACATAAATCCACAGAACAGTATTATGCTATGAAGATACTGGACAAACAGAAGGTTGGTGTAATTTATAGTGGTTTTTGTGGTACAAAAGAGTTTGATGTAGACAAAGATCTGGTAACTGTGGGTAAACTTTGTTGCACTTACTGTGCTTTTGCTTATTGCACTTGAATATTGGTGATACTTTAAACAGATTACTTTCTTGTTTAGCCAGCAGATTCAGTTGTTGGGATTGTGTAGAATTCTTACAATGACCAATAACATTAATGGCAGACTGAAGAGGCTTTCAGTGGTGTCCAAGGTATTAATAAAATGTTATCAGTTAAATTCTTTACTTAGCTTTTGTAAGGTGGCCTATATATTCTTTGGCAAAAGCAAGATGCAGTGCTGTAGTTAGAATAACTAAATAAATAAGTAAATACAGTTTTGCAGGATAGCCCAAAATTCTGGAAGACTCTTTGGATTAGAAATTCACAAAATTTTCATTTGTGAACCATAATTTAACAAATTGTTTGTACGAATAACTTCTCTTCCATTCTTGATCCTATGAGGTATTACTTTTTGTATGCATAATTATGTAATAATCCTGTTGTGTCTATAGTAACTGCATAGATAGAACAGTAGTCTCTCTCTCAGAACAGCTGTCACACAATAGACATTTTCTACGTTGAAAACTTAAGTGCTGCAGTCTGAATCTGTATTGCTACTCCAGCCTATTTTTTCAACAGCTTATTATTCTTAGATAAGTAAGCAGTGTCACTTAATAAAGTTTAAATTTTAAATAAAACAGAATTCCAGAATGCTAAGAAGTATTTTTAAGAAATTTATCAATACAGTTAGTTTTTAATGGTTTTGACAAGTTTTTCAGAAGTAAAGAGCTCTTCTTACTTTGTAAGGCACTATACATAACTTTGCTGCTGTGTAACAAAAATCGTATTAAGAAAATATTCATCTGGCAAAGAGAACTTAATCAGCAACTGACAAAATAAAAGTCAGCATTGCCTCAATGTGGACTCTTGCACTTCAGCATTATTACATTCCTGAGTAATTTTATATAATGGAACTATGGCAGTGACATAATGAAACCGTTTTCCCTGAGTTGCAGTTCCAGTATTCGTTACTGTGATTTGGGGTCCTGGCCGTTGAATAACGTGTCATTTAATTAAAGACTGCTTTATAATGGCCAGACAAGAAGAAACTAAAGTAAACTCCCCTTTTAGTGTCTATTCTGGGCACTTAGAAAAGCTCAATTTTTTGCAATTTCAGCATTCCCCTATAACAATGGTTTCTAACTTTTATTGTAAAAAAAAAAAAATCCTATTAAATTAAAAAGACAATCCAACATAGTACAGCTGAAAGACAGCCCAGACCATTTCCACCTGCGTGGAAATTTACCTCATCGTGACCTCAGTATGGCTGGTGGCATCCTGCGGGGAGCGTTGCTGTAACACGAGGTGTGATGAGCATCCCGCTGCTGCACGGTGAACCTATCATCAAAGTTCAGATTTTCAACTGTTTTTTCTTTGAACCCTTTTTCATGAATGGCTGAGTCCTTATCACTGGAGCAGTTTAGGAAATTACATCTTACTTCAGAAAGCTGCCATAAAAATAGTCTGGGGATTAAAAAAAAAAAAAAAGTTAATTAAACTCATTGCTGCCTCTCAGTCTAAAATAAACTGGAAAGCTATAGCTAAAAAAATATCTGGCAAAAGCAATAATTCACATTTTTAACGATTGCTGCGGTCTTGCAGTAAAAGATTCACAGAGTTAAAGATGTTTGCATCCAGGTATCAGTCTTCTTTAGACGATTAGATTATTTTGTCTATAGTCGAAAGTCTGAAGTGTTTCTTTATGAAATACATGCTTTTTCAATGCAACTTACCATATATAATTATATATTTATGTATTCTACTGGAAATATGTTAGTGTTATGTGGGTAACTTCTATTAATTGTTCAAAAAATAGGAGATGGTTTAGGGAGAACACATGTCTATCACTTTGTATATTATAGAAAACATACAGATGTCTGAAATTAGACAATATGCAGGCTGCCTATAATTTTTCAGGATATGAAAAAAAACCACAAATGTAATAGATGTTGATGTAGCCAGTAGATTTCTGTGTAGGRTTGTTATTCCTTTATTTGTCTGCCTTGATTTAGGAAGGCTGTAACATAACATTGCTTGGCCAATTTCATTATGTAGTTGTTTTTGGAAAGAAAATATTGTTAATAAAAACTCAGACATAAACAAGCTGTTGGAGAATCTGCCGTTACCAGATATCATTTGATCTACAGGAAGCTGTCATTGGACATGCCCTGAGCTTGAGCTTAAACGTGAGCAAAGCTGTGTTATCTGAGGCTCCCGGTTGATATTATGAAGTGTTAAACAGCAGCTTCAGCCTGTGGTATTGCTGCCATCACCCTCCAGTATCTAACCAGCGGAAGATGCAGGAAGGGTGGTAAAGTCTTGTCCAGCATTGCAGCTGAACGCTTCACAATATCAAACTAAAACCTTAGCATGCTTGCTTTGATGACCAGGATAATTCCAGTACCACAGGTTTTTAGAGATGAAGGCAACAGTTCCCACAAACGAGCTGATTTGAGCAAAATTTTTGTTCGGTCCCTAAAGATCTGTGATTCAAAAGAGATTTAATATTTTTAACTCACTATTTCTTTTGTATGACAATTATTTCAAAACAGTAGTGGGTTTTTTATAGGTACTACTTTTTGCATCTAAAAGTTAAATTTGAACACAGTTTCAGTTAGGGTTGGAATATCTTGCTTCTCTGTTATTTATAGTAGTTAGGTTTGATTTCCAAACATGTAAAAACAGACTTGTTTTGCTCACTCTTGTACATTTTCTCCTTGTTTCCTATGGGGAAAAAAAGTTACTTTACTTGGAAATCATGCCATTCTCAAAATGAGATATAGATAAATTGTGCACTAGGGATTAAGTAAAATGGAAATAATCGATTATGCAATGTTGGGGTTTAACACAAGGAAACCAGTTGTTAATTACTGAGAAAGAGCAATGATCAGAAGTCTGCCACTTGCTGCCTTGTTAGCAGCTTAATATTATAATCAATTCCAAGAAGGTAGCATTTAATTTTTTTAATACTTTCACTAAGCAGTTTGCTAAGCAGAAAAGCAAAACCCATTGAAAGGTCTGGCAGAAGTAACTATTGTTTATAAGAACGTRAATTTTGAATTTGTCCTTGGTCTTCTCCTCACTAATGTGTGAGCTATATAAAATAAGTCTGCTTACTCCTGTTCACGCATAACAAAATTCATAATTAAATGTGTCTGACACAATTTCATGCATTTCTTAGCAAAGGGTCCAAAGACCAAATGGATTTTATTGAACTGTCATCTTCCTGCAGGCGTATCTCCATTACAAACGCAAGCAATTCTTAAGAAAATGTGAAGAGATGTTTTCCTTACTGATTTCTATACTAAACATGTAGTAAGAAACACTATTTCTAGAGTTATCTGCAAACCATATTTTGAGTATTACTCTTTAAAATGTCGTTAGACTTTTTAATCCTTTCTTGGTGCTGTCATTGTACTAGTAATCCATAAGGTTTTTCATTATCTGTAAAGTTACAAGCTTGCTTTCAACTAATTGTTTTACACTGAAAAATTTATCAAAAACTATAAAATGTCATACTTAAACTGAAGATTGTTTTTTCTCTCCTAGGTCGTCAAACTGAAGCAAATAGAACACACACTGAATGAGAAGAGAATATTACAAGCAGTGAACTTCCCTTTCCTTGTAAAACTGGAGTATTCTTTTAAGGTAATCATTATTTTGAAAGTAGTTGTTTGGGTTTCAGGGAAGTGCGTGCTCAAACTTTAGATATTAAAACATTTAACTTTTACGGTACAATAGTTTAAGTATTTTTGTTTTCAAAGATGCTTCACTTGGCACTTTTGCAAGGTCTTGAGCAGGAGTTCCTACACTTGTGTGTGCACTTGCACAGACCGCAATTCACCAGGTGATGATTGAAAGGATATCTCCAAATAAATAAATAAAAATTAAATTAAATTAAATTCTTAGAGATTTGCCTTGTTTTGGAGGGAAACTGGCTTTTGTACAGTAGGGAGCTTTTAGGCATCATTCTGTCTTTGGGAGAAACCAAAGGTTGTATTTCTGTACCAGTATGTGGAATGGTAAATTTGTAACTGTTCTGCAGATTTTTTGCTTGAGGTTTATACCTGAGGCAGGTCTTAACCATGAAGGAAAGAACTTTGAGGTTAGCTTCTAATTTCATGACAGTATGTGCTAGTCAGTCTGTAAAGAAGTTGAGTATTTTCCTAATTTAGAGAGTGATATGTGACCTCTATGTATTGCTGCCTTTTTTTTTTAATACCATTTAAAATTAACAAACATGTTCTGCCTTATTCTTTACGGTTTTGAGGTTTGGGACTGGGGCTGTGGGAGATGAGAATACCTCAGGCTGTCARTTCTGAACTTTTAAGAGTGTGAGGTCTTGTCTTGCAGTAGGCATCTTATCCTCTCTTCCTTCAGGTCACTTACATACCATTCTGTAAGGAACTCACTAATTATCTTTATTCAAATTTACTTTAAAATAGATTTCTTGAGATATACGATGCTCCTTTTGTCATGTGTGTCTGCACTTTTTTGAGAATTTCTACCTGTGTTGCTTCATATTTGTTAAGGTCATTTGATGGCTACAATTTTTCATTTTCATTCTTTAATAAAATATACTCTATGTAGGAATTACAGAGACTATAGCATGCCTAATATGTATTTGTGTGTGTTTACTTGCTTCCTTAGGACAATTCTAATTTATACATGGTAATGGAGTACGTTCCTGGTGGTGAAATGTTTTCACATCTAAGACGAATTGGAAGGTTCAGGTAAGAGTATTAATGACATTATTCTTTTAAAAAGGCTTATGTTGTTAATTAGGGAAGAGGGTTTTATAAAATTTGTTAGTATTGAAAAAAAAATTCTGAAGGGGTAAGTGCATTTAATTTACCCCTCTTTCAGTGGACTTAAACTAGTCAGGCAATGAAAAACTTGTAATTATTTCTTGKTTTTCAGTTAATGCAGGCGTTCGTGATCTATGCATGATAGAATCTTGGAATTCCTATACGTATTGTCACTGAAATTGATGATAGTTTCTAAAAGTAATATTTATAAAGTCTAAGCTCTGTATTGTGGAATACATTCATCTTGATTTGCATGTGGATTTTAGCTGCAAGATTTAAATTAAGTTTAGGGAATGAGTGTATCAATTCTAAAATGTTTGCTGTTTGCTTTTTTTTTTTCTTGTTACACAGTAAAAGATACTTAATTTGTCTATCCCTGGCAGTTACATGGTTGTTTCAGTATCTTAGCATAGCATTGGGGTACTTAATATTCTTTTAATTCTTCACAGTGAACCACATGCACGGTTTTATGCAGCTCAGATAGTGCTAACATTTGAGTACCTCCATTCATTAGACCTCATCTACAGAGATCTAAAGCCTGAAAATCTTTTAATTGATCAGCAAGGATACATCCAGGTACGATATTCTTCATATATTTAGGGAGTGGAATCTTATCTTACAGTGTAGGGTTAAGTAATTCTAGCAAATGTGTTTAGAATAAACGGTCTGAAGCTGGTTGGCATGTTAGCATGTATTGAAGGAGCATTAAAATGCCCTACTGCTTAGTAATGGTTAAAACCGTTGGATTGTACTTCCTCTGACTGAAATTAAATACACACAATGGAGCTGTCTGCAATTGAGTGAGTTGTCAAGGTTGCCCTTGGGGTCTGTGGTGAGAAGTAGGTGATTACATGGCTCTGTTCATCTGATCTGTTTTATACATCTGCCCTAGAACAAGATGAAAGGTGCCCTAAAATGTCTGGTTCTCTGCATTGTCTATATAAGTAGTTTAGGATAACCAGCTTAGATGTCAACACCAACACTGTAGTACTTAATTTCAGTCAGATGAATCCCACCCTTGGAGAGTCCTAACCTTCTCAACACATCTGGAGTAAGAGCTGAGTTGAGAGCAGATCAGAATTGCAGTGCTGCAAATGACGACTTTGGTTTTACAACAGCCTCTCACGGTACCTCCTCATCTTCCTTTTAGCTCTTATGTTTTTGATCTAAATGGCAAATGGGAAGGTGGTGTACAACAACAAGCACTCTGCAATGCTTTGCAGTCCTTAAACTATAGAAGCTCTTCTTTCCTCATTGTGTCATCATTTGCTGTAGCAGAATCTAACAGGAAAATACATAATAAAAATATTTGAGAGAAGTGGAAATGATTCATATCTTACGTTGTTTATAACTGTAAAATAATTTTGCATGGAGAATAAAATAACACTGTAGAGAGAAGAGAAATACAAGTTCTATTAATGTGGCTGGGGAGCRCCATTAATGTAAAGCTATGAACGGCTTACTCCAGAATTGGCGACTCTTTATATGCAACAGTATGTTTTTGTGATGGTGGGCACACTGCAAATGATAATGGGTCCAGCAGTCACTCTTCCCATGCGAGGTTGGTTCGCTTCTGCTTCTAAACAGAGAGGGGGGGTTGTGTTAGTATGTTGATACTGCAGCTCCAACTAAATTTTGTTTAGAAACTCCTTCATTTTCTTTTTGAATTTTAAAGCCATTACTGTCTGTCCCATGTCTGCAGTGTATTCTTCTTACATAGACTGATATGCRTTCACAAACACAGAAGTGATTCTCTGCTGACTAAAGCAGGTCTGTCTAGTCAGCACGTCACCCTCTCTGGTTCCAGCTGTGATTGCTGTTGTTTCTACCAAAACTGTAGCAAAAGCCGCTTTGATAGTTTGGAGTTTGGCTTGTTTAGTTGTGGCACTACTGTATCAGAAACATCAGCACAGGTTATTGTATAATTAGAATGGTTATCATTTTGGTACAGTATGTTTTCTCAGGGAATGGGTTGAAAATGATATCAAGAAGGAGGAAACAAAAGAAACRGATCCCCAAACAAGCATAGACTTGATAGCTTGAAACTGATCCCAGAATTTCACATTTAACTCCCTGGCTTCCATATGTATTCCACAATATGGTCCAGGAAAAATCAAGGAGAGGATGATATCGCATACAGAGTTCTGAAAACTTACTGCAGAAAATGTGACAAGTAGAATGAAGAATTTATAATGGCCGAGAACTTGCCATGCGTGAATACAGTTACTGCTACATTTCCCCACCAGTCCTCAAATAAACAAGCTTGACTCTGGTGATGCTTTCAAAGATACTCAGAATCAGAAGTTACTGGAAGACCTCTTTTATGTTGTCTTATTCCCACACTAATTTTACATATAACCTTTATACACTTATGCAATAAAATTCTAAATTTACAAGACTGGCGGATATCTTGACCCATTTTGTGGTTCATTTATTTGTTAACTAAAGGAAAAGATAAATATCTTGTTCATATTCACGTTCTTTAAACTTTCAGCAATATAAACAGTCTGATGTGAAAAGTATAAGAAAAATTATTAATGTAGTTGTAGTACATGTGGAAGATTAGTAAGCCATAGTTCCCGCTGATTTTTTTAAATTATAAATAGAAGCTTGTGTCAGGGGGAAAATGCGTATTTTGTGTTATTTATTAATTTTATCACGAGAAACCTTCTATCTATCTGAATTAGAAGTATCAGAAGGACTGGCTACTAAAGGTACATCTGACTGTATGATACTATGTGAATTGAGAAACAAGTTTTTCCTCTGTATAAAATAGCTTTCCAAAATATTTCAAAAGTACTTAGTTTTAAATTTCTTCGTAGAAATGCACTTACAGTCAATTTGTTTCTTGTGATGACAGGTCACGGACTTTGGCTTTGCAAAAAGAGTAAAAGGAAGAACTTGGACGTTATGTGGGACTCCAGAATACCTGGCACCTGAAATAATTCTCAGCAAGGTACTTTGTCTTGTTATTCAGCCATGCATTTGGTGCAGTGAAAACTTATCACCCAATTATTAAACTCTGAGGGATAAACAATTGCTGATACTTCCAAAAATCAAATCTTGACTAGTCAACTCGTTATGAATTACACAAAATGCAATCGTTGCATTGTAAATATTTTTTTCGTGTACTAAAACTTACTCCAAAGCAGGGATTTTCACATCGCTATACAGAACTCTCTACATATGCTTGCCATGTAACTTGCGAGGGAAAAAGGGATTTGAAGAACCTGTAATTAGGTTATTTATCTAGCATCCTTATCAGAACAGCAGATCTGAGTGATTACGTTCTGAAGTGTTAACAGACTAGAACAGCAGCTCCAGAGGTGACAAGAACTGCATATTGAATGAATCAGTAGTCATTAAATAACTAGTTGCAGTGTGTTTCAGGTTTAAGGTGCTTTACATGAAATCAAACATGACAAACCACTGGTTTTACACATGAAGTGCATGCAGTCTGAGCTTACCGTTGGTCAGTTTGTGTCTAGTACTTGCGCTAAGTGTTTGAGTATATAGCTTCAGTTTGTTTTGAACTAGGTTGTAAGTTCTGTATTAAAGAAGCAACAATGCATTTGCTTTCTTTGTATTCCATAGATATATACTGRAAACCTTAAATTATGTTAGAAATGTACTAACAGTGGTATTTCTCATTTTATCCAGGGTTACAACAAGGCAGTGGATTGGTGGGCATTAGGAGTGTTAATCTATGAAATGGCAGCTGGATATCCCCCATTCTTTGCAGATCAGCCCATTCAAATTTATGAGAAGATTGTGTCTGGCAAGGTGAGTGAGGGCTCTGTGTCTTTGCAAATGCGGTTGTTTGTCTTTACAGAACTTGGTTTTTGTGTGGAGTAGATGCAGGATTTACTGGCTACTAGACAATGAGCAATTTGGAAAGAATATGGGAAAAGTTTGTAATGGATACTTCTTAAGTACGGACGTTGTTACAGTAGTACTAAAAATCAAAGTTCTAAAAATCTGTTCCCTGCCTTCAAATTTAAAATGCAGGTTATTACATTTACAGACATTGCGGTATTGTATCCTTTTATGCTTGGATGAAAATGACCCAACAACTATAACAACTATTTAGCTCTATGCTTAATTTGCCTAGCTATTTTCTTTTCTAGAAATATTTTTGCAGCTTTTGAGAAGCTCTAAAGAGTTTAATTCATAGTAGGTTTCTTTACTCCTGCAGTCCTGTAGTTCGAGACATGTCTAATGTTCTGTTCAGCTTTCATTGTTATATAAAATTTTTAATAAGTGTTTCCAACTTTTCCCTTTTATTTTACATTAATATCTCATAGTGTTCCAGATAGCAGGAAAATGTGATCATTCTGTTGTTTCTCCTGCCAGCCAGTGTTGTCTCTTCGTGTTTCTTTGTGCTCACTTAATTTGTTATGGTTCTTCTCTTCCTTGTCCCTACACAAACACATGCTGTGCCACAGCTTACATACTCTGTAATTCTAATCAAGGGAAGTGCCTCAGTAGGCCCTGTGGTACGCTGCCGTGAGATTGATTCCTGCCTAGGACCTTATTTAAGTCAAGAAGGTGGTTGCTCTTTGAAAGGCTGTAATACTGTGACCCTTCAGCTGTCTCCATGAATATATGGGAATTCATTTACGAAGATATATTTTTAAAGAAATATTTATCTTCTAAATTAAAAAAACTTGGGCATTTTTTGCAGCTGTATCTAATTTGCTTGACATTTGTACTGTTGATCATCTACCTTTTTTACTGAGTCCATGGATGGATGGTTGCAGAAACGGCACTGGACTTGAACTCTGGAAACTCTTAACATTCAGTTCTCAGCTAGCAGTATGTTTCCTTTATAACCTTAAGTCTTTCATTTAATCCACCTCATGCACTTAGTTCTCTACTTAAAAAATGGAGTTAATATTTCTTTACTTCTCAGCTCTCTAGGTATTACATTCATTAAAACCTGTGAATTTCTCATGTACTACAGTTGAGCCATATTGACAGGTAAACTGAAGCAGTGTCCTTGATTATCAGACCTCTTGATTTCACAATATGTTTTTATGTTAAGTAATTCCATGTTCTGCATTTATGTCATAACTGATCAGCTGAATATAGGGAGTGTCAAACGCTGAGATTACAGGCATGACAAATACAACTTTCTGCCTGTTCTTTTCCCCTTTCTTCTCTCTTCCATCTCAAATGGTGTCAGTAGATCTTTTGCTAGTAAAACTCTCTGTAATTACAGCCCATAAGTCATCTTCAAATATTTCTTAGCCAGGTTTGAATTAATTGTATTGGCAAGTCACTCTTGAAGTGTGCCATCTTCAAATAGTGCTGTGTTATTTATGTAAGACTTTTGATGTTGGTGTATTTAGTTATCAGAAGCGGATTACAGTACAGCATAAAGTCCAGATTGAATTTTCATATATGATTGCTGAATGTTCAGTTATTTCGGAGCACATCTATGTATTTATATGCCATATATATGCTGTACTATACTGTATCTCCTGTGTGCGTGTGTGTGTATATATATATATAATATAATATAAAAATTTGTTCTTAGAAAATAGTGGAGAATGCCATCATGATGTGTTGGTGAGACACCAAGTTAAATTTAGCTTTTTTATCATTACTACTTTAAATTAATATTTTTCCTCAATTCAATCAGATCTAGAAGCTTTCAGTTCAAAAAATGGTAGATGCACAAGGTGGTGCTATTGATAAAGGCTCTGTGAAACAGACATACATGTGCAACAATAATCATCTCTCTTTTCATGCATTCCTACTTGATTTGGTTTTAGAGAAAGAACAGAAAATGGCCCCAATGTTTCCTTTTGTGTGAACGTTGTTTTACTTCAGAGAGGGAAGAATCAAATTTGTATGTTGTTTTTAATGTTGTGGATGTGTATTTTAGGTAAGATTCCCATCACACTTCAGTTCAGACCTAAAGGATCTTCTAAGAAATTTACTCCAGGTAGATTTGACCAAACGATATGGAAATCTCAAGAATGGTGTAAATGACATAAAGAATCACAAGTGGTTTGCAACTACAGATTGGATTGCCATTTATCAGAGAAAGGTAATACCCTTCCTGGTCAAAACTATTACGGGTCTTTAAGGGGTTGAAGTAAAATTTCTAATTATTTTGCTTATTTTTGCTTTCCTAAATCTGTCATTTTTAATTAAACTAAGAAAAGGTGAAAGTGGTTTAATCTTTAACACTCTAAAGAGTTTATATTGATTGAATTATGTTTGTTTCTTGTTGGTATTTTATTCTGGATCTCTGTGTACATTCATGTTCTCTTAACACGTGTTGTGCTTTAGTCTATTTCTGGAATATCTCAGAATGAGCCATCTCCTGCCTCTCTCGCTTTTTGTTTAACCCCTGCTATAGTGGCATCTATAAATACGCCTCTACAGCAGAGAGGAATCTGTTTTCCTTTCTAGCTAGTTCTTAGCAGTCAGACTGTGCTTCAGTGTGGAAGAGGTCTAGCCAAAGCTGGAGCTTTTCTTTTTCTGCTAAAGAAGTATGCTCCCTCCTTCTTGCTCTTGCTTTATTTGTGATGGGGACAGGATCAGAATGTAGAGAGTATCTACTCGGTCCTCAGTGTCTGCTGAGGAGTTTTTGCCTTCTGACACTACACTTTAATTGACTGCAGTTACATAAGCTGCAGTAATGGAGGGAGCCCTGCTGAATGGTGTTTTCTGGCATTTTTTAAAATGGTTTTCTAGCCCTGCCTGACCAACATGACTTGCAATGTGTTTTTTTGAAAGTCCCAGTTTGCACTATGAACTGAAGACTTGCATAAGAATGAAAGCAAGAGAGAGGATTGAGAATATTTTCAGAGCACGAGCAGCCATTAACACATCTGTTTGAGAGGAGCACATTAGTGGCTGCCAGGATGAATGAAGCAGAGCTGGGAGAGGAAACTGGGGAAAGGGATGAGGATGATGACAATTCAGTCTAGGTCTGTCTTCCAGTAGCTCCAAAGCTCCCCCTCCCCTTCAAGGTAGAGTCAAAGTTAAATATCTGTAGATGAGTAAGTTACTAAAACCAGATTCCTAAGAAACTGTTTGTACTTCTAAGTGCAACCTCTGAATTCCTGGTTTTTCAGTAGGCAACAATAAAAGACTAAAATAACTTCACTGATGTTGTCCCAGAAGACTCAGGTGGAGAAATAATTTTGTGTCTAGATATTGGTTAAAAGGTTAGAGTCAAGAGATAACATTTCAAGGAATTGCTTTACATTGTTGAAATGCTAACAGCCTTGATTATAGAGGCATGCACTTGCTGCTGTAACAGCAGTATTTTAAAGGCCAAACCTAAATACTAACAATAGTTTCTAAAAAGAAACTGGTTGTTTGGCTACACGAACTGTGACAGTACAGTTGTTGTAGTATTCGCTAATGTATTAATTACTAGAAGACAGGGTACAATTAACACATCTTGTATTCTTTCTATTAAGTATAGATGTTTTAAGAAAAGATTCCCCATTGCAGAATTGTAATTATCTGTTCTTTGCTTTCTTAATGCCTGTTTACAAGGTAGTTTTATATGCACTGAGTTGCATTCCCTAGTATGCCATTTGGGGACACCCAGGCCCCATAATATTAAATCAGGTGTTTTAATAGTGTGCTAAATATACTTAGCATTGCTAGTACACTGCTGTAGAGAATGAACTTTCACAGAAACAAGAAATACTTTAAAACGTGAACTAGTAGTACAGTCAGAATAGCTATTACTAGTTTTAAAGGATTGTGAAAACTGATGCTGAATAAGTTTGAAGCTTCTAAGTGTAAGGAATAAATACTGTAATACTAAGAGTCTGAAACAACAGCCTGGATTGTAATACCATTTAAGAAGTCACAGAAATACAGCAATAAACTTGGGGTGTATACCAGCTTTTCACAGTGGCTGTTGCCACAGCATGTATTTTCCTGAATAAATGTGTTCCTTGGCAGCTAAGGTAATATGAATAATTTGTTATGCTACAGTCATAAGTGAACCAGTCAATTACTTAATATTTCAGATAAGATCAAGTCTTGTTTTCTTTGTGTGTTTGTGTAGCTGTTTATTAAAATGCTGCCTGATAATATGGTTGTACTTAGGGCCAAACAGGTATTTCTACTCTAAACCAGTGTTATCTCCTGCAATCTCTTTTTAGTGATTTCCTTAGTGAAGATAATAGGAAAAAGTCTGAGGCGTCTCATTTGAACGTGTTATAAAATTCCAGCAGTAAATAAGATATTTCATGTGCTCTGAGCTTTGTTGTAAGGAAGTAATTGAAAATCAGTTTGAGAAGACACAGAGACAGAATTCAGGTAATGGTAAATGTGTCGCTTTGTAGGCTAGGTATGTACACAGACTGTGTATTCTCTCAGGATAAATCACCTAAACATGTATATTGTTTTAGAAACAAAAGGATACACACGTGACAATTGCAGCGCAGTCTATAAATGCAGAAAGTTAGTGTTGTTTCTTGGGGGTGTATAGTGTTATCACCCAGAGTCAGCAGAGTTTAATTTSTATTAGTCTGTGCTGTACCTCTTTAATTTACTGATTTCCACACACACAACACACACACCCCGCCATCAGTAATATACGTGGGTCACTGAGCAGTTCCGTGGTTGCACAGTGTGATCTGATCCCCTGCCTCAGCTGGAGCCGTGCCTGCCCTGCTTATCTGTCTCTCCACCATGCTGCCTCTGGCACAYGTACTCCTTGGGACGTCCCAGAGAGAGATACTTCTCTGATTACTTTGCATTTCCAGGTTTAAATTTGCATCACCTCAATAATTTTCCTATAATTTTGCTTACCACAAAGGTGGATAAATCAGGCACCTGACAAATGAAAAAGAGGAATGCAATACTGATAATCATGCCTCCAACTCCAGTTTGTCCTAGACCTGTTTCAGTAGCATATCTTTCCTCCTCCCTGGTCTTCCATTCTCTCTGGTCACTTCCTTACCATCCGTTCTTCATCGTTGCCTCCCATCAACCCCAAACCCTGCTTATTCCTTCTTTCAGCATGCAGTTGATTCTAAAATTTAGGTTATTTCAAAAAGTAATTAAACTTAATTTTGAACTTTATGAGGTGTGATAGACTAGAAGGATTAAGATTTGAATTAATATTAGCTAAGAGAAGGTGGAATTTAGTAGTCTGTTCCCTAAAACAGCATTTCCGTATCTGCAAGTTGGAAACAACTCCTTTTTTATTTTTTTTCTTTATTTTTTTTCCCCTGAACTGTGTAGGGACAGCATATAAGCTAGTAAAAATGGGGTGTGTCCCTGTGCAGATCCATATCTTCATTTAAGGTCATCTTTAGTTTAACTTCCAAGATGAGTAGAGGCTGAAGTGCACTAATTGGGACAGAAAGATTGAGACTGTTAAGTTGTAGCCAGATCCAAGGATTTTATTTTTAAGGTCAACCTCAAAAAGCTGCAGGTTCCCTCAACTTTAAGAAGCAGAAGTTAAGAGGGTCCTGGAAGACGACTGGTTCCAATACCTGAGTGTGAATGGCTTACTACCATGCAGTTGACATGAGATGCACCGAATCTCAAGGCTAATGGAGTATATATGTGGATTTGAGAGGATATGCAGGCAGTCTTTACCAGAAGGGGTTTTCCATCACTAATTAGAGCTGCACTGGCTTTCTGTACAATCTTTAGTGACCCCTTCAAGTCATTGCTTGTCTCTCAGTTGTGGCCTAGTTTTGAGCAGGCTTTCACTTTTCACTTACAGTTAGGTCCTAGGAAGAACTTTGTAAGAGATGCAGAACAAATTCTTTTAAACTTGTATTAGGTTAGTTTTTATTTGGAAATAGAGGATTGTTGGTAAGTAGGAGGAGAGGGGCTCCAAACAGCCCTGAGATTTTTGAGTAGTGTTGATGGCAATCAGTCTACTTCTCCGCTTCCGTGCGATTGTTACCTGCAGCCCTCACCATGCTGGGAGCCACACCACGCAGCTGATGACCTGAGAGCAGGGTCTCTTCTGCGAGAAGAGAACTGAACTTTGTTTTGAAGTGGAACTGATTTTTTTATTGCTGTTTGTCTGTGAGATATTAGTCTTTTTCAAGTTACATTCATACATCTAGGCCTGCACATTCTTAGGCTGGATTTATTTATGTGCCACGACTTTAAGCTGCTTCACTATAATATCTGGTTTCTTGGCAGGATTTGAGGAGTGATGGGAATGTTGTTGTGCTCATTACCACAGTGTTAAATCTAAAGGTATTAGGCCGATAACATTTCATGTGCTTTCCCCCCGCCCCCCCAAATACAGGTAGAAGCTCCGTTCATACCAAAGTGCAGAGGCCCTGGAGATACCAGCAACTTTGATGACTATGAAGAAGAAGATATTCGTGCGTCTCTAACAGAAAAATGTGCAAAAGAATTTGCTGATTTTTAGTAGGAGTAAGAGGACAAGATGACATCAGGGCTCACATTGGGATCTTTGCACTCTGTTAACAGATGAGGTGGAGCTGAGACCATCATATGTCAAAACAGTTACCTAGTTACTTCATTCCACAAAGCTGACTGAGGTCTTTATTGCCATCTTCCATGTGTGCAGTTTGCACCAACCCTTCTAACTAGGCACAATTAAGCAAGCACTGTTTGTGCGGTAACACAGAATAATAGACCACTTTCCTACTTAACTTTGGTTTCTGTCGTTCTTTGTTTCTGTGTATTGTTCATTTTTCCCCTTTAAAATGAAGTAGTTTTTTACCCAAGAATGCTCCATTTTATTTTGAATAATGTATTATTTGTGTGAGTGAAATGGAAGGTGTTGCGGCTAGTGTGATTTAGACTGAAGTGAAAGATAAATGTTGCTTCTAGTCTGTGCCAGCCAATAATTCTTGTCTGTCTTGTGTCTGATGCTACAATTTATAATAATTTTTTAGTAGCTCAGACTAAACCTAGCCAACATTTTTAGCATTTTTGAAGGTAGTATTTATCGCCATATAAATGTCTGCTAAATTAACTTAAAAACATTTCTTCCTGGAGACTGACCAAAATTCAGTAGAATCAATTGGATGGCTTAAGTAGGGGACAGTAGCTAGACCCCGTGCCTTGGTTTTCTACATCCCTACAGTTTTCGTCACTGCCTCCTTCCTTTGTATTTCCCACCTAGGCAGTAGGTAAATTGCCATAACCAGACTGTACCATGGAAAGCTTACAGTCTCGTGAGAGGGAGTAATTCCACCTGGTCTGGATTTTGGACCATATTTAACCAAGTCAACTTACCAGCATTTCAGTTGGCAGGTATGAAACGGCTTTTTTTAAGAACATGAACCCTAAACTCTTAAAGGAAGTTTTGGTCAGTATTGTAGAGAATATGATTCATTTGGATTCACCTTTTCTTTTCTTTTCTTTTCTTTTTTTTTTTTTTTTTTTTTTAAAGGCAGTGTTTGGGCTCCCGAAGTATTCCTTGTTTTGAGCCTTTTTTGATTAAAAAAGGCATCCATTAAAATAAAAACCACCATACCACCACAAAAAGCAAAATGCGCTCTGCCATTAGCTATGAAAAACAAATGGTTTAGCAAATGCAAAATAATGTTCTAGATGCATCGCTGGATGAACACGGTTATTTTTTGTTAGCTGTTAAGAATAAGAGGTTATTGCCAAGTTTTTATTCTGGTATACTATATTAGTAAACTGAGGATGGAGTACTGCTACAATCATTTTCTTTTTAACTACAGCGCTTCATTCACGAAGAAAAGAGACAAAGTTTAAAAACTGCAACAACTGGGTTTATTTTAGTTGCGTTGTGTCTTCATTTCTAACCTTTCTTTCAATCAAACAGAATGTATGGTCACACAGATATAAGTATTTGGGCTTAATTAAGTTTTGTATACTCTCACCAACTGACTTAAAAGATATTGCTACCATGTGCTAGCTTTGGGCACTTTTACACATTTATTTGAATGTTAATAATCAGTGGCTCAGCACTTTTTTGGGGTTGCTTTTAAACTTATTCATAGTAGTTTTATTTGTACACTTGATTCTGGCTGTCTCAGTGACCTGTCTTAAAACAGCACATCTAAACAGTTTAAACTAGACTCATATTTTATGATAAATTTACATGCATACAAGGATTAATTGTTTTTWAAAAAAAAATGAGCTATATTGATACATAGCCATTGTATTTGTTTGAATGTCAGTGCAAATAAACCACTGGCATTCCTTCCTTTTAATCTGTATGACACTCCTTTAAGAAAAGCCTTTGTAGACATTTTACAAAAGAATATGAAACGTACCATCCAACATTCTGTATGTTTAGGTTGTTGAGCATTTTTGCACAACGTCATTAGGAGGCTGACACTGAATGCAGTCTTTGTCCACCCATATTTACATATGTGCAAGAAAAGTATAAGATACTTTGCTGTAGCAAATTTTATGTAACAAAGATATATCGTCACATTAATAAATTTAAAGAAATCCTTTGTATGAAAATGTTAAAATCTTTTGTATTTCATTTAGACCAAGGACATGCTGCTGTATGCTAGCTGTATGCGATAAATTCTACAGTAACTTTGTTGTCGTTTATGAACTTTAAAAGATTTTAATAAATGTTGGAGATCACAATTTGATTCTGTTATGATTTTAATTTTTAATCATTACATTTATAATTCTAGTAAGGTTCAGAGATTTTTCTGTTTTGTAAAATACTGTAATCATTCATCTTGCGTGTACAATAAGACAAAAGTCTAGGAAATTGGTTCTGACATGTCTGTCTGATATCCAGATTAAATTCTACATGGGCATAAGTGGAAAAGTCATCTTAATGCCATGATATTATGCTATTTTTTAATTTTATGAAAATCCTGTTAGAAAGTAAAATACTTTTCCAATATGGCATAATAGACTTCAGTATGGAAATGAGATTCTATTTTGGAAAAGGAGGGGAAGTGTGCAATTTCCAAGGCATTAGTGAGTACATTTGACAATGTGAGTATTATACAACCCTCTCATTTAAACACAGTCATAAAATATAACTACAGAATATTATGTTACCTGTATTTAATTTGAAAAATCCTTTTCACAATATGGAAAAATTGTATATCTATGACAGTAGAAGCTTGTTAATTTTACACATTTGAGGAATTAAGTGTTGAACTATATGGTATATTTTAATTGTACTCTAGTTGTATGTAACTTTCATTTCCAACATAAAGGATTGTATCTCATTAAGTAAATTGCTTTTTTATTATCTTGTCAGTTGCATTAAAACCCTTATTTTTAAATCCTTTAAAGTATTTTACTAATTTTTGCAAATAATTAGATGTTTTTAAGTGCTGCAATAGTGTGCAATATAGTAAACATTTATATACAGAAGTGCAAATTAAATTATGTACAACACCTGTGCTGCTTCTTTGTGAATCAGAATGTTGTATGACGAGAGTCGTTGCACCTCCCCACACACCGCAAACAGGGTTTGAGGGCAAGAGGAAAAGGTGGTGAAACATACTGCACATATTAGTCGGGACCCATTAAGCTTTACACTAACTAGGGTGTTTGGAGAAGATGGTGTGGAGAACATTAAAGGCACTATGAGAAGGCAGTGAGTTGAACTACTTAGTCAAAGGCAAGCAAGGTGATCATTAGCTGCAATRTTGTTTGTCTTCATATTTTCACATTCAGAGTTGATGCTTTATGTTAAAGATGATTGCCTGTTTTTAAACTGTCTGCAGATCCCCCTGTACAAACTTTGTGCTGTGTCTCATTGTGCTGTGAAACAACTGATAGAAGTAAAGACTGTTCGTGGTCTTGGCATTGTCTGTCTTGAGGCTTTTTCTGCAAGTGGTGTTGGGAGAGGCTCTGTACCTGCTGTCCGTAGTGCGGCTCCCCGTCCCGCTTCCTGAGCGGAGCTTCGGCCTCTGCTGCTCCTGCTCTACGCCTGCTCRCTGTGGGTTCCTGTTCTTCTTGGTTTCATAGTACAGATGCTGTATTACATTTTAAAGACCTTTGTACTTTTTCTAAAGCTGAGCTAAGAAACTGCAAAAAGATTGTCTTCCACCTGTACTACAGCTCCCATGCAAACACAGCACGTCGAGCAGCAGATCTGAAGGTGTCATTCAAATCTGTTGTTCTTCCAATTTGCCGTGTGTAAGGAGGACTTATCCCAGATAAGAATTTGAGATCTGTTCCATAAGAAACAGGTAAAAAGACGATTCCATTCTCTGGCTGGGGTGTGTGTAGCTGATCTGGATGTGTTTTTAAAAAAAAAAAAAAAAAAAAAGTTGTATGACCACCCCAGTTTTACAAGTGTGGGTCTTGCACACATTTTAAAAATGTTTTGAATTGACAGCTTGCAGAATCAACTGATTTGAGGCATCTGACAGATGGGGTAAAATACGATCATCTAATGTCAGGCTGGGCAGTGATCACTTCCAGTAAAAGAGTTAGAGCTCCACAAGGACGTTTAAATGTCTTATATATAGTAAATATTTGTCATCTTACATAGGAATTATGTAAAGTGTTGGGTTTTTTAGAAGGATAAGATGGGTATCTCTGGGCAAGATAGGATCTCAAGATAGCTTYCCTTCCTAACTTTTGAATTTGATAATGAATAAAAGTTTGAATTAAATCTGAGGTCTAGTCACATTTTGACATTTTGTTGTTGAGCTTTTTTTTTTTTGTATACTACAGAAAGGGATGCCTGCCTGAAGGAAATTTTCATATATTGAAAATGTAGTTTATTCTTATAATTCACTACTACAAAAAGTTCCTACCTCAGTGGGATAACAGCTTGAGGTTTCCATGAAATCATTGGGATGAGTTCCCAATAGTCCAATCCAAAGCCAGTAAAATTTCCTTTGCAATCCTTACAGTCTGGTTATCCTGTTCCCTCCCTCAGAGGGTCAAATACAAATGTTTTTGCAAAAATGTATTTCTAAAAATTATGTTTACATGGCTTTTTAAATTTTAAAAGCAACATATTTGTGGTGTTCATTTGTGTTAGCTCACGGTCAGTGAAGCATGCAAGAAAGACCCAGTGACAAACTTGCACATTCCTTATTAGTGCTCAGCTTACAAGATGTAGATTTTGATAGCTCACATGGCAGCAATCTAGTATCTAATTGCAAATTCTGCTCTTTGTGTTGAGAAGCAGCCTGTCTGAGGATGAGGCATCTTTGCTAAGGACAAGATAGAGAAAACACTTTGCCCAACAAGTGGTCATGGTTGCAGCACAAAAGCTCTTCAGGATGAAGAGGTTGTCCTAGTTGGAAGGAGTTTGAGGACGGAGGTCAGTGATCTGTTCGCGTACGTACGCCACCACAGTAACAGACGTTTTCCTTTTCTGGGAGGTAGAGGTCAGAGATTTCTTCCTTTGCCTTTGCTTCCAAGATGCTGTGGGAGATTGGAAAGGACACAGCTGTAGGCATCTTGACTCAAATGGAGCAAGGTCTCAGCAGCCTGGCATGTAGTGCAGTACKCTCTGAGTGTGTCCAGTCAGTTACAGGAAGAAATACTGGTGATTGGTGCAATAAAGAGAAATCTGGAGTGCTGGAAAGGCCTGGCTAACTTCCTGAAATTCTTCTACCATCAAGATAATTCRATTAAATAAAAAAAAAATAAAATCCAACACCACCTTATTTGCATTTAGTGGCATATCAGTGGTTTGGTCTACACAGCAGTATCACAGGAACTGTCTTCTACTGGAAGTATTGTTCTTTACTGTGTATCTACATTGCTACTTTGTATGTATCGTTATCTAAGTAATAGTTCAACAAAATGAATGCTTGATTGGGATGTCCTTTCAATTCCATCTCTGCTGTCACCTTTCTACTTGATGTTTGCATGAAGTGGGGATCTAGGTATCAGGACTCAGTTAATGATAAGTAACACCTTGGATAAGTAAAACAACGTAAGTCCCCTATCTCACAGGTGTGTTAACTGAGGTTAAGCAATCAGTATTTGTTTTTTTCATAAAAGCCCAGTTTATAAAATAATCTCTCTTTCAACTGCCATCTTAAAAAAAAACTGTAATGTGTGTCCCCATTAAATACATTATCTTTATTTCTCTTTATTCTCTTACCATACATATCGGGAAGTGTGCATCTGGCAAGCTTGCTTACGTGTGGGAAAAACTAAGAGAGGAGCTGAGCAGGTAGCCTTAGTGAAAACACTACGTTGTACCAGAAACAAGATCATGGTGACAGAATCGTTCTAAGGGCTACATGATACAACATCCGTATAATGTAGTGATATAGTTGTTAATGTTAGCATGTTAGTTCATGTCAGGAGTGTGGTTCTACTTCTATAGAAGTATCTGCTCTGTGGTTTAGGACATAACCCAGGGACTTGGCTCCAGGAGGACATCCACATCAGAGAGCCACCTCCCATGGCCAAAGCACCCATAGCTCATTCATTCTGGAAGAGAATTTCATAACGGGGCTTGGTCGGCTGCAAGGTACGTTTCCTGCCAAGAGAAGTACTGCAGTGAATGCTGGGGAGAAAATAACTCCCTAAAGTCTCATAAATTGGTTGGTCCTTTTTAAAGCCACACAAGGAAACTTGAAATATCAACACAAATGCTTTTTTACTTGGGATTTGTACAACCCAAGGCTATGCTTTAGGGCATTCCTAGTATTATGTCTAAAGTTATTGAACTGGTCTTAATTCTGCAACTAGTTATTGACTAACAGAACTCAACTCTGACTTTTCTTGAACTTTTTTTTTATGTTYCAGATTACTACAAAAACCTGTAAACTAAAATGAATCATGATTCCACCTTCACCTCTCTCCTCTATAACAAAATGCTCTAGTTGCCTTCATTTGCCAGTAGATGGCACATTTATACGGTGTGGAACAGTGAGTGTAAGAAATGTCAGCCACAGAACGTAGTATGAACAAGAAACGTGGAAAATATTTAACAGCAGTAGGGAATGAGAAATTTGAACTGTACCAGTCACGTAATATGTCAGATAATATATGCAATACCAACCATGAGTATTTGCTGTTTATGTATTAGTAGATTTTGCCTTTAAATCCTTTTAGAGTTAACTACTAATGCTTGCAATATTTTTTTGCTGCTTTTCATATCAGCATCAGCAAAAAAGGAGTGTTTGACACTAATTTGAACAAAAGCATTTTTTTCATAATAAGTGTTATTGTGCAAGCTGTATGAAAATTCCACTAAAAATCCCTGACTGATAAATCCTCTTTTCATTAGAGGCTAAAATTGGGCAGTCTGTTTTAATAGCACAAAATCACGTTTCTGTATTATATGCACTTGAAAGTTCAGAAATATTCTGCTTTTAACCAGAGATTGTCACAAAATAAAATTGAAAAGTGCTTCTAAGCTGGTTCACTAAATATATAGTATTTATAGTAGAGAGGATATACATTTTTAGAGAGTTGGATGCTAATCAAATTTAGATGTATCTCTACTGATTATAGTTATAATGTTTACAGGCAAAAAACACTGGTCAATGTTTTTCTGAATTATGTGACCACCAGAGCAGTTGGAGAGAAAGTAAAGTTGCAGCAAATGTGTTCTTGAGAGCGTCTCTGATCAGAGCGTCACCAACCAATTTAGAGCTTAGCAAATTTTTAAAGCTCAGTTTAACTGTTCCAACCTTAATGCATAACTTTTGAATGTCATGTCTGCTCATGTTCACATGTGAATATCTGTTTGGTTTTGTTTTATATTGAAAGAGAGAGTAGAGAAGGGAAACAGGGTCATCTAATGTGCGAGTGGAACACCTACCCTGCTGTAACAGTGGTTCCTTTCTTGCAGTCACTGGTACTGTTTGCAACCACGGGCTGCCAGACAACATACGCATCTTTGATCTTTCATATTTACACACAAAGTGTAGGGTTGTCATGATTTCTTTTGGTTTTCTCATAGCTCAATGCCTATGAGCAGATAGAGAACCCATAAGCCCCCCACTGGCACCAGTGACTTGAGAACTGCAGAAAACACCCTTCTCTGGGTCTGTGRTGCTTTCAGTGGGCTGAGGAGCAGCATCCTCCATGGCTGATCAATGGCAGAAATGCCATATTCTGGTCTTCCACACCTGGTATCAGTTCTGGCAGTTATACCAGAACTGTAACATGTAAAGAAGATGCCAGTATTTACCAGGGCAGGGGCGCTTTACAAATCTTAGAAATCTGGATGTTTCTAAAGCAGGCTAAAACTGCCAGCTACTGGCTAACTCTGCCTGCCTACTGGATAGCTGGTGGAAAAACTTCACCACCCTGGAAACTCACTGAATGATCCGCCCGAGCACCTCTGAAATATGATCATTCCCCAAAATGGCTGTGGTTAGCAAAGGTGGACGCCCTTCAAGAGCTTGCCACTATCCAAGTGTTGCGTAGATCTCTGTGCTTGCTCCCAATATTTTTTTGGAAGAAAACTATGAAGGAACAGACTGGTTTGGCTGGACTCCTGGTACCAAGGTGGGTTTGTGACTAAGCCTCTGCTTCTCTTTTCTTTATTGAGTGTATACATGGTCCTGAATCTTACTGACCTTGGCTTCTAAGAAAACCTCTTGATGGGAAGRTGATGTAAGAATGTGACAATGGTGCTTTTAAGAGGAAATCCACAACACCCCAGGAAGTCTGTGTAGGATTGAGCAGAAACCTCCATGGGCAGGTGTAGAGAAGGCTCTTAATGCCCCCACGTTGAAAATGGGGGAGAGCTCAGCACAAATGCATTGGAACATTTTTAATTGCTGCTATCAGGTGGCTACTGAGGAAACCAGATGTTAGTCTTACCTATTCTAAAAATAATGCATAAGTTAGGATTCTTGGAAATGAAGGAGGTATTTGGGGTTGTCCCTACAGAAAATATTTTCCAGCTTGTGGACTAGCTGTCTGTGATGGATGTTCCCTCGGTCTGGGTGCGGGTCTCCTCTGTCTCTTGAAAAGGCGTTGTGTGAGCACTGTGCAGGCTCGTAGGTACGCTGGCTTCCACAGGGGTCGGTACTGGGCCCAGTTCCCTGGCACGGTGTCCAGGGAAGTAAAAGCTCATACAGGAGGCTGGTGAGGTATCGGAAGCCAACTTTACAGCCAGGACTGCCTTGTTATTAAGGAGATGGCAGCCTTACCCCTGTAAATAACGTCTGGAGAATGAGGAGGAGGAGCAGAAGCGTCCAGTGCCGACCCGGAGACCACTGCAGGGGAAAGCTGCCTGCCAGGAGTCGGGTTCCTGCCTCCCCTGCAGCAAAAGGACCTGTGAACCGCACTGTCACCACTAGTCACCAAGTGGGTCACTGGGCCACCATGGCATCGAAATCAGGGTTTTGGTGGTTTTTGAGTGAGAGACAGTTCTTCACTCCTGGGGAAAAAACTAGCACTAATTTCTTAATGTAGTGTTTGAAATATAGTTGAGATTTCTGCTTGTGTTTTATTGACATTTTTGTCTATTACTGTGTTTTTCCATTCTTGTGCACATCAGCATGTTGCGCTTTTTCATTTGCCTCACTTCATACAACCAAAGTGCTACCTTTCAATTTCCCATAGATTTAACAGCTATTTCACTGAAATGTCTGAGCCATATTTATATAAAATATTTTTATTAGGCTGGATTCTGTTTTACAGTGTTGGTATTTTATATGAATACTTTTTATAAGCTTCTTGCTACATTGTCACAAGCTAGGCAAATATGTGGCAGGTACTACTGCTAGTATGGGCAGAATGAGTTGTGGTTTGTATGATGTTTTTTTTATATAAAGTATAAGCTGTAAAATAACAAGGGTTTACGTCTGGACAGTAGCTTTATTAAATATAGAGCAATTACCAGAATAACAAGGAGCACAACAAAATAAGTAGGGCAGGAAATTCTCAGTGAAGTGGATCTAATTCACGTGCAGGAAGATTTATTTAAGCAGTTCAGTCTTGGAAACCAGAGGAAGCAAAAGCAGAAAGGTACCACTGGCCTTGCATTGTAGTCAGCTGCTGTACACATTCATTTTTAGCCTGGTGTGAAGAGGGTGCAACTCTAGTCATCTTACTGGAGATTCATATGATTACAAAAAAAGGTTGGATAATGCTTATTGTGTAAAAAGGACCTTAGCATGCTAAAGCAAAGATTTAAGGGACTTCCCATCAGGACAAAACAGAGGGTCTTTGCCATCCTGTTAATTACTGCCTTGTCAGTAAATCTGAGCGGTGCTCCTCCCCCCAGGCTTGCAGCAAGGGAGCTGTGTTGCTGATTCGGCACTGCACACCTGCAGAGCTCTTAACCCAAGCGTTGATCCTGAAACCCAGAGCTTTTACAAAACTTTTTGCACATATACGGACCCTGTTTTCTACCTTATAAGAGCGTACCCAGGTAACTGCATGGAATATAAATTGAGGCTGACTGGCTCTTGTGCTCTGACCTAGTACTTAAACATGCACTTCAACTTAATTGCTTTAGAAATGAATGCCAGGTTGGGACAAGTCACTCTGCTGTATTCTTGCCACAGGTTTTCTGCCTGCCTTCCCTCCACACCTGCTTTACACCAATGCTATCTTTGGCCTTCTGTCTAGGCTTTATGCAGAACTTCAGGGCAACATGACAGTGCTCAGCCATGCAGAAAACCCTGGCAGCTCAGAAGAGGGCTGTGAAGAAGGCACAGGATGGCTTTTGCATGACCTTTCTGGCCAAGGCAGGAATCAAAGAGAGGAGCTTTGTTGCTGGACTCTGTGGGCGGACTGGAGTACCTTGCTGGGAACCGTCCCTTATTCCTCTGTGCAATGCCTAAGTAGGGAAGGGAGAGCAGGACGACAGGTATTAAGCTGTTGATGCTGTGGAGCAAGGTAAGTGGCAAAATTCCATTCAAGCAAACTAGAAAGAATATGGATTGGAGTGGAAAAGACCTTAACTGAGGAAAGACAGTTTTCTAAGAGTAAATTGTTAGAAAGGTGCAGTCTGGACCAGGAACAGGGAATTTGCCTCTTTCTGGGTGTACAGTAATTGCCAGGGACTGTGGAAAAGACCCTGAGGTACTTACCAATCCTAGGATGTCTAAAATCATCAGTGCCATACAGGTGTGATAAAAGACCTCCATAAGTGTGGTGTGGAGCTAGGGGCTATTCAGAGCAGACAGGGAAGGTAGAAGGTCCTGCTGAGACCCTACTGCACCCCATGGTGCCTCTCCAAACGTCTGCTCCTGGAAGGCGAATGTATGCAAAGAGGAAAGGGGAACGAGCTCAGAAAATGCAGAGGTTATTACAGAAACGGTCTGAAAGGGCTATGGTCATTCAGACAGCTAAGTCTATATAAGCAAGTAAATACCAGAGAAACAGAGAAGTCAGCTATTAAACTGAACAATATTACTACAGGAACAAATAGGTATAAACTGTTCATGTATTTTTCAAGTTGTAAATTAAAAATACCACCAGTAAAGTGGAGCTTGACACAGGCTTTCTGACTGGCAGAGTGGGGTGGGATTCCTTTGGGGCTCAAAACCAGCACTAGATGCAGGTGTGGATATGTAGGGGTTTGCCTGTGATGGCAGGAGATCAAACTCCATGGCCTGGAAGGTCCCTTTTTAGTCCTGTATTGCTAGGAAGGAAATGATGCAAAAGGGATTTTTAGACCACTGTTATTAATAGACTGGAAATAGCTATAAATTAATTCAGTTTGGGTGGCGAGCAGTAATCTTACACCTGTGTCACTTCCACATCTGTGACAAGAATTACTTAAAAACAGCCTCTGTCCCCTGTTCGTTTCCCCTGTCCCCAGTGCTGGACATTAAGAGGAGCTGATGATTTTTGGCCGCTAATCAGGTTTGGGTGAAATCTCCCGGCATTCTGGCTGTCTCTGGTTTACTTTCATCCCCACGGTGAGGAGCATTTCCAATCTGGCCGCCAGGAACCACAAATGATGAGCGCCAGCCCCGAAACGTCTCCCTGAACACCCCGAGGGGAAGCACAGCACCTTCCGGCGTTTATTCCACGCCATGGTTCCGTTAGCAACGGCAACCAGCCGCGTCGAAGGCCACGTCCCAGGCTCTTCACCAGGGGTGCCCGCGAGAGGAGGGGCGGCAGGCAGCCGGGCCCTGCGCGGGCCGGAGGCGGCGGCGGCGGCGCCGGGCGGCCCCTGCGGGACTTCAGTTCCCAGCAGGCACCGCGGCCGCCAGGCGGGAGGCTATGGGCGGGGCGGGGCGGGGCCGTAACGGTCCCGCGGCCGTTACCGCCGCCTCGCGCCCAGGGCGGTTGGCGGGCGGCGCGTGCCTCCACAGCCGCCTGTGGGCACCGGGCGCTTGCCTCTGTGCCCGGGGCAACCCCGCAGCGCTCGGTCGCTGCTGACAGAGATAGGTGTTTTACACACCGATGTAACCCGTTCCACTCTGCGTAAGGCTAACTGACGCAGAGGAGCTGTCCTAGCTGCCCTCGACGTGAAACCGCTAAAGCCCTTCCTTGTCTTCTCACTTAACTTTCCCTATGAACATGTTTAACCATGTTTTTACCCAGGACAGTGGAATAAGAAGGGTTTAAAGGGCTTTATGCTGCCCTGGGGGAGCTGAAATTCGGTAGCCGCTGCACAGCTAACAGGATGCTACGCTCTCTTTTGCGACACGTGTGATGAATTTTGTCTTCATGTACTGCTGTCGCTTCCAGGGACAAAAAAAATGATCGCTTTTCAGTAGAAAACTGRCGTTTTCCAATACCGGGAAAACAGGGTCAATTGGTGTCCGATATCTACACAGACTTCTGCATGTTTCTCCTTGTGTAACAGCAGCAGTTCAGAAACACACGGGGTTGACCCCGTAACTCGGATCTACCAACCCTGGTCTCGCTTTGTTCCCTACGTGGCCTGGAAACATTTTTTGCCAGAAGCRGGATGCAAATAGTCAAACAAAAGTCTAATTCACTTTCCTACTTTGTCTCCCTCCAGACATAATCTCGTTTTAATTAAATTACCTTACCCCAATGAATGAAAATACAAACCACAGACCATATTCCACATTGACTTTTTCTACAGCCTGTTTTCTTAAAATTCCTCTCTCTGCTGTTCAAGGTCTTTTAGACGGAACGCACACAYTGCATGAGCCTCACTTCCAATACTCTAAGGATTAATTGAAGAACATGATGGAAGGAAGGGGAGAGTGTGAGTAAAATTGCTGGTTTATATTTGTATCCTCAAATGTCAGTTCATTACCAAAGTTAGAAACCAGCTGATGCAGAAGACTCATTATGGCCTCATTTAGAATGCTTATTTCTTGAGAGACAAAAAAGAATTGCCTTGCACAGCTTACTTGTCCGACACAAATATGCCACATTTTACAGTACACTTTGGGATGTGAAGTAAAGAGGGTTTTTTCTTTAGGGTGCAGTATGTTTAATACTCTATATAACTTGTTTATCTGCATTTATTTAAAATGCAGAGAGGACTCCCACTGCTCTCTGTTCTCAATGCTCCTATCGATACTTGAGTGCCATTATTTGCATAGTTTTTGCGAGCCTTGGTTATTTATTTGGCATCATGTAAGTCAGGCAAAATGAGATGGTTGGGGAAGTCATGCCTACAGTCCTTTGCACAAAAGTGCACTTTTCCTGTGATTTTAGTGCTTGTAACTGTGTCTGGTTAGCAGTTAGGTGATTCGGATCTCTGTTGACAAATGCAGCCAGGATGCAGTAAGCTTCTGGGAGTGAGACAGATGCACGGTGCCTGGGACAGCCCCGCACGCCCGCTCTGCTGGCCAGCAGGCTCTGTCTGTCGGAGAAGCCATGACTTGCTCTGCAGAAATCAGGCTGAAGTCACCAGCTGGTTCTGTACAAAACCCCAGGTAGCTTGTCATGTCCCCCTTGCCTCGCGGTGAACAGCAAGGGTGTAATTTGAGTGGTTTGACTCAGAAAGAAATTCTGCAAGTAGAACATCCGGCAAATTTTTACTAACCCAGACTGTTAAGGATGGTCAAAAGGCCACTGCATCTGAGTTATGGTTGGGACGCAGCCCTYGTGCTGAGGTGAAGCCTGCAAAGCCCGTCTGTGGGGAAGGCAGGGTATGTTGGTTGGTTGGTGGTGTTTGCTTAATTTCCCTAGCACTGACAGGGTGTCATCCATGTAACATTTCTGTACCATTAGAAAACATCCTGAATCAAGTGAAATTTGGAAGCAGAAATTTAAAATTAGTGTAATAAAAAAAAAAAAGTGCAATTGCTGGAGAAACTTGCCCACATTTGTATTAATCTCTGCAGGCGAGATTTTATTGCCAGTGGGCCAGACTTAGTCGTTTGAGTTGTACCTTACTGTACAGCAAATCCCGAGGGTATCTGCAGGTCTCCTTGTGAAATAAGGTATGGTGCTTACACACTAAGGGATGTAGCTGCCCCCAGGAATGGCTGTCTCCATMTCCTCTCTTCCCCCGGTCCCGGCGGTGGCACGGTGGCGGTGGCACGGTGGTGCTGCCCCTCGTCACTCCTCCCTCCCGTCACCCTGAGCCTGCCCATGCTCCAGTTCCAGAGAAAGCCAAGTGCTTACTATTCACCTACAAGTTGACAAACGCATTCTGGAAATGAATTTTAYGTAATTTCATCAATTTTCCAAGATCTGGCTGTTCCTATTTCCCACCTTGTGTAAAATTTCCTCGGATAAGCTATTGCATCCTTCAAAAAGCATCTGCAGATTCCTCCCCCTTCGCCCCCACTCTTACCGTTACTACATACACCCCATTTGGTAGGAGGAGTAGAAATGTTCACAAGGAGGTCCCAAAAACTCAGGCCATGAATCTCGCACGGAGCGCTCCTCTCCGGCCGTGTGCCGCGGGCGGGTTTGCAGCCGCCCGTGCCCACAGCGCCCCGGCACCGCCGCCGCCGCCCCGCCCGCGGCTCCCCCGCAGGTAAGCGCTGCCGGAGGGAAGCCGCTCCCCGGGGTCCCCGCTCCCCCCTCCCACCCCCGGCTCGCCAGACTTCCCGGGCGGGCGCTTGCGAGGAAGGAGGCTGCTGCGGGGCGGCAGGCGGGGGGACCCCGCGGCGCGCCGGGCCCCCTGGCCGCGCGGGGGGGGMTTGGGGGGCGGCGCAGCGCTGCGCCTTTAAAACGGCCGCCATGACGCGGGCGGCGGTTGGTGCGGGCCGTGTGTGGCGGCCGCGTCAGGCGGGCCGGGAGCCAGGCGGGGCTGCTGCCCGGTGTCAAACTGAGCCGCCTCAGAGCGCCCCGCTGCCGGCGGGGGGGGCGGGAGCCGGGGGCTCCGCCGCTCCGGAGCAGCCTGTAGCAATGCTTTGGTTTAGTTGCTCGTAGGTAGGTTTTTCTGTCTTACTTCCCCCTGCCCTCCCCCCCCAGCCAAAAAATGACAATGTGGTGCAGTGCTGCCTGGCGAACGGTTTCGGAGATGCGTGTAAAATGGTGAACGCGTGTCACACCGTCCCGGCGGAGCCGTCTCCTCGCCCGCCGCGGGGGAAGGGGAGTCCCGGGAGCCCCCCGACGCCCGGCTGGCTGCGCGGGGCCGTGGGCTCCGCGGAAGGTGCCCTGCCCCGAGCCCGGGGTGGCTGCCGGATCCTGCGCGGCCGGGGCGAGGGGACCTTCCGCAGGCAGGCTGGTGCGGTTGTCGTTATGCAGTCACCTCAGGTGAACCAAGAAGTGATTTGAGGGAATGCGTTGAGCTGTTTGGTCAGCGGTACAGGAAGAAGCATCTTTTCGATTAGTTTGTTACTGTTTTCTTGGTGCTTTACATGCTGCTAGCTGTGTAATAAAGGGTCTTTTTTCTTTTTTTTTAACAGTAGTATTAATTGCTATTCTCTGTTTTTGCAAAGTTTTAGCTCAAGAGCGTGATTTCCCTATTCTGTACTTCCCAGAGCTCTGTGACATTTCACTGGCATCCATTAATGCTACAGCAAGAACATCCCGAGTCCTTGGTCAGTTCTTTGGTGCTCTCTGAAATAGAAATGGCTTACTTGAGAACAGAAAGAAAAGGCTCGGGTCATTTCTGCATGTTCCGTGGAGTGGTGGAAAAAGCTGTGTAGTGAAAGTACTCCAGCATGCTGCGAGGAGGGAAACAAACTGGATTTTCTCCTGTGTCCTTCATATGCTCCTTTCCTTTTCAGAGTTCAGTATACCATACCTATAGAAGAAGCTGTTCTAGTGCTGGAAGGATGGTCTTATGGATAAGTTACTGATTTAGGCCTCAGGAGTTTGGGGCTCAATTAGTAATTCTGCTTACCAGCTTTATGTGTGAGTTGAGTATAAGTCACTTTGTGCTCATCTGTATCCCAGGTTCCCCATTTGTAAAACAAGGCTATGGGTTTCAAAACCTTGCCTAGGGGTAAGATCATACATCTGTTTGGATCCTCTGTATAGCAGGGTGGCTGAAGGCATAATAAGCCCTCTTGATACCTAGCTATATATTGCAGGTCAGTCCCTACGTGTATGAATATATAGTTTGATCAAAATTTTATTAGTTTCAAAAAGGATCAAATGTAGCATTACCTTCCTTGATTTTCAGGCATGAAATATTTCTTGTGTTTGAAGCACAGGTCAACTTTTTATAGTTCATTAGCTGTTATCAGCTTTGCCAGGCTTCTGAGGAAAGCAGTCTTTGAGAGCACCTTTGCTCTCAGGTGGAAACATGGTTGTGTCCCTGTAGAATGCTTGTTTCTGTTACATTATGTTGCTCTTTTCATACTACCAATAATTAAACACAGCTTTTTTCCCCCCTGTTGATCAGTTGCTGAAGTAAAAGAAACCTCTATCCTCCCCATGCTAACTGTTGACATGGAAAACAAGGAAAATGGCTCTCTGGATGTCAAAAAGTAAGTGAATCCATAGTGTTCAGTTTATGTAAACAGCACATGGATTTTGATTGTAGTTTTCCTTTGAGTTAATGCAGTTGGTAAGGGTGGGCACCTCCATCTTTGCTCATTTCAAACCCTCCGTGTTCTCAATTACTTTTGTTGTATTTCAACTTTGAAATAGAAGGGTCTCAGGCACTGAATTGATTAAAAGTGATATGTGGGAGGACTGTATAGCAATGGAGATGCAGAAGCTAGAAACTTAAATTAGGGGTATACCTTTCTCCATTGATTTCTCCTCTCAACCGGAGACTAAAGCAAGTGGTAGCACTGTAACCAATATCTRCCTCTGCTTACCTGGCTGCTAGTGGCTTTTGCAGAACTGGTGCCTGATGGCGAGAAGTGTCCTGTATGGAAGTCTCCTCTCTGTCTCTTTCAGCGAGACATACGCCCTTCTCTACTGRCTGCCCAGCCATCTAGAGCTGAGAAGTAGTAGCAGCAGCATATATCTTTGGTGTTGGTTCTCTTCTGGAACARATGTTTTAAGCTGTTTGCTGGAGAAGCCCTAAACTGCTGGGTTTTTACTTCAGACCTAGGGTGGGAGTAAGACAGAGRCATGGTGTGCACTGCTCTACAATTTTCTTTGGTGTGGTAGACTGCAGGCTAAGGGATAGGAACTGTTTTGGAGGCATTTCTGTATCCTTAAAGGTCAGCAATTCTTAGATGAGGACTAGCAGTTCTGAATGAAGTTATGATCTGAGAAGTGGAGTTCTGTGTGGAAAAATTTGGCCTTGCTGCTTTAGAGTTATAGAAGCCATGCTGAGATAGATATATACATATATAGATATATTAAAAAAAAAAAACAAAAAAACAAAAAAACCCCAACCAAAATACAAAAAGAAAAGTACTAGAGAGAGTTCTTAGTCTGTCCTCTCAAACTGCAACACTTCTGCAAAGCTGCACCTCATTCTTCTCCTTCAGATCTCTTTTCCATAAGCCTTCCAAGAAAATTTGACAATGCTTAGGCTCCCAGGCACTAGAGTAATATAAATAATAATAATGGTCACTTCAGGATAGTAATATAAATAATAATAATGGTCACTTCAGGATGCTGATAAAACACCTGATTATGACACAGCATCAAAAGATCTGATGGTGGCCATTAAAATCGGCATGCTCCCCCTTCACTTGAGACATTGGTTACACCACACCAACGTAAAATGCATTTCCCTATTCAGCGACTACGAATAGATTATACCATGTGTGTCCCTCAGAAGCCACCTTCATTTGGCAGTCTTGCATCTACAATGAGGACTCCGTGGTGGGGGGCAGAAGGGAGGCAGTCAAAGCAAGGATAGTTTGCATTTAATCATTTTCCCCTGAGGCTTAAAGGGGGATAAGGGCTCAACTACTAATTGTGAAGGTGGCTTTTTAAAGCTGATGGGGATTGTAATTAAACTGATCAGGAGCTAAATGGTATGTATACAGTATGTATGTGCGCATATCTACAAAGGAAGTATTTGGCACTTGCTTGAAGTGGTTATAAATAGCTTGGATAAAATCTGTTTGTTCACAGCTATATCCTTTCGGGCCTTGCTGCTTCTGCCACATGATGGCAATAAAGGCACAGGGACAGTGGTGAAAAGCAGACAAGCCTAATCTTTATTCATTATTGGTGCATCTAGTATCTTGTTACAAAGCTTAAAATGCCAGTCCTCTTACAATTTTACAGCATCCAGGATGTCTGGCATAAACCAGTGTATGGCTAAGCTTGTCTTATCTAAAGAATAGAGCCATGTGCAACAGCAGGGCAAGGAGGATACTGTTAAAGTCTAGAAGCCAAATGAGCATCTGTGTGGGTAGACGGGTTAAAATCCAACCAGCTTCCAACAGTCTGCCACATGCCTTTGAGTCTTCTGCAGCTGTAGCTGTGGAAATTGGCTCCACTTGAGGTCCAGCATGATGCTATTTTTGAAGGCAGGAACTTGCAATTATTTCCTGTGCTTAGTTAATGACTAAGGTAGAGCCCCTGAAGTCATTGCAGCTGGGCCTGGACCAAGTTGTAGTTCCCTAGTGGTAAAAGAAGAGCTACACAGAGAACTAATGCACCTGGGCTGAAATACAGAATTGTAAGGAAGGAGGGTTTGGGACCATATTCAGTTTGAAATTAAAGTGTTTTGGGAAGTAAGCAAAACACTTTACACAGTTAGGAGGTATTTTTACAGATTGAATCTTTTATTTGCTGTTTAGGAATAATTAAATTCAATACCTTTTGGGATTTATTATGGTTTTTTTAAATACTGAGTTGTTGGGGGTTTGCTTGTTTATTTGTAATTGTAAGTAGAAGATGAGTCATTGAAAGTGACAAATATGTGTAGGTTTTGTGTGGTGCTTTTCACATTTTACTTCTTAAGCCTCAGAATGTGCACAACACCAAAAATCTTAATTGAAAGGCATTCTTTGATTAAAAAAGAAAGTGCAGCTCTGATAAGGCCAGATAGTCTCATTTTCAGTTTTGCTGAGTGTTGCCTTTCTATGTAATCACAATCAGTGAAGTGATTCATGAAGTCAGTCATTACTTGATGAGCAAAAGTAAGAAACTCTGGCCCTTTGCTCATTGCTCTGAGATATGTGTAAATTCTCTGTGATAAGTGAAAGAAACTGCTTTTAGAAGGCCAAGTGCAGCATACAATGTGATATCAAGGTTGCAGTGTGAGTCTCTAGGGCCAGAATTTTGTTGTTATATTGACAGGTACATTCCAAGAGTTAGAGGAGAAGCAAAAATCCTTGTGTTCATGAGTCCTCCTTCCCAGGGCTCAGCTAGCTGTAGAAATTAGGATGTAGAAACAGTGATGGGAGGCAGTATGTGATTCTGTTCGCTTTTCTTCATGGCTGGTTGGAAAAATGGTTGGCCCTTGATTCACTCAGTTATTTTGCTGAAAGACATACAAGCCTAGGCAAGACAGAGGTGGTGACAGTTGGAAAAGAAAAATTTGAAGGACAGAACAAAAATGTTGTCAGGAGAGTATAATGTGTGTTTCTTTTCCAGCTGGTGCTGTTGAAAATCAAAGTCCTGCCTCTAAGCTTCAGGACCTGAAACGGACAGGATTCTGACATCTGCCCTGATCTGTACATTTTCAGTATTTCTTCATTAGCATTATGGTTAAGCATGCAGAACAGTGGAAAATGTCTGGCATGAACTTTGGGACTTCTAGTTGGAGAAACATATTAAAGAAGTTCATTCTTTTGATGTCTTGCTCTTCATCCTCCTAAATTGCTATAGCAAAGGCAATCAAGCTCACCGTGTGTCTTTTTTACCAAGAATTTGCAGGTACACAAAGGTTATCTGAGACAGGGTGATGGCAGGTTGAGGATAAGAAATGCAGGAGAAGGATAGTAATATGAATGATTGGTTTGGTTTTGCTACTGTGGAAAGCAATTGCTTGAGGTCAATCGCGGAAGGAATTCATTCTGATTGTGTTTAACAGGTGTTTTCTCAGATTCATAGCTATTTTAAAGATAAGACTTAAGTCCATAGATTTGTCAAAAGATGAGTTCAAAAACAATTTTGGGAAATTTTCTATATTGAGCAATTAGTGCAATCACTGGTGCCTCTCTTTTTTCTATTGTTTTGGAAGGTAAAGATGGTTTCCAGTAGTTTCTACCCATGTTACAAGGAAGCACAGTCTCATCTGGGAAAAGAATAATGCACATACTGCAATTCTTTATAAGTACTTGGTAGCTGAAAACAAGCTGCAGTCTTGAAAGACAGGGATTTGGTACCTCAGTCATGGTAGTCTTTGTTCTCCAACTGCAAAGACAGCACGCTTGCAGGAAAAGATCCTGACTGATTGATTACCTTTGGCTGATGTGAAGATTCATATATTTTCTTCTTTTCTGAAGGGAGAGGTATCTCAGTTGTCCCCAGCATCAGGTCTTTKAAATGGAAGAGAACAGGAGTGACTGTTCTGTATCAGAGGAGGGGGAGGTGTGTCAAAGGATACTTTTCCTGGAGGAACRAGGAAGGATGGGATGTACGTGGGGTGTGCACAAAGAAGCAGCAGATGCTTTGCACACACTTAGTGATTACTTGTCTGGATTTGCACTTTGCAGTTCAGTAGAGAACGGGAGACCTCCGGATCCTGCTGACTGGGCTGTTATCGATGTTGTGAATTATTTCAGAACAGCTGGATTTGAAGAACAAGCCAATGCTTTTCAAGAACAGGTAAATCTGTTAGGAAACACTTTTTGACTGCCACCACTTTCTCACATTGCACATTTTTGCCATGGACCTGGTTATATGCTGTTAAATGGGAGTGAAAATCCCACATTAATGGGGGGATTTGAGTCTGTTAGTGGGTGAAAATCCATGGGACTATGATCTTTGAATAATAATATTGTTCTACAAGGTGTGGATAATGGGTTGGAGTTTGTTTAAAACAGTCATCTGAAAGGTGAGGAATCTAAACAAATTTTCTGGCTTGGACTCAGTCTACCTATACAACCCACTCAGTTTCACTATCTTGTTATTTAAAATGTGAATGGTAATTCCCTTCTTCCTTAGTGTGTTGTGCAAGTACACTCATGGGTATTTATAAAATCCAGGGCTCCTAAGAAGCAAGTTGCTTTTGAAGACCTAGGGTGRAAAAGGGGCTGCTGGGTTGCATTGAACTAGGCAGTGCAAGTGAACAGGGAAAGGACAAGTTGGCAATATAGGGGAAGAATCTTTTTAGTCACAGGAGCAGCATGTTTGTAGGACTCAGTCTGAGAAAGAGGTTGGGTCTTCAATTCTGRGTCTTGTAACTGCTGGTGTTAATGGATGGCTTCTTTTGGTAGTTCTGATCAGCAAAGAGATTGACAGTCACACAGCCCCTTGTAACTCGCCTATCAGCACACTGGTAAGGTGTATGAGTGGGGAGGGATAGGGAAGTTGGCTTACTTGGCCTACYGCCCACCTGTTCCATGGAGAAGGAACTTAATCTCCGGATTGCCAGTTCAGCACAATCCCTGATAGGTCTATAGGTTTGCGTGTGACTACCAGGAAATCAGTTACCAAYGCTTGTATTTAGTATCAAAATAGATGGCTTGACTTTCCAAGGTACTGAGCTAGTGCAAGCAAGCTTATTGGAAGCTTTTCAGGGAAACTGTACATCTAAGGTGAAATAACATTACTGTTGGTCAGGYTAATCTTGCTGACCTTCAGCACCTGGACAGTGAAATCCCATCTGATTGTAATTGATGAGTATAACAGAGTATCTAAATTTAGGTCTTTGTTCTTGGGGGTGAAAAGCCTGGTGGTTGGGTAATTCTCTGGCAGGGTGCAGAGAGAGGCTCTTTCTGCAGCTGCTACTAATTTTTCAGAATTTGAAGGTAGGTAAACGGGCAAAAAAATTGTTTAAGTGTATCCATTCCTTAATGCCAGCATCCATGTCTCCTCAACAGCCCTGGAAATGTGGCTTAAAAAAAACAGGCGAAGTAATTGCGGCCTCTGGGGTTTTTTCCTTATACTGACAGATACCTTTGACTTTCATCAAATATCTTAACCTCTCTGCACCTCAGCTGGCTTGTCAATAATACTGCAGTAATTACTACTGATCTTGCAGCAGCAAGGTGAGGCTAACTCATGAGTTTTGGCAAAGCAATTTGCAACAGCCTGATGGAAAGCAGCATAGAAGTAGAGTGTAGAAGTTTTATTAGTATTCTGCAGTGAGGGCAAGTGGCTTCAGGAGGATAGCTGAAGTAAGCTGCTTTATAGCAATGTGTTGCCAGGGCTCTGCTGGGATAGCCATGGGCAGAAATGTGGCTGTGATTCTGCTGCCAACTTCACTCTGTGCCAAAGCTTTGGAGAGGGAGGCTGACGGCTGCCACCAAGATACGTCCAGGAGATGTGGGACAGACACTCGCAGCAGAAGTCATTGCCACTTCCTTCCCCCTCCATTCCCTTAGCAGCACGAGGAGCAGAAAGTGCCCTGGTTCTCCATGCCAGCTCTGCCAACCAGGAACAGCCTCAGGAACAACCTTGTCCCTAACCGCTGACCAGTGGTGATGGTCTGTTTCCTCTACACTGTTTACTAGCCACTAACTTTAACTCTGTGTACTTACGGTATTTGTTACCAGGATCTCCCAGGCCTTCCAGGTATGGCAGTGCAGTCAGGTTCACTTTGAACCCTTAGCCATCCTCTGTCTATAGAGTGACCAGGCATGCAGCTGAAGCTCTGGCCATCTCTGGTTTTCTCTGCCATTTGTACTGCAGCTTGCCTGGGCCCCAGAAACCTAAATTCATTTGATCTGCTACTGCCTTGAATACGTACTGGAAGGAGAATAAGGTTGTAAATGGTAAAGGAAAGTATTCCATTTCACCTACAACACTGGGAAATTGTTTTCCACTGAACTGCTTCAGCAGGGGTAGCACAATGGTTTCCTTACAAAACATCCATAGCCCAGAATGTAATCATGAGATCTGTTACTACATTCAGCTTTTACACAACAGTTACTGAGTCCACACTTTCCTTTGATGAATCTGAATACATCTGCATTCACCCAAAGCAAGTGACTCAAAGAATTTTTAAGACCTGAATTTTTCTTACAACATTTTAAGGAAAATAAGACATTTTAAGGACTGCAGAATGTTTTATTAAAACTATATTGTAAATGCTGGTAAGAAGTGATGATTGTATGATTATTATACATTATTTCTTCTTGGAGTTCCACTGATGTCAGCGAGTCAAAAGAGCTCACTGATGAAAACAGATTCAAGTGAAAGATGTTGCCAAATAACAAAAAAMCATGACATCAGCAAGCAAATCAGACAAGCCAAGAAGTTGAGGCACAGAATAACTAAAGAGAGAGGCAGACCAGATGCGGGATGAGGGTGTGAACATCTTCAGAGAATGTGCCTGCCAGTACGTGGCTGAGCTTTCTCTAGGAGCCCTGGGAGCACAGGGGGCTGTGGCTCACTCGAAGACTGAAGCTGTTTGCCGTGTCTCGAGACATGCTAGYGCTATGCCTGACCTTCGTTATTGCCCATGTGGCTTCTTAACCATTAGTATTGCAATAGCCAGATAAGCCCAAGTAACCCAATGGYAGTTTGCTGGCCTCACTGCAGTGCCTCATCAGAAGGGAAATGGGTTTGATGCTGGCTTGTGTCCACTGCTGCTTTCTAGCAGAGCCATGGCATGGAGGAGCATGTGGGCATGCTGGCTGCCATGCTTTCGTGTTAGCTGTACTGTAAAATCTTGCAGTTCTCAGTCACTTGGAGAAAGAGCAGAAAGAGCGCTGGGAGGATTTGAAGCTTAACTGGTCTTCTGGTTATTTGCTGAAGACAATACGCTATTGCTGCTGAGGTCATCCTGGCACAGTGGGGAACTACTGTTAGCTCTAGTTGTGCAGAGGGGTGCCTTTGCAGATGACATTAAAAAGGCATACTGAAAGCTGGCATTGAAGTTGCGTCCTAAAAAAAATCCAGAAAATAGAGAAGTGGCAGAGAAGAAATTCAGAGAAGTCACCAAAGCATGCAAAATCTTACCTGGTGCCAAAAAATTGAATGACTATGACAAATCTACAGAAGCAGGTTTAAGTGGGAAACTAAAAAGAAGTGGAAGAGGTGAAGCTAATAGTACACACAAAGATATAAACCACTTGAATTCTGGATACATAATCAGTCATTTCTACCCAGATGTGTTTAGAGAATCAGTTTTCTATTCAATGAAAGCCTTAGTAGTTACCAATGTTTCCAGAATCCACAGAGAACCCTGTGGAAGGAGAATGGAAAGGAATAGATGCTTTTTTCCTATTCTTGGAGTTTCTCCTGTTCCAGGTACTGGATTTACTTCATTTGGATCCTACCAAGCTGGAGGCTGTTCTTCCTCCGTAGCATTGTTGAACAGCAGCAGAAAAGGCAACTTCAGATCGGTCATAGCAATGAGCAGAATACTCACTGGTGTCAAAATTCCCACAGAAAGAATTGTGACAAATGGAAAAGAGAGAATAGAAACTGGTTTTAACCATTAACAGTCTCAACAGTCATTGGAAAGAGGCACCTGCTATAATTGGGTTAAAAGTTATTGGAAACTTTTTTTCTTTTAGAAATACTGTTACGTTGCGCTCCTCTGAGGTATTAGCAGTCATATCTCTTGGGGAGATTTTAAAGAAATTCCACTTTCAGCTAATCTTTGAYTATGTTGTGGTTTGTCCATGTGTTTTGTATTGATAAACTTCACCAAATCATAAGAGACCAGTCTGGACAAATTCATGCTGAACTCTAATAGTCTTCCTCTTTTCATGTTGAGTTATAATCAAGGGCGGGATCTCTGACATTTCCAAGACAACATTTAATATTTCTAAGGAAGATGCTGCAGTGGGATAAATTGATGTGTGATGTTTATAATATTTGTAAAACCACAAAATTTTGGCACTATATTATGATGRACAACAACAATATACGCAAGCATTTGAACTAGTTGTTGGCTATTGATAACAAATTCAACATTTAATAATTTTTTTTAATTAAAATTAAAAAAGAATGCAACAGCAGAATGAAGTCCAGTGCAGGAGAATGCCATAAGGCCATATACTTCTTTGGGCTATGACCTTGGGAGGTCTGGCTGTGTTGTGAGACACCAGTCAGTGCCTTGTGTAGGTGTAGCTCCTGTTTCCTGAGTAGTGCAGTGTGATTGAACTGTAGGAGTGTGTAAAGAAAAGGATGGTCCCATGTCTAAAACGGAAGTTGAGAGATGTGGATTCTTTCTTTTCCATTTTGACCTTTGAAAAATCATTTACAGGTAGTTTTCAAACATACAACAAGGTTTTGAGGTGGGAAAAAAAMCAAAGTCTATAGGATTTCTAATCTAAATAGATCAGAAAGCCAAGGTTTGAGAGAAAAAACAAAACCATATCTGTGATTGAGGATTTTAAGCAGGAACAAGTAGAGGTTGTTGAGACCTAAGCTGGGAAGTTGCTGCTTTTAGCCTCTTACGTTGTAAGTAGAAGAGAAGTTCCCTCAGAGTGCTAAGCTCCACAGTTAGGCCCTTCTAAAATTTCTGATTACAGGGGTCTTTCCCCTCTCCCCCCCAGGAAGCATGGGAAGGTTGGTCTTTTAAGGAAGGCACCTGAAGTTATTAGCAGATACTGACTAGTCCAAACTTGCTTATCGCTGTCAATAGTTATTCTTCTGAAATGCACTTCATAAGCCGCCTTCTTAAGAATATCCTTCCCTTAATGGCTGATAATTAGGCAATCTGCACATGTACCTATTAATTTAAACAGATTTACAAGGAGGGAGTTTTGAAATTAGGCTCATTTGGGTTTTGTGTGTGACTAAATAGTATTTATGCCTTAGTCAGCACAGGTGAGCACTTGAAAAGCAGACAGCAGAATTTAGCAGCTATAAACATAGTTTTAGGAAAATAAAGGCTACTATTTCTTTTCTCATTGATCCTCTGTAGCAGTCTTCCATTTGTTGCATGACTGTTCTCATCTGTTAGATTTGTACATTTGTCTTTATCAACTCTTTAATTCTTCTTATAGGAAATTGATGGCAAATCATTACTGTTGATGACAAGAAATGATGTACTGACTGGACTTTCATTAAAACTGGGGCCTGCGCTGAAAATCTATGAATATCACGTAAAACCTCTRCAGACACAACATCTAAAGAACAACTCTTTATAGCGAATTGTTTAATTGGGGTCATGTTGTGCCTCAAACAATAAATAAGCAATTTGGTTTCATGTGATGGAACTTTGTAAAGAGAGAATATATCTATTAAGAATTTAAACCAAATTACAATATATATCCTATTGGATAGAGTTGGCAATTTACTATATACTGACTCTGAACTGAGAGAGGTGGTGTGTATTTTTTACATAGTACATAATGATTTTCTCTTTTAGGAATTGTCAATGAGCATGTTGAGATAGCTACATCACTGTATCAAGAACAAAAGGGAGGTATGTCATTCTCATTTTTGAGCCAGACATGTTCTTGATTTCATGAATTAAAATACCAAAAAAAAAAAACCCAGATAAAGTTTACATGCATCTTTGGGACAGAGAAACCAATTAAAGTAGGTTTTGGTTTACATTAAAGACCTACTAAAATTACTACTTATAATTTTAAGATAGGACTGACACTTGCCAACTCACCCTTTTTTGCAGAGGGTCCTATTTTGACCTTATTAAGGTTTACTTGTGGTATGCTGCAATGTTTAAAGCTGTACATACAACTAACATAACCCCTTCGATAGCAGAAGGCGTTGCTGACAGGTGAAACTGGGTTGTGTATTTTTTGCTGTCCTTTAAATTTTCAGCTTGTTTTCACCTGTTTTTAATAGTAGTTCTATGTAAAGTATAGTTGGTTTTTAAAAGTTTGTGTTGCTTTGCAAAACAAAAACCCCCTTCATTTTATTCCTTTTTTTAATTTATGATAACTTGTTTTCTAACATTATGCAGAAATTTGTAAAAAGAGTAAAATTCTGCACATTTTTAATATTGTCTGTCATTGGTGTTGTAATGGTTGATTTTTTTTTTAATGCTTTACTTAACGGTTTGAATACTTGTTTTAAAAACTGAAAGAAGCTGTCTCATCACCATACATCTCTGTTAAAAGAGAGTCTTGTTCAATCTGTTTGTACCAGTTCCCTATTTGATAGGTTGCTTGCTATATCCCAATAAAGCATTGCTTATGTTTGGATTCAGTTTACTTTACAGATCTTTTACTTTCTCTGTTTCTTTGTTGTGGTATATTGGAGCTCCTGTTTTTCTCCATTTTCCCATTAAAAGGGTACCAAAACCTAGTTAATATACTATGTTCTTGTCATTACTTTTAATACCACCTACCAAGATATTTAAAGATTTCATTATTTTTGCTTTTTCTTATCTAGTGTTATATACTGCTGAAGGAGAGAATTTGAAGCCCTGGTCACAGTTCATCAGTAACATCTGTGCTTCTCTTACCCCTTTCCAGAGCTGCCAGTGGTGCAGAGGCGCTATGCTGACCCTGGTACAACAGGGTGATTTACTCCAGAACACCTGGGAGGTAGCCCACAGAGGGTGCTAAGCACTGTCTGGGCTCACCATCTTCTCTGGCCCAGAGAGCTTTGTGATTACCCCCGGAACTGGGTAAACCCCCGGATGTGGGGTTGCATCAGTGAGGCTGAGCAAAGGAACTGGGAAGAAAGAAATAAGCAGGAGAGTGTGGTCACGTGGAAATGGTGTGGGAGGAAATGGTGAAGGGGTGCAGCTGAGAAGGGAGAGGGTAAGAGAGTGGTGCTTTCTGCCAAGTGGGGACAGGACTCAGGGAGAGGAAGAAGAAGCTCCTGTAATCTCCTGCCTCGGTGGTGGCCCTGCCTTCACTTCTGACTTGGCTGAGTGCAAGGTGGATGTTGATGCTACAGTGTTAGGAGAGTTGCTTATGGTTTCTGGTGTTGAGATTTGAGAGGGGATAAAGCCACATTAATAGGTGTGCTGTAGGTAAAGCTCACAGTATGTGGTATAATACATAAACTCTACAGCAGCATGCTTTCTTGTRTACTTTCTAACCTTTACATTGTACAACATATTTATTTGGAATTTGAGACACATTATAGGAGGCAGGGATGTATTCACCATTTCTCTTTCTGTCCCTGGTACTGTGCTCACTTCAGGTATCGGTCTGTTAGCAGCAGGTTTGTAAGTCACAGTCTGAATTCTGCTTATGATTTTATTTATAGTTCGGTAGCGTTCAGAGATACCTACTGGGAGTAGGGATCTTCTGGAAGACTAGATTCAAATAGAGAGCATCATCCCTGCCTTGGGGAGTTTTCAGGTACAGTCTGTATCAGGCTAATTACAGGCTGCAATTGAAAAATTATACATGAAACTCCTAAATATTTTAATATTTATTAGGTAGGTATGTTTGTGAAAAGGATTATGTGAAGCAGCTGCCTGTAGCATTCCGGAGATGCCTACCAGCCCTGTATTGGTGGAATTATTGTTGTTGGAGTAGAATACATAGTGCTATGTTACTGAAGGATGAATTGAATATGCTCTTTTCCTCTATTTACCTGTTTGGTGTGGGATTGACACATTTTGTAGATCTATGGATGACACAGAATTAAAAGTAAAATATATTTATTCCATCAGGGAGTAAAAAATCTCCACTGTATAGCCATGAGAGCTCATTTGGTGATTACTGAGCACTGTGCTTTCTTTTAACATGTTTTAATGAGCAAATKAATTGCATTCAGAAACATCCAGATTGTATTCCCCTTTTGATCAGCACCACTAACTGGTTCATACAAGTGGAGGCCTAAAGAAAGCTCACTGAAAGTGTGAAAGGGAATTTGGAGGATGTTACTCAGAACTGTAATAATTTCTTTTTACTGTCCCTGATCTTTATTGTAGTTTCCTACTGTTCTCTGAGCTTTCTAATGCTGCTTTTCTCTTTGTGCAGGTGACCGTTCTGGTTTTTGTCTGTTACATTCTCCTTGCTGTTTCTGGGAGAACAAAAAATCTTTTTAAAAGAGACTGGAGGGTTTGAAASAGGAAGTCAGAGCCAGATTATTTTTAGCTACCATTCCTCTTGCAGAAAACACAGCTGCTGTKGAGATGAGGAAGCGACTGATGGTCATTACTGGATACCATGTCAATACTGCAGTTCTGAGAGTCACAGAGCTATGCGGGAATCCAGTTTACAACATGCCCTTCATGTGCCTGCAGCTAGGAGAGTCCCTCTTCCTTAAAAGCCCTTCCTGTGCTTTGGGTGGTGGTTGAGCTGCCAGGTGTCCAACTGCTCAGCTGATACCGGGTGTGAGAGTGAAGATGGTCTCAGTGGTGCAGGTCTCCTTGCTTTCACACCGAAACAGCAATTCAGAGAGTGGCCTCCTTCTCCTAGAGACAGCTTTAAGGAGCAAAGCAGCAGTCAGCTCCCCTGCCCCACTGCCGGTCAGCGCAAGAACAGAGAGACGTGCTGCAGCCAAGGTCCTCCTGTTCCCTCCATCCTCTTCCCTGTCCCTGCTCTTGCCCTTTTCATAATACCACTAGTGCACATCTATCAGAATCTTTCATAGGACTTTTAAAAATTATTTGAAAGCATTACAGTATTTCTCTTTTGGTATGATGGTTGTGAAATATATATTGGTGGTGTTCATCAGCTCTGATGTTCACTCTCCTCTCAAGGTGTAGATACACAATGCGTAGCATGTTCTCTTTGCATCCAAATGTAGGGCCAAGTACCACATACAAAGCACATATAAGGCAACTGTTGGCAAGTATGGAGGCTGTGGTTGTGCCTGTCCACCAAGGTCACTTTCTCAACCCAGAGAAAATTGTTCTGTCTGCTTGCTGATATCTCCCATCCCTGTGTGTTATTGTTCCCTTTAAAACAGTTTGCTCTAATGTGCTGCACATCAATTTGTCGAAAATTCTCTACTCTTATAATTACAGGACAAGACTTGGCAGCTGTAGCAAAGGGAGTAGCCGCCCATGCATCACTCCTGGTTAGAAATAGCCCAGGCAAAATGTCACATTAGGCCCTTGCTGTCAGTGATTAGTTGCTAAATGAACTCTTCTCTCTTTTCACTGCTTTTTTCAACATGTTCAAATTCTACCAAGTCCTTTATCTCTTCCTCTTTTTAAAAATCAGCATTTAATTGGTCTGTTATCTTCAACACTCCTCTTTCCACTGTCACACTTAAGTTACAATCACAATTTTTCGAAAAGCAGAGGGTCTTACTTTCTGTGAGTCTGGGGGAAGCTACAAATTTATTTCTCATTTTTTTAATACTGTCTAAAATTTGAAGGCTGAGTCTGAACAGGACCAGAAAAACATCATCTCACTTTGTCTCTGTTCTGGTTCTTTACTTCCAAAYCAGAACAGCAGTTCCCTTCCAGGAATGGGTTTTGGCCCAAAAGTCATATGGGAAATTAATTGACTGTAAATGTGCGTGTGAACAGTGGAACTGTCACTGGCTCAGTAGGCAGCAGGCTGAATGGAGCGGTGTAGAGAAGGGTCTGCTCTACTCTCTCACCTTCATCTCAGGAATGATTTACACAGGCAATGAATTGGCTTCTGCTTCATCTAACAGAGAACGAGAGGACTTGGTGTTTAGGGATGTCAGCCAGGAGAGCCCATCCATGTCCCGTTCCATCACACCGAAGGCCTCCATGCACCTTCACTTCTGCGTTGCTCAGTTTTGACAGCAGCTTCCCCCAGGGGAGGTGCAGAGGGCAATGCCTGTCATTAGCCCACTGCTAGCCTGCAAGGGCAGTCTCCATTGGAATAATGGGCAGACTGATGTAATAAGTAGCTTTCATTCCTGTTGGGAAAGGCTGTGTTCTTTTCAATATGATAATGTAACAAGGTCATTACATTGTTTTTTGCTTAGCTCCTATAATTAGGGAATTGTTTGATTTAGTGATGTTCCTTTGGATCGCAGATGTGTATTGAACTTACTCCCAGAATAACATTAGCTGGTAGATGCTGTAAATTTGGGGAATGCAACTGTAACCTCAAACACCTGGACAGCTCAAGGGGAGAACCGTGGAGACTGTAAGTGGCCCTCAGTCTCCATGTGAGAGTTTCATTGCTACTGAAGGCTGCTGGTGAGTACTGGAGACCACTGTTGTATTTACGTGCTGCACTCGTGAGCATCTTTGTTAAAGGAACAGTCAGCAGTTATAACTGCTGTATTATCAGCTGATCTGCTGATAAGGCAACAACAAATGTCTTGGCATTGGCAGGCTTGCACTCATCTCAAGATACTCTCTTCTCCTTTTCAGATGATTGCTGCCCCTCTATAAACACTCTGCAGTACTTGCTATGTTGAGGATGCCCCTGACTTTGTAGCAGCTAAATCGTACCAAAAAAGGGAGGGAAGCCTCATCATTTGCACTGATTTCTGATTCAGGAGTAGCATTGCTTTGTCTTGTACTGGTGGATTGCAGCAGGAGGAAGGAAGTAAGGAGTAAGGAACTTGTAGCTGAGTTTTTCCCAGCTGGTGGCCAAACCATAAGGAGAAGCATGGAAGTGRGTGTGTGCCTGGGTGTAGCAACCCTGTTTCACAAGGATACTCCTCTTCTACTCCCTCCTCGCTTCTGTAGAAATACCACATGCCAGTTTGCATGGGCTTCTCTACCTGGAAATATGTGTAATCTAGAAGATTTGGAAACATTGCAGGAGTACAACAAGACCATCAAAACTTGAGCTTGTCTTTTCCAGTCAGATGTAGATGTTAATGTGGGAATTCATGTCCAATGCCCCTCTTGAGAGGTGGCAGAAGCCCTCCTCAGTACTCAGGCTCTGGTTTCTGCTGTTGTGTTTCCCTCTGCACCAAAAGTTTCTCTACCTTCTTTTTCTAGTTTTGAGTCCCCCCAATATTGTTTTGGGTTTGTGTTTTCAGCTCTGAAGTAGCCAGATAGGAGAGATACTTGTCCTCACTGATTTTTTTTTTATTTTTCTGTTCTCTCCCTYCTTTGATTTTCTGATATTTTTTTACTATCACTGTATTTCTCCCTCCTCTTGCCTCCCCCCCACCTTTCCTGCTTATGTTCTAGTATCTCTTGCCTCTGTTACCTTATGTTCCCATTCCAGGCTGGCCTCCCTGTGCACCCCCATTCATCAGGACCTGGGCTACAAATGCCTGTCCCYGCAGGCAACCATTTACTTGCAGCAATACTTGACCTGCCATGGTCAGCCAAAAGGACCGAATGATTACCTTTGCTTCTGCCCTCAGGTCTGTGAAGTACTCCTCCAGCTCCCTCTGGCAGGCAGCGATGGAGTGTGTGCTCCTTTCCTGGTTCTCTCCACCGCTTGTGTTTTGTGAGCCTGGCAGAGGTGAACTGTCCTGGTGGGTAGTTTGGGCTGGATCTTGAAGGGAACACGGCAGGCTTCAACTCAATGCAGCTGAGAGTTTGCAGGTCTGTAATAAAACTATGTAACAACTAACCTCAGCTTATGTTGTTTCTTATTTGATTGCCATAGATCAGTCATACACCAGCTGATCTAGTAAGTGCCATTTATACATATTTTTATATATATATATAAAAAAAATATATAGATATATATATATAAATAGACATACACATATGGGACCAGGTGTGTGTGCATGCACTCAGGTAGATGTGTGTGTCTTTTCTTTCTCAGCCTGCTATGAATGGTAAGGTTCAATCTCAGAATCACAAAACAGTTTATATCCTAATTATAGCTGAGAAGTGAGTTGGCATTTTTGATCCTGTTACTGGAGATATTTAATAGGTTTCCTTTCTAGATACAGCTGTTGGCATTCCAGGAAGAAGGTGGTTGGCTGTTGTATGTACACAAATAGCGGGATTCTAACTTCAAAAGTATTTATATTGAGATTTCTAGCCAGAAGGGGKTTTTTTTGTCACTTTAAGTCAGCTCTGTTCAAATTAGAATCAGTACTCCTGATAAAAGCAAGATTAAAAAAAAGAACAAAAAGGCAATTTTAAAGAAGAAAAAATGTAGCTATAATAGTAAATAAAAACTGACAGGTTTAAACATGTGTTGGAAAGCGAGTAGCCTGAGTATATATAGAATAATATAGCCAGTGAATACAGATCACTTGTACTGACCCTGAAGGTGACATTTCATCTCTGTTTTAGGTATTCACTAATGAGTTTAGCTAGTGCATTTTATCTATGTGAGGTTGGTCGTGGAGCGTGATCAGCAGCTGAGGATGATTGCGGTTGGACTGTCCTGGGCCGCTATCAGAATTGAACAGAAACAGGATGTGAAACAGTCGGACGCTAAAATCATAGTAAGATGTTTGTGCACCTGAAATACCCTGTTTCTTGGTAGGAGGCTCCAGGCCTTATAAACTACTGGGATATAGCCCAGGACCAGCAAGGTCCATGTTACCACCAAGAAGATGTATTTTAAATGGCAGTTTTACAATCTGTTAGCTGCTGCTCATTTTTGTCAAGTGTGATTTCATCAGCAAAGCATCACAGCTGCCTCTGAGTAAAACACAGTAAGCAAYTTGAACAGCTCCTCAGTACAGGAACTGAAAAAAAAATTTGTCGCAAATAAAATAATGCAAGCCCATTGAGGAGACTGAATCTAATGAAGTCAATGGGAATTTGGTCAGGTTTCAGGCCCAAGTAAGTCTGRCTAAGTCCCATTTTCAGGAATGATTTATGCCATTGTTATCTGAATCTAATTGCCATATGGAAAATTTGGGCTTCTTCCAATTGCCTAAGTACTTTCTGTAGAAGCAGTCTGCCCACGTAAGTGACTCGGGTTTGCAGTGCTAGATGGAGCTGTGCCGAGATGCCTTTAAAGACTTGCTGAATGACTGTGTGTCTGGAGGTTTCTAGAAACCTCATTGCATGAGTGTACATGTGTGCTTGTTGCCACAGGAAAGTCTAAATAAACRGCTGGTTGCTGCTTTGCGTCCTCATTCTGCCATGAAGATTAGTCCACTACTACCTTACAAGCCCACAAATGAAGCGCAAGTAGTAACAATAGGAAACCTTCTGCCTAATGCAATAAATTTCTCATAAGGTAGAAAGGAAGTGGGTCGTGAAGATCTGCCTTGTTTAGAAAGAAGTAAATATTGAAATGTTCAGTAAGATCCTTTATCATCTATTTTTAACAGTTGGTAGTGAACTGTCATTTGGAACAAGACTGGTCACTTTTTGAGGTAAAATTGGCTGAGCTAAAAGATATTTCTTTTACTTACAATGTTTGCGTTTATGTATAAGTAGTAAATGGTTTCATCTCTTATTTGGTAAACAGTCAAATACTAGTTTGGTTTTTTGATGTTGCTCTTTATTTGCCCTTAAAAGATACATTAATAAATTACAAGCACCTAAAACTAGCAGAAATAGCAAGACATAAGCCCACAAGTACAATACAACACAATCTAACAAGCTAAGAATGAATGTCCCTGGCAAAAGCTAAAAGTGTTGTAAATAAAACTTTCAGAATTGGCTAGTTACCAGAGAACAGCATATCTGGGACAGATTGACTCTGTGGTATCATTTGTCCTGTTGTTTTTCAGGAGATATCTCAGGCTTGTGAACAGTGTCTTCCCTTTGCATCTGTCATGTCCTGCTCACCAAGGCAGGTTCCTATCTTGCAAAGCACCTCAAAATGTCACATGGTGCAGGACATATTCCTCATTTTCGGTGCTTATGAATTTAATGATTGTACCCAGAGGAATGCTGCAGGTCTGCCTAAATTAGGAAGGCACAAAGGCAACCAAATTGCAGTTTTCAGAAGTACCTCTGGGCACTTCCCATTGGATTTCCACTCTGTCACATGGAGTCTGTGAAAATGATGCCCGGAGAAAATGAGAGCAGTGGTTAGAATTGTCAGAAGTTGAGCAGGATTTCTGTTGCAAATGTGGTAGCCGCAGTTTGCAAGATGAGAACTGTTGGCTGTGTAGTTTTATCTCTATGTTCAAAGCTATCACCTGGGGTAACTAAAGAAAGATATGCATTGTCTGTCTGTCTAGCTTTCTCCCTGCCCCTCCCAAAAGTAATAGGATTACTTAGGTTGACTCCTGCCTGCTCAGAAGTCATGATGAGATTATATTAGACTAAAGAAAACTATTTAATTAAACTTACAGAGATAGCCCAAAACCTCAAACACCTCGGTGGTTAATATAAAAGTAATTATATAGTAACTGTATAGTCTGATGAGTAGCAGCAGCAGCCATGCAGTCAGAATACATGTAAAGAAATTAGTCAACAGCTGTAACTATTCACACTGCAAAGGAGATATGAAACTTTTTTGTTCTTTTTTCATTTCCTTCACAAAGAGATCAGTGTCTGACTGATTCCCTATTCAGTTACTGTGTCAGAACCTCAGCTCTGTAGATCAGTGTGGCATCAGGGGTCATGACAAGTTACGTCAATGAAACATCTGGTCTCGTGCCTGTATATTCATTTTACTGAACAAACATTAATATGTCAAAAGCATGTTACAGACATTATTGAATTAATTGTTTCATTAAGAGGTCTGGGAATAGCTAGTTTAAAAATTAATTGACTATAATGTTTCCAGCTGGGATTTTCAAAAGAGTGTAGGGGATTCCAATCTGCAAATCACACTGAGATTCAGGGACAGACTTTGATTTCTGAATTCCTGAGAGTCCTTCAGAAATCCCAACCTCAGGAGTTCATAGAGGGAAAAGTAGTCAGCAATGGAAGAGGCCAATAAGGAGTATACATTGATAGGAAAGCCATACTGTTAAGTTTATCAGGAAGGTGTGAGTGTAGCTAAGAGGTTTAGTTTCCCTGGGCTGCCAGTCCAAACTGACTTTGCCTCTCATCTTTTAGCACGTGGCCTTGTGCTTCTAAGAACTTCTTCCTGCCAAGCGTGCAAGCGCAGGAGCCATAGGGAGTTTCCACTGGAACCAGAACCTGAGGGGGATGAGCACAAACACAGAGGTCATTTCTGAGACAGGGATGGGCCACTGCTGTCACAGCAGAAACTGCAGCTATTCACCTCAAAATCATGCCCAGGCCCTTCCCTTCCCGTATGAATATCAATGGTAGATTTTTGCTGTTATCTCAAGTGAAAGTAGATCTACAATGCCCACCTGAAAGAGGGCAAAGGTAGGATAGGATGGCAGCAGAATTACAAGACTTAGGGAGGGTGACTAGAGCATAAACAGACTAGAGATCATTGATGCAAAATGGAATAACCCGGTTTCTGTCTGTCACGTGAGGATAACATAACAGATTTCCTGCTGGACCTGGCTGTCAGCTAGAGCAGCTGTGGAGGGAGGAGCAAATATATCTCATCCCCTACATCTCTCACCCTCTGCCTGACCCCAGGCTTATACCTTGTCCACTGTTGGACCATCCGCTTTGGCTCCTAATGGCTACAGAAACATCCCTTCACTGCTCCCTTAGAGTGCTGGTCTTCCGTCAGCCTATGGCCTGGCTAACCTACTTGTAACCCCACTGCACCAAGGATGCTCCCTGGCCTCCGTGGTGCTGCCAGTGGAGCAGAAAGAAGAGCCATAGTGGGCTAGCTTCTCACACTACCTGGCTATGTGAAAGGATGCCATGACACATTCTGCTTGGTTAAAACTGCACAGGTTGACATTATCACTAAAAGTCAAATTCAGTGGAGAAAACAGCAATGATTTTTCAGAGATAGTCTCTGTTACAGATCTCTTTGATCTCCAAAGCATTCCACTGTGCTGCTTTAGCTTTTATCAGCAACACAAGAAGGCAATTATCCTTCTTCTGTAATCAGTGTAAATCTCTTTTAGAGGTAAGGTGGAGCTTTCACTGGGGCTGGGGGAGAAAGTTTGCTCCCTTTAACTCTGTTCTATGCAGAACTGCTGCTATGCTTTAAGGCTGAGTATTTCTAAAGAGTCCAGGCAAGTTGTGTTTGGAGCATTTACTTACTTCTTTGTCATTGTTCAAGCCTAGATTCTTCATGTCTACGACATTATAAAAAGTGTTGTTCAAGATGACTTCTATGACCTGTACCTGAAACCATGAAAATGGATAAGACAATGAATTGGGGCATCTTCTCAGCCAACAGCCTAGCAATCTTTTTGTTCACTGTAAAGAAAAGCAATGCAACCACCCCACCCCACCATATCTGCAGTTGATAAAATGCAATCTATTGAACATGTAGACAATGTTGTAGCACCCATTTCACTTTTACTCACGTCCTGCCAAGCACTGAGCGATATTCTCCCCTATTATGTTCACAGCCGGGGAGCAGCATATGAACTTCTCAGTGTGTTCAAGTTTTTTTTCAGACCATCTAGCTGTACCACCAAACAGTTTCCAGTCTTACTTAGAACTGTCAGAGGAAATAATAGGCTCATTTTGGTCTTCTTAGTGGTCCAATTAACATTCATTATTGTTTAAGTGAAACATTGACAGGAGAAAAGAAGATACCTGTGACACTTTGGAAAGGACGAGCATCTGGATACCGTTGACAGTCTTCTGGTAAGAGGGTGAATATTCCCCACAGTCAGGTGGCCCGGAAAAGGCTTCAAGGATACATTCACGGATTTTGTTCCTAGAGGTAACACAGGTTCTTACAAAACCTTGTATCAGCTGTCTCTGTCTAGATCCATAATGTTTTACTATGGGGTTTTTTTTTAAATTTTCTCTGTCTTTTCTGACAAATACATAGCACACGGGATTTCATGGAAGAATAATTTCTTTGTCCTGTCACCTCCAAATGCCTCCACCTCACTCTATAATTCACAAATAGGTGTTTTGCTAAAASTATTTAACAAATTAGTTGTTAGTTTGTTCTCCCAAAGTGTTCTGCACTGAACACTGAACTGTCCATTTAAATACTGTCCATTGATGCACTATCAGAGAGAGGAGTACCCCACAAAGAGTGCCTCTTGCCCTGGTACCAAGGACTTTGCGATGCCACTGAGATCTGTGAGAGTGGCTGGTGCACAGCAACTGTAGATCTGGCCCTTACACCTGCTGTATTGTATAGAGGGATTTTGGGATCATAGATTAGGTAATAAATATTATTTGATTTGAGTATACCATATGCAATCAAAGTCAAAATCTCTGCATTCGCCATATGACCATTTGCAGAAGAGCTCTCCACATAAAATCCTGTCATTCCTTTCAGGAAGTGTGGTGTGTTCATTCTTATAGAAGCCTTCGAATCCAGACTGTGTTGTCTTCATAAGTTTCAGATCTTTAATTCCAGCAAAAACAACCAGAGGACCTGTGATCCAAAAATACGAGACAGTATGAGCTCCTTTTCAGATAGAGAGAAAGAAACCTCTGGAGCACACTTGCAGTGACAGCTCCAGAGCCATGAAGTGGTCTCTCCAGGACTCACTCATGTGCTTCTTTTGCAAGCCTACCTACTTTTAAAAATTATTTTCTGCACACTGATGTTAGCAGAAAGGTAAGAAACAAGACAGAAACTGCTGAAATCAGAGCTCAATCTAGAAAGCAGAGAATCGCATCAAGTGACCTGCAGTCAAGGAGAGGTAAGGACACCCTTTATCTCACCTCCTTGGAGCTGGGACATGCATTGGGTTGGCTCTCACTGATGTTCAGGGACTACTAATTGCTCTCAAGGGAAATGAAACAGGCTACTAGGGCTGCGGAGTACAGGAGAGGTGAGGTGAGCCTTTTCTAACAATGTAGATGAGTGTAGAAACTCTCTGTACAAAGACTTGGAGCCTCGGTCAGAAATTCGCTTTACATACCCAGCCTGTTGTGAGTTTTGCATCGGTAAGAATGAGAAGGCGAGGAGCCAATGCAAATCCTTGCAGTTCAGCTAGTTAGCAGGAACTGGCACTGACACAGATGCCACCCACAGGTTCAAACTGACAGCGTTCTTGCTCTTAGCCACTATTTATAAAAAGTGCTGTTGTAGATCACTGCTGCATGGGTGGATTATCATCTTCTAAAGACCAAACAGTTGTGTCCTGAACTTTTTTTTCTGACAAACCTTTTGGATGGCGGCTAAACAATTTCATTTAGAATATACCAGACTGATAACTGAAAAATTCACTGATCAGGGCTGCCGAAAAAGCAGATTCAGAAAAGAGAAACTTCATGGCACATAGGCTTATCCAGATACAGATAGTCAGATAGTACAAGATAGTCAGTGGGAGAAGCCCATGCTGCTGTTTCTGTGCTGCTCTTGGTGCTCACACGAGCTGGTTCAAAATTAATCCTTGAATATGTCTGGTGCATAGTAACCCTGCCTTTGACTGGGAAGACTGACAGACTGTCTTTAAACTATGTCTTTGCAGGAATTTATACTGGAAATAATTCCACTGTGATGGATGTTTCTAAATGATATGATTGTTTAGAGGTTTGGTTTTTTTAAACTGCTCTATCACTGGAAATTATCAAAACTGCATTTTATCTATTTCTTCTCTCGTTCATTATTGTTTTTGAAAGAGTCCAGAGAGGTGTATCTATAATTTTGGCTACATCCCCCCGTTATTTACTAAAGCTTTAAAAAAAAAATCTAAAGGAGACTGTCCTTGGACAGGATATTCTGGGGTTTGTTCAGATCTTGATGAATTAATTGCTTAGGTATAAGATTGTAGTACACAGGTATTAATGTATGCAGATACTATCAGTGAACCTGGAGATATATTTATCTCGTATTCAAACACATAGCCTTATTTGAAAGGGCTCCTTGCAATGGATGATTTACTGAAGGGCTGGCTGACTGGCTGGCTGTGTAGCAATCGACCTGAAACTCGCACTGAAGAATATAACGCCTGGGCAAAGTTGTCGAGGTGAGCAGCCCATGCTGTGCTTTCAGTATGTTTTGTGCTGGTGCTGTCTTCAATTGTCAAATGTTGACTCTGTTAAGTTCCTTATGATGTTTTCAGTTTCCAAAAAACTCTGGGCCTTTTATCAGCCAATATAATGGCAAAAAATAAGCCTGTAATTCTATTAAGCCTCACTAGGTTTCTTTTAATGATGAGAAAAGTGTTAAAAGATAGGATTAACTGAGAAATAAATTTCTGTGTCTGTCTGATAGGTGCATAGGAGGATGCTAAAGATAGAGAAGGTTCTCTTATAAGAAAAATAAAAGGGATTTGAAAACCTTCTGTTTGGTTATTGTTCACCTAGGCAGGGAATCCTAAAGAAACAGCTAAAGGGCTACATGAAKGGAAGACTAAGAAGGAAAGGCAGTTTCTTCAGTAAGCCTTAAAGACTTTTTGTTTGTGTAGAACCTGAAATTGCAGAATTTCATGCTGAATTTTCAAGGTGATGAAAAATTTAATTCAATCTGTACATTAAAAGCAGCAGCTTTTCAAGAAAGCATAAACTCTTTTTCTTTGTTTTTTTTTTTATTCAGATTTCTTTCTTAACATTTTCCAGAAACCTCAATACTATTGAGGCTGCCAAAAACACAGCAGTAGTTAACATTACTAGGAATATTAAAAAAGATTAGGCCAAGAGGCACTGGAGACTTCTATGGGCTCTCTCTTTGCTTTCAGCAGGAATACAGGGACAATGCTCAAATGAGCCTTTCAGAACTTGTGTCCTGTCTGCAAGTGAAACTGGTCTTGCCACTGGTCCTAACACTGACACATTAGGAAAATAGGGAGAGAGGGCAGGATGGGAAATAGTTCTAAGTTACATTAGGAAAGTAATAGGTAGATACTGAACTAATGCCTAAAACCTCTGAACCCACTGTGTGAAATAATGTAGTGGTCTCAGCTCAGTTCCCAGTAGTTTGAGAGATGGGTTAAATGAAACACTAACACAGTGAGATTGAATTTACGCTCTTGTTATAAGTCATAGCAAGAAGAGAGAATTTTTACACTCCCTTTGGAATGCCAGTTTACGGACAGACAGTTGAGCTTGAAAGCCTATGTCTTTTAAGTATCACAAAACTCATGGTGAAGCCAAACAGTGCTTTGTTTACACATGGCGTGCAAAAATAGTAAGCACACTCTGAAGTATTTTCACGTGAAAAATTGTTTGCACATAGACCTGAGTGCTCACGATGTTCAAGGCAGTCTGACTTGCAGCAATGAAATTGCATCTTTCTTAGAAATAAAACCAAGGCATGCTGACAGGGTTTTGAAAAYAACTGCAAACTAGGCAATTGGCCAACAGCAGTGTGGTTTCATGATATATTCTCTATAGGGCAATGATAATAGTGAGACTGCAGAATATAGTATAATGTAAAAAAGTCAGCACACTGTTCTTAGAAGGCTATTAAATCCTGTGACGATATATAGCAGTTCTGTTGTATGTGCTGTTGTAACCAGAATATGTTTAGAATATACATACAAATGTGAGCTACATAAGTTCTTCACCCATATCTCAGTTCAAGGAGTGCAAAATTAGACCATAAAATATTCTTTGTTTTAGACCTCTGGAGAGGTTTAGCTATGCTGTAAGCCCTGTAACACCTTCTGCCATCTCTGAAGCCATCTTCATCTCTCATCGGTGGAAATATTTACAGAGAAGTAGGGGAAGCTGCAAATTCTTTTCTCACCGTTTCGGCACTGCTCAGCTTCACAAAAGCGGATCCCATCAGGAACGCATATAAACGAGTGGATGTGGGGAACGCCATTCTGCAATTTAGAGCAGACACGTAAGTAAAAGTGCAGTAAATAACATCTTAACTTGAAGACAGGAACTAAGAGTGTGACAAATGGCTCCAGAATAAACAAACTGAATGTATTAGTATTTTAGATACCTCGTGGAGACGTTGCCATGGTACTTCTTGAACGTAGGTTTTGACGTATGCCACTTGGCAAAATGTTGTCATGAAGTGTTTGCAGATATCTATAGCAAATTGTTCTAAAGTTGGGATCTAAGACAGCAAACAGTATTATTAGAAAGAAGCAATTACCTCATGTACAAAAGTAGATTGTTCTGATTGTTGTAAATACTTGGGAAGGATCAATGTTGTTAAAAATACAGATTTCTCTCAGTTCTGGTTTTGCGCACTGTGCCTAGTCATTTGATCAGCTTGCAGCATACACTGCAAATAGCAGCTACAGAGTCACGTCAAAAATCTCCCGTTCTGTGATATAGCAAGCTGTAGTCCTTGGACTAAGAGAAACTGCTGCAAAAGCCTTACACTTTGAGGATGTTATGCTGAAATAATCATAGCATTAAGCTTTACAGACTAAAGATGGGATTTCATTACTGAGAGAATTTGTGCTACAGATTGTCATTAGATAGACGCAATTGAGGGAGGTAAGAGCACAGTTAACAGAATTAAGAGAAGTCTCACATGCTTTGACATCTTCTGTTTAAAAGTCATATAYAGGAATAATGCAGTATTATGTGCTATTAAATTTAAAAAAAGATGGATCTCATATGACAAATCTACAAAAAATACTGCTAGCTCTGTGAGAAAAAAAGGCTTTGGAAAGCTAAGCAGGATTCCACAGGATAAGCACTGGAGGAGGAAAAATTCTCTCCCAAATCACTGAAGGTGACTTCAGTGCTGATCTGACATGCCAGTGGGGGGAGAGATTCTTTTGATGCATTTTGAAACTAAAAAGTTAGTATAACAAACACTTCCAAATGAAGTAATAAAAAACAGCAAGCCTAGTTAAAAAATAAAAAATACCCCATTTTTTTTGGCCAACACAAGGACAATATTCTTTATGGTGTCGGTAGGTATCACAAGAGAGTTGTTTCCATCCAGGTACTCCTGAGCAGAAGTCAGCCGGAGATGTGTGCACACTTCCACTTCTTTAACGAAGTGCTTCTTCCCTTCTCTATGAAGGCGCAGGAACTTAATTGTGTTCTTGCCATATTCGCAGTTGAGGACATCTACATCCTTGATCTGCAGAGAAAATACGTGACAGTTGTAAAGGAACTCAATGGAAGCCTGAGTTATGCTCAGTCAGTGAAACGTAAACAATGTTTAAGGCCTTTATTTCTGTGGTTACCTGTGATGAAAATATTTCCATTACAAATTGCAAAGTCCTGATGGGAAGAAAAAATGCTTTAGGAAGATAGAATAGAATCATAGAATCGTTTAGGTTGGAAAATGGATGACCTTTAAGGTCATTGAGTCCAACCATTAACCTAGCACTACCAAGTCCATCATTAAACCATGTCCCTAAGCACCACATCTACACGTCTTTCAAATACCTTCAGGGATGGTGACTCCACCACTTCCCTGGGCAGGCTGTTCCAATGCTTGACAACCCTTTTGGTGAAGAAATTTTTCCTAATATCCAATCTAAACCTCCCCTGGCGCAACTTGAGGCCATTTCCTTTTGTCCTATCGCTTGTTACTTGGGAGAAGAGACCAACACCCGCCTCTCTACAGCCTCCTTTCAGGTAGTTGTAGAGAGTGATAAGGTCTCCCCTCAGCCTCCTTTTCTCCAGGCTAAACAACCCCAGCTCCCTCAGCCTCTTCTCATAAGACTTGTTCTCCAGACCCTTCACCAGCTTTGCTGCCCTTCTTGGGACATGCTTCAGCGCCTCAACATCTTTCTTGTAGTGAGGGGCCCAAAACTGCACACAGTATTCGAGGTGTGGCCTCACCACTGCTGAGTACAGGGGCATGATCACCTCCCTASTCCTGCTGGCCACACTGTTTCTGACGCAGACCAGGATGCTGCTGGCCTTCTTGGCCACCTGGGCACACTGCCGGCTCGTGTTCAGCCGGCTGTCAACGAACACCCCCAGGTCCTTTTCCGCTGGGCCGCTCTTCCCCAAGCCTGTAGCGTTGCCTGGGGTTGTTGTGACCCGAGTGCAGGATCCGGCACTTGGCCTTGCTGAACCTCATACGATTGGCCTCGGCCCATCGATCCAGCCTGTCCAGATCCCTCTGCAGAGCCTTCCTACCCTCAGGCAGATCAACACTGCCGCCCAACTTGGTATCATCCGCAAACTGACTGAGGGTGCACTCGATCTCCTCGTCCAGATCATTGATAAAGATACTAAACAGAACTGGCCCCAATACTGAGCCCTGGGGACCACCACTTGTGACCGGCTGCCAACTGGATTTATCTCCATTCACCACAACTCTTTGGACCCAGACATCCAGCCAGTTTTTTACCCCGCAAAGAGTATGCCTGACCAAGCCATGAGCAGCCAGTTCTCCAGGAGAATGCTGTGGAAAATGGTGTCAAAGGTTTTACCTTTCCCTCATCCATTAAGCGGGTCACCTTGTCATAGAAGGAGAACAGGTTAGTCTGAGCGGGACCTGCCTTTCATAAACCCACGCTGACTGGGCCTGATCACCTGGTCGTCCTGAAAGTGCCACGTGACGGCACTCAGAATGATCTGCTCCATAACCTTCCCTGGCACCGAGGTCAGACTGACAGGCCTGGAGCTCCCCGGATCCTCCTTCCAGCACTTCTTATAGATGGGTGTCACATTTGCTAACTTCCAGTCAACTGGGACCTCCCCAGTTAGCCAGGACTGCTGATAAAGGATGGAAAGTGGCTTGGTGAGCACTTCTGCCAGCTCCCTCAGCACCCTTGGGTGGATCCCATCTGGCCCCACAGACTTGTGTGTGTCTGAGTGGTGTAGCAGGTTGCTAACCATTTCCCCTTGGATCATGGGGGCTTCATTCTGCTCCCCGTCCCTGTCTTCCAGCTCAGGGGGCTGGGTACCCAGAGAACAACTGGTCTTACTATTAAAGACTGAGGCAAAGAAGGCATTAAGTACCTCAGCCTTTTTCTCATCCTTTGTCACTATGTTTCCCCCTGTATCCAGTAAGGGATGGAGATTCTCCTTAGCCCTCCTTTTGTTGCAAATGTGTTCATAGAAACATTTTTTATTGTCTTTTACAGCAGTAGCCAGATTAAGTTCTAGTTGGGCTTTGGCCCTTCTAATTTTCTCCCCGCATAACCTCACGACATCTTTGTAGCCCTCCTGAGTTGCCTGCCCCTTCTTCCAAAGGTCATAAACTCTCATTTTTTTCCTGAGTTCCAGCCACAGCTCTCTGTTCAGCCAGGCTGGTCTTCTTCCCCACTGGCTTGTCTTTTGGCACATGGGGACGGCCCACTCCTGCGCCTTTAAGATTTCCGTCTTGAAGAATGTCCAGCCTTCCTGGACTCCTTTGCCCTTCAGGAGTCTCAAGGGACTCTGTCAACCAGGATCCTAAACAGGCCAAAGCTCGCCCTCTGGAAGTCCAAGGTAGCAGCTCTGCTGACCCCCCTCCTTACTTCTCCAAGAATCAAAAATTCTATCATTTCATGATCGCTATGCCCAAGACGTCCTCCAACCATCACATCACTTGCAAGTCCTTCTCTGTTCACAAACAACCGGTCCAGCGGGGTGCCTTCCCTAGTTGGCTCCCTCACCAGCTGTGTCAGGAAGTTCCCTTCCACACACTCCAGGAGCCTCCTAGACTGTTTCCTCTCTGCTGTATTGTATTTCCAGCAGACATCTGGTAAGTTGAAGTTCTCCACGAGAACAAGGGCTGGTGATTGTGAGACTTCTCCCAGCTGCTTATAGAATATTTCGTCTGCCTCTTCATCCTGGTTGGGTGGTCTATAACAGACTCCCACCATGATATCTGCCTTGTTGGCCTTCCCCCTGATTCTTACCTATCAACACTCAACCCTGTCGTCACCATCATTAAGCTCTAGACAATCAAAACACTCCCTAACTTAAAGGGCTGCCCCACCGCCTCTTCTTCCTTGCCTATCCCTTCTGAACAGATTATAGCCATCCATTGCAGCACTCCAGTTGTGCGAGTCATCCCACCATGTTTCTGTGAGGGCAACTATTATCATAGTTTTCCTGCAGCACAATGGCTTACAGCTCCTCCTGTTTGTTGCCCTTGCTGCGTGCATTGGTGTAGATGCACTTCAGTTGGGCTGTTGATCCCAACACCTTTCTGGGGGGAGAAACCTTAATTCCTACGTGACCATTCTCAGGCGCTTCTGTGGTTTCTAACTCATCCATAACCTTTGTGTCTTTGCTGCTGCATGGATCTCCATCCCCTACCTCACACTGAGTTGGCAGACCGAAGGACCTCGCTAGCACACCATCCCTCAAACATTGGCGTGCCGCGCTCAGGCTTATCTCTAGCAAGCCTGGTTTTATCCCTTTCCCCCTTTAAATCTAAAGCTCTTTCAGTGAGCCATGCTAACTCCTTTGCAAAGATCCTTTTCCCCCTTTGAGACAGGTGTACCCCGTCTGTCGCCAGCAGGCCTGGTGTCACGTAGACCAACGCATGATCAAAAAACTCCAAATTCTGCCAGTGACACCAGGCTCAGAGCCAGGTATTGATCTGCTGGCTCTTCCTGTTTCTTCCTTCATCGTTCCCTGCAACTGGAAGGATAGGGGAGAACACTACTTGTGCTCCTGATCCTTTAACCGGTCGTCCCAAGGCCCTGAGGTCTCTCTTGATTGCCCTCGGACTTCTAGTTGCAACTTCATCGCTGCCTACCTGAAAAATCAATAATGGATAATGATCTGAGGGCCGTACCAGGGTGGGAAGTTTTCTCTTCACACCTTTAACCCGGGCCCCAGGGAGGCAGCGGACTTCCCTAAGAAGTGGGTCCGGTCTGCACATTGGGCTTTCTCTTCCCTTCAGAAGGGAGTCTCCTATGACAATGACCTGTCTTGTTTTCTTTATGGAAGCAGCTTTGACGCAGGGCATAGGCCGACTTAACCTCGGCGAGACCTCCAAGCTAGATGAACCATCGTCCTCGTTACTGTTCGGTTCCACTTGCAGAGCCTCGTAGCTATTATGCAGGGGCACCTGGGGAGGTGGGGTGGTCACAGAGGAGACGCGCCTGCTGCGCCGGGCGGGAACTTGTCGCCGTTGCCCCCGTCCCTTCAGTCACTGTGTTCAGCCAGGCGGAGAGGGGTAGGGAATCCTCCGTATCACGCGTCCTGTCTGCCTGCTGGSCCTGTCCCAGGGAAGGCAGGGTGCCGTTCCAGCTCTGTCTCTCTCTCGCTCTCCCCGATGCTCCTCAACCTTCTCACCCCCTCCCGGAGCTCTGTCTCTAGGCGCAGGCGTTCCTCTGCCCGGGCGCAGCTCCCGGAGGTGTGCTCCCTGCTGCCGGCTAAGAGCAGGGCACAGCCTGCAGCCTGGCACCGGGGTGCGGCGAGTTCCCACCGGAGCTCTCTCTGGGGGGCTCTGTCAGCCACGGTGGGTGCAAAGCTTAGAGGCCACGGCTTTCTGCCATTGTATTAGTACCTTAGTAGCACCTGTGATGATAGAATTTTAAAATTTTATGGGGGGCAGATCATTTAACATGAGTAACAGTGAACTAGTCTCTCATTCATCATTTTTTGATTAGTCCTGACTACATAGACCTTCACTGAGTCTCCCCTCCACCATCTCTTTCTGAAGCCAGAGTGTCCCAGTGCATTCCGTCACCRCAGGCACAGCCGTGCAGAGGGCAGGCAGCATCACACCCGCGCCCTCCGCAGTCACTCCGCCAGGGCCGGCTCTGCCAGGCTTGGCTGTGCCTCTCTAGATACAACTCCTGATTGTCCCTGGCACCAAGAACAGACTTTCACCTCCTCCCACTCCTCTGGCTCCCAGCTCTCACAACCGCTGTCAGACTCCATGTGTGCGATGCGCTGAGCCTTCTCTGTTCTCAYGCAGAAGCTGGCAAAACACGGTCAGCATCCCGCCGGCAGAGCCCCCCGTTAGCAGGCAGAGCCCGGTGAGCACTCCGTGTCCCCAGGGCTGCCCCCATCACGCGCGCAGGGTTGTGGGGACTTGCTGTTCCAAGGCCGAGCGGAAGCGGTGAGTATCAAAGCGATTCCTCCGTAAGGGGCGGGAYGGTTGCTTTGTAAGCAGGCAGAAGTCCCAAACAGAAAATGGAAACAGCTGTCATGGTCTTGGCATGTTTTGTGTTTTACTACCCCCTCTATGCATGTTGCAATTCCGGAGAGCAAGAAGAAAAGGCAGACTGAGCTGGGCCGGTTGAAAGCATTTCCTGACACTGTGTTACAGTTCTGATCTCCCACAAAAGGGATCAGGAGCGAGTCTGAGCAGCAAAATTCAGGTCTTGATCCGCACCTCCAAAATCCTGGCTTTCTGGGATCATTGGTTTTGTTTGCGCTAAGCCCTGTTCAGTGTTACCCTGCTTCTGTCAAACCCTCCTGATTTCCACATCTATTACAGTGTTGGAGAGGCTATACTAGAAAGGAGACAAAATGCTGTGAAGGTTGTGAGGATTTCTGTTACGCTAAAACATCCAGAGCTTGTTGCACTAGACTTTCCCTGAGGCTGAAATACCCCATACTTGGTATCAACATCTTTTAATGTAAATCAGCACCTTTTAATGTAAGCATAATTACATTAAAGGAGGGAGGGAGAAAGAATATTTTACACACCAAAATATAAATTGAACCTTTTTAYGTGTGAGTTGCTAAAAGATTATCAGATGTAAAATTGCTCACTTCAGACATGTTTGTTCCTAAGAGAAATGCTAATGCACATAAAAGATAATTTWAAAAAAAATATTAACTAATTGTAAGTAAATTACTGTGGCTCAGAGATCAGAGTGTTTTCTCTCACTGTCAGTCCCTGCGGGCTCAATCCCCACTGCCAAATGAAGGCCCCCACCGCCGGAGCCAGAACCGGGCAGGGCTCAGCGCTTCACCAGGAACAGTGCAAAGGCTGTGCTCACGACAAGGGCTGGATGGAGAAGTAGTGGGATGGAAATGATTTCGTTCTGCTTGTCTGAACACTGAGTTTTTTTCAGATAGTTGTAAAAAATTCTTACTTCAGTCATGCACCACTAAAAAGAAAACAAAAAGTGTTTCGGTATCTGCAGCTGCTTTTTTTTTTAAAGCAGAACACACTGAATATTTTAAATAGTCAAAATACTACCTCCTAAAATACAAAGGTAAGTTTTCTCAGAAACATAACTTGATACCTGTYATTTTGCCATGTTGTTGCCCAAAGAAACCCTGAGCAGTTTCCAGTGGCTGCCGGGAGCCCTGGCCCCGCTGCCGACAGCTGCCCCTGCAGCGGAGCCCGACTTCCCGGGCTGGCTCTGCCGCCCCGGGCGGGCGCCCCGGGTGCGCTTATTGCATCGTACAGCGGGAGCTGACAGCTAATGCAACACAACTTCTCCTTTTAGAGCCTACTCAGTGCTCGCCCTGTGCAGCCRAGAAACCAAAATGCCTGCAGGATCTACATGGTGTCACCCTGCTTTGCTGTTGCTTCTCTCCTCCGCGCCCCTGTGGGCAGCTGAGATTTCCTGCAGGAGTGAAGACGGGGAGTCAGTCGATTGGTAAGTAAATGCTGCACAGGGGAGAAACGCTGGGAGAGTAAATGACGTTTGAGATTAAACTGCATGAAGTAGGTGGATCACTGAGAAGTAATGTGTAGCAATCACTGTTTTAATCCTGTTTGCCTGTGAGTAGTAGCTGAATTTTGCTTTTGGAAAACCTAGGATAAATTTTGAAATGTGATTTCATTTCACAGAACCAACCACCCTACTGCATTATGACTAACTGCAAAATAATCACCGGTGTACACAGCGTTCGTGTCTCATCAAAGGGAGCGCAACCTGTGTTCGGGTGCCAAGGCTGCGCTCGCTGGCGGCCGCCCCGGGGGCGCCGGGCCCTGGCCAGAGCTCCGGCACACGGCTCGTCTGGCTGAGGGAACTGAGCCGAGCGGGGAGAACGGCCCTACCTCGCCCTTACCCGAACAGCGGCTCGGTGGGACTTGTCCTCTTGCTGCCGCCGCGGAGGGGGAGCGGAGGCTGAGGCGCCCGGGAGGGAAGCGGGGCGGCGGTGTGTGAGCGCTGAGGAGCGGTTCCCCGCCGCCCCAGCTGCCGGCGCGTTAGAGCTGCTACYGTCCCGCTGCCAGCAGCGAGCCCGAGTTAAATGATTAATTGGATTAATGTGCTTTGAAGATGAAAGACACCAAGTATAATGACATAATATCCAACCCAGGTTTAAAAAGTGAAACGAGGCCTCTTAAAAAAGAGCATGGAAGCCTCTCAGAGATAAATATAAACCGATTTAAAAAGAAAAGTGTCTTTCTCACAGAACAATGATTAGTTTGGATACAAGTGATGAAGAAGTAGGTGCTATTCTTGCACGTCCCTTCCCTTGCACACAGAGCTAACTGCAGGGAAGGCAGGGGCTCCTCACACTGCAGGCAGGCTACTCAAGCAGGGGCATAAAGCCAGCTTTGCTCTCTGTTGGCATAGCATCAAACGTGTGAGGGTCCAGTCCATCCCTGTGACTTCTCACTCTTGCCAAGGCCCTTCTGGATAATGTGCGTTTTTCAGGAATCAGACTCCTAGTTGGTGCAGCTACCCAACTTAAAGGTACAAGAAATTTCATTTCTCCGCAAAATGCATTTATTCCTTGCAGAATGAGTCTGTGTGTGCTAAARCTAAAAGAAAAAAACAGACCAAAACCCAAACAAACAAACAAAAAAAAMCAACAAAAAAACCCACATTTACCATCCATTTCTGAAATGAACACAATTTTTGTATTCAAATTCCCCGAGAAATTCTGTGAAAGCTGTGACTAGGAGTAATTAATCTGTGCTGCCATGCGTGTGAACACCAGCAATGTGGAACCCGTTCCAGATGGGAGCGGGGGGTCTGCACAAGTAAAACCATGTTCTATTCTGCCAAGTTTAGCAGGCAGGACATAGGGGATTTCCTTTCCAATGTGCCATGACCAAATGAAAGAGAAACGTGCCTATCTGCAGGGTCATCCTAGTTTATTGACAAGAAATAGTCAGCTTTTGCCTGATTCTGGATTTGGTTGCTATGAAGCTGATAGAAGAAGCAGAACTGAAACTGCTGAGAAAAGCTTCCTCTTAACCAAAATATGTTGATGCCCTTTCAAACAAACACAGCACTGCAGGTTTTATATTCAGTTAGCAAGAGCTTTATGTGAGTTCCTACTATTCAGTGGTTTCATCCTGCAATCTTCCATAATTACTCATTATTAGTATTCACGCACCCTTTCATTTGCCACTAAACTGGAGGAATCACTTGCCTTATCTGACCTGATCCCATCTGTGCTCCCCAGCCGTGCCCTGCAGTTCCTACCCACACGCAGTGCCTGTGCTGCCAAAAGTCCCCCCTGTGTTTTCATTCCACTTGGGAGCTCGTCCCGCCATCTTCACTGCACATCACGCAGGGGCTACCAGAGCAAATGGCCATAGGATCAGCTCTCTAAGGAGGGCAGAAAGTTTTTCTTTTATTCATCCAATCTCACTGTATTCTCTGGGAAGCTTTTCATGCAAATAAAAGCCAAAACTCTGCTTTCTGAGAAGTGCTGAGTCAAGGACTAAAGCCACAGATGCATGGTTTGGGTTTTTTTKGGGGGGGGAGGGGGGAAACAAGTAAAGATGTGATTAAGAAGTAAAGATGTGATTATTTGTAGTAAGTTTGTGTTCAGTCACAAGCAAACAATGTGACAATGCTAATGGGATATAAGCGGATTTGCTTTTCCTTGGTTCTCAGTAAAATAACTTCCAGCCTGCTCCCACAAATGCCTAAGCTCTTGAGAAACTTCCTGTGCACAAATAGCAGCGAAGACTTTTATACAACTTTAATTGCTAATACACTCAGCTGGCTTTCTGGAAAGGGCCAAAACATGTATCCACTGGGAATTGGCAAGCAATTTACTGATAGCTCAACTCCTAGCATTTCCATAAGCATACCTGCTAACACGTATTTGTCAGACGCAAGGCTGTGAACACCCCGAGAGCATAAATCTTCCAAAACATTTAAAAGCAGTTTGGAAAGGCTTCGTATACTAATTCCTGGATCAGCTCGTACTACTGTAACTACTGCTAGTCCTCTCCTTTCCAAAACTTCATTTCAAATAAAGGGATTGTTGTGACTCCTCGTGCATGGACAGCTCTCCCCAGCCGTGCTATATAAATCACTTTGTTCTCTTCTCTGTGATCTGTCATCAGCAACAATTTCTCCTGAGATATTTAAGGAACATCACTCAGTCAGTGGCAATGCAGGTGGATTACCAGGATCACCAGTGGTATGTGTTTCTCTTCTGCCTGTACATGTACGTTTCCCACGGATTAAATGTTCCTCTGGCAAAATGCTTTCTTGCCACTTCTTACCTGCTTTCGGAGATGCCTTTTTTGACCAACTTGAGACTGTAAATCAACTGGGCAAGGCTCGTTCCTCCTGATATACTTGAAGGGTTAAGCACAATCAGGCTTCATTTTTGGTAAATAGTATGGGATTGAAAATAATGCCACTCAGTTCTTACTATTGACATAAATAGCAAATTATTCAAGTATAGCACTCAAAGAAAGTGGCTGAGTTAATTATATTGCAATTAATCCCATGGACTTGTGCACTGGGAAAACCTGTTTACTTCATCAGGGACATTAATATGAAGTAAGCCATTTACTGACAATATTGAGTATGCTACAATTTTGAAAAGATTTGTGTTTCTGGCTAATGGTTTGCAAATATCCAGTCTGCAACAGTTCAGCAGAGTGCGAGTCTGTTATGAAAAGTACGATTGGAGCAACCTTATCACATGGCTTTATACTTATTTTGTGGTTTTAATATGTGTAAACCTAACATTATGCATTTTTAATAATTTTAATACATAGTTGTATCTATTTCATATAAAGTTATATTCATATAATATAAAAATGTATTAGTAAGAGCTGTCCAGGTTGACCATGAGAATGTCAGACTAAGTTTGGGACGTGAGGTTCTCTACCAGAACCAGGAGCAATAGGGATTTGGTGGCTAAACGGGACTCCAAACCAGGGCTACCTCAAATTCTTTCAGAGTACCAACAGCAGTCTGGCCACAGCAACAGGACTTTGATGCCAAATCAGCCTCCCTTGCTTGCTAAGGAGCAGAATAAATTTGTCTGCAGCAGGTACTGTGCTGCCGAACTGCTGCTGGTCCCTGCGCCGGGTCACCTCCTCGAGGCTGAGACGTCCACACCGCAGGCTGCTGGCACTGGTCCCCCTCCACTGTAGGCATCCCCGGAGTCACTATTCTCTTAAATCCTCAGGTGGGAAGGAGATACCGATTTACACATTCAAACAGGATGGCTGTAAAAAAACAATTGCTTTTGACTGTTGCAGGTTTGCTCTTTACAAGTTGCCAAAACACGCCAAAGGAGAGATTCCCCTGCTGGGGCTGGAATACATGTACATGGACACCCTGGCTCCACAGTGGCAGCTCGGTAAATACCTCGTCAACATGACACAGGGTGCTCTGGGACAAACACTGAAGCAGCTGTATGAGACATACGAATCCGAGGCAAGTGACATTTAATTATCATTTTGTTACTACACTTACTTGATATTACATGCAAATGAAATGAAGCCAGCAAAAATAAGGACGTAGAGGTATGGCCAGACCTGACCAACTAGATCTACTAAAACACATCAAGGGGAGTGTCTTGACAGCTGGGCAGATTATTTGCAGTTTTGGCTACATTATCTAAATGTATTTGGCTACATTGGCTAAATTATCCTCGACTTTCTAATTTCTAGTAAAGCCTTTCACACACTTAAAGTATTGCCCATCAAAAAAACGAGCGTTGGTACATAGTCCCTTTGGCTGCTTCTCTGCAATTCGTGTTGAGCAATGTCTGAAGCTGTAAACTGGCTGTGAACTCAGACCAGGGCCAGTGGTGACTATTACAGGCACTCATCCTAAGCCCTCCCATGTGCACGTGTTTCACGCTCTGTCGCAAATCAAATCTGGGTTTTGCTCTTCATCCTGAAATCACTGTGACTGCTTTGGCAGTGATATGCCGCTTGTTAGGCCTTTTTTTTTCCCCCACCGTCAGACACCTCATTTATGTTTGTGTGAAGTGATTATGAAACACCACAAGGTCCATCTCTAGTTATTTTTTTACTCTCTGTAGTGTTCTTGGGAGTCTGGGTGTGTCTTTGCATTTCTGCTGTGGGTTAGTGGCAGGGTGTCATTAATTTATATGTAGAAGAGATTCCCAGAAGTCAGTCAAATTGGCAATCCGATCAACTGTCCTATTCCAGGTCTCGCTGTAATTGTAATAAACTATTTACAAACTCAAAGTACAACAGGAGGGAAAACATGTCCCAACTCCTTTGAAGTTCGCTATTCGGGAAGTTCGGGAAATAAGGTGCGGCCATATGCAAATATTCTGCAAAAAAGCATTAATTGCTTGTCCATGACAAGAACACTTGTCATGCCTATTTTTCCTCAGCAAACATTTTCACCGGATCTGGTTGCTAAATCACAGAGAGGCACAAAAAAAAGGGGAGGGAACTTCTTTGCAAGCGAGAGCCCAATAAATCCATGTAAATTGTCTTAGTGAGCATATTTGACGTCTTGAGGAAGGGCTACTGCAATGACTGAGAGAACTTCCACTTTATATTTACCAGGACCCTAATGCTGAATCTTCAGGTTTATTTTACTGTAACTTCTGCGGAGACTGTGTCAGCTGAATTGTGAGAACGATTAGGCTCGTGATGGTCACACAGAGAAGTCCTGAATTCTTTCTTCTGTTCCCAGCAGAAGATGTGTGCTTAAATGCCTTCCTTTACTGAATGTCATGTTTCAGAAATGTGTGTTTTCCTGCAGAGGAACAGCATTGCATATGCTATATACAATGATGAGGTCCCTGAATCAGACTCCGACGGGTGGAAAAGAGGACATACCAAAGGTACAGGGAGAGTCCCAAGCTACTGTTTTGTCCTTTCTAAAGTTGTGGAAGGCATCTACTTGTCTGTTTGTCTATCTGCATCTCTAAAACTCCTGCCTAAAGCAAAACTGGAGAATAATTTGCATGATGCTTGGTTTGTTGTATAGTTATATATGCTGCAGCTTCTGCTTTGGTTTTGCTATGCCTGTGCTGTGCTGAAGAACTCTTAGGGCTTATGGACCCCTTATTTTCAAGAGTTGAAACTCATATAGCTCCTTTCAGTGAGTACAGACCACATCGTCCTGAGCCTAATGGCAACAGCAGTACAAGATGTGAACGGAAAGGCACCCTAAACATAAACCCCTCCAAACTCTCTCTCTCTCTGGGGCAAGAAACTGCTGCCAAGATCATGGAAGCGCTGAAGTATGCAGTTAAAGTAAAGCAAGACTTCAAATAAGTGTAAACTTCAGTGGAGGTCTAAATGTTCCCTTGAGGCAGCAGATGGGGTTTGCCCAGCCTGGCTCTGGGGTGAAGATATTTTGCAGGGCTGTGTTTCCAGGCTGCAGCAATGGGGACAGCTCGGGAGCTGTGCTTCTCCCCAGAGCACCCTGCTGCAGGGGGAGGCATAGCCCGTCTCCCTGCTGCTTCTCCTATGCAGGAGAGATTTAGTACAATTTTAATACAATATTAGTCTCCTATAATCCATTAATGTACTCTAGAGTCAGTTTACTGTAGATGTTAACACATTGAAGTGTGGTGTCTGCAGCAGCAAATCCAAAGTAGCACACAGCTGTATCATCTCAGGGCTTTTCCCCCTTAATTCATTTGCAATAACTTTTCTTTGACAGGATTTCTGCTCTTGGACAAATCACAAGGCTTCTGGGTGATTCACAGTGTGCCTCTGTTCCCTCCCATCCCTGAGGATGGTTATGGGTATCCAGCTACCGGGGAGTCCTACGGACAGACAGCCATCTGTATAACCTTCAAATATGACCAGTTCACAGAAATAGGTATGAAAACCTTCTCCCTAAGAAAGCCTTTGCCCCGCCACACCTCTCTGACTGCTTTCCTTGAGGCGTCGCCTGAAAAATTGTGTGTTCTTGTCCTTCGTTGTCAGATTGGGAAACCAAGTGGGGCCTGGAAACAGCGTTTTTGGCTTCAGTTATGTTTATCCAAAGATTTCCTGTGTGAATGTGGGAAATTCACTCTTCCACTCTGTCTCCATCTCCCCATGGGAACTATTGGGATAATAATAGTTACAAGTGTGTATCAAGGGTAAACTCAGTCCATGCTTTGGAAATATAAAGTTAATAATTTTTAACAGTAATAGCTCATTCAGCTGCAATCATCTGCAGTTCTAAAAATGTAAGGCAACCRCTGCTTGAGCTGGAGTAGTACCCTTGACATGTCAGAAATACGAAGTATGGAATAAATATCACCCAGAATTTCCCCGGGTACCTTTTGCCACATAAAATACCAATACTAAAAATAAAAAAAAATTGAATTCTATACCCATAAGATTCAGAACCATCTGACAGTGATATCTGGTACTGCAATTCTGAAAAGAGACTATCAAAAGGCATTATAATAAATCATACTGATATGTTCCTTAATGCTTTTCACACTGTTTTTCACTCTCTTCTCAGTTACAAGCCTCAAATGATATTAATGAAACRCGTAAGCTGTGCAAATGGCCAGGCTGGCCACACCTCAGCGCTATCTAAACCAGGTTCCTGTTTGTGGAAGTGCATCTATGCATGTGTTTAGGGAAAGAGGACAAGAAAATGAGAGGCATACAGTAATGCTTTTCCTGCTCCATCCTCCCAGCTTCTGGTAATCTGTGGTTCAGGGATTTCCTGAGCCGGAAAGACTGGAAAGTTCCTGATGGACTGGTCTTCCATGAACTCATCTAATGAGCCCATTTGTTCCCTTGCTCTGTACCACATCCATGGCAAGGACTTCTACAGTTAAGCTGCACACTGTACAGAAAAGTAATTTTCTTCTGCTAATTCAATCCAGACGCTGAAAGTCAAGCTCTGTTCTCCCCGAAACCAAAAAGTAGACCCTTTGGCAGCTCTTCTGTTTGCATTTGGCTTGGCAACTGTAACTGACTGGAAACTACTCCTGTAAATATGGACAGGCTTGAATTTACTAGGCCATCTGAGCGCTGTGTGCTTAGAGGCTTGAAGATGAGCATGGGTGGAAGTGGCAGTGCACTGAGACCACCGGTTAACAGTTCTGCTAAGGATAATGAGGTGTAAGCGGAAAAACCTGAGCATGCTCTCCCAGCCAGTCTACGTGCTGCAGGGCCAGTCAGAATACAAAGCAATTAAACAGGGTTTTGGTTGCTAAAATAAGATACTTTGACACTGAGCTCGTCCAGGAGATAGGCTGTGAAGATTAAGAAAGATTTAGGTTTCCTTTCCAAGGCAGAACTTTACTCTCTTAATTCCTTTGCTTTAACACATTTTAATTTGCATGTGTTCATTTCTTTGGGTTTTTTTCAGACCAACAGATGCTGAGTTATAATCCAGGAATCTACAGCTGTTCCATCCCTAACATCTTCCAAGCTGATCTCCCAAATCTGCAGAAGCTCTGTGCAGGGTCCAGGCTGCCCTCGGTCCCCTTGCGCCACCTCTCCAAACTCCAGTCAGCTCACGGGGAAACCTTTCTCCACTTTGCGAAGTCACACTTGTACATAGATGGTAAGAGAACCTGTTGCTCTATCTATCACACATCCTCAAGTAAGTAATGATTGATTAATATATTATTTGACAATTAGTATTTTCTTTGAGGGGAAAAAAGAAGTTCAGCTTCAGAAATAAATGTAACAGAGGGCAGGGAAAGGTGTCCCGTCATAATATTCTCTCAGCCCCACAAAACAAAAAGCTGCCTGGTTCTTCAAACACCTTCTTAAGGTGTTCAATAATGGGATTTTCAGAAAATTTATTTCCTGCTATTCAACAGTAACAACAAAGAACAAAAATGGGGTTTGAATCATCTGCCTTTTTTTTTGTTATGAAGAAGGCTTGAATTTTTTTTTCCTTTCCTTTTTTTTCCTGCAGATTGTTTGTAACAGGTTTTCCAGGAGAAGGAGGAAAAGTAGAAATGAACTTCTGAAACAAAAGTCAAAATAAGGGGAGGGGGCAAAATCCCTTCTCCCCCACTTTATGTATTGGAATGAAACAAGCCTAGTTTAGGCAATACTTTTCAGTCCCCTCTTAAATGAAGGAATGTGAAAGACTAATTTTCCACACCCTGTGTTATTTATTCCACAGATATCTATGTGGCCTGGGTGGCTCAGGAACTGAAGACCGATTTGTTGGCTGAATCCTGGCAGCATTCTGGCCAAAAACTTCCCTCAAATTGCTCTCTCAACTACCACGTCTACAACATAAACCTAATAGGGACGCCATTGAATTCCACCTTTTATTCCATTAACGATCATTCCAAATGGGCTGTTTCAAGGCAATACGAAGATCAGTGGACCTGCATTGGAGACTTAAACCGTGCTGCCGAGCAAGCTTGGAGAAGTGGTGGGTTCATCTGTATGCAGAACGAACACATCTACAAAGCTTTCAGACATTTGATAATCCACTATGAAAGTTGCACTGATGCTTCCACAATGATATAGCGAACCATTCCCCCCAAACAGCACAGGCCCTCGTTACACAGAAAGCGTAGGAAACGTCTCCCTTAAACTGTATTTTCACTCTGAAAAATGGCCCTGTGAGTCGCCAAATGTGTTAGACATTCACCTTGCTTGCTATAAAGGCAGACAGTTTGCAGGTAAATGACGGCTGTTTCTCCCTGGGTGCGGGACCAGCAGGCTCTGCCTGTGCTGAGCCACGCKCCCCTCGCCCCTCGCCCCTCGGCCGAGATGCTGCTGCACGAGGCTGCACCAAAGCACATCGCTGTGGGCAGCCGTGCACCGGCGTCCCCGGGGGAACTTGTGAGTGATGCTGGACGTGGGATGGGAGGAACAACAGAAACCTGTCTCGTTAGCTAGGTTGTTGGGGCTGGGCAGTTAGCACGAGAAGAGTACCTCAAAATGCTTCAAAATCGCCCTGCGTTCCAGGCGCTGTTGAGATTAGTCACAGCATTTCTGCTCAGTTTGGGATGAATCTCTTAAAGAGCTGACATAGATACAGACAGGGAGACGAGTAGATCTGTGGACAGGAAGGCTTCATTTTTACATGATTAATTTTTAGAGAAGAAACGAGCTTTAAATCATTTGTAACCAATGGCTTGGGAGTATTTCTAGTGCTTTTATTCATGTACAGCAATCTTATACACAAATAAACACATCCAAAATATGAATAAGCAAAATAAATTAAGAGTGAAAATGGTCTGTTTACAGTCTCCCTCTTCCATCTTTATAGTTTTGTGGTTGGTTACAATGTTTTATAGCTGCCAAAGGAAAAATTGGGACAATTAGGAAAAAATTTAAAAAGAGAAGAAAATATTTGAAGGAAGATGTTATTTCACCCACATTTTGACATTATAACGAACGTGGCTGTTAATTTGCAATACCTCCAGTCTCAGACTTAGGACCTGAAGTTTGGCATGGACTTGCTATAAAGACAAAGCTAATTTGCAAAATCCTGATACACTCTTGGGTTCAGATTTCAAAAGTGTATCTGTATTTAATACGTTCCTCCTCCAAATATATTTATGTTATATTACATATATATTTTTATATATATTATATTTTATATATATTATATATATCTCACTTGTATTTTTTTTTTCTGAATTGCTAATATAAACTCCAGTCTGAAGAGTTGGCTGTCCCGCTAATATTTCTGTTTTGCTGTGTTCATAGTCCATACACTGATTCTCCACAACAGTGTCTTTTAAAAGGAAGTAGATATAAAGAAGTGCCCCACAACCGCAAGAAGTTGTCAAAGATTTCGTTCCCTTTTCATCCTGAAAAATCAACCAAACAACAAAGTGGACAAAGTACCAAACAAATTAATTTCAGAAAACATTTGTGCATACTTCCTGAAGAAATAAAACTAATGTATCTGGCCTGCTTAATGAGGAGAATTGTCCAGGAATAGATTTTATATTTAGTCAATCTGATTGAAGGCAAACCCGAGTCGCGTAGCTCAGTGAAAATAATGTACATGATAGTTTAGATATGCTGCACAAAACAGGACTTTTTCTTTTCCCTGCATACGACCAAATAACATTTGAGAAATAATTTGCTTGATAATGTTTTTTTCTCTGATGCTTGTCAAATTGCTTTACATATCTACTTTTCGTTGTTTTACTAGCTGTGGTCAAGCAACACCTATTTGTGGCAGTGAAAATTGCCAGTGACACAGAACGCTGAGCAGTGGGACGGTAGGGCAGCACTCAGATAAGCCAAGATAAAATTCATTTCTCTTGTCCACCTTTTCGTGGCAGACACTAACCTAACCTGTCTGAACTCTTATATCTTGCCCACGCGTGACCTCAGTGTACAGGAACGGCGAGAAGTCCTTCACTGGAGACACTGCTGGTGAGGTTCACCGTGGTGCATCAGAGGGCACCTGGACCTATGACCCAACCTGTATTTCTTACGGTAGGTGCTCAGCCACAGCATTTGGGTCACAGAGTTCAATAGCAAGACTCTCCATCCACTGGCTGTCACGACAGTGTTGCCACAGCCCTTCTCCCCAGGCTAAAAGTCAACTGTCCATCGCTTGACTTTAAGTGCTGATTGTTATTCTTAATTACCTGACCAATTGATAGCTGTCATAAAGCTTCACAAGACTACTCACAACATTCCTCTTTCATTATACCCAAGATTGGTAGTCTCCATTTTAGCTGTTACTGAAGAGGCATGAGATGGAGAGAAACAGTTGTACCATACAATATCACAAGCACCTAAATAGCCTGATGGTGCACACACTCATTTCACTGGTGTAGCAATAAAAAGGCYACAGTTCTGGTTCTCTCATTTTTTGACGGTAAACAGTTTTAATTCAGTTTTGCTTTCACTGTGTAACTTCCATATTTGCATATCCCGGTATTTCTACTACACACATTATGAAACATGGGCAGACTCTTTTTCTTGAAAGATACTGACAATCAACAAGATGATAAACCATACAGATTTTTAAAGGGTTTGTAACGCTCAGACTTTCTGTGCAAAGGCAAGACCATACGCCACTTACTCAACCTCACATGCCCTCACAGCGTGCACTGTGATCAATTGTTGGTGTGAAATATTTATTTTCGCATATTTTCTATATATATTCATAGAGTTTTTAATTTTAAAATGTGCTGTTCTTTTTCAAAATGCCAAATGCTCAACAAACATCTGCCTGTCCCAGTGACTCTGCGCTGCCTTTGCTGCCCACTGCGACCCTTTTGACTGGACAGACCTTCTCCTGCGGAAGGGGACATCTGGCGCTGCCCCCTCGGTGGTTGCAGGGGGACCTGCCCAGCAACGCTGGTCCTGCAAAAGGGCGGGAGTCTCGGACCCTGGCATGGAGAGGGGAGAAAGCCGGTCTCTCATCTGGAAATCCAGAGTCTCTTCTCCTCGGCGTGCAGGTATGGCTATTCTGACCCTTGGGCTCTGTTCCAGTTAGACTAAATGAGAACATTTATTATACATGAAAACTGTTTGCCGAGGGAGTAGGAGAGGCCAAAAGCAGACATTATTAATCCACTAAACATTACTGTACTGCAGCCAGGTTTGTAACAAACACAACAGTAGGGATCGTTGTTTGGTATAAATTGCCTTGTAATCATTTCCACAAGCCGAGACTCATTCCCAGCACGCCTGACAAGCTCGCAAGGGGCAGGAAATGCAAATACAGCCTCTCGAAATACATGCCTGCCACCCGCTCACCCACCGGCACGTCTCCTACCCTCACCACAGCCACTGCCATCCCAGGGCAAGGGCACAACTCTGTGTCCCTGTCATGGCTCCAAAACATTCCCTGATGACTTTTCTGTAAACCCYTGTATCCCCACAGATGCTTCTATAACACCGGTAATTGTGGATCGTTAGGGTGGTGGTTTGCTGAGTTGGAAGAGTGCAATTTTACACAGACTTAATGCAAGAGGTCAAAGGATTAGACATTAGCCTCACTAGAAGAAAAGCTAAAAAAAAATGTATGTATATATTTGAAGGCATAAAAACTTAAACTGTGTGAAGTTTAATTCCAGCTGGGCAATTACAATACTGGAAAACATTGGAAAATACAGGCAGAGGCATTGCAGCCTCAGCCCACTTCAGAGGGCAGCCTTTATGGTGGGATTGCTTCTGGTGTCTCCACAATGACTGAAAATATTCTGAGCTTTCATGATGGGAGTGATGAGCAATGTATTGGAGAATTTCTCAAGGACACCTGGGGCTCCATGCCAGCTGTCTGCCAGCAAGGGAAGGGAAGCTTTGGGAGAAATGTCTCTGACTGATCTGGGAACCTTCGCTTCTCCAAGGCATGCTACCTTAGCCTGGCATTTGGACTTGTCACAGAGGTTTGCAGGTGTATTTCTGAACCACAGCAAAGTCTGCTTCAAAGTGTGCTAGATTACACTTTTAAAAAGTACAGAAGTCCTGCAAAGCCCAGGAGGTTTTGACCATTTCGCTGTGAGTAATGCCCATTCTTCCAGCTCTCCTTGCAAACCACACACGCTGCTCCCCTCTCAGCACACTTTGTGTAGTTTTCTGCTCTTGAAACGGGAAGTTTCCAGTAAACACATCTAAGGTAAGCGCCTGGGTCAAACAGGGCTTCCTCAGCTTGCCTGCGGCGTGAAGGGAGAGGGTTATTTTTGCAAAGACATATGGGCCTCTCTCATCCCTCTCTCCTGTTTAAATATATACACTCCTGACTCCTGACAGTAATGAAATGCTCAAGAACATCGTTGTGAGAATTTGTTTTAATGTATCAAAGCATCCTTGGTGTTATTAGCATAGTCACATAATTATCCCCAGAGAAACTTACACCCATATGTTAACGCCCATAAATTATTGTGTGGATCTCTTTTATACCTCTATTTTCAGTTTCTGGGAAAAATACATCACTGGGTACTTAGTATAGTAATTGCTTCAGAACGTGTAAGCTGCCTATGCCCTGCGTAAAATGTTCAGGAGACAGAGTAGTGCTGGCAGTGTCTTCTAAAAGCTCAGTGTTAGCCAAAGCCTAACTGTGCTCAGAATGTGATGCAAGAATATGATGCACTTCTTTAATTTCACAAGAGATTTCATAAAAGGACAGGAATTTAAAAATGGGAATGGAGATGAATAGAAATTTATGTTAGGCAAAGTGTGGAAAAAAAACCCTTGTAGCAGGGAATAAATTCTTCATAGTACAAGGCAGAGAGCCTGATCTGAAATTTCAAGCTAGGATATCAATATCAGTGTTTTCTAGATACCCTGACACTCTGAGTAGCTTAGCCATATCTGACAGTTTTCTATTTAGATTGGAGATACCATATTAAAGGCCTAATCTGCTGAATTTTCTCATAATCCTTATGAACTTGGCATGAATGCAGTAAAAGAAGCGGCATATGAACTCAGAAATCAGTTGTAGCTCTTTCAGATCTTGGCCTCAGACAGGAGCTAGTTCATAATATAATTTTTTAATGCAGGCCCATTGTATGCTTATCTTCATGGTTTTTAACTGATTTATCCCAGTATTAAGAGTATGCTATTCTATGCATGTTTGAGATGTTCATTTTACTCAAACTGTTACATACAAAACAGTAGGACTTGAAAAAATATATCTTGCTTTTTATAAACAGCTGTGTTACACTTTTACTCAAGTGATTTTTTAACTCCTCTTGAGTTCATTTTTTTTCAGTTGAGTTTGTTTGACATTTCTACACAAGGTATCTGGTGACTATTTTGATTCTCCTGTAAGAGGGATAAAAGTAAGKAACATTCTTCCCCTCCTTTGATCACTTTGCAGCTTGGGAACTACAAACTGATATTCAAATATTCAAAGCTTTACTAGAGCGGAGCATAGTATTTAATGTTGCCTGCTAGAGTGCTGGTGATTGCTACAGGTGGTTCACTGTAGTACCCTTGTACTAGCATTGCACAATTTATTAATCATAGAAATTTTACATGCAAATTAGCCACACAGTTTTGCATCTAAATACAGTAACCCAAAAATCTGCCTTCACGTGTATTAATGCCCACAAATAAGCATGTCACATTACAGCAGTACAAAGTTTCCCCATTACATTCCAAAACCTGCCAAAAGCTCACTAAAAGCCATATCATCAGGCGTTTTCTTTTTGTTCCTTACTTCTGACTTTCTAAAGTGTGAGAGTATTTAGCTCCGAGGCTTTTTTGTGTCTATCTTTTTTCAGGTTTCCTTTTTGTGCTAAGATTCTGCCAGCCAAAAATCAGTATTTCTCTTGCTATAGTGCAGTTTTAAAAATGTATTTTTGTACTGGTATAAGTGTCCTCAGCACCACTGTCTGCTACTTCATGTTGAGGATTAACAATGCCCAGCTCAGTACACATTTCAGGACCTGTTTCCTTCCCTGCTCTGAAAGCTGCTCCATTCCACATACTGACTGTGTAAATCCTAGGCATTGTGCAAAGGAAATCTACATCTTTTCCTCTCTTGCTTTCTAACTACTCCAAATACTTCTTTCATGAAAGTCAAGGTGAGAAGGAGGGAACTAACAATTTTGCATGGGACATTTTGCAAGGAAAGACCATGGAAGAAGTGCTGCACAGCAAATAGGGACAATTAGTACAGTTGTGTCCCCAGCCGCCCACCAACCTGCCCTCCTCTTTACTGCCAAAAGACATGAAGAACCAGAGAAATGGGAGCAAAGAGAGCTTGCAGAAGACATGGAGAAGAGGGAACAAGACAGCTGAAGGTGAGCAAGAGAGAAAAAGCAAGGGAAGAGCAGAAGGAACATTAGGATGGGCAATACCAGGGAGGTCAGAGACCTTGAGTTTGGTGACAGAGAACCATTAGGAGTTAACTGTGCAGAAAACCAGTTAATAGGATGTTTCATTTACTATGATAGTTACTTAACATTTATCCATTTTACAGATATAGCCTCCGCAGGCTATGCCACAGAGAGATAAAAATGAAAGTCATAAACTGAAGTGACTTAGCCAAGTATTAAAAAAAAAAAACAACAAACCAACACCCAGAGAGAAAGCTGCTACCTGTCTGTTACCAAACCTACAACAGGTGGGGTAAGGCAAAGTCAAAAGCATTAAATATGTAGAAGTAGGAGGGAGAAATTCATAAGCTAAGCTAAACAGTTTGAACCACACATATTTGAACAACATGCTAAACGTTTTTTTTTAAAAGAAGGAAGCTACTTTTAAGGTTTAAAGCCAATACAAAAATACAATGAAAACAAGAGATGCAAAACATTCACAAGGTAACTGCAGATCATTTCATTACAGATCGTGACACTAAAGCTAGCTTAATTCATTCTCGTGGCATTGAGAGAATTGCAGGCAAAAAAGTAAATGCAAATACAAAAGAACTTAAACAGAACATAAATAGTGATAAGCAAACTGATGCCTTTAACACTTTGCTCTTGGGATTATTATTACAGATATATCTACAACATATGGCCTTTTATTCTCAGGTAAAAGTCAAGCTTAGTTTAGAAACTCCCCAGTTTTATATTTTCTTCGGTTTCATCTCTGATCCTACTTTGCTCTCCAGCACTAAACAAACCACCTCGGGTTTCTCCCTGCACTGAGTCAAAATCAGCAAGCATTCCTAGATATTACTTACTGTCACTTGGCTCATGGTGGCCTGCTGTTTTGTCACCTCCCAGTCTTGGATCCCAAGAGGAATAATGGCAGTATAGAAGCTGTAGCTCTATAAAAAGTGTCATCTTAATATCAGAGGAGGAGCTAGGCATAAGGGGTTGGCTTCACAAATGTAAATATTTCATAATTTATTTAGTAACATGGCTTTTATTTTTCCCCCAGGCAAAAGCTTTAATAAAGGAATAGGTCTACTGCAACAAAGGAAATAACAGCAAAAATAGAGACAAGGACACATCCTAACCCCATTAATATCAGTGGGAATTTGCCTTCATCTCCAGTGGGAACAGAACTTCAAAGACATGGGAATCACCCATAAAATCTGAAGGATAAAATCTGAACCTTTCGTGGTCTATGACACAAAACGTGTCTAGAGGATGGTAGTGTAGTCCCGACACGGTGGAAATGTCCCCAGCAGGAGTTTCACATCCTTGGTTTGACCACAGCCTTGTCCCCGGCACTGCCAGGGTAGCTTTTAGGACAGGCGTCAGAGAGGCCATGTGCATGGGCAGTTCCTTTGACAGAAGAACCTCTCTGAGGCAGGACCATGCAGGAGCTGGGCAGAGATGAACCTCTTCTTGGTGAATACTGTCTCTCTTGCTGTTCATGGCTTTACTTTCAGTGCCCAAATTGGGAAGAAGTGATATCCCCACCTTTAGAGGTATTTTTTTTACATCTCAGATATTCTTTCAAAGCCTGTCTCTGGCAGAATGAAGACTGAAAGCTGTATCTCCCCAGTCCTACCTTGTGTTGTTAGCACTGAGGAGGATGAGCGATGTGGAAAAAAGATCATTTTTCTCCAGGGAGATTCAAGATCTCCCTCGAGGACTAAGAACATACCCTGGGTGGATTCTGCCTGCTAAATGCTGTGAAAAACCAACACAGGAAAGCCAAGATGAGGGAACTCATTCCCAATTATCTCTGCAGGTCTTGTTTTGGTACTGGCACCATACAGCAAAGTAGAAATTAAAAGAACAGAAGTACCATTCTTCTGCTAACAGCAGAATTAGTTTCCCTCTCTTTCCTTTGGATGACTCCTTATGTTTCTTCCATTCCCGGGATTGCAAAATAAGACACAGTATCAAGTCACTGTATGATAATGTGCGTAACGTACAACCTGGAGAGCTTGTTACACTCACGATGGGTGAGTTCGTCTGCCCCACAAACACACAGCTCCTCATAGGCCTATTTTAGCTCTTTAAGAAAAAGTCCCCCTCTGTCCTTCATTTTTGGTCACCAAAATACATCTGACAACATAGACCCTTTCAAATTCCAAATAATGGTAGGTGTTTCAGGAAAACATTCCATGGGAGTGTGTACCCTAACTAAGGCCACCTCATTAATTTCAAATTATATTTCATGTGAGATCTGCACCACCAGTCCATTGCAGGTCATACCAAGAAAAAAATGACAAATATTTTCAGAAAAGCCCCTTTAAAAGAAATATGTTTACCATATGCTAATATGGCTGTGTACTATATGGCAATGATTTGCAATCCCTGGATGTAGAGAGGTCTATGGACAACCTTCAAGAAAGCCACAAATATGATTACAAAATACAAGTTCACGCATATTTTCCATACATTAAGTTTCTTAAGGAAGCCTGTGCCTCTACTGGAAAACTATACGGAAATTTCAAACCCTGTGCTTTTTGCAAGTCAGACCTATATTGTATGTCAAAATATACAGTTGGGGTTTTGTGGTTTTTTTGAGAGAGAGAGCTTTGCTCAGGATCCTGCAGGGTCAGAGAACTTATGGTTTCAATATTTTTTTTCAATGAAACACGGTATTTCTTTAATGCTAAATTCCTTTGGTTTCCAGTGCCCTCATTTTTAACAATAAGCATGTATACAATCAGCCTAAGAAACGAGGAATGAAGCATGTGGTTTGGCTGCTTTGAAAATCATATAATAATGTTTTTTGAGTTTGTGGGCTTAGCTGGGTAGTCCAACTAAAATGACTGTCAGCTAGAGAGAGAGGGCAATAAAGGTGAAACACAGTATTGCAGATAAGAAACTAATCTTTATTTCATGGTCCCCGTCTTCTCTGGGTATATGAGCCCAGTGCTTTGTGGGATCAAGTGACACTCTTAAACATAACGCTATTGAGCACAACCAATTTGATTAGATTAGTTAAACCAATGTGGTAAAGGCAAAGTGAAACTGGGCAGCTTCATGGCCCTTACCACGTATACCATAAGCACAGTATCTTCCCTAAGCAAGGGAAATTTCAAGGGCTAACAGCATTTGAAGTAAGTCTAGTGTAATTTAGATGTAGTATTGTACGAAGCATGACAATAAGATCAACTGAGTAAGAAACCAGAGCTAAACTCTGGACAAATTTGTGAATGCACTGCAAAAATTAATAATTATTTGTGCAAAGTATTCAGGAGAAATATGTTTCTTCTAAGAAGATGTAGGTGTGGCTACTACAGTGTACCAAAGAGATTTAAAAAAAAAAAATCCTGTTGATGCTGTGTTCTTGTGTTTGAACTAATAATGAGAGTCTGGCATCAAGTTTGAATGATAACTATTACTTTCTTTACACAGATTTTCTAAGCTTGAGAGACCAGTTTTCAAAAGCTCTCTAGCAAAGCTATTGTGTTGCCAGTTATTACTCCATCAGAGGAAACTATTAAAGGATGATCAGAAATACTGAGGGTGAGTCCTGGTTTTCCAGTATCTTCTCAGGATTGGGCTTCAAAAATGAAAGTCAGCTTTTCTGACAGTAATCTCTCATAATTACAACTGAAAATTATGTAATTGGCAAATTCTCAACAGCCTCGGAAATTGGACCTAATACATTCAAAGGCATAAGCCTTTAAAATATTTCACACACACACTTTTTGCCATTATTCTCTATTAGAACTCATGTTTTTGTTCTTAAAGAAAAAAAAAAGTGCTATTTCTTTCATTGCTGATACAGTTGTATCTGTTACTGCTTTGAATTTTCTGTTCTGAATACTCTCAGGAGGAGGATGTCACTGCAGATGCCCCAGACTCTGCCAAATGATTGGCTTTCTATGCAGCTCAGCCACTTCCCTCCATTGCAGGTACTAGATGCCCCAGCTTACCTCACCATAACTCCAATTTGTGTTTTTTTCTTCTATAGGCTTATTAAAAAACAGCTCTTGGACTGAAAAGAAAGCACTTTTACCAGAACCGATATTTGGATTCCTTTTACTCCAAACCCCCATAGCACTGTGTCCCAGATGGCTTAATACTGAAAAGGATTCCAGTAAGTCTTGTATACGGATGTAACATACTATATATAAAGAGCAACTTACAACTGAAGAGCTCTAATACTGTAAAATAAAGCATTCAAAAGTGAGGAAATATAGAACTGCATTTGCCTGTGCAACTTTGATTTGGCCTCTGTATGGCTATTCTTTACAACTGGACCATCTTTCATTTTATGTACAAAATCTGCAGCTTTCTCAGATAATAGGTAGGGGGTTTGCTGGTTTTTAATCCTTTTTATTAAGTGTATATCTTCTGGTATTATTCATTGCTCATTAGCCAGCTCCGTCCCAGAACCTAACTCTGTCATGGAAGTTTTATATATGTTTAGCTCCCTGAAGTATTATGGTTCTCACGTTTGGTCTAGGATATGTAGTAGTGGTACAAGTAAGATCTATGCCTATGGGTGGAGGGATAAAGAGTATTTACTATTAACAGACTCAAACCGTTCATTTCCTTCCTTCTGTGGGTTCCCTTCCCGTATACTATAGCAAGTTCTGCTCCTAAACAATTTTTCTGAGTTTAATATATTATTAGTCACAAGATTATCCTGGCTTCATGCTAAGACTTTACCCAGTAACAAAGCTTTTCTTAAAACCCGTTGAAATGCTTTTCACCCTAAGTACATAGTTTGGTTTCTGCCACACAGTCCTCTGCTAGTACTATACATATGTAATGTCTTTTCCAAATCACAGTAGGTGGAAGCTTGGTTTGAGAATACACTGGAACATCCAGTAGCATTGAAGTTTTAGGTAGTGACTGTTAAAAATTCTGGGAAATGTAACAAGTATTTAAAGGCCAGATGGTTCAGGAAGCTAACAGGAGATTAACCGGCACCAAAATGTGGAACAACAAAAAGAGTGAAGAGGGTTATCTGCTGCAGCTTGCTTTCTGAAATGACAAAAATGGAAACAATTTATGGATGCAAACATGAAGGGGACAGCACTTTTCAAAGAGTTTTGAACTGCAGAGAGTTGTGGAGTGCCTGCCTCCTCCTAAGGCAGGTTAATACCTAGAAATACTGACACCTCGCCTGAAACAACAAAATTACCTTATTTAATTTCTGCCAACAGGCATAATGGAATGAAAGATCTTGAGCCCAAAGGAAAGCAAATCATCGTGTTCCCAAAAAGATGGGCTGCTTCCTCATGAGATGGTGTTAAGGCTGCTATCCATGCAAAGCCGGAGGGGTGCCCAGAGAAACAACAGCATGGCCAATGGATGCGGTTCGTCCTTTCAGGGTGGCAGTCTGTTCCCAGGACTACCAAGTAAAATACAGCTGAATGAACAAGTGAGAACAAAATTTTAAATATCAGCCTCAGCCTGGATAAAAGCCTGGAAAATTATACATTTAGTGGTAAAAATATCTAGAATGACATGCTAAAAATTCTCAACAGAGACCTACAGAGACTACAATCATCTGAACAGTATATTCTAGTTAAGTTTTTAAAAAGTACAGCAGAACTTGGTCTTGATAAATAACTTGTGTGCAGGATCTAGAGCAGTTTTGTTGGGATCTCCAGCAACGCCATCACTCCATCTCTCAACGATTCTGTGGTTGCCATCGTATCAACAATATCAACCCTGCAGGTTGTGTAACAAGATAATGATGCAACCCTTAGGGATGAAGGTGGAGGTGCTGGTAGGATGACAAAGTCCCACCACCCACATACAGTAAGAAATAATTGAGATTAGCTGAGGCTGCAGTCAAACATGAAACATTAAGAATACTGTTTATTAACGATCACAGAACCAATTAAACTAAATTTATATAAACTATTTAATTAACAGATTAGAAAGCCTGAAGTGACCTGTGTGATCTTCTAGTCTGACTTCCTTGTATAATGGAGAGCAGATTTCCCTGAACTAGTTCCTGTCTGAACTAGATTGTATCATTTTAAGGGGGAAACATCACATCTTGATAGAAATATCGACAGAAAAGTTACCATAATTCTTGGTAACCCTCTCAATGGTTAATTATGGGTAACTATAAATTAAGATTGTAGGTCTTGGATCTTTGTCTGCTAGAGTTAAGACATGTATTTTTAAATGGATATTTACTACATAGAAAGGTATGTAAAGAGCCCCTATTAACTTTCTCTTTGATAAGCTAAATAGGTGGAACTCCTTGAGCCTCACATTAGAAGGAGAGTATCCCAATCCTTTAATCATGTCTCATGTCTATTCTATGAAATCCCTCTAATTTTGCAGCACTCTTTTTGAATTTAGGACACAAAGCCCATGTACAACATTCCAACTTGCCTTGCATCAGTGCCAGATACAGAGGAAGTATAAACCTCTCTATTCTTTCTCAATATTTACTTGCTCAGGCAATCGAGAGTTAGATTCCCTATTCTAATCACTCTGTCAGAGGAGTAGCGATTGTGGTCTATTAGTCTCCAACTCCTTTTCAGTGACTCTGCTTCCCAGGAGAGGACTCCCTATGAGATTTGCTGGGCCCTTGTTCTTCTTTCTAGAATACATGTTATGCTTATATATCTGTATAAGGCAAAAATGCTTTCACACTGATTTTATAGAAGAATAAGGCACAAAGGGACTTATCAGAGGTTACCATGAAATATTTGTGAAGAAGGAAACCGAGGACAGGACAGGTCTCCTGAATCCCATCCTGGCACTAGTACATTTACTGCACATTTACATTTGAAGTTGAGTTGCAGCGGCCATGACCAGATGCATTGTCAGCTGATGGATACAATCCTGGTATCAGACTGAATGCTGTCATTTCTTTTCAGATGTGTTTAAAACTCCCCTGGTGAAATAAAACAATAGGGCTTGAACCATTTCGCCTAACCCTCTCCTGCCAAAGGTAACCATGCCATACCTTCTTTTTCATAAATAATCCCCCACAAACTTAGGAAATAAAATATTTTCCCAAGCAGGAGGAAAATACGATCAAATTAGAAATACGGACAAAGGAAAATATTATCTTAGCTAATTCTTCCTTGTCATCTTGTACAGAAATTTTTACTGAAATGGTGCTTTTGATTCTATCCTCTGTCTCCTACTGTAGGGAATAGAGCTAGTCTTCGGCATCAGTCTGTGTTGGGTAGAGCACCAAACTTGCTGAACCATGTAGACCAAGCAAAAGAGCAACTGTAATAAAAAGTCTAACTTAAAACCAGATTTCATGATGAGTTTCATTTCTTCATTCAGTCAAACCCTCTACACCAGGCTCTGACAAGCTTCTACTGTAAAATGCTCTACAAGAGGCTGAAATCTAGGCCAGAGCTAGGGATAGTTCTTGGGAAGCTCTCTGGATTTCCTGGAGGGCAAGGTGTGGCTCTGTGYGTGGGAGGTAAACGCCAGTGATTTTCTGTTACTAGTAATTAGGTGCAGCTTGAGTTTCATTAATAAGAGCTACATATGCATACTGGAAAAAAGAGTTTATCTGACACTGGGATTATTACATGTTGCCAGCTAAATGTCTTACAATGTTCATTACCTTTGTTATTTTGTGATTAGCACTTATAAACATCCAAAAGCACGTTCATATTTTACCAAGACATAAGAAAAAAAGTCCTGCCACTGAGAGCTTATAATGTAAAAGAGAAGGAAACCTCCTGGTAAATCTCCAGATTATCCCACCAATCTGTCTAATGTTTTGGAACTACTTCTTGCATTAGCATTTGTTCTTATTAGCTTTAGTCTTTTTGCTTTTGATGTTGTTTATGATCACTACCAAATATAGAAATATGCTTTCCAGAATGTTATCCTGAGGTGAACACCCAGCATGGACATATCAGTCTTAAAAGATCGGATATTAAAGAAAGAAAACAGAATCTTATCAGGGGAAGGAGGCTGGATAGCTTTAAATAAAAGAGATACTGCAATTCTAGTGACTATTCATCAAAATTTAGCAATACAAAGAGTAAAAAAACCCTGTAATGTAGCTAAAAATGTCTGTTAAATTATTTAAAAAATGCGTTCATTGCAGTCTCTAACCASGTACTATCTGAATGTTATGGCAGATACTCTAAAATTCTTATAAAACATTTTAAAGGGKTTTTTTTTTGTCCATTTTGATGTTTCATAGCATCACAGGTTTTCAGACCAGAAGAAAGCACCGTGATTCTCCAGCCTGACCTTTTGCACAGTACAGGTGGCAATTAGATCAAGTGATGTCTACATAATTTCTGGTGGAGCTAGAACACCTCCTTTGGAAAAAATCCACTTTCTTGATTTAAAGATTTCAGGTGACAAGGAATACTTTACAGGCCTATCTAATTTTTTTCCCAAGGCTTAGTTAGTTAAGGGTTTTGTTTGTTTATTTTGKTTTTGGTTTTTTAATCAAAAAATGTCTTTTGGCTCAGCTTTCAAACACTGCATCTTTTAAAAGATTTGTCTGCTAAGCTGAAGATTTCTATGATTACAATTATTCYCTTGATTTGTTTTTATGTAATCCCAGGTGAGTTAGCTCTTATGTGATTCATTGATGGGCTAAAGAGATTAAGCTTTTTAAGTCTCTTCTGCAAGAAGGTTTTCTAGGTCCCAAATCAACCATGTAGTTCTGTTTAACCAGCTTGTCAGTTTTTGTATCGATATCAGGCCAAGACACACTGTTCCACCAAGGAAACTCCTATTGCTACGGTGTGCTCCCCGCATTTATCCACAAGGATAGCATTCCTGTGTGCACTTAATTGCTTTTCTGTATCGCTACTTTTCATAATGCAGTCTTCCATCAGATAACTGGTCTACATTTTTCTTTCCTAGAAATATTAGCCTGCACTTAACTATATTAAAATGCACATTGTTCAACTTAGCTCATCTTACCAAAGATTCTGGTAACACTGTGGAATGAATCCTTATCATGTATCACTTCACAACTGCTGTTTCTTATGCAAATATTATCTTACAAATTTGTAAACTAACAAATATGTGTTATTGGCCATTTATAAATACTTCTGACTTATCAATAATGCCAAGTAGAAAATGGTCCTGACTATTTTTTCCCAATTTAAAATGTAAAGAAAATCTACTAAGAGCTAAAGAGTAATATAGCCAGACGCTGAAATGTATTAAAATAGAAGAATATTTAAGCAACATACTTTGCTTAATTGTTGATAACATGTGTGTTGATACCACGGAGTTAAGAGTGATCTGCAATGGGAACAACAGTTTCACTTGAGGTATTTTAATCTGTAACAAAATAGTTACCTTATTTCTATAGTAACACCTACAAATTACGGTGTGATAATTTTGAACAAGGAGAAAATTCTTAGATATCTGTGGGCAACCTGCAAGCACAAAAAGAAGCAAAATTATTTGCTATACCAAGTTCTATTCATTACAGAGAAATTATTCCACTACAACGCAAATACGCCTTAATGTAAAGTAACAGGAAGTCAATAAATAAAATGAAAACACAAGGTAGCATATTCTGAAAAGTACCTGGCTAGAAATGAGTCATACTCTAATGTTGGACAAACTCTTTCTTCTTCAGTACGCGAAGGAGTGTTTTATTAAGCCCAAGCTATGTGTAATTGCCACTCGCAGAAAGATACTAGCATTACTTCCTGCAAAGAGGACCACACCCCCCCAGAAACACAAGTATTTCCACATACCCACAGAGTTGATGAAATGTTGCCATTGACTACCTTCCCTTTTACAGGACAATTCTTTAGAAAAGGAAGCAGCAAAATGAATTCAGCAAAATACCAGGTGGGAAACAGTAGATGCTTCTTCAGTAATTTGGGTAACTATTGGATAAACTTTTCAAAAAGTCTGAATGTATCAAATTACAATTTTCTTGTTTATAGAATTTCTGTTTGGGGAGGTATTCCAGTTTTCTGCACTAGGCACTTGAAGCTCCAGCAAACTCCTTTATCTTTTTTTTCAGCTTACATACAATTAATGTATTATTTATCTAGTAGTTTCAATCTACTAACCAGAAGTGCTGACAGACTTGCAGGAAATCAAACACCCAATATTCATCAGGCTGATCTGCCCAGATTAAGATAATGGCCAGCTATGCCATCTTGATAGGTCCTGTGGGAAGGAATTATTGTAATGTCAGTTATAACTATATGTTTAAGATTGTGTTGACATCCATACATAAAGCACCTGTAATTTTTTTAAACTCTAATGAGCTTTAAATCTGAACACTCACATGCAGCACGTTATGGAAGTTCCATAATTTTTAAATAATACATTTGCAAGTTTTTTTGCAAGAATACCACATAAAATACCTTCTTTTCTAAATGCTCTCCTTTGCTTCATTTTTCCTTAGATTATTTAAGTTCTGCTCTCTCACGCGTCCAAATGCTTGAATTCTTTTTCTTTCTCACCTGCACATAYATACATGTTCTGAGATGTTAAGACACAGACCATTTAAATGCATCCGTAATCACTGCTCTTCACACAGTACAGCAAGAGGGTTACACTAAGCTGAATTGCTGCAACTTCAAGAAAGGCAGGATGGAAGAGCCAGGGCACTACAGGTCTGTCAGCCTCACCTCAGTCCCCAGGATGGTTATGAAGCAAATACTCCTGGAAGACATTTCCAAGCACCTGAGGGACACAAAGGTGACTGAGAACAACTGGTGTAACGTGGCTTTACGAAGGGCAAACCTTTGATGGGAAGACTGGCTCAGCAGAGGCGGAAGAGCGGTGCATGCTGTTTACCTTGACTTTAGAGGGGCCTTCAACATGGTCTCCCACAGTACCCTTACAGTCAAATTGGTGACATATGGAGTGGAGAAATGTACCACAAGGTGGATGGATAATCGGCTGGGCTGTGGAGTACAACGGGTGTTGATCAGCAGTGCGAAGTCCACCGAAAAGGTGGCTGGTTACTAGTGGTGTTTGTGAGAGATCCATATGGGGCTAAAACTCTTCATGTCCTTATTAATGAGCTAGACGAGGTAACAGAGTGCACTCTCAGTAAGTTATGGTGTGATACCTATTGGGGGCAGGGGTGTGAATACTCTGGAAGATAAGGCTGCTATTCAGAGGGGCCTTCGCTTTTTTTTACCATTGTTTGCTTTCTTAAACCTAGGACTTTTTACACAAAAGCTATAAAAAGCACGAAGATCATAAAGAAACTCTTAAAAGCGAGGCCATTACAGAATGAAAACTGACTTAGAAAATTTCATTTGGTCTCCTTATTCACCCGTAGTACAACAAAGTTTAATCTCATTTTAGGGACAGACACTAAGTCTGCATTCCTCATTTGCTGGTGCTGAACTTGAGATATCTGGAATCTGATATCTAGAATGATCCTGAACATGGTGAAGTTGATTGTGAACCTAATTAAATAGTTATGGTTTGAACATATGGTGCTAAATATTCTCAAAATAGCCAGTTTTGGGTGTCTTACACAGGGCATTGTAAATTCATAGATACGTTTGATAAATTTTGGTTTGACAAACTTGTTTAATTTTCCCATCTGTATAATGGACATAATACCTTCTTTCCAATAAGCACCTTAACGTTTGTACACAGCTCAGATACTGTAAAGAAGAGTAACCCAGAAAAGCATATGAAAATGATTAATTTTTGTGTTGAGTTATGGGATGAGAACAGGCATTGGGAGCACATAGTAAGATCTAGTGTTCATCCTGAAATGTTAAATAATACCCAACTTTAYTGAGCATGATCCCCATTTTATCCATTAGAGAGATTGCCCTAGGTGACTGAAAATACTGAAATTAAAGACTGTAAACAAGATCGAGTAAGGAATGCAAGCCTGTAAGTCCCAAACAGATGATCCGAAAACTACCCACGTAGTTCCTGCATAGGCACCTTGTAATTTTACTTTGCTCCCCGACGTAATGCTCCCCTGGAGAAACAGCTCTGGGTATGCCCAAGTCTGGGAACAGTCTGGAAAGAGCTAAGCATTTTAGCATTTATTTCGAGCTTACGCCTGGCTGGATGAACAAGAGGCTTTTCTACAGCAGAGATCCCAGATGGCTTGGTACAGTGACACTTAACAAGCATCACAGGCCTAGGCTCTCTGCAGAATACAATGCAGGCTTTCTCTCAAAAAAGCATGGTATRGATGTCCATCCTTCATATGACAGCATATTGTGGTGGGCCCATGTTCAACTCCTTCCTCAGTTGGAGAGATGTGGGCTCAAACACAGATTCCCTGCCACACGGAGCATCTCCCACCACTCTCTGAATGTTCCACCCCGGTGAGACCACATTACCTTTTCTTCACTGTGCAAAAAGCCCAAGCGAGCATCAGGCCAGGAGCGTAAAAGGAACCAGACTCTTCAGCCCAGTGATGAGGGCACACACCTAGAGACTGAACCTCGTTACAATCCATTCTCTACAGCTTGTTTCTGCTTTGCTGTGTAACTACAGGGAGAATATTGAGACCTGGCCAGGAATCCAATATTCTTTCCTTTCAGGAAGAGAGTGCCCCAGCCACTAGCGATTTGGTCCAGCATTTTCTGTATCTTATTCTGCACACAACAATAGCTTCAGTTGGAAGAATGAAGAAAGTTCTCACCTCTGAAAAACCTGCAGGCTTGTGGTTTGATTGTTCCACTGAAAGGAAAGATGTTATTCTCAGTCAGAGGCTGGAAAGTCCTGTCTTCTGTATCAAGTGTGAATACTTTAACTTTTGAACTACCAATTAAGGAAAGCTACTGTCACCAACTTTGCTACACAGTCAGTGCTGTTAGACAGTCCCTGAGAATGCCTACTAGAGAGAGGCTGCAAGCAAGAGTGCAAAGAACATCTATTTTGAGGGACCTGGTAAGGCTCAGGCGTGATCAAAGCCGTACAAGCTGCTCTGCAGTCTCAAGGCTGAGGTGCTTACAGGCAGAACAAAAACCAGACCTTTGGGGTACAACTTCATTTTCTACACAGCACCATGAATGGATGGGAGAACTAGCTTTGAACGCGAGAATAAGAAGAGTACACTTGCCTTAGTTCAGTAGTCTGCTCCTGCCAGTTAGCCCTCCCGGGCAGCTGAGCAAAGGATGCCTGCTGCAACAGCACCAACCACACTGCACGGCCCCCACTCCTATTTCCGCTCCGCGTTGCCTTGTGCTGTTTAAACGTATGAGCCCCTCTGACTTAGCTTGACTACCAGTACGTAGCACTAACTTCTACAGTTTAGATATGTTCTTTACCACCAACAGAAAGTTCAGAGGGCCTAGGGATCCTGCAGAAGGTTTTGAGGGCCATAAATGCAGACCTCAACAAAGCTAGCTCCTGAGGGAACCCTGAGCCACCTCACTTCTTACTCATGTTTTGTTGTGACCTCGTGTTCCTTGTGTTTCCCCTCTCCTTACCAGTTTCAGATCCATGACAATACTGTTTCCAACTGTATAACTTCAGGGATTTTGTCCTAGAGGAAAACCAGTCACTTCTCCTTTGTCCTCTACTAACACACCAAGAATCCTTAGAACTGAGACATTACTTTACAGAAACTGTGCTCAAGAATCCCGTGATCTCCAACTTACTATTACCAATTGGTGGTTATCTGTTTTAACAACAACCACAAAGAATTCTGGCTCACTAATTCCGAGGGGAATTGCTTTGCCATCTTAACAAGGCAATGTAACTACAGTCAAAATGAATCCATTTTAAAAACATTTGCAACAGCTTTTTTTTTTTCTTTTTCAAGTGAAAAACAGTATTCTGTAGGAAGAAAGAAAGAAGCCTGTAGGCCATCTCTCTCTTCCAACACAGACAACCATTTGTTTGGTTTGGAGCACTGCATTTTCTGGGGCATTTTGTTCAGTATAATGAATCTTGAAGACAAGTAGTACGTCCTCTCTACCTTCAGGTAATGAAATTAAGAAAAACAAAACAGGAAAACAGCAAAATGTTGGTTATTACATTTAAAAAAATAACAAAACTGTTCTCTAATAAATTCTTGAATCCAGAGACAACTTACCCTCTTTTCTCATCTCCTTCCATAAATATTTTCTAACTTAATTTCCTTTACCCAGCTGAATTTTTGTCCTTTCAACTTAATCCCAAGATATTTTTCAATTGTTTAAAATGACAGAACAGCAAAAAAACTCCAGTCCTCTACAGGTACAACTCAAAATTAAGCTACTGGTGTTTTCTGATTTTTTTTTTTTAACCAAGCAGCTTCTTCCAAAAGATGGTTTCCTGGCAACGCTGCATTAGTTGTAAAAAAAAAAAAAAAAAAAAAAGAGTATCCTGCTTAAAATGTAAATGTTATTTACACAGAACAGAGTTCATAGCTAAAATAAGCCAAAGACCCTGGGACCTTCCCTACAAAGAAATTAAACTAATACTATGCATGCATTTATTAGTTGGGCCTTCTATTGAAGTTATAATTGTACCTTGTTAATGATCTTATTTTTACAAAGTCCGCAATGTGTTTCTGGTGTCTTTTTATTGCCCCTCCCCTGCCCTAGGAAGTTCTTGTATTATTGTGTATCATTATTTTGTTCCTGTGAGTCCTTGGAAGAAAAGTGTTTGAATAATATTAGGAGGTTGTCTTTCCTCTTGCTGAGAGGGAGAAAGATAATCTGTTTTTTCCACACGTAAGCACTCAGTGAGCTTCACACAATTAAGCTGCACATCAGTTTGCAACGATTCCAACAGAAACACTATTGCGAACTGAAACTACAAATAACTTCGAATTCCCTACTAGCTCTGCTAACAGCAGTGATGAAAACCTCTGCTAATGACTTTCAGAGGTACCCTTGCAATCTCTGGTATTTGAATCAGCTAGTGAGATGAAGTTACAGGAAGTCCTTCTTTAACATATTCTCAACTAAATCCCCCAAACCTTAATTACCATGGAAACTACTTATCCTTAAGGCGCTAAGGATAGCTGAAATATTTTCTCTTGGCAAAAATGGGAGTGAGGCCAGAAAAATATGGGATTGTGCATAATGAGGCCTTTGATCTTTCATTTACATCTGTGTTAAGTAGAAATAACTTCAGTGAAGCAATCCAAGTTACAGAGTTAAACTCGTTTATAGGACAGAAGTAGATTTGAGACATTGTCTAGTTCAGGTTATTTCTAGATCTTTTTCCATTATCTTCATGTGTTTATGCTAACAGATTTCTTTTTCACTTTTCTAGAAAGAGAAACTTAGTAATGCAAAATAGTATTTCTATATAAAATTAGCATAGTCCAAGCTTTGAGACAATCCTTGGGACAAATGGAACTAATCAGTCCCACTGAGGCTCAGAATTTTGCAATCTGAGATTAAAAATGCCTCTAATTTAGCCCAGGCCCCCCAAATCCCCAAGTACTCAGTTTCTATAAAACAAGAGTATAGTCTTCACTGTGCAACACCACTTGCACACCTCTAACCTGGAAAATCAGCTCAGGAACAGAAAAACTCATTTATAGCTTTACATGAATTAAATCTCTTTAATTAGCTGTAGGGGTTATTTCATTTTAACGTACATTTTAACAGGCTTTAAGGGAATAAAAATAATTTTCAGGAGCATAACAATCAAAACCCCCTATGGTTCCTTTCAAGCACATGCTCCCCACTACTTAACTCACTGTGAGCAAATGTCTGAATGTGAGAGGTGTGCACATGGGAAAACACTTCTGGGTCATTCACGTGAATCCATTGGTGTGCCATGTTTGTTCAAAACTTCTCATTTTTATACTGTTAACCCTGATCGTAAGTTACGCTACAGTAATACAGTTGTATTAAATACTCTCATCTTATCTCAAGGTTTGTCGCCCGCTGAGCATTTAGCTTAGCCATTTTGCAGGCAAGCACCTCGGCCAGGCACACTGCCTGCGCGTGGTCGCAGCCGAGGGAGGCAGCCGACGCCCCCTCTGCCGCACGGCGCCGTGGCCAGAGCCGGGCTCCGTGCCCGTGCGCCGGAGGGGCTGGGCCCTTCTGTGAGTCGCTGTACGACGACGGCCGCCGAGGCCCAGCCCCGTCTCCCCGGCGCACCCGGCTGGGAAAGCGCGCTCTCCCCCACAGGCTCAACCGGAGCCGCCCCCTCAGCCAGCGGGCGCCGAGGGCCGTTGGCGCAGCGCGAGGCCGCTCCCCTCAGAGCCCCCCATTCCGCGCGCCGAGCCCCACCGCCGCTCGGGCGCCCCGTCCGCGCATGCGCGGCGGGAGGACCGTCCTTCCGGCCGGTGGCCCCGGCGCAGGCGCAGCGCGCGCTCTCCCGGCGGGCGGGGCAGAGGTCAAGGGTGAGGGGTCAGTTCCTGCCCGGCGGCAGCATGGCAGGCGGCAGCGGCCCGGTGGGCTCTGCGGCGGAGGATGGGCGGCCGCCGGCCCCGGAGCGGGTTCTCTTCCCGCCGACCTTCAGCGTGTCCGAGATCAAGAACAAGCAGCGGCGGCACTTTATGTTCCTCCGCTGGAAGCAGCAGCAGAGGAAGGTGGGGGAGGGCCCGGCGCGGCGGCCGTTACCGGAGGGCGGGGGAGGCCCCGGCGGGTCTGGCTAACGGATCGCTCTCCCTCTCCCGCTAGGAGAAACTGGCCGCCAGGAAGAAGCGGAGAAAGGAGCGAGAAGCCCTGGGAGACAAAGTAAGGGCTCGGGCCGCAGCGTGGCGCGGGTCGCGGGGAGGCCGTCCCCGCTGCAGGGGGCGGTGCTCCGCCGCGGACGGGGAAGAGCTCGCCTTGGTGATAGCTCCTCAGCTGAGCCTTGCCCTGGGCGTTCTTCAGCTGCGTGAGTGAAACGGTTTCTCCACGGAGTTCGGTGAAGCGGCGCAGTGATCTCGGTGCTCGCCGGCCGCGGTGGCCTTCAGGGACAGTGTTGTATAGCGGGGGTATCGAACAGCCGGGCTTRGAAACCTTGCTGGTACTGTGTTCAGTGATGCTGTAGTCGGGCAAGCTGAGTTTTAAGCTAATAATGGCATAAAAGCAGGCCCTTCCTGAAAAGTCTTCTCTGCGATGTAACTGCTATGGCATTGTGTTGATGTTATTAGGAATTATGCTCTAATAAGTACTTTCTATATAAATTAAAACAGTCAGATCTGACCAAACCCTGCCCAGACCAATTGTCTGCTTGTTTCCAAGTTTAGCCACGAACATGCGTTTTGCTTCTTTTCCTGAACTACTTCAAAAGCGTATTGACAGTTGAAGACAGTCAGTTGTGAGTTCCTGTGTTATCATAGGCTCACAGGAGTAGTGTAAGTAAACAGGGTGAATATTATAGGCTATTAGTCATTAAATTGTAGATGTCAAGGCTGAAACGTGTTGCTGTTTAAAGTAGAGCTTTTTTCTTCCATGGAAGAGCAGTGGATAGAAAGTCCCCCTCTTTTTTTGTTTTGTTTTGTTTTGGAACCCCATTTCTTAATTAGACTGAAATTAAGTGTCACTGTTCTAGCAATGCTTCTCCTCCATGTGATGCTCTCTGGTGTCCCAATACCCATGCATATTTTTAATCAAGGTGATGTTGTAACTTCTATTTTAAAAGCTGGCATAAAATAAATAGTAATTCTAATGCCATGTAGAAATATACACAATATCATGGTACTATGGTTGTGTTTTTCGCAATACACTTAAAAATTACATGAATGTGTTATGTTAATAAACTTATTTATTTTAGGCACCTCCAAAAGCCATACCAAAGACTATTGAAAATCAGAGAGTGTATGATGAAACAACTGTAGATCCCAATGATGAAGAGGTAACTGCTTAATTTCTGCATATGCATTAAGTTAACCATTTTTTTCCAAGAAGGGACATAAAGTGGATTGATGAAACTTAACATTCACCACTCTTCTGTTAAGGTGTCGATGAATTACTTCTTAGATGTGATGGGTTCACTAAGAGGTGATGTCATTCTTTCATTATCTACATTAGATAATTGCCTTTTGCATTACTGTTATTAATAGTAAAACCTGCCAGTGTTCATCACACTAGATTCTTAAAAATGTAAAAACCACATGCCTTGTAATGATTAATTGTAGGATAGATCCTGTGAATTGAAATTTTTCCTACTAAATTCAATTTCATCAGAATTTAAATCAGATTGAACAATTGTTCTTCAATTATTTCATATATGGTGGATTAACAAGACTTCTGTTCTTCCAGGTTGCTTTTGATGAAGCAACTGATGAATTTGCACCATACTTCAATAGACAGACAGTTCCCAAGATTCTTATTACAACATCAGACAGACCTCGTGGGGTACGTATGTTTTACTTGGAGAGTTCTGAGCAATCAACTGGTTATAAGATACCAAGATTTTCATACTATGATTGGTAAACTAAAGCTGAAAATAACAGCTTTCACATGGATTTTTTTCTGCCGTTTTATTTAGTGACTATTAATAACCTTGTATATGTATGTAATCTATTAGTTTCTCTAGCACTGTTTCCTTCATAACAAAAAACAACCTCATGCATATGTTCTTGTATGCAAATGATCTGCATTACCTAATTGGGGAGATTACTGACATTTGTGAAAACCATAAAAGAAGTGGTTTTAAAAATAGGAAAAAGTATACCTCAAACAGTTTATCTGGAAACTCGGACATTAGTACCTGAAGTTACAGTTATATTGTATTTTGAAATGTTATGAACTTTTTGTAAACCAATGTCCTTAATAAATAATGAGTTTGGGGGTTATGCTTTTGGAATTTTCCTGCTTTTCGGTGATTGAAGGAGAAAAAAAAAATCCTTTAAAAAAACAAACAAACAAACAAACAAAAAACAACAACAAAAAACGTCATCCCTGGTGTGCTGCAGTCTTTACTGCAAATAAATTTTTTTTCCACTGCCTGAATGAAGTAATTTAATAGCTTGTCTTCAAATGTTTATAGAGATACTGGAAGTAATATATCATCAGGGAGGGCAGTTGGAACGAGCAACCCTCCATGCCCCTATGTTTGAATTGGGCACTGTATTTACCACATTGCAATCTAACTCGCCTGTTTTGCAGAGAACAGTGAGATTCTGTGAACAACTGTCTACTGTTATACCTAACTCGCATGTCTACTATCGAAGAGGACTGGCTTTAAAAAGAATTATTCCACAGTGTATTGCAAGGGACTTCACGGATTTAATTGTCATTAATGAAGATCGCAAAATACCAAGTATCCTTCTGTGGATTTATTAAAATAGATATACTAGCTCTGGGCCTACTAGGGAAAGAAAATAATTCTGTAGTGTGCATCAAAGATCTACTTTATTCTGGATTTTTCCTGTTCACTGTGCAGCTTACAGTGTAGCTACAGAGTTAAAAATCACTGGGCCAACTTGAATATCTGATGGCTAATGGAACATGAAATTTTTAAAGAAAGTATGTTGGCTTTGTTTTTTTTAGTTTCTAATGCATAGATAAATGTTAGCATTTCAGTAAATTTAACTGTTTGATCAATTAACACGTTTTTCTGACCAGGAAGTTCCATTTAGTTTTGCTGACTAGATAAAACATTACTAATTAGTAAGTGAGAAAGCAATAGAAGGTAACTCTGGTTAGCTATTGAAACAATATTTAATGGATGTACTTCAGAACACTAGTTAACTAATTTATGAATGTATGTTTGAAAATATAATGAAACCTAGTAAATCAGGCATAGATTATGGACATAATATTCTAATGTAATACTGGATTTCGCAGAAAATGATCCTCTGTAAATTACATGTTGAATTTTACCAGCCTTTTTTTTTTAACTCTGTGAACAGATGGTCTTCTTTTAAGTCATCTGCCTGATGGTCCAACTGCTCATTTTAGAATGAGTAGTGTCCGTTTGCGTAAAGAAATAAAGGTGAGACTCCAACAAAATTTAAAAAATGGGTAGTCTGTTGTTTAATGATAAATACGTTCAGTCTACTTGAACTATCAAAACCGGTTGCACTCTTGTACGATTCAGCTGATCTTGTAAAGGTGGTTTTTTCGTAAGCCAACAGAAGGCCAGGGACTAGTATATTCTACTTCCATAAGCAGCATATTTCCATTTTCATAGTTATTTGCTGAATTTCTTTAACTGTCTGCCAAGTATTTTTATAGTTGTGCCAATAAATAGCAGCTGATAACCTACATCAATAGGGAATACCCAATGTATAGCATACACACAATAGGATATATAAAAATCAGCAGTATAAAAGATTCCAATAGATGTAGTTCCTAGTCTTGAATAAAACTTAGTTTTTCTTATTCTTACAGCCCTGTCAGCTCTTCTGTAGTAAGTCTTGCTTACTTAGCCCTAAATAATTTGCAGTAAAATGTTTTTTTTTTTCTCTTTTGAAATAAGTAATTTTTAAACTTCATCTGTTCTTATTAAAGAAGAATCCCATATACTCTTAGTTGGTATTGGTACAGATACTCCTGCGATAGGTAGACTGCATTATTTGTTCCAATAGGTGCTGCCAGGAGTGGAAATTGGTGCAGGAGAGAGGAAATGTAAAATTATTTATTTGTGCTTTTTCATTCAATTTATATTGTTGAACCAAGGATCCTTACATTACCAGCTGCTCCTTTACTTGTATACGAACTTAGATTGTGTTTGAAAAAATGATTAGGGCATGTTATCAGCCTTGTAACAAGAAGTTTGCCCTGGCTGCATTCCCCGTATTTTATTTCAAACTCTTCTTTGATAATATACTTAAGATCCTTTTGCATCCAATCTATTCTTTGCATTCTTATCTATTACTTTCATTTCAGCGAAAAGGGAAAGAGCCCACAGAACACGTACCTGAAGTAATCCTGAACAATTTTACAACGCGACTCGGCCATTCTATTGGTCGCATGTTTGCTTGTCTCTTCCCACATGATCCTCAGTTCATTGGAAGACAAGTAGCTACATTTCACAACCAGCGAGACTACATCTTTTTCAGATTCCACAGGTGACGTTTTCCACAAAACTCACAAACGAGAGAGAACGTTCTTGTAACTTGCTTCCTAATTTTTATTTTTTTCTTCACGAAGATATATCTTCAAGAGTGAAAAGAAAGTGGGAATTCAAGAACTTGGGCCACGTTTTACATTAAAGCTGAGGTCTCTTCAAAAAGGAACCTTTGATTCCAAATTTGGAGAGTATGAATGGATTCATAAGGTATGTCTAAGTAATGGTAATAGTCCTGCTTGAGAAGGGAGACTAAATCTGACATGAAATGGAACCACAAATCTTAGCCTAAAAAAGCGGTATAAATGCAGTTCTCAATACAAAAGTGTTTAACTGAAATATTTAGAGGTGTATTTTGAGAAATAGGCAAAGTAGAAGCATTCTGCTATATTGCAAGTCAGAAATAAAAATAGCAAGGATGATGAATATCAATATACCGTGACTACTTATTTGCAGAGTGTAATTTAACATATACAGATAGAAGCAACTGTGAAAAATGCGCCCCTGGTATAAGCTATTATTGGAAGCCTAGTAAACTTGACTAGAGCTATTTTTGTGCAAGGTGAGTGCAAGAATCATAATGTAAAAATGATTAAGCTGTTTACATAAATGTCACTTCTTAATAGTGAGTGGAAAGTAATGCTGACCTCTGCATATCTTCAAGTGAATGGCAAGTATTACTCTAGGCAATGATAAATTACTTTTCCAGTCATTTTTACCATGGAATTGCAGTTGATTGGCAAAACTTAGAAGTAAGTATCATCCAAACTATACTAGAAGGAAAATTCTAATACTCCTGGTATAGTCCATGAATGGATAATCTTGTTTGTAAAGACACTTTGTCTACTGTCAGTAGGCAGAGAACTGCTACACGTTCTTTAGTTCTAAATCACTAATCTCTAATTCTCCTCCCTTGTTAGTCTTGAAAAGCTGACTATAAAGACTCAACTACACTGTTACTGTGACACATTTCACTGCCTACCCTACTATAAACTGGAGTGGTTATCCTTGTTTGTATCCTGTTGCATGAATTTGCTGGTTAATAACTTCTTTTAAATTTCAGCGCCGAGAAATGGATACAAGTAGAAGAAAATTCCACTTATGAGGGACACCTATCGGCCAATTGCTGGTGACCAGAAATACAACAACTGCTTTGAACTATGGATTATCTCAGACTTCTAACCAATGATAATGATACTGAACAGTATCTGTCTGCAGAAAGACAAACTGCAAACATGAAAAGTTTATAAAGGAGCAGATCAAGTAGGACGCATCTTTCTTCCTATGTTTGTAGTTAAATCCACCATGACAAGGACAGTGACTCTTTTGCCAGTTTAGCAGGAATAACTATGTCAGAGCAGCCTGTAATTTAGCTATCACTGAAGATTTGCCATGACTGCTGCTGTGCTGTAGAGATAAATTACACTTTGCAACATCAAAGACAGTAAATATTTTGGTTATTCTCAAAATAAAAGTATTTCTATTTATACAGCTTTTTTTTCTGTTAAGCAGCTAAACCAGTCTTCCATTAATCAGGTAAGAGAGAAATGTTTTAAGCCTCTTTCTAACTTACAGTATGCTGTTCCCTAACAGTATGGTGATAGTTTTCCAAAAAATGGTCTCCTATCTAGAGAACATTTAGAAGACTCTGTGCAATCCAGAAAGTCTGTGGTATTTTATTTCATTAACATCTTGCATAAAATAGCCATGTTGCTGAAGTTACAAAAATAATATGCTTGACTCCCACAGGTATCTCTTCTGTAAATGTCATATTTAGAAGAGGTATATACCCAAAGCAGTCGATATTCTTGTAGATAAAAAGAAATAAACACCGATGGGAAAGAATTTGTAAGGCCAGCTTACAGGAAGTACGTAAAGCTATCTCATCTAAAAATGCTGCTCAGTTGAACATGTGAGGTCTCTGAGCAGGGTTTTTTGCATTAAAATCTTAAAAATGCTTGTTCAGCCTCATAGCTATACTCGAGTTGTTATTACCTGCAGAATAAACTACTGTTCTGCCTTAAATTTGCACATTCACTGGCAGCTAAAAAGCTAAGTTTTCTTTTAATTACTTTCTCTTCATATGCAGCTATAGTAAGTGCTTTTTCATATTTACCTAAAGAGTAAGATGGCTCATAGAGTAAGCCATCTACTAGGGTAGAATTACTCTTTAGGAAAAAGAAAAAGTAAGTTACTCTTTGTCTTTATTAATGTCTACGATACGGGACAGCTGTATAGTTGAATTATAAACTAACAGCCAAAATATTTTTTCTGTTCTATTTCTATCACGCTTCTAAGTATAGTACTGATAAAGCCTCATTGTTCTATAAGACTGTCAGCCCCAGGCAAACTTGCAGCAGCACAGAGTATTTAAAGGCAGACTCCTGTATATGCTTTCCAGCCGCTGCAGAGTGATGCAGTAACTGATGAGGTGTCAACATATCCAGAAGTTAATCAGCTTGTTACAGTAATTTCAAGACCAGACTAAGTCAAGACACTTTTATTTTTTGTTTGGCATATAAAACTGATTCCCTTATGAAACAGAAGTATTGTAACTAGCATACAGTTCACTTGGAGAGGTAGATGGTAAGAGGTTTGACGACAGTAGCAATTTTACAGTTAGTTAGATTTGGCACGTTAAAGCTAAGCTTTTGTACAGACTTCAAACCAGGCCACTCCTTGAGGCACTGCCCATACACACATCAGCAGCTAGGAAAAGATGCTAAAAGATCTGAAAAACAAAACCAAAATGTAGTTAGAAAAGTATCAATGCTAAATGAAGCAAGTCTATGTCTAAGAACATGTACCTTCAGACTATGCCATGGACAGCTATTTAGGAAAAAAAAACAAAAAAACAAAAAAAGCCCAACTTTTTCCACAGCCGTTTTATAAAACTATTAGTTAATAAAATAAAATTTTAAAGCCATGAAGCTATCCCTAAGGGTACAAGAAGATAAAGCTGTTACAAAAGAACTGAAGCTTAGTGTCTCCTGGAAGCCGTATTGTTAAGTGGAAAGACAGAAAAAGTTGTTCCCAGTCACCTGGTGCCTACAGAAATACCAGGCATCTAGTTTGCCTTTGAAAAGCAAGGGGAGTCTGTGTAACTAATAAATTACACTTCCTCTTCACTCCACAGAGGTGGTGCTGACTGTGCAAACATGAACTGTGTTGGCTCATTGTGAAAACACCAGGATTACAACTAAGAAATTGCCTATTTTGAGGAAGTGCTTGCAAGAGATACAGTAAAGGAAAGCAATTTTCCGTATAGGTAGTGTAACTAAAACGGCTGCTCCAATGACTTTTGCCTGTAACATCAGCAGAAACAAGTGCTTTGTTCCAAAATCAGAAAGGGGGAGGATAATTGAGAAAGACAGTATTAAGCCTTTTATGTCCTGTGTATGCACACRTGTGTGTGAGACAGAGCAAACGTTACTTCCCAACATCCACACCCAGGAATTACCAGACCTTGGCAAAGCTCAGTGGGGAACTGTATGTGTCACTGATTAAAGTACAGTTTATTTGGCTTTTTATAGGTTATCAGTCTATAATGCTTACAGATGATCTGATTTCTTCCTTGAATTACTGCTTAAAGCTGAAGCTACAGTAGCGTGAACACAAGTCAGTGTCCAAGAATAATATCTTTTAAATGGGAATAGTTGATAAAATTCACAATAGAAATAACTTTAAAAGCTACAAGAACTCTGAGGCACATTTCAGTTACACTGCTGTAATTCACTGTTCAAAACAATCGGGGAAGTGTTTTTGTTTGTTAATTAGTTAAGCATCAGCCTCTATACTGTTATTACTCTGGTCTTTACCAGCACAAACCACCTTGCTAATAYACAAGTTTTTGGAAGCTTTCTACAGTCTGCTTGAGGGGAGGACAATTTTAAAGAACAATTTTAACAACTAGTCTGACTGTGATCACCTTTCTATAAAGCTGCCTAAATAACACAACTTAAATCTAGCAAACTACAATTCTTTGGGTGATGTAAATCAGCTACAAAAACAGAATTCTTCAAGGTTAAGAGTTGCTATGAGATTTCTAAGGATTGTGAACTATGGCTAACTGCATATCAGATGCTTTGAAATAACATATATGCTCTCGCCCCCAACAGATCCAAGTCAAGGGGCAATGGGGAAGAGGGACACGGTAAAATCATCATGCATTTACTGTGGGCAAAATATCAAATTATTGTGACTCAGAGTCCTGGTGAGACTACTGTGGATCTGAAACTCACCTTTCTAAATAGGTTAGTCTAAAATCTAATCACCAGAACTTTCAAGGAATGCCAGATTAGTAGTCTTCACAGTGACAGCAGTAGTGCTAATGAACCTATAAAAGTTTTGGAATGAAAATCCAAATGAGTATTCTAGTTATTTAAACTGCTACCCATGTAGTAGCTTATTTGAGTGGAGTATGGGCCTTGATACAATTCTTGGACTACATACTTTTCTCTTTTGCCTCAGAGGGTGTGTCCTGTATGGGACAGTGCTCTTCTTGGAGACCACCACTAAACTATCTTTGGAAGTGCTCTTTAAAAGTTTAAGAACTAAAGTCTGCTTTATCTGCCACAGTCAGGATTCACCATGTATGCTGTCAGGCGAGTAATCCTTTTTGAGAAAAGGGAAATAATACCCTTACACAGAAGGAAGATACAGCAGAATTACTGTACAACCAGGTTAGTCGAAAATAGCAGCTCAGTAGCAGCTGGCCCCAATGCTACTTTGCTGCAGCAACAGAAACTGGCAGAAGCTCCGCAACAACTAAATGCTGCTCACAATACTTACGAATAGCATGTGTCCAGTATAGAGCTATGACCAGAATAGGGGAGGAGGGGCCCAAAATGGGGATCTAAACCAATGCCAGCTGCAGAAGTCAGATGTCTCTTCTGAATACTTTAATATAGGCAGTCTCATTTAAAGCCAGCTATTTTTAATGACAGAACAGTTTATGAATTGTAATTCAAAAACTTACCACTGAAAGATACCGAAGTAGTTCATGTAATTACAAAAATGAACAAACTTTCTGGGGTCTGAATGGATTTGTACTTGATGATACTCCTGTCAGTAGGGGATCATGTTGTGCATTCTGCAGGCAGAATTGCTTCAAGTCTGCTGCAGCTTGAGAAACCTAGTCATAACAAAAGTTGAAATTAGAGTTCACTGAACACTCTTGACCGAGAATGTAACTACATCAAGAAGTATAAAGAATACTGATAAATGATTCTGCAATACAGCTTACATAGATTTTATACAACAGTTTCATCGTAATGTTTTGGTTTCTTAAAGACAAGAAGTTGCACAATATTAGAATAAGAATTAATTTGGAAAATATCCACCTTAAACTTCCAAGCCTGAAGGGTGAAAGATGAGTAACATCTTGGAGATTGCTTTGTCAAATATATGATGATCCTCGTTCTAGCATAAATCGTTTAATAATATAGCCTATAGTTTAAGATGCGCTACTCGACTGAACTGGCATTTTATCTTCCCTTGGAAAACCATCCTTATGATGAGATAGTGTACGGGTTTTTTTGGTAAGCTGTACCTACCAAAAAACAGAACAGTGAAAAAATTCTTTGTCTTGCTTTTATTTGCTGTAACTCTGAACTCATAAAAAAGAACGATCAAAGTTTCAGAAAGTAGCATCTTCGTTGGTATCTTGTATTTACAGTTTGCCCAGAGTTTCTCTAATTTGACAGGGCCCAGCCTCACCTCGAAAATGCACCAGTTAAATGCACTCGGCATGCCTTGCAGCGAGGTCTCCATTTTATAGTGTCAGGGCCAGGCCAGCCAAGGCAACCTGTGGTAAACCCCGACTCAGGCTGCCCTCTTCACCGGAGTCTGATGGAAGACGACACTCCCCAGAACAAGGAAATGAAAGGGGGGAGCGCTTCGGCCGGAGAGCGGCCCCCGGGGGTCCCCGAGACGCAGCAGGAAGCGAGAGAGCTCGCCGGGCCGGGCCGGGCCGGGCCCCGCACGAGCCGAGCCCCGGGGAGGCGGCGGCCGCGCGAAGGGACGCAGCTGCACGGCTGCCCCGGGGCGAGGCTCGGCGGGGGGGGCCAACGGAGCCCCGGGGCTAAAGCCCGGGAGCGGGGCGGGGCAGGTCAGGTCGGAGCTGGCTGCGCCGGCCCGGCCCCTGCCCCGCCGGGGGGCCCGGCCGTCTTCGAGGAGCGCCGCGGGGCGCGGCCCCGGGGCGGTGTAATGGCGGCGCGTCCGTCCCGTCCCGTCCCGGCTCCGCTTCTCACCTTCACGCGAGTCACGCTGGCCTCCAGGCGCAGCTGCTGCACCACCTTCTTCATGGCCGCCACGTTGGAGGAGCCCGACATGGTGCGAGCGGCGGCGGGCACGGCAGGCGGCGGCACACCCAGCCCCAACTTCCCGGCGCGTCCCAAACTCTCCGGCCCGGCGGCGCCTGCGCAGCCGGGGCCGGGACCGGGGCTGGGGCCGGGGCCAGGCCCTCCGCGGGGGGCGCTGCGGGGCCGCCGGCGGGGGCGGCASCGGGAGCCCGGCGGCAGCCCCGAGCCCGGTTCGTGGCGCTTAGCGTGCGAGCTCTGTGTACCCGGGAAGGGGGGAGCCGCCTGGAAACACAGAAATGAGGCGCAGTCTATAAAGTGGCTTAAAAGAGAAGTCAATATTAAGACCAAGGTGGCAAATCTTGGTGATAATATCCAGTGAGTTACTAGTTTGGAGCTTGTTTTGAGATGTAATGAATGAAGTTACTAACTTTGCTCTTGCCAGCATGTTTGGGTCTTGACTGCAGTCCAGAGGAGATGGGTGTTCACTGCAGAAAGCGTTCAGGAATGACCGTGAAGCCTGGGATAATGGCATGGGGTGACATGTTGTAATGCAAAGTGCAACATCTTGCATATATACAGGGACTAATGGGAAGAACTTGTGCTGTAAGCTGCTGTGTCTTTGGTTGGGAATAACTGGAGAAGGGACAGGATGTTCCAGCCAGGTCATTCGTGAGAGCTGGCTGCGGTGTGATTGTGAAGAGGCAGGTGAAGACACAGGCCCTTTCAAGTAGGCGCTTCCTGCTGACACAAGGAAATCTTAATTCCACCGCACGGAGCCAGGGCGAGACCTGGAAGCTCGTCTGGAAGGTCTGATCACTTGTGCTCAAGAAAAGGTGAATTAGAAACAGCAGGGGTGCGAGGGAGAGCTGCTAAGATGATGATGACAACAGCAAGGGCATTCGGCAGGCTGAAAATCAGAAGGAGGTTTGTAACCTCAGGTGCTGGAAGAGCCTTCTAAGTGAGAGCGCTGAGGAAAGTCATAACAAGGTTAAGGCAGAACCATGGTTTATAGTTTATGAAAGGATTTTTCTGACATGGTCGCCTGGCACAGTCACGTTTCCTTGGAATACTGTGTTTGGCCAGAACAATGTGCCGTGTGTGTGGCTTGGCTGCAGTTCGCAGTAATTGTCCCTTCATCAGAGAGAAACCCAGACCATGCAAGAATCCCATTTTGTGGGGATTTAGGTCTGTGTCTTTAGGAAAACGGTACAATTGTGTAGAAAATTGTATACAACCGAAGTATTTTTATGAAAGGGGAGAAAATGTTAAGAGGAAATACTCCAGGGCAGATCTTTCGGAGCTGCAGGGCTGTGATTAGCAATTCCCCCAGTTACTTAGGTGATACTGACTTGTGTAGAAGGTGTGGTTGAGTCTCTTTGTCTGCAGTTAGCTGGAAGCTTTCTGCTCAGCACAGAAACAACTTTTCCATTTTCATAAACGGAAAGAAGAACAGTAAATGAAAATAAAGGATATTAATGGAGTAACTTCTCTCGTAACAGATTATCATGAAACTCATTCTTAAAGAATGTTTCGATCAAAAAGAAAATTAGAAAGCCCACCTGGCATTCGCTGTGATCAAGTACAGGGACTAACATGTCGTTCAGTCAAATGAGACCTCGAACATCACAGGTGAGAGTTTTTGTACTTTTCCATAAAATTTTTTTAGATTTCACAAATAAAAAATATTAAAGTAAGTGACACTGCACCATTTCTAGGAGACCCGAAAGGAAAAAAAACGTGCTTTTAACATAGTATATATAGCAAGTATTCTTTTCTAGTTTATATTTAGTAACTCAACAATTGCAGAAATATTTAATGTAGCTTATTTGCATGGCTTCTGGTTACAGGGAAGTGTATCATCCTTGTCTAGGTCTTGATATTTTTGTTGAGAATCAGATGGTATTGACATTAACAGTGCCACAACTACTACAGGTTTGAACACAATCTAAGTGAACGTTGCTCAGAGCAGGCTTAGTTATTCTTTTTGCAGACATTACCAGAAGCATTTCTGTGCTTCCAAGGTAGCTAATATTATTAACAACAGTCAGAAATATTTTGAATTCTTTTTCTTGCTGGCAAGGTCAACTTGTGGTGCTGTTTGGATCAAGCTTTCAGGGCCTTGCACTTTTTATGAGATGAACAAAGGCAGGATTTCAGCTGAAGTATTCTGTAACCATGACATGCTCCAGAGTATGAACCATTTTTGGAATCTCTGTCCATTGCTGTCACAGTGACATACAGCAGTAGCACAGGCTCTCTTTTCTCTCATTTCCATTGTTGAGCTCGTTCTAAAGTGACTTATTTTGATGCTGTCAGCTGGCATTCAATCACAAATTGCTCTACTCATCACTGTTCTTGCTATCTAGTCATTATTGTCAGATAGAGCCTCACTCTTCTAGTCCATGTGCTAACATCAAAGAAACCATTCCTGCCTCCAGAAATTGAAAGTCCACCTAAGCAAAACAAAGCGTATAGGAAGAGAGTTATAATATATCTACAGTTATGATCGTCTGTTCTTTGTTTAGTTGGTGGAGCTCCATGTTTTTTATGTCCCAGAAGAAGTGTGGAACTTCAAGCTGAATACAGTTCCTGTAGCTCTTACTAGCAAATTCATCTCAGCCGGATTTATAAGGTGAGTATAGTCTTAGGCTTCATGTACATGGTAGGTCCTTTACATTGTCCTTCAGTCATTTAGTCCAGCTGTTGCTCTATAGAGCACAATTACATCTGTCAGAAGAGACAGAAGAGATGTTCTCTAATAATTTCTGGAGGGTAAGTGGTGCCCATAACTAGTGTTATGTTTATTTGAACTGTATCAGGCTTAGCCCCGTTGCAGCCCTTGGTGTAGACCATTGAAATGCACTTCAAGAGCAGTGCTAGTATTTCTGCAGAATAATTTATGTTGTAAATTCACAGTCTTACATTCCTTCTGTCTCCTTGAGCCTCGTTAGCAAAATCTTGAATCCTTTTTGGTAAGGGGCCAGCTTCAAGAGTGGCTTGTTGAAGAAGGGATAGCCTGACAATTCCCAGCAACAGGGGTATGACAGTCTGAGCTCTCTGAGTCCGAAGAAAGAACTTAAGCCATGTTTCTCAAGGTGAAGCATTACAGCCCGTGCAACCACCAGCATATCTTCTTTCTTCTTCAGTAGTATTTCTGAAAGGTTGCGAACAACACCATGTGCTGTTGTCATGGTTTAACCCCAGCCGGCAACTAAGCCCCACACAGCCGCTCGCTCACTCACCCCCGGTGCGATGGGGGAGAGAATCGGAAGGGTAAAAGTGAGAAAACTCGTGGGTTGAGATAAAGACAGTTTAACAGGGAAAGCAAAAACCGTGCACGCAAGCAAAGCAAACCAAGGAATTCCTTCACTCCTTCCCATGGGCAGGCAGGTGTTCAGCCATCTCCAGGAAAGCAGGGCTCCATCATGCGTAACCGTTACTTGGGAAGATAAACGGCATCGCTCCAAACGTCCCGCCTTCCTTCTTCTTCCCCCAGCCTTACATGCTGAGCATGACGCCATATGGCGTGGAATATCCCTTTGGTCAGTCGGGGTCAGCTGTCCCGGCCGTGTCCCCTCCCAACTTCTTGTGCACCCCCAACCTGCTCGCTGGTGGGGTGGGGTGAGAAGCAGAGAAGACCTTGGCTCTGTGCAAGCACTGCTCAGCAGTACCTAAAACATCCCTGTGTTATCAACACTGTTTTCAGCACAAATCCAAAACACAGCCCCATACTAGCTACTATGGAAAAAATTAACTCTACCCCAGCCAGAACCAGCACTGCTGTGTGTGCTCTCAGGTAGCTGTTTAGAGGACTTAGTGAAACAGTAGCCCAGTTCTGAGTCCTAGGTCCAAACCTGGCACAGAGAGTTGCAGTTCTAATCTTTCATGACTTTGAAAGTTTGTTTTATACTCCTAAACACTTTAGTCACAAAATCTGCGTGTATCTAGTGTGGTAAGAAGTTGTGGAAAAATCAAATAATGTAAAGATGTGTATTGAAACGGAGCTTTTACATGCACCTTGTCTGCTCCTGTGAAAAACCTGTCCATTTAGCTTAAACTGCAGGGAATATGGGTTTTAACTAATTTAAATTTAGGCTTGTATTGTCCACTTAAGACAATATACTGTGTAGCTGAAAAGATTGACAGCAGTCAAGTATGAGCATGGAGGGCAGAATATATTCATTCTCGCAGCTTCTTTTGTTGGAAGGCTGCTCAAAACCAGAGGAAATACGTGCATGTATTCATTTTGTTTGCTGTTCTAGTCTCCAGCGGAGGTGCAAAACACACAGCTGAGTGGTGACTTCAAATCATTTGATGTGATTGGACATCTGTCACTGCCCTCTGTTCTCTAGTGTAAATTTATTTCACTAAGGCTCAATTCTGAGGCATCAACTTAAATTAGGATTCTCATCAATTTCAGTGGGTTTATATCTGCCTGGGTATTTGTTGCTTGCTAATGAGTCTTAAATAATTGCTAATTAATTATTCTATGGGTACTATGCAATGCTGCAGTACATTAGCATTAGCAATAACTAGCACCCAGCCAGTGTATCACTGTCTTTAAAGACAAAAGCATACTTAAAAAAAAAAAATCTCTTATTATAACCAGGGAGAGGGAACAGCAGCCTTGCTGGTACTAATGCTGTTTGAACATTGTTGATAGCACTGTCCAGTCAGCTTGACAATCCTAGTACTGTCTGAGTCAGCCTAACAAAGGATTCCTAGGTCTAAGTACAGGCCACTTCCATTAATCATGAAATTAGAGGAAAATATTAAGTGTGTAATTGTCTATGGCCCTGAGTTCTAGTTCCCATGAACTTGGTTTCTCAGCCTCTGTGATCTTTTATTTATTCCTCACTCCTCACCACAGAAGCCATGCTTTTGTTATTTCTAGATGAGATGGCTGCAATGAACTCTAGTTTGCATTACTTTTAAAGGAACACCCTGAAGCAAATGACTCGGGTGTGTGACTAGTCTTCTGCTAGCCAGTGGCAGCAAGTAAGAAATATATTATTATATGTTCCCAGCAGCTGCACTGGCAAATAATTTTCAGATAAATTTCTGCCCTATATCTCAGGTTCTGTATACCTAGATAATTTTCTCCCATGATACATTGTAGTTAGATGTTTTCCCTGCTGTTCATAAATGTCTTAGATTTAGATTTCCTTGCTGGTTTGGACAGGCATTATCAGTGAAGGATGTGCAGTGTTAGAATTGCCTCTGAAAGAGCTTGCAGTTATTGGGTTTCAGAAGACCATTCAAGGGGCATATCTTCTCTGAGACATCAGCTTGAAGAAATGATAGTGAATGAGAGAGACTTGAATTATACATCATCTCTGTTCTCACGTAAGACCTTGGAAGGATGTGTATTGAGTTATGTATCCATCTTTCACATATTTCTTTATATATTTGAAATAAATGACATTAGTGCTAATATCTGCAGTATGTGTGAGCAAAAAATGGCTGGGGAAGAAATAAACAGGAGCTAAATGTACAGGGACCAAGCAGCGTGGGCTAGATGTGTCCACTCTGCAGACTTTGGTCTCCTCTGCTGCATGCCTGTGCTCCAAGGCATCGATTTATGATCTTGAGGAGGGTCCTCTAAGTCCAGGGTGTTTGAAAGGGAAGCATTGTAGCCCACTGAAATATTGTGTTTATGAGGTGAAACTGGGGGCGTTTTTACATACCTAGGGTGTGAAATGAAGGCATAAAGGGGTGTTTGAAAGTCCAAACAAACCCCGACAGGTTAATGTTGAAGACCTGTCCAAGTTGAAGGGATGGCACGTTCTTGTCTACACTGTTTACTGAGAATGGCGTGTGCTATCCCCCAAGCTATGTCTGTGCATTGCTTGAAGAGTGATAGCTGCCTGGGCCAAAATCATGCTAGGTAGTATACTAACACTTAATCAGCATGGGTGATTAACAGTCTCAGGCCTGAATTTGTCCCCTGGTCTATTTTATATGGCAGCATAGGAGCAATTAGAATTGCTTATGTTGTGCTGCAGAGCTTTCGTGTGCCTCTTGCACATTTGGTTTTATTCTGCAGAGATGCTTTTTATTCTATAGTGATTTTTATACTGAGCTCATTACTTTAATATTTGCATGGTTTCCAGTAGTACATTAAATGATGCAATTCATATTTGCCTCAGCTCTCTCATCCTCAAGCTATGGTGGAAATGTTCACACTGCAGTGTTTGGCTTTGATTTAAAATACATTTGCATGTACACATGCACACACCCAACTGTAAATTTGTGTTGGAGAAGACAAAATCAAAGGAATGTGCCTGCTACTTAAAGTGGACAGTGATGAAGTCTCCTCTAGCCCTTAGTGCTTGAAGGGGTATGTTCTACAGTCCTGGACTGGCCCCATGAAACTTTGTCACCTGTATGGAAGTGCGTGACTGTGGTTTCCAATGTTTTTGTTACTCATCTGCAGATGAACAAGAACATTCTGAAGGAGTAGTTTTCAAATTTCAGCTTTGTATGGGGTTCCTAAAATATGAATATTGCTAGTTAATGTTATGACAGCCTTTGTAATACAGTCTACCATAACGTCATACAGTGTTCTGACTCTACCACCTATAGGCCACGCTCTGGCCTATATGTAATTAAGTTCAGTTCTAGGACATAGTTCCCATTTTCAGTCATTCTGTCCATGCAAGCCTGCATATATATAGCATTATCTTCCCCCCTCTTACTAACTAGCCACCATTATTTGATCTTACAGATGTATTAATGAATAACAACATTCTAGGGTGTCTCCTCACATCACATTAAGAGTGCTACGGGAGAAGCTTGGAGAGTACCTGGGTGGAGTTGCAGTTGGAGAGAAATTCAGATTTTTAAAATGCATTGGGAAAAAGCTAGCAGTGGTAAGTTAATATTTTTTTTCTTTAGTGCTCTTCTGCTTTATAATGTAAACCACAGATTTCGTTCCTGCAGATTAGATAATATCACAAGAAGATAGAGATAACTTTAGGASCACTGTTAGCATTTGTTTTTAAACATGCTGGAGCATAAGCTCTTGTCAAAACACATCTACTTCCCCAAATACAAAGGCACAGCTGGACAGGTATATTAGAAACATCCTTTAAAGCATCAGATGTAATTAGTCGCCATCCAGTGAAAAGATGCTAGTTTTGATAAGTCAATGGATTGAATATGACAAATCTGGTTGCATTAAAAAAAAATCCCCCTAAGGTCATTATTACCCATACATGGTTGGTAATACAGCACTTGAAGACTTTGCAATGGAAGCTGAGTAAGTCAGAGTTCCTCTACTGGTTCCGGCTGTGACCTGCCCAAAAGCCTTTAAAGATCAGTCTCTGAATGAAAACTTCTCTGGGTGTACATTTGTGTTCCRATAATTAGTCCAGTAATACAGCCTGAGATTTATGTAATCAAAAACCTACATCTCTGAATCATAACTGTTCCTCACATTGATTCTCTATATATTTATATCTTACAAACTATAGCTAAAGATTAAATAAGCTTGAAAATCAGTCCAACTGAAAGTTTGTTTGTGTAATACACAAAGACTTAAGTGATGTACTTAAGTATATAATACTTTTTTTCACTTCTCATTTCACCTTTGTTTCTCAAGGATTTGGAAATTAATTGCAAGCTGGAAATTTGGTGCTGTTCTTTATTTCATTTGTAGTTGAGTTATCACTAAAATTACCYACACGGAAGAGTAGAATAAATACTAAGTAATGTGCAAAACCTAGGTGGAAAAAATCTAAAGAGAAACTTAAAAGACTGTGATACAATCTGAATCTTGAAAATGTGCATATGTCTTCAAAGAACTTAAAAACATTTTAAGTTTTTACTGCATGATAGTAAGTAAGATGGTATATTTTCTTCTCCACTGATAGTTCTGAGATAAATGGAGAAATTTTCCAGCTTCTTTTAGAATGTCAGGAATTTGATAAAGTATTTTACTTCAATAGAGAATTAAAGATATTGGTAGATAAAAGTGAAGATTTTTAGCGACAAATTGAATATATAATTTTAAATTGGGGAATTTACTGTTGCTTGTTGTTTAACTTTGTAACAAAGTGTAAAGCAATAAACCAACTAACTGGTTTATTTGTTGTTTAGGGTCATGGTAACCTCATTGAATTACATCTCCATGATCAAATATTTGTTGAGTGTTTTTCCCCCGCACTCCCAGTCTTCTGTTTCACAACAGTAACAACGTAAGCAGTACTAAGAGCTGTGCCCTACTTGCAAGTAAGGGTCTTGAAATGAAAAATAAACATAAACCAAAACTGTGTTCATTTGCACTTCCTTTTCTTTCATACAGCCCGTGTCTCTTAACAGTGAATTAATGGCATTGCCTGGCCATTATTGAGAGCAGAATTTGGCCCCATGTTTAGTTCAATTTCATTGTTTAAATGTAAGCTAAGGTTTYTTTTTTTTTTTTTCTGTTGGAGCACAAATCTCAAATATACATTGATTATCTTAGACTTTGTTTTTAGGACAGCTGTTGAAATCTGAATGTGTATATCACACAGAATATCAAAACAATAAATACAAGAAGACATAAGAGTCGTAGGTTTTTTCATATATATACATTAAATATTTTGCAGTGGTGTATCAAGTAAATAGAGAACATTACGTGAGACTCAGCATTTCTATTCAGATTCAGCTTGAAGCAACTTCTGGTAAAGACAGTCTAAGACTTTATTCTGCTGTGACTGTTGGATCAGGTCCTTTGAACCATAAGAGAATGAGCAAAGGATAAAGAAATTTATTCRGTACATGCATGTACTCTTGTGGGTCTGATTTAGATTTTGAAAAATAGACAAAGTTTCAGTGCCATGTCAGACAATAGAATCGTATTCTATGTTCCTTCTTCCCCATCAGGCCATTACAGAAGATAGTGCTGGTTCAGAAAAATGTAGTATGTAAAGGTGATGGTATAATACAGAAATTAAGTCATATGCAACATTATTGGTAAAAAAGTATTTTATTGGTTACGCTTCCATTCTTTATCTTCCAAGGTGAAAGCAAAGCAAGAAACAGAACTGGAACTGAAGTCATTTGCTCCCCCTTATGTATGTATTTTATGGGTTTTAAGCTATCATTTTCAGAAACTTTTTGCATTGCACATTTCCTCTTTTGGGTCTGATTAATACATTGCATATTTTAGGCACTTTATCCTGAATTATATTTATTACCTGGAGTGGAATACTTTGAAGATGTTTATCTATTATCATCATCAACTCAACAGAGACRTCACTTTAATGCAGAAGCTAGTAGATCAAGATTATCCAGTCTTCCCCAAGAAAAGCCTGAAAAAAGCGAACGATTTTTAGAAAGCATACAAAGCAGTCGTCGGCTAGAAAATCAGGAATTGCACAGCCCTGTGAAATGGGGTGAGAAAGAACCTGTTCCAGGTTTGCACACAAAACATGAGCAAGACCATAACAGGATTCAAGAAAAACAGATACAGTTTAGAGAAAAAGGTAAGTTTAACCAATGTAGTGAAGGAGGATGATGAAGAAGGAGGATAATTATTATGGTTAACATTTACAATAAAATAATATTTCTTTTTCCAATATCAATTATTATGCAGATCAAAATGGATCCAGTGGACCTCTCTTCGCACCAAGTAATTTAAATCCTGCAGATTGGGAGTCTGGAGAGAGTGATATGCTATTACAGACCTCTCAGCAAAGTCATCCCAGCCAGAATCAAAAAGAGCATAATAGTCCTAAGTGGAATGACAAAGCCAAAGGAACTGCTTTTACTCTTCATGTAAACCACAGTGATGAACAGGGCCAGAATAACAGAACACCCCAAAATCACATGAAATATCGAAAGGGTACTACTGTTCATTGTCACCTTTTTGCTACAGTACGCGTTTTAGAAAGTTGGCAAAGTAAATCTGAGTTTTAAGAAATCTACAGTTACAGCATGAGTTGAAATATTGCTATCAGAACAATAGTCTAATTTTAATAACAATAACAACAATAATAATATCTTTCAAAGAGCTGTAGTTTTTACTTTGGATGAGTCCTTCTTTATCACAATGTACTGATTAGACATTACAATGTCTAATCTTACTTACATGAAAATAAATTACTAAGCAGCTACTGTAAAGATTGGAAGATAATGACCCATAATGCAACAGCAATTTTACATGAAAAAAACTTGTTATCAGTACATCAGGGAATGCATTTAGTCACTTAAACTTTCATTATCATCTTATCCATGGCTACATTACTAGTGAAGAGGAAGTGTTTCCTCCCCTCCCTCCTATATAATGTTTATTTATGTGCTATTGAACAGGGGCATTCCTAAAACTGAGAGGTGGGAGAACTCTTTGAGCAGACTAGAGTGAAAATAGTACAAAAGTATGGATGGGTTTAAAGCACACATAAACTAGATAACAGTTCTGTGCCAAAATAGAAGATGTTGTTTGGAAGATACCTATTAACTACTAGTACTTTAAAATGGGGAGTCTTATGGATACTGGGGGCCATTAAATCTCTGAAGAGTTTTCTAGTATTATTAATATTCCTAAATTTTTAGTAATTACCAAGAAAGAAATGATTGACACATTTGAATTGCATTTGAATGACCACTTATATTAACATCAAAATTATAACGAACTGGTTTTGAGGAAATACTTTTGAAGGACAAGTTTTAATTCRAGTAGAATTTTACAGTTAATGTAAAAAAGATGACCTTTATTCTTTTGCAAATTTTTAATGAATAATTATTAAATGAGGCAATATTCATTTTTTCATAGGTATGGGCACCTATGTTAGAATAGGTTAGAATGATTTTCTGGATATCTGGTACTTTGAATAAGAAAACAAAAATTTGGATATTGTTTTCTTTGAGACGTGTCTGGAGAGTGCATTAAAAAATGCTTTAATGGATGACTCTTCAGTAATTTCAGTTTCCAATCATAATCTGTCAAAAATAGCTTTGTCCCTCCATCCATCATGTTAACTGATATTAAGTATGAGACCGCTTAATATACAAATATATATGCATATCTACATATATAGGTGCATATATATATATATATATATATATATATATATGACTGAAAAGTTTTCCAAAACTTTATTTTACATGATGAAGGGTGTAGGATTTTGTAGCATAAAGCAAAGGTAATGTCTCTCAGCGATTTTATCTTGAAATACTTATTGTATATATTTTAAAGCAGATAATATATATTAATTAACATTTAAATACAAAACATTCTGCTGTCTCTTTCTTTGCTGGTTCGAGTTTGTAGGGGATCTTCAGCCTCTGAAAGGCAGAAAATGTTAGATACAGCATTAGTTTAGGGAAGGTGAAATAACTACGTGGTTTATCTGTGATAATCTTTCCTGTACTAGTTACCAGAATTAGTTAGGTACAAATTCTCAAAACAAAAATACCTTTTTTACCTTTATTTCTTTCCTCTGTTATTCACACAACATTTCCATACCCTAGAAATGAGATTATTTAKTGGATTGATTCACTGAATTTCTAATACAGGTTGGAAAGTCCAGGCATTGACAGTCAAAAGAGCTTGAATTTTGTGAGTATAATCTATATATTTTGATCATCATTATCTTGTCACAGAACTGAGCACCAAACTGCTCATTACCAACATGGAAAATAATGACAACCAAAAAGATACCAAACTAAGAAGAGACAGAACACAGGATTCTGGAATTCCTGAAACAGYGAAAGACCAAACCACAGAATATGTACACAAACCCCAAAGGTTAGTAAATGATGATTCTGATAAAATAATGGATAATGTTAACTCATAACTAGAAATATATTTTACAGACTTCAAATAAATGAAAGAAAATGGTGAAAAAAMCCATTTTATTACATGAATTTTCACTTGCCGCTTTGATTTTATCTCTAGCTTGCAGCAATACAGAACTAGGAAGTCTAGAGCTGATCCTGGTGAAAAACTGGATAGTCAGGTGTGTTTTTCAAGGTAACATATTCTTAGTAATCTGGAGCAGTAAACATAGTCCTCCACCTATAAATGGTCTAATTTTATAAGACAGATAAGTCATTAGAAATATGAAATATTCAAATATAGGTTTGAGAGTAATTAAGAAAAGTTAATTCATGCACTGGTACTTTGCAGATTTGCTAATGAAAAATCAACTGTATTTCTAAACAGTGAAATCATCAGAAGTTATACCTCTAGTTATCATTTAACAGGAAGTACATATACAATAACTATCTCAGTCTTATTAATGTTAGCTGAGTTTTTTTACAGTGTTTTTTACAATAACACTGTATTGGTTTTCTCGGTGACATTTTTATAATTTCATATTTCTTGTGGGATAAATCTGTCTTCTCTCAAGCAAAACTTCTGATAAGAAAAACTATAAAATTCTTTAAAACATGTATGATTAGTCATAACATCAGAATAAGAACATACTGAAGAAGACACAGGACTCAGATGCAATCATATGGCATAATAGCTGTCACTATTAACTGTCATCTCTGAGCTCTTGTGCAGAAGTGATTATAGTGGAGTCTTATGAAAATACTAATGAAATTGAAAATCTGCTATTGTAAGTTTTGGTTTAGAAATGGGCAGTCCAGACTTCGTAAGTAATGAGCCAGATGGCAGTTTTAAGGTCCGTTATTCCTGGTCTTGCATGGGAGTGTCAGTAACTTGTGGGGTTATGGACATGGACAAAAACAGTTAGCAATAGTCTACATTTTTGTCCATATGTTCTCTGCAATGTAAATGTTCAGTGTTCTGATTTTACTTGCRGAGGTCCAGCTGTTTTTAATTTAGTAATCATTTGTACTGGTAACAGAGTAAAAAAGCTTATATGCAGAATTCAAATTCAGCCCTCCCATTCACTCAGGTCACTTTCAGGGCATATGTCTAATGTAACTATTCAGGATTCTAAGTTATGTACTTATAGTTGTGTCTTTTGACTCTTTAGGCAGATCAAAACAAGCAAAATCGTCTTACTTGTCCAAAAGAATATATTTCGCCTCCTAGTCCGCCTTTTCTGGCACGTTCTGTAAATCCAGCTCAAGTYCCTGCAATTCAGGCAGAAAGTGAGTATATGATTCCATATAGAATTGCAGGTGAGTGAACATTTAATCAAGACTGAATAGTTAATGGAGACAGAAATACCTACTTTATGAAAGAATTTGTACATCCATTCATTCACACTATTGTTACAAATTTTAATTTGTGGGTGGAAAATTCCAGGCATTTGTAATTGCATGGGCTGTTCATAGAGCATGGCAGGTTCCCAGTGTTAGAAAACCCAGCTTGYGGACTGGGGGGTGGAAGGAGAAAAGGAGGGAGATCGGCTGAAATACTGCTGGCTCATGTGCAAATGTAGCAAAGAAAACCACTAGTAGTATGGCTGAGGATCCTCCGCTGTGGTGGAGGAGGAGGATAGTGAGAAGGTAAGTGATTGACCTACTGTTGCAGCCTAGTGAAAGTTTGAGATACTATCCTGCCTGTGACCAGCTGGAGTTTAAGGCAAGATTTCACTACAGTTTATATTGCAAAGTATTTTGAGCAGGAARTAGTTTTTTGGAGGCTTTTTTGGCAAAAGTTTTCAATGTATGCAGTGTATATGTATCTTGAATATATARTTTTAGTGATAAATTGTCTAGCCATATAAAGGGTGTTTACTTGTTTGAGTGTGTGTATGAATGCCTGGATGCATGCTGGATTTCTCACTTTTTTCTAATGCACCAGACATTTCTAAAAGTTAGAGCTAGTTTATTAAAATAAAATAATTTCTACTGCCTGGTCTGATTGAGCTTTTGGCATGATTTATGATGGGTGCATTACAAAAATCTTGATTGATCCTTCCTACTTACAGTATCCAGATGCTTACTAAATATAATTATAGTATCTTTAGGGAAGAAGATGGCAGAACAATTGCAACAAATGAAGAAAGACAGAAGGCACATGGAAAAAAATAGAGAAGAACTGATCAAAAAAGCTAAAGGGCTCCTGGAACAAAATAAGCTGAGGAGATACCACGGTACACTTTTATTTTGGAATTTGGAGTGATTGAGAAATGACACTGAAACCAATGTGAAAATGTTTGTCTCCTTGTCAGTGAGCTTAATTACGGAGAGAGCAGTTTGCTAACCAATAGCTCTGAGAAGGCTCATTTATATAGCCGCATGCTGGAAAGGTTCACGGTTGCAATGTTTCCTTCCACTTTTTTGTGGCAGTCGTATAAATCTAAAAATATCCTGGCTTTTATAAACGATTCAAGTTGTGTCCCATGTACATACAGTGCCCAGAGAGCTACTGCAGGCCGCTTCGCTGCTTGAGGTCCAGGGCAGCCGACATATTCTAAACCTGCCTTTAGCTGGTGCTTACAGAGGTTTTTACTGTGTTGATATGGCTTCTAGTTAAAATGCCAGCATAATACTTTTTGTTCCTCCTATGTACTGGTATTCAGCTTATGCCATGGAAGTTATAAGCCTGTCGTGACAAGCTTGTCAAACCTTGTTTTTTAACAAGGTAAAATCTCGTTGAAATCCCACCCAAATTTTCTTTGTAAAATTATTTTCAAGTTCATACTTAAACTGTGCTCCTTAAGTCACATTCCAGTTACAGAGATGAGGTTTAATCACTTTGATGTTTTGAGAGCATTCTCTTTGTACTTAAATACAGCTAAATCACTAGGAGTCTCAACTATTATTTGTAGCTTTGTTGAAAGGAGAAGACAAGCCAATGCTTCCAGTTATTCTCTAAGGGCATGGCTACACTGCACTCTGCAGCATGGTGAAGTTGTATTTAAAAAAAAAMCAAACAACTTGGGTACTTGAAGCAGTGAATCTGTAGTAGCATGGAGCTGCAAGGCAAGCTAATTTACCCTGCTGAGATGAGCCCTAAACGGCTCCTGCATTGTCTTAAATTATGTTATCCAGCTAGCTAAAATAAAGTTTATCTCACAAGGATTCAAACAGCTTCTGCAGGTTCTTTAAGAAGCGTCTCTACCTCTGAATTATTTTTATCAGACCTGTAGAGTTTCATAAGTAAGTGCATTTGCAGACATGTTTCTTCACAAGGTATGAAGCGAAGATCCTATTCTGTAGGAACAGTGATCCAGTCTATATTTAATATCCTCCTAAGACTGCCATGCTGACAGTCATTTTCAGTTACATACCGCATAGTCCTCCAACAGCTGGGTTCTTTTTGGTAAGTTTCTGAGAAGCAGTTGTCCTGATTTCCTAAAATATGCCTTGAAAGAAGGAATCATTTAAGATGCTTTGCAGACTAATGAACGTATGTGGCCATAAGACTGCCACACCAGGTACGGGGGGATTTATGTGCCAGCTGTTGATAGCACATTAACAGCATAGGAGGAATCATAGTTAAGTGTAAAGGTAAATAACTGATTCCCATAATCTTGGGACTTCTGTATAAAACTAAGCTGTTCAAAATCTCTGGCCCTGCAGAGCTCAAATTTTGTGTAAATCTACAGTGCTAAATATTCTGCTACAGTAAAGCTGTGGACTTCAGACTGCAGTGGGCATACCAGTCTTAACAGGTCTGGAGCACTTACTGTGCAGCTGAAACCTGCAGAACAGCCAAGTTGAATGAAATTTTGGTTTTGGACCTCGTGTTATATCTCGGTGGACAGATAGAGAGCCTTTTGTTGCAGGTGATTGTGTGAAAATTCAGTTGCATTTATAGTGAATGTCATTTTAATGAAGATTTTTCACTAACTGTTTTTTTTAAAGAAACCTGAATCTTGTGAGATCAGTTGGTCATTACTGTCTTCAATAGACCTTATGATAAGGTGAACAAGACCAAACAGTATTACTATTTTCCTGTGTAGTTCGTGAGGAATGGAAAAAGAAGTACTTTGAAACTAAGAAAGCTACGGTTTCACTGGAGGACACTTTAAACAAACTGCGACAAGATTTAGAGCTTTACCACCAGAAATTACTCCTGCAATTGGAAGCCAGAGATAGCCGAAAACGACCAAACAATATGACAAACTCCAAGGTATTTGCTTGTATTATTTAATCTCTCTTTTTACACAGCCTGGTTTTTTTGTATAAAATATAAATTAAAGTAACAAATCAATCACCAACCAATGACTTGTAAACTAGCTTTAACAGCCAAATATCCCTCAGTGATCTGAGGTATAGAATTCCTTCAGCCCATTCTTCTCAAAAAGCCTGAAGACGTGCTTGAGTCTGAGCACTTGATTCTTCCTGCTTTGTGTTTGTACAATACCTTCTTGTAACAAAATCCCCTTTTGTTCAGTATGATTAAGGAATTGTTCAGTTCTATATTGTTCTCGGTCATCCCAAATTTCATGTACACAGGTAATGAATTCTAGTTTGGAGGACAAGAAATGTCTCTGAGGCTTTTGGAGTGGTTGCACCTGAACTATTGTGCAACTGTGAGTCTTGTGTTATGTTGTTGGTGTCAAATCATGGGAAGTTCAGAGAGGAATTAAAAAAATAAAAGACAAAAGAAAAGGGGGAAACACCCTTCCCAATAGCTGTATCGGCTAATTTTCTAAATGCGGTAATGGAAGCAAGTCTGTTGGCAAATTTGAAGSTAGACTAGGAAAAATAAATGTCCCTTTCTTGTATCTGAAAGGTGGGAGAGTGTATGTACAATCTAAGAATGTCTTATATACAAATGTGTATTATTTGTGCTATCTTAATATAAATATATACAATATAAAAATATTAGTAGGGTTCATATTACATTATATTACTAGCTATGTTCAGATATGTTATTGCTCCTTTTGGGGGGGGGGGATATCAGGGTTTTTTTTGATCTCTCTGGCTAGGCGCAAAGAGGCCTTATATGAAGGGTATGCACAAGTTAACGTGCGTATAGCAGTTATTTATTGGCTMGCGCACACAGAAGGCAGCTAGGATTTAATGAGCTGTTAGGCTAAGCACAGGTATGCTCTCCAYGCCTCGTGAGCTACATGCTGGCCAGGCAGGCATCAGTCAGGCGGGAAGAGTTGGGTCTGGGGAACAGATCCTGCTGTCACTGGTTTCCCCTCTTCCACCAGCTTTGTCCTCACTGGTGACTCAACCCAAYGATACGGTGATTCCTCAGTAGCCCCAGCTCGTCTGACGGCTCTGCCTGTTTTTTCCTGCCTGACCGTGTACCTTGCATGCTTTCTCAGTGGTCTGAGCCAGGGTTACGCAGCTGTGCGGTGTCAGAGCTGGGACGTGGACCCTTGGATGCAGGCAGCCACACCCCTGGGTGGGGAGAAGCTTACAGCAAGAGCTCAGAGATGAGCGGCTACAGATACCACTTAATGATTCCTTGTGTGCGCAACTTTATCGCATCATTTGCTTCAGCTGGCCCTTTAATAGCATTTTTAAAGGCTTGGAACATCAAGAGATTACCACATGCAAACCCTGCCCCATCCCCACCCCCCCGCCCCCATTACTGACTTCAAGGGACCACGGCTGACTTACACGAGTTGAGTATCAGAACCTACATTTTGAAAATACTGAGTTTTACAGGTTAATTCAAAGATAGGCCCACCCACAGCTACTGCTGAAATGACGTGCTGCATAACCAGGAGTTTATCTGCACTAAACATTACAGGAGTGTAGCAATCTCATCAACAAAGGTACTGTAACAGTGATGCTAAGCCTAAGTGAGAGAAAAAAAAAATATTTGAAGTATGCCTTTTTATTATAAATGGGGAGTAGCCATAAAAGATAATTGCAAAACACTGTGCTGTTACTCGGGAGATCTGATCTGGATCATAACTTCCCAAAGCAATAGGGAGTGGAAGGGCTGGCAGCAGAAGGGAGCTGCCCTCTCTCGGAGAGCAGGCTGCTTTCAGACCAGAGRCAGCCCAGCACACATTAAGGACTGGAAGAAAGGAGTTGGAAAGAGTTTAGAGGATTTTCTGAGTGGTGAAGTAACACCCAATGAATTAATAGATGCACTAATACTGCACTTAAAGTTTTGTTGTTGTTTTTGTTGTTGTTTCATATAGAATTACACAATCATCCGGATTACTACAGTGCAGCATGAACTCGATCAATTGAGGAGGAAGCTGGATGATACAAAAATGAAACTCATAATAGAAATTAAGGTACTCTGCCTTTTAATTAAAACAGCTGAAATGTTACTATGTATAAAAAAACCCAAGATCTTCCCAAACATTAGACGATGTAAATATTTGCTAAACAGTTATTGGTTTATGCTGTTAGTTTTATGGCGTTGTCATCTTAACTTTTATTACTTGAGCCAAATTACTCCAGAACACCAGGTTATTAGATGATTTTGAACGCATGGCATTCAAGCAACTTAGATTTTCAAGGTACTATGTAAGCTAAGCKTCACAATCTCTTTCATAAAATTCCCATTTCACTCAAAAGGTAATTGAAGGAACACACTTGGTAAGGCACTGATCAGTAGTAGACCATGGCTAAGAAAAAAAAATGGTATAAAGAAAAAAAAAAAAAAAAAAGAACGGCTCTCCAAGCAGATGGCAGTCCTCTTCATCTGCTTTATTCCGTACCAGTGCTGCCTATGGCTCCCTTGGGAAGGAAGATGATGGTTATAGGCCTGCACATTGGATAGCTTTTCAGCTCTGAATGCTTGAAATAGGAGTCCTCTACATCACAGAGATTACCCATGCCCCTGTTTACTGGGTAATCTAGGATGGATGTACTTGTTATGCCTCCTCCATTGTATAATAAGGAGTGGAAAGAACAATGAATTTCACAGTTGTTTCTTTTAAAAACACCAAGGCAAAGTACAGAAGAAAGCAGTACTAGAACTAGGCTATCTAATTAGACATGTAAAAGTTTAAAGATGAAAGATGTATCCTGTATTCAGGCAACCTGTATAAAATTCAGTCTTAGTTATATAAACCCATATGCATGTCAACTCCAAAAACTTCCTTAAATTGCAATTCCTTAAATTACTGGTTCTTCTGCAGATGAGAAAGCAGGCAGCATCTGATTTACGAGCACTGAGAGCGGAACTGACACAGAAGAAGATTCATTCAGCTTTAATTCTGCAGTCCAGAAAATCAGGAATTTAAAAGGATGACATGACTTTAACATCTGTAAAGTCTACAGAAGCTCTGTAATGTACATGGAAGCTCAGAACTTCAGAGCATTTGTTTATGTTCGTGACGTTATCTTGTAAAAAAAGACATCAACTATATAAATGTTGTGGAATTTGTATACTGGGCTACTGAGGTACCACAGCTCACTTTTTAAATCTCGCTTTTACTCTAAGATTAGTCAGCTACTTAAACATACAGTTTAACCTAGTAACGAGTCTAAAACAAAGCTAAGTTATTTTAAAAGTGCAAATTAGTGAATTGTGTAACATCACATTGGTATGCTGATCTTCTTTCGTTAACAAAATACCTACTAAGCAAATAAACMTATAATCTATAACCTGTTCTTATTTTCAGGCACAAACATTAAATTTTTGGAAAATTATTAAAATACAGCTTCTGCAGAACTACAGCAACAGTAATTCTTTATTTAGCTATTTACTGAAGTATATTTTTGTCATTATAAGTATGCCTATCTATAAACTACCAATGTATTATTACCATATTATTATGAAGTATGAACAAAATCTCAGATGATCTCACCTTATTTCATATCTAGCCATTTTTGTTCCTTCTCTTATTAGGAAAGCCACATGGACGTTAACTTTCTTCTGTAGTTAGTGGAAGAGGCAAGCTTTGTCTTGGAYAAGCTGTAATGATGATCCTGGTCCAACTTACAGTTTTGCATACTCTGTTCTTTTTTTTAAGTTCAAGTTCATGCATGTGCTAAGATAACAATTCTCTGAAAGAGTAATCAGAAACTTTTTCTTGACAGTAGTTTTTTCTAGCTCTCCTGTTTGCCTCTTTGCAGTASCAGATGTTATTACATTAAGCAGAACAATAACACGCTGGGAATTAATGTCAGCTAAAAAGCTGACAAGGCTGTATTTATTACTGGAAGTGAAACACTCATGGGAAATCAGTAATATRGTAAGAAAATTATGTAACTCTCAAAAGGACTAACTTCCAAATGTCTTGAGTCAAACCACCCATTATCCAATTTATTTTCTTAAAGATAGGATTTAACAAAAATTTTAGTGGTAAAGTATTAAATTAATTATTAAAACTATAACCACTTTTGCTCAATTAAGGATTGAATCCTACATCCTGTATTTCAGAATTGTGTCTTAYTTAAGACACAAAAGCAGGCAACTAGCTACTGGAAAATCTGAACCTAAATTTAAAAAAAAAAAACAACTCATGATTCTTGACTGCTACAGGAAAGAGAGTTTTATTATTAAGTCATCTGGCCTTCAGATAGGATTTTGTAGGTCAGATCATCTGCTCCAGAAGACCTCTCAATTTCACAAATATCTATCTCACAGTATTTTAGCATATGAATATAAACAGTAGTACAAATTCTGAAGTATCTGTATGTCAAATAAATTTATCAGTTTCTCCTAAAACCTACAGACCAGAGTTCTAGTGAAGAGCCCTCTGATTTTCCAAGGGAATTTTTTTTCTTTATGTGAGAGCAGTAGGCTTCACCTTCTGCTTTCCATCACCTGTAGTATCAAGCAGTCAGACACTCATATGAAGTCTTCTGGTCTTCTCCTCAGTAGCTATTATGGTAGTGCTGCTATTCTGTGGTGTTTTCCCAGTAACTATTTAGCAAGGGAAAAAATCAAAACAAACAAACACCCCCCCACACAACTGACTACATATATCTAATTAAATAAATTGTTTAATTAATGGAGTCACTTAAGCAGGGCACAGCTGCACTTTAATCTGGTTGTGAAACAGTTCTGAGAAGCAGAGAAGCAGTGTGGGCTGTAAGCTGTGGAACAAGTAAAGCATAAACAGACAACACTGTTTACCAACCGTAGTGAAGACAACATTTTATTTAACAAAAAAAATCCTGTAAACACCAGTCAATCTTTCCATCACTACAGATATTTTAAAAAGTTACACAATTTCTCTAGGCAAATTATTTTATGAGAAATATGAACTAGAAAGAAAAGTATAACCTCGTATCATCTCAGAGGCAACACCACATAAAACCAAACAACAGGCTACTGAATGAATCTTAAAGTGTGTGGAAAAATACATCTGCAGTTCATTAAATAAGCTTCTGAGTTCTAGTTTTCCGGAAGTAAAGACATTTGAAATGGAAGACAACATCATCTAAGTCCTCTCCATATTAATGTTCCCTCTTCAAGATAAGGTCCAAGATTTTTGGCTTTTGAAACTACGGAATTTACGTAATATATAAACACAGTGAAACTGAAGTTTATTGAATATTCCTTTCTAACAACAAGTCTGATAAAAATCTTAATGGCAACAACTTCATGTTACGTAATTTCTTCAGTCTATAAAATATTTTAATCTCTAGAAGAGTAACCAAGTACAAGCACACGTTTCACCAAGTTGCATATAAGCAACAATCTGTCACTCCAGTATTCAGTGTTTAAGCTGATTCAAGAGTGACTTAGCTAAAATATAGGTTGGGGTAGGAAGTCAGAAAGCTGAGACTGCACCATGCAACCCCAGAATGAATACTTGCTGCACCAGGCAGCTTTAGCAAAGGGTCATTATGAGATTGCCCCTGTAAATCCACCACTTGGTAATAACTTGTTACCAGATACACACTGGGTTCAAGCTTTAATCAACTTATGGTAGTTGTGAAAACTGAAAAAGATGAGCAGTCTTTCAAAAAAAACRCTGCTAAAGCAACATTGGAACTTTTTGAAGAATGAAAATATGGCTTTGCATACAAAATAACAAGATGAATTTGGCTAGTTCACAAAGTTTTTGTAATCATGGTATATTTATATAAAGTCAAAATCTATGATAGTATAAGCCATAATAAAAATTTACCAATCTTCATCATTCTAAATCAAGGGTTCACATAGTTCTTATGGTGTCAGGGCTTGCCACATTGCCTGAGTTTGTTGTTCTGCTACAGCTTCCCTGGAATAGTCAAGACTATTTCCATTCCACATGCCAATGCCCCTCAAACCCCGATTCTTCACATAGGCTGCTTTTAAAGAGATGCTGCGAGGGTCATCATACCATACCTGGTGGAAGTGACCAAGAGAATCCTAGAAAAGCATTTAAACACTAGCATCAGTATCTACCTATCTATATAAACATGATGATACATTAAAGTTCATTGAGTTTTGATTACATTTTCTGTTGAATGCAGTGAAAAGTACAATTAAAAACTCAGATATACAACCTCTGTAGAATTATATAATGATACTTCCCTGATTTACAAATTATTTTTCACACAGGACAATTAAAGATGTTAAGTCAAATACTTGCCTGTATTTTTACTTGTAGAATCTAAGTTATAAAACAGTGATACATTTTAACTGGTTAGATGAAAAGATGTAGCTAATTTGTATTTTAATAATTTTTTAAAATACAGCTAAAATCTCAGATACACTATCTAACCTAACAGATGAATTTGATTAGAGATTAAGTGCTTTTTTTCAGCAATGAGCAATTTTAGAGGAGGTTATAAAATTTTGTCAAAGTTATATTGCTTTGACCTGGTCATTGCTTGCAACACCTTTTAGTCATCTGCATGCGAAACTTAAAATTATGTCTAAATGAAATGCATACACTGTGTTGTTCATGTAAGCACAATCATTCATGGACTMTTTCACTATGTCTACGTAGAAACCAAATGCAGAAGAGAACATGCATGCAAGCCACTGGGTTAGAAAAACTTAAAGAGCATCTCAGAATCTCTTTTAGTTTAAATCAGTCATCAACTCATAAAAGTAACTACAACAGCAAAGGATGGAGCTATAGGATTTCTTTGTGCCAAAACATCCTTGTTGACATGATACAATCTCTTGAGAAATTGCAAAGTAATAAAGATCTTTATTACTCCTGTAGTCTTCAGTCACTGCACCCCTCTTTCAGACTAGAAATTCAAGATATGGAAATCCAGCCATCTTTTACTACACAAAAAAAAGAAGTAGGAAACACAAATGGAACAATCTAACCCTGAAAACTTTATAATCAAAGAACTATAGTTCCTGAACGTTTACTCCACAACATGGTGTCTTACAAAGACACTTACCTTGTATTCATAGAATGGAGACTTCTGTACCTCATCCCACAGCACCCCTGAAAGAGAACTGTTCACCTGCTTCATTATTGCTCCGTAGGGGACCTGACGCCCCACAGCATCACTGCAAGGAGCCCCACGGAAAGGTACTTTGGAAAGGGAACAAACATGATCCTGAAAAAAAAGCAGAAGGCATGAGTTTCATGTTACATAGATTTATTGAACTCCAAAGTAGCAGTACAGCCAAGAACAAAGTCACAAAAGGCACTGGGGTCTCAAAAATCCCATCAGTATCTGTGCCAGAAATACTGTTTGTAGACAGAAGTAAATTAAAAGTTAAATTTTGTTTACTCTGTAGTAATACAGGATTGGATGGACATCATTTAACTTATACAGCTGTCTTATCTTTTCCACTTTTAATTCACTCTTACATTTTTCATAAGTATAAAGTTGTTTGAGACTCCATGATTTATTCATAAACTGCTATACTTTAACAGTCATAGATTTGCTATGGTTTGTTGCACCTGGTCTTTAAGCAGTGAGCTTAGTGACTGTGTTGAGAAGGCAGATACAAGTGTTGTAGTGCTTTTGGACATCATCTCTTCTCATACAGATAACATCTATAGCTCCTTAGTCAAACACAGCACTTGGGTATCATGGGGTTCAGGTTGCCTAGGGAGAGATRAAATGCCTTGTTTGGTAACACACTGCCTATCAGTTATCAGCCAAGCAAAAGTCTCTGTCTTGAGTCCCAGCTTTATGCTCTTACCCATCAGACCACAGTATTTCCTAATCCAAAAACAGGATCACCAAAATCTAGCTGTCTCTTTCCAAGGAAAAAATTAACAATACGATTGCAAATGAATAATCTTCCTCTTACCTCAGATAGGTTTTGGCAGACATAGTCATAGCCATACCAGGGGAYGCCCATCACAAGCTTCTTAGGATCAATGCCCATAGTAATGTACTCTTCATATCCTAGTTTTGAAAGAAATAAAAATTAAGATGCATTATTCATTTTCCCATGCTTTATATTCTTAAAACTAATCTAGAGCCAGAGCCAATGTAGGACTCGCATGATCCCCAGACAGAGGCTAAGGTGCAAGCTCTTCTTTACCTCCCACCTGCACGCTGCTAGACTTGCTCWATTCAGATCCCAGTAGCTGCTCTAGTTGCTCACACTTAAAACCAGCTGCCCATAGCAGCAGTTCACAAGGATGAGAGAAATGTTTCAGGTTCTTTGCAAGCCCAGGCAGACACCATTGCTTTGGCTGCCGTTTGTCATTCTAAAAGTGTTCTTCATAATCGTGAGGGCTAGACAATTACAAGTAACAACACACAACTGCTAAAGCTCTATCCATAGTGTCATAAGGATCTGAGATACTATTTTCACATTAGGACAACACATATTTGAGCACACTCAAAAGCCTTAATACAACCAAAAAACTTGTCTAAGAAAAGGCAATCTTTTCTATCTATTCATGTGAACAAATGRAAATGTTCTGATTCCTGGAGAGGCGTTTTGTCCTCACCAACTAAAGTCTGCAGGTAAGGAGCATTGGCTTTTGCAATACAGTCTGTCCACATCTGGCTCTGTTCATCATATGACATCACAAATAAGAAGTCACAGGCATCTGCAATCCCAGTGTAGTTGTAGCACCTTTTATCTATGCATGCTGGAGACCAAGCCACATCAAATGTTACCTGAAGGAAAAATGCACAAATTAGTATCGTGACTCATAGAATCACAGAATAGTTTGGGTTGGAAGGAACCTGAAAGATCATCTAGTTCCAACCCCCCTGCCATGATCAGGGACACCTTCCACTAGACCAGGTTGCTCAAAGCCCCATCCAGCCTGGCCTTGAACACTTCCAGGGATGGGGCATCCACAGCTTCTCTGGGCAACCTGTTCCAGTGCCTCACCACCCTCATAATGAAGAACTTCTTCCTTGTATCTAATCTAAATCTATCCTCTTTCAGTTTAAAGCCATTACCCCTTGTCCTATCACTACATGCCCTTCTAAAAAGTCCCTCTCCAGCTTTCTTGTAGGCTCCCTTCAGGTAATGGAAGGCTGCGATAAGGTCTCCCCGGAGCCTTCTCTTCTCCAGGATGAACAACCTCAACTCTCTCAGCCTGTCTTCATAGGAGAGGTGCTCCAGCCCTCTGATCATCTTCGTGGCCCTCCTCTGGACCTGCTCCAACAGGTTCATGTCCTTCTCATGTTGGGGGCCCCAGAGCTGAATGCAGTACTTCAGGTGGGGTCTCACAAGAGCAGAGCGGAGGGGGAGAATMACCTCCCTYGACCTACTGGTCATGCTTCTTTTGATATAGCCCAGGATACGGTTGGCTGCAAGTGCACATTGCTGGGTCATGTTGAGCTTCTCATCAACCAACACCCCCAAGTCCTTCTCCTCAGGGCTACTCTCAATCCATTCTCCGCCCAGCCTGTATTTGTGCTTGSGATTGCCCCGACCCATGTGCAGGACCTTGCACTTGGCCTTGTTGAACTTCATGAGGTTCGCATGGGCCCACCTCTCAAGCCTGTCAAGGTCCCTCTGGATGGCATCCCTTCCCTCCAGYGTGTCGACTGTACCACACAGCTTGGTGTCATTGGCAAACTTGCTGAGGGTGCACTCAATCCCACCGTCCATGTTGCCAATGAAGACGTTAAACAGCGCCGGTCCCAATACCGACCCCTGAGGAATGCCACTCGTCACTAGTCTCCACTTGGACATCAAGCTGTTGACCACAACTCTTTGAGTGTGACCATCCAGCCAATTCCTTATCCACCGAGTGGCCCCTCCATCAAATCCATGTCTCTCCAATTTAGAGAYAAGGATGCCATGCAGGACAGTGTCAAATGCTTTGTACAAGTCCAGGTAGATGACATCAGTTGCTCTTCCCTTATCCACCAATTGTCCAACTGCAACCCCATTGTCGAAGAACATCAAATTTGTCAGGCATGATTTGCTCTTAGTGAAGCCATGTTGGCTCATGTTGGTCATCAACCRTCTCCTCATTTTCCATGTGCCTTATCATAGTTTCCATGAGGATCGGCTCCATGATCTTGCTGGGCACAGAAGCGAGACTGACTGGCCTGTAGTTCCCCGGCCTTCCTTTTTTTCCTTTTTGGAAACAGGGGTTATGTTTCCCCATTTCCAGCCAGTGGAAACTTCACCAGCCTGCCATTACTTCTCAAATATGATGGATAGTGGCTTAGCAACTTCATCCGCCCATTCCCTCAGGACCCACGGATGGATCTCACCAGGTCCCATGGACTTGTGCAGCTTCAGGTTCCTTAGATGGTCTCGAACCTGATCTTCTCCTACAGTGGGCAGTTCTTCTTCTCCCAGTCCCTGCCTTTGCCTTCTGTGACTTGACCGGTGTGGCTTGAGCACTTGCTGGTGAAGACTGAGGCAAAAAAGTCGTTGAGTACCTCAGCCTTCTCCATATCCTGGGTAACCAGGTCTCCCATTTCCCTCTGGAGAGGGCCCACATTTTCTCTAGTMTTCCTTTTATCACCAGTGTACCTACAGAAGCTTTTCTTGTTGCCCTTGATGTCCCTAGCCAGATGTAATTCTATCAGGGCTTTAGCTTTCCTAACCTGATCCCTGGCTGCTTGGACAATTTCTCTGTATTCCTCCCACCCTCTGTAGGCTTCCTTTTTGTGTTTGAGTTTGTCCAGGAGCTCCTTGTTCATCCATGCAGGCCTCCTGGCGTTTTTACCCGACTTCCTCTTTGTKGGGATGCATCGCTCCTGAGCTTGGAGGAGGTGATCCYTGAATATTAACCAGCTTTCTTGGGCCCCTCTTTCCTCCAGGGCTTTATCCCACGGTACTCTACCAAGCAGATCCCTGAAGAGGCCAAAGTCTGCTCTCCTGAGGTCCAGGGTAGTGAGCTTGCTGTGCGCCCTCCTCGGTGCCCTACAGATCTTGAACTCCACCATTTCATGGTCACTGCATCCAAGGCTGCCCTTGAGCTTCACATTCCCCACCAGCCCGTCCTTGTTGGTGAGAACAAGGTCCAGCAGAGCACCTCTCCTCATTGGCTACCACTTGGAGAAGGAAGTTATCATCAACGCATTCCAGGAACCTCCCGGATTGCTTATGTCCTGCTGCGTTGTCCCTCCAACAGATATCGGGGTGGCTGAAGTCCCCCATGAGGACCAGGGCTTGTGAATGTGAGGCTGCTCCTATATATCTATAGAGGGCCTTATCTGCTCAATGTTCCTGGTTGGGTGGCCTGTACCAGATCCCCACTACAATGTCACCTGTCCCAGCCCTCCCTTTAATCCTGACCCATAAGGTCTCGGTCGGCTCCTCATCCATYCCCAKGCGGAGCTCCATGCACTCCAGCTGGTCATTGAGGGCGACACCCCCTCCTCATCTCCCCTGCCTGTCCTTCCTGAAGAGCCTGTATCCCTCCATTCCAACACTCCAGTCATAGGAGCCATCCCACCACGTATCCATGATGCCAATAAGATCACAGCCCTGCAGGTGTGTGCACGTCTCTAACTCCTCGTTTATTCCCCATGCTACGTGCGTTTGCGTAGAGGCATTTAAGTTGGGCCCCCGATGAAGTTGACTTACTGGCTGGAGTGGCTGGAATTCCTTTGTGCTGCTCTTTAGGTGCTCTCCTGATGACCTGTGATCCTTCTTCAGGCTCTGGGCATCTATTGCTGGCACTGGTATCAAACTGGTAGGAGTGGGATGGATTGAGGATCCCCTCCCCCTAGCAACTTTATGGCACTTAGGCGCTCTTGTTTTCTCTTTAAAAAAAGCTGTAACTTTTAAAGACAGTATTTCCCAAATGTTGCACAGTGTTTAACACACGGTGATACTAATGAACTATACAAGAAGCTGCTCAGCTGATAAAACAAACATTAGATAATAAAATGAGTGCCCCTATTAGTGAATTCAAAACACCTAAGAAATTAAAATATAACATGAAAACCATCTGATCAAAAATATGAAGCATGATCCTTAAAACTTTAGTGATGGGTTTTCCAAAACATTGTCAAGCTTTTGCACCATGAAGGCTGTATTTGCCCTACTTTCAAAGATTCATTAAGCCATACTAATAACTGCCAGCTTAACATTGTATATTGGGCAATAACATTGTATCTACAAATCTCACTTCTTTAATGGAACACTTCTTCCATTTAAATTTATACAGGTCAAAAAGAGTGATTCTTATGATAGCATATCATAGCTAAGATTCACAATTAACCATTCATGAGAATATCATGCTTTAGATCTGCATAAATGTTTTTGATATTCATATGCTAAGCAGCATTCTCCAACTCCTTGCATTTCATAAAGCTAAACTTAATGTTTGTATCAAGTACATTATTATTACCTGTGATCCTGGTATTTCTCTGTGAAAAGCATCTGTAGTTTCTTTAACAAGCTCTGTTAATGCATAATACTCAGGGGAGGTTTCGTTAACTTCTTGCTCTATATCTATGTTAATCCCATCCATATACTGTTTTTTCGCAAGGTCCACCTGTTGGGATATCCACGCCGCTCTTTTAGCAGGATCAACAATTTCCTTAAGAGGTACATCACCTAGACAAGAGGCCTTCAAGAGTTACCACATATTTGCACCACAGTAATAGTAAGGAGGAAAGGTTTGTCTTTACTAAACCAACAAACATAACCACAAAATAAAAAATCCCCACACCCATACTGGTAAAATACAAAGGAGTTAACTTTTTACTCAAGCATAATTTTGAGAACCCACCCCAAAAGAGATTATCAAGCTTTCTTGAGACAGCAGTGTTTAAAATTAAGTTCCTTTTGGATTTTTTCTGTAATTTTAATCTCCTTACTTCTGCTTAATATTCTTTTAGCCACTGTAAACTTCCTTTCTTGCAATCAATGTACTTTCAGTACTTCCACAGAGCCAGAGGGACTGTGTCTTACTGTTTAGATAAACATACTTTTATGTTTAACCTTTGTTGCTTTCCACATTGTGGTCTTGGATTCCGTTTTGCCCCAACAGAGCCAAAACTTGATTACATCATGTAAGCTGTAGTGGACTTTGTCTTTCTAATCAGCATTTGTACCTGCACAAAGTTCCYGAGCATTCATGTTTTAAAACTCAACCACTTCCTAAAACAGAGGGATTGATTTAAGTGAAGAATACTAAAAATTACTTAAAATCCTTTCCCTTACCCGGTCTTTTGGGTACTGTGCATAACATCCAGAACACAGACCCAAAAAAGAATCTTCTACAGGCTTTTCCTTTCCTCCCTTCCTCCCTGTTCCTCCACAGCTGTGATGTTCCCTGTTAAAGAACTTTTATTTAGATGTCACTAGAATGGTTTTGTTATTACTGTGGCAGAAGCCACCGCTGGTTTTCTTTTTAATATCCTGCATACCAGCACGTGCAAAATATCAAGGTAKTATAGCCCTGTGTGCATTATCCCCTTATTAATTAATCCTCTTACTGATTTTTAATACTCTGCATACACATGAATGTGAAATGTCAAGGTATTATAGCCCTATGTACATTATGTTCTTATTCACTAATCACATAAATATCCACATTTTCGCAATGTAACCAACCTTTCAGTACTATTCTGGAGCCTTTAGAGTGAGCATAGCACATGAGCTCGGGATCGTACTTTCCAAAAGCTGCCAGAGTTGTAATTTTTGACCAGTCGTAGGATTTCCAGGTTTCCTTTCCCACATCGAACACGAAGACCTGGAAAAGGGGTAAAAAGCACCCTTGTTAGCTCCAAACACGTCCCAGCAGGACGATTATTTTCCTCATAAGAAGGTACATGACTTGCGTTCCTGGAAACCAGCTCGCACGCTTGCTTCTCTGCGCTCTGCCAGCTTGCATGACCGCTCCCCAGGGCCGCGAGCGAGCGGCGGCCCAGCAGCCAGGCCGGGAAGGGTTGCGGTTCATGGCAGCGGGTGTGCAAGACAACCCTGCAGCGGGGACAGCAGCCTGCAAAACCAAACTCATCACAACTCTGACATTTCCCTGCAAATCACGTGCACCCACTTTTTAAAAATCTGCTCGACTCCAGTGCAGGCAATTAAAGCAAGGCAGCGGCGCGCGGTGTGTTTAACCTGCTCCTAACCGCGCAGGCCGCCCCGGGACCGGCCTTCCCCCCGGCCGGCAGCGCCGCGCCTCTCCCGGGCCGCTCTGCCCAGCCTTCGGCACCCCCCGCGGCCCAGAGCCGCCGGGCCGGGCCGGGCCGGGCCGGGCCGAGGCCCAGAGCCGCCGGGGGACGCGCACCTCGAAGCCGCCGGTGCCCGTGACGGGGTGGCAGAGCCGCGGGTCCTGGCAGGGGCACGCACCGGCGGCGGGGCCGCCCAGCAGCTGCAGGAGCGCCAGCGGCAGCAGCCCCCGGCCCCACAGCCGCCCCATGGCGGGTCGCCGCTTCCGCCGCGGGACCGGCGGCGGGCGGGCGCGCTGGGTGCCGGCCCGGCCCCGCGGCTCCGCCCCGCAGCCCGGGGGGCAGCGTCCCGAGGAGGCGGTGTCGTGTGAGGGGCGGGGGTGAGCCCGGGGCGGCCTCCCGCCGTGAGGGGCGGGCCGCAGCCTTGCCGGTGGCGTGGCCGTGGGCGGCACGCGGCACCCCGGGCAGGCCCGGGGGCGGGCCGCCTGCAGGGGAGCGCTTGTGCAGAGAGAAACGATCTCGACTGACCCCTTTTACAGAGCAACGGTTTATTAAAAGATCAAACCCGGCAAAGAGCGTCCAGAATTATTTTCAAGATCTCAAAATAACTAGAGAAGAACGATCTCCTGAAGGGGACAGGGCCTTATCCTCACTGTCCACACCCGCCGTGTGCGCAGGGTCACGGGCCGTCAGGGCTGACACTGACACCGAGAAAGGAGCGGATCCTGTGGAACGGGGCGTCACGCCGGACATGACTGTTGTTGACAGGAACACGCCGTATGAGCAGAAGCCATGCTCACGACGTCCTCGGATTTCTGGTCTAGCCTAATYTGTCCTTCCAGGTTGAGAGTGGAGTCTGTAATGAGAAAAGAGGACAAAGAGGTCGTGTGAGGGGTTTTTTATACAGCGAGGTACTCGCGTGTTAGTTCAGTCAGCCTCACGGTATGTCACAGAATCRCAGCTGGACATACTGGTTGTGTTGTGCACAAGTCCCCGTCCTGCAGACTCACCAGCTGGTACACAGTGGAAGCCCACGGAGACGGGAACAGTCCTGGTGGCTGAACAGCCTTCTACGCAGTGTAGAACTGGCTCCACGGAGAAGCATTTTGCTGCCGCCTTCTCAAATGCAACTGGCTTCTCAATTTTGACAAATTTGCGCTGCAGCTTACAAGCTATAAAACATGAATTATCTAAAAGCACSTACAGGATTTATACAAATAACTTTTTGGACTTAATTTGTAGAGTTAGCAACAACTAAGACCAATGGATAAACCAAGTGACACAAGCTACGTGAAACTAATCTGATTGAAGTGAGTCGATTTTCTGTCAGTGGCTTAGGTTGTGAGAAAATCAGGCATGTGGGGCACAGTCCCAAGGACAGAAGCTTGCCAAATAGGATCTAGGTAGGACATAGGTGTCCAAATCCAAAAAGATACATGTGAAAACCTTGGTCAACTGACACTCAACTTTATCCAAACTATGACAGCACTTCATTTTGGGGCAGTAGTGGCTCCTAGACATCCATATATCCACTTCTGCACTGTGCCTAGCATCACACCGGCGTTGCCATGGCTGAGTAGCTTAGTCATTAGGCCTCTGTGATCCAGGCTTTCCTGGACCAGTGCCCCCCGGGAGCTTGATCTAAGAATGTATTCCAAAAATGCCACCACGTGCCAGGAGGGTTGGGTTCCACACAATATGGGGTGCACCCTAATGTTATCAGTACATTCATGTCATTTTTATACAGGACCTGGACGGTAAGAACAATCATTCCTGGGCTGAAGGTTTCAGATTAAGTTCATCTTCAGCCTGAGGAAATTAAAACATGTATTTCCCACCTCAAATGCCCTCTAGTTTGATAGCCAGGGCTAGATTTTAAATTTTTTTCTGGGAAACTAAAAGCCTAGAAATAACAGAAYGGAAATAAAGAATGAAACTATTAAGGACGACATAAAATGTCTTTTGTCAACAATCAAACTGTCTACTTTTCATACTAACTTATCATCTTAGGGAGTTTTAAGTTTGTCATTTTATCTGGAACACACAAATTTCAGGTAACTACCTAGTGCATAAGAAGTTGATAGAAAAATGCAACAAAACCAGAACTTGCAGTAAACTACCAAACTCAGGAAAACCATATTTTTTTTTTTAGTCTATGGCCACTAATCACAAAAACAAAAATAAGATGATTGTCCTACAATTTAGATAAATCATCTATTCATATGACTATTTAATTAGTCAAAGGCAGTGACATTAATATATGTTAGAATCTTAGTACCTCCAGCACAGGGGTCTTCTGAGATGATCCAGGACTGACCAAAACTCACTGCATCTTTAGCTAAATATCCACTGGGCATTTGATATTCCCTTTCCTTCTCAGCATCATATTTTCCACAAATACCACATGTTTTTCCAGCCATCCAGAAAGCAACCTGAATCTTTGTGGAAATAAAGAAAAGATGCACTTAAATGTTTTTCTTCTAAAAATAAAACCACTGAAAATAGTTTTAAAAAATACCTCAAGTCTATGCCCATTATAATATAGTTTATCTATGCCATAATCTGGGGCTTTTAGTGACAGACCTTCCTTTTCGCTGCTGATCAGCATGCTTGCATCTGCAATAAAAAAGCAAAAAGGGATTTCTTTTAAAAGAAAGTTATTGTTTTAAGGTCCAACCTGAACCACTTGTTATATTCCTGGGGACTTAATGCAGGCTTTAATGTATCTTGAAAGACATGGGGGATGTGAGAAAGACCGTACTGCTCCCTACCCTGGAACAAGCCGAAGCCCTGTGACAAGGGTGGCCGTGGCCAGGGGCCATGTTCTGTGGGTCTGTGTGATCAGCACAAGGTACCACAGCCCTGCATTATTTGGTTTGTGCAAAGACACACAGGATCAGCATCTCTTTCTTTGCTCATCTTTCTTGCCACCGCCTATGAAAGCTAGCATGAAGGTATGTTAAAATCACCTAATTGTTTCTCAAATTAGGGCGATCTTTAGCTTGAGAGGTGTTTGCAGGATCACGTCCTCTCCTTCTTCAAAAGATCGGAACAGATTAAGTGTATAAGACGAGTCTCTTACCAGAATTAGATGTGTATGGAACATCTGTTGGGGCTTGGACACCATTAATCTTCAACTGGATGAGTCCATTGGACACATACATGTCAATCTCACTTTAAGTAAAGGAAATTAGTATAAACAAACGCTTATCCTTCTCCCTACTCAGCTCACAATTTCTAGTCCTGGTAGAACCAACACTGCAGGATGCTCATTCTGGCATGAATCACCTCGTACCCTTTGGGAGGAAGATTGAGAGAGCCTGGGAAAGCGTGCCTGGAGGAGTGCTCACAATAAACTTTTCCCTGGCTTTACTCATCTCCAAGTGTCTGCTTGTGGCCACGGTTCAGGCAGGAAGACACCAGGCTACAGGGACCCTTGCTGTGGAACAATATAATTGCTATTATGTTCGCATAAATTGAAGGTGCTTTACATTTCAAAGGAAGATTGGATTCCCTACAGCGGTTCTCTTACAGCTTGAATAGTTGTGTATTATAGTATTTTCTTCAGAGCAGTGTTTGCTCTAATGAAGAAATATGAAGCTCAAGCACATCAAAAGCACATCCATACAGTTGTATGAAACGACTGGGAATGATAAAGCGATGAGGAATGTCTTTATCACAAAAGATACAGTCTATAAAACAAGCATCTTTCTGTTCTTCCACAAAACAAGTGCAGGGAATACTAGTTTCTCTCGGTTTCTCTAACATCATGCCACAGTTAGGCACACAATTTTCAGAAATAAATAATTACTTGTAATGAAACCTTACAGATCAAAGCCTATTTACACGCTTTGAAGAATACTCCCTACAATGATTTTGGTATGCATAATCCCATATAATTTAGAGTATCAGACTCTACTTTTAAAGAAGAATCTACAATGGCAGAGGTGATTGCTTCAAGATGAAACAAAGTGTGTMTTAACTTAATTTCAAATAGATTAGAACATTATGCACCAACTAAGGGATGACCTAAGAGAGTGCCTCTAATCTGCAGTAATTCCCTTTTTAGCTGTGTGCACTTCTCAACATCTCTGCTGAGATGATTGGGGGTGCTAATTAGTTCTAATTATTAGCTTAGTGTAGGAGGCCAGACAAAATGATTACAATAGTCCCTTTTGGATTTATGTGTTTATGTGTCTACCTAATTACTAAGAACTGAAATGAGATGATTAAATGCTAACAAATTAATGAAGAATTTGGGGCAGTAAAGACTTTAGGTTACTGTGAACTTCAGATATATTTCAGAAGCACTTTTGAAAGACAAATCCCAAATCCCAGTGACACTCCTAGAAATCTTTCCATTGATACCAGTAATTTTTGCATGAGTCTTATGCTAGCACCAATCTGCCCTAACAATCTGGTCTTCACATTTGCAGCATATTCAACTTGACATCTATTTGTCATTAAGTTTGCAATTACTTACTGGCTGGCGAGTCTGACATTTATTGCTGTAAGGTCATCAGACTCTTCAAGCCTTTTCATCATCACCAGGAATTTCAGTTCTGGACTACAGTCCTGCACCAAGACATGGTAGCAATTTGCAGGCATTGAATAGTTAAATTCAACTCCATTGAAGGTTGTGATCGTATTTTGGAAAACTGAACAACGAGCTGAAAAAAAAAAAATCCGTGAAAAGCAAGATTTTACGCTCTATATAAGACAGTTATTCTATTTTAGAGCTGTAATNAAAAAAAAAAAAAAAAAGACCATTTCTGGTTTTACCTATTCCCACCTAAAAGCAAAACGATTCTTTCAGATTAAATATGGGGTTTGTAGTAATACGAAAGCAAAACTTTGCCAGTCCCCAGACAGCAGCGCAACCCACTCATAATTCAATCACTGTGTGAAATAAATTCTGCTCACAGCTGGTGCTGGTGCAACTCCCTGTTTGTGGCCTTTTGGATTTGTAACTTTGTTGTTGTCAAAAGAATTTCTCAAATGCTGTTAACAATTCACATATCATTAACACTAGAGGAAATTCACTAAAATGCTGCTACCTTTATTGAGTCATAACCAGCATTAGAAATAGCTAGAAGATGGGGAGGAAAAAAAGCCACACTAGAGTAAACTTTTCCCTTTTTCACTGTAATGGTATTTTGTTGGAAATCCTACCAGCTCTGATTGGAAATTATTTTACAGCAATTTTAATTAATACAGACTACTTTTGGTGTTTACCAAAGAAATATGCATAGGTATGATATTAGCCCACCGATTTCAAGCAAAATGTGACTCCTTATTCCAGGATGACATAAAGCTTTTCCATTTACAATTTACTCTAAGTAATTATAATGTGATTAGCTCTTAATACAGCATTAATGAAACAATAATCCTGTTAAAATCAAGTGCAGGAGGTGAAATTAATGGGTATACTTTTGAAGCTGTTTTAGCTTCTACAAAACAGCACTAATCAAGCAGAGCACCCCAAATATGAGGTCACTTAAATGTCCCCCTCATAAATTTTGTAGTTTTTTTTCTTCATGAGCAATCTCTGCATTGAAGCTGAAATGGATGCATTTGGGAGTGGATGCATTTGGAATCACTATTTGCCATGGAACTGAATATTTAATCTTACTAATATAAGTTTCTTTTTCTTACATCTTTGCAGCCTCACAGATTTTCATACAGATGGGTTTATTTCTATCTAAGTCCAACTGATTTTTTAAGTGAATGTAAAATAATTCCAAGTTATGTCAAAAGTATAAATCATATTTACAAAATCTGCAAAGTCAGTCAATGCTTGTGGAGATAGTTAATTGCTGACCTTTAAGGTTTTCAATGATTGAAAGTGTTGCTTGGGAAAAGGCATTCCGGTCAAGGGATGGTAGTGTTGAAATCGGTGTACCTGGACTTGAAGGGAATGGTAGGGGAAGCCTGATGGCTCTGTCATAAATTGTGAGCTGAAAATCAGTCAGAAAACAAACATGAACATAAATGCAAAATACAGTGTAGAGATGAGATAGCATTTTCCTATAATGTTTAAAGAGGACTGTACTGACTGAAATCTAAATTAGCATCTAGATTTAGGTCAGAGCTAAAAAGAAATCAAGTCCTCAGTCTACAGCATGAAATAGCTCTACAGTTTGATACGTCTGCAACCTATAGAATAGCAGTGCTATAAATGAAGTTTGATATTCACCRATTTGCAGCTTTTTGGGGAGTTGTACATCACATCTGCTCACAGTCCGAACAGTTTACTCACCTGAGATGCACACCCTCTCCTTGCCTATATGTTGAGGGCTGCTATTTGGCCGTCATGCTTCTCTACAGCCTGGTTTTATTATCTTTTCCAAGACACAGGAAAACCTATCATCTTCCTGAAGATTTGGGAAGAAGTGGTCTTTTTAATAAGTTATTGTTAATGTGCTATCAATCATGATGGTTGTTTTGTAACCTGTTTCTTAGTTCATGTGTTTGCATGCTACATGAGAAAAAGAAATGTGTTGTAAGATATTTTCATAATGGAACCAACTGCGTGAATATAATGTCCCTGTGATGGGACCTTCTTTATAGTTTAATAAATTAAAAAAAAAAAATCAGTGGGTTTAAAAAGTTATTAACCTTCGATTTCATAAGTACTGAATGCCCCAGGATAAAAGATAGTGGAAATAGTTACCTCAGGTAACTTGAGGACCACATCGCAGGTTCTTGGGGATGTCAGAGCCATAACCAAGGTTGCCTGGTGAGAGGGACCACATTGTTGCCTTTGGGAATACCCAAGCATATATGCAGCTCCTGGAAGAAATGAGTAGAACCTGGAAAAGGAAGTAAGTGATTAAAACGATCTGTCTTTGAAAAAATTGGTTATTATTTGTTCAGACTAAAATACCCCCATAAAGCAATATGCATTCTGTGTTGGACACGTTTTATATCAGGGTTTGGTAATACATGGTGTTGTGTATGGGAGGAGGAGCAGGCAGATTTTAACTGTTAATGGGTGAAACAGTCTTCAAAAGACTGGATGTCACAGTGATATGAGAAGAAAAGTATAGCCAACTTGTTTTAAACACATTCAGAGTTAAAAATAGGTACCAATTACAGAAAAACTAAAATACTAACATGCTAAAAAATAGATGACCTCATATTAATGTGTCAGTCCTGCAGTGGTAACTATTAGCAAGGATCCTTCACCCACTAAGATTGTCAATTAATTGACAGAGGGATCTCTATGATTGGGTTCCCTTATAGGCTTGGGACTCAAATAGAGAAATACAGAAAATACTCCTTTAAAAAAAGGCATTGTCTCAGAGCACAAAAAAGCTGAGTTCTGTGGCTTTGCTCCAGGATAGTCAATTGGATGGTTTCATCCCCTCTAATAAGGGCAGATAACAGCACTTCAGGTAATTCAATCTAATATAAAAAATTATCCTCTTCAGTAGACATTTGTTAACCAAATCACCTGTATGCCTTTAATGTGAAAGCTTGTGTTGCATGCATATTTAGATAACGGAGTTGTTGTATGTGTCTGTATGTTTGTAGCACTATGAAAAAAGATTAGGCCTTGTTATGGATCTATATGTTATTGTGGGCAAATGCATGTATGAATACAATGAATGAATGAATACAATAGATACTATATGTATAAGGATAGACACATATGTGAACTGAATCCAGCAGTTACAGTTTTCTTACACTTAAGCGTCATACATTTGCTATTTAGTGTGCARTAAGCCTTATGGGAAGTATTTGTATCACCTTCTTCAGAAGCCAGAGCTAAGGTGCCTACATTAGGAAATTACTCTCCCTCACAGTCAGTAAGAGACAGACTCCTTCAGAGAACCAAGGTTAGGCTTCTGCTCTGAGCCTCCATCGATTAGGAAGCATCAGGAGACCAATTTCCTAATTCAGGCACTTTAAATTAAAAGTCTACAATAGATTAGGTGAATCCCATCATCGCCTTTGTTTCAAGCAGTTTTCCTGCAAACGAAAATGCACTGTGCTTTGAGGGAATGGATACACAGAAAAAACAGACATGTGTAATCTGATTATATAATATCACACTGATTAAGGGGAATTTTTCCAGCTCAGAAATTGCAGAACTGAATCTGTAATTATCTGGAGCATTGACACAGATGAATTTTTCAAAAACTAAAGCAAAATCTCACCATCTTGCAGTTATTCGGACTATTGAAGGTACTTTTGGCCACTCCAGCTTCATCTGCATAGCTGGATAAGCAGCAAACTGCCCTGTTGCAATCTGAGTAGCAATCTGGTAGTCCTGGCAATCTTTACCCCATTTAAGAGAACCCTAGTAGAACGGAATATATGTATTTTTGTATGAAACATAGTAAGATCATTATATTTCATTTACATTTGAGCTGATCATTATTTTAAACTTACTGATACTTTATGGGAATTTATTACTGAAGCATCAGCACAGAGTTTCCATCTACTTGATCCTGTGATGCTTGAAACAAACATCTGTATCCTCGATCTCATGGGTTGTGCATCAGTGTACAGTACAAACTGTAATCCCGTCRGCTGCTCATTTCTGTGAATGGCACGAAGGACTGCAGCCAGTATTGGTGGCTTGCTGTCTCCCAAGAATTTAGGCTTAAGTCAGTAGAGAGGAATTAGAGACCAAAGACATAAACAAAGCATTAAAATTACTATATTAAAACCACAGATAAAAAGTATTTGTGAAGGAAAAGTTGAATTCAAAAGGTCTTTTTATGTGAAGTATGGGAAAGCATCATAGGTCATCGCTCGATCTATTCAGTTCATATGTAGTTTTGCCAGAGTCTTTCAAGGGAGAGCTGTCACGAGACAGTAGTGTTGGGAATCTTTTTGTAAAGTAATTTCAGCGTAACAAAAGGAAGCCTGGAGTAGGGCCCTACTGTATAGAGAACTGGTATTACCCAGCTCAGCACTGCTCTCTTACCAACCTGCAGCTTAGCTAATAGTCTTTTTGATAAAATTCATTTAACCGCCTCTTTAAAGCCGTGATAATTTGTGTTGACAGAGGGGTCTGTTCAGCGCAGGCCACGGTGCGGTGCTCGCAGGAGGAGCAGCACGTGGCCCCRTTCGAAGTCGGAGCCTTGTGCCCAGCGGCAGGAGCCGCCCGGCTGTGGCTGCCCCGCCTGAGCGGTGGGGCGGGAGGCCCTGCCCGGCCGGGGGAGAGCTGCAGCTGGGTGAGCTGGGGGGCAGCGGGTCCCCCCTGTGCTGCCAGGTCCGAGTGACAGAGACCCACAGAAGGGTTAGGTGAGACAGAGCTGGTGAGGCCTTAGGGGGAGATGGGGAAAGAGCAAGGCTGTGGCTGAGGAAGGAGGTGTATGTGGTGAGAGCACTGGGGAAGACCGAGAAGAGTTCAGGGAAGGAGTAATGTGGTGAAAAGATGGACAAGAGAGGTGAATTCAAGTCACATGGAAATGGGTGAGGGAGAAGGTAGATCTCRTTGCCTTTTTTCCGCAAGCTACTCGCACTAACAATTGGGAGCTGCTGGTGCAGAGGGGGTGCCTCAGCAAAGTAAGGCTTACTATTTTGTAGGCATGTAGGTCACTGAAATGTGTGAAATTTTCCTTTGATGAAATCTGCTCCAGCTTCCATCAGTTCTTACAATAGTTCTTACAGAAAGACCAGGTACCATTAACTATGTACCATCCAGTCATTCCTGAATAAACACCTGGATTGCTCTCAAAGTTGGAGCATTACTGCAAAATCAAGGTCTTTTCAAAGGCCTTGTATGGTCCTGCTAACATGAACAGAAATACTTGGCAGTGGAGACCTAATGAACAAAAGAGTGGCAGACTCAAGCCCTGAACTTTTACAGAGAGCTACGCAATAAAAAATACACCTGAAACCAATTTTTGATCAAGCAGGTCAGCACTTCTAAAGTGTTCTCATTTTTATGGTGAATTATTTACTAACACAAATTTCAACATATACAGCAAAACATTCCAGTTTCATTAAAAAATGTAGCCTGTATTAAGTGAATATTAAAAAACATTCAATGGCTATCCAATGTGCTCACCTTTATAAAACAGGAAACAATTMATTTTCTTTCTATATATTATCTAATATGCTAAATTACCATATTTTTCCTATTCTGTTATAAACATACAATAACTGGAAATCCAAAGTAAATGCTTTTATTTCTTGTAGATTAAGACACTCACCTGAGACATGGCTCTAGAGATGCCTTCATCACTAGCTGAAGAAGAGGAGGAGCTGTTACTGGTGTTCAGAACTTCCCTTCCTGGGTCCTGAAAAAACAGAGAATCACCTTGAACCAAGTTGTTTACCATTGGAAGTTGTTGCAGAATTAATTTCTCATATTTTTATTCTCAGAGAACTAAGATCTAATTGCAGTGAAGCTAGTGAGAGCAGTTGTAGGCCCTGCTCACAGTATAAGCAGTAAATGTACCTGTTCATTTGCTGGYTTGAACCAAAACTGGTAAACAGGTGGATTTGCCTGTGAAAATAGATARTATGTAAGAAGATCTAAGAGAAGACAACGAACTAACTTTTGAGAAATGCATTAAAAAGTTCAGTATTGCGTATGGAAAAAAGGCAAAACAAAATTAAATTTTTTAAACATTTTGTCCTGGTTTTGGCTGGRATAGAGTTAAATTTTTCCYTAGTGCTATGTTTTGGATTTAGTATGAGAAGAAGGTTGATAACATACTAATGTTTTTAGTTGTTGCTAGGTAATCTAGTAGTCAAGGACTTTTCAGCTTCCCATGCTCTGCCAGGTGCACAAGAGGCTGGGAGAGAGCATAGCCAGGACAGCTAGCCCAGCTGGCCAATGGGGTATTCCATACCCTGTGATGTCATGTTCCATATATAAATAAGGGGCGTGGTCTAGGAAGTAGTGATCGCAGCTCGTTATCAGTCAGCGGGTGGTGAGCAATTTCATTGTGCATCACTCATTTTGTATACTCTATTATTATTGTTGTTGTTGTTGTTGTTGTTATTATTATCCTTTCCTTTTCTGTTCTATTAAACTGTCTATCTCAATCCACGAATTTTATTTTTTTTTCGATTGTGTCCCCCATCCCACTGCGGGGGGGCGGGGGAGTGAGCGAGCGGCTGTGTGGTGTTTGGCTGCCTGCCGGGTTAAACAACAACACATTTTAAACTGAAATCTTCTGAAATGTGAAACTTCTGAACTGAAATGCTTCAGAGAACCAGAGAGGTTAGAAAGGGGAAAAAGCACTGCTAGGTGGTTACCTCATCCATCCTGCAGCAAACAGCCACCCTCAACAGTCTGTTTTCTTTTTCTTTGGTCTGTGCTCTTTGGGCACAATTTCCTGATGTTCAAAAATATTCACTACAAGAAATATAAAAAGGTCCAGCTTGGGTGAATTACCTGTTGGCTGGAATGTTCACTGTCCCCACTGCAGTGCCTGTCTCCAGAGTGGTCTTCTCCGCTGCTGCTGCAGATTTTACTGCTAGCAGAGCTGACACTGCGRCTGCTGCTTCTCCTGCCACTGCTGCTCCTGCCGCTGCTGCCACACCTCTTCCCAGATTGCCTTATTTCATCTTTCTTGTGTTCATTTCCAGGCTCTTTACCATCAGCAGAAGCAGTGGAGGAAGAGGGTGAACTGGAGAGGGGGGTTGCACTGGGCTCTGCCCAGAGGTCTGTAACTGAAGTCTTGTCTTTTCTGTGAATCCATTTTTTATGGTGCCGTGTTTTATTTGCAACCTCCAAAAAACAGTTCAAAGCGTTATGAATTTATAGCTTGTTCTGTAACATTTCTCTGGGTGTCAGGCAAGCTACTCACCACAGGCTCTCAGGGAAATAAAACTTCCTGGCCCCGCACACTGCAGAAGCYGCACCAGAACTCACCGAGACCCATTCCTCCCAGCTGAAATCCTTGCTTTCCCATGCCAGTTTTCCAYGCTGGAAACCCTTGGCTTCATTTATAGGAAAACATTTCCCTCTCCCATGCTCTAAGTCTCTTACCTTGAACACATTTTCAATGCCTAGAATCTTCTTCAGTTTAGCTTGAATGTCCTCATACGGAGATGTCTCATCCTCTTCCTTAGACCCTGAGCTTGCTACATCAATTATTTTGGAAGCTGCTTTGGGTCCTGCCTGAATCTCCAGCTGTATTTTGTCAATATCAGCATCTGTATGAACTAAAGTCAAGATACTTACCTTCCAGGGTTGTGCTGCTTAAGCAGCATTCACAGAGGTTGACAGAAAAGCTTGTTGTCATGACTGTACCTGGCTTCAAAACTATTTTGGCTTCAAGTTCTCCAACTAATTTGTGCAGATAGGTATTACTTAAGAAAGCAGAATTTCGTGACTTTAGGCTGAGACAAGCAGAACATCCCAAACTCTCAAATTTTCTACAGAAGATGTGTGCGTAAAATCTTCCTCCTACACTGTGGTGATGTGCCTCTTCCGAACCTTGCTGGTATCCTTTGGATATCACACTGGGAATATTGCTTTGCTGCGTTAAACAAAAATATGGCAAATAAAGATATTTTCCACAAAAAAAATGTCACAGCTCCTAAAATCTTTCCTCCTGTTAAYGAAGAGCATGAAGACAGTCCTGCCTAAGTAAGAAGCACTGCTTAAAATTAGAGATCCAAGCACTGGAAGCAGTGGGGTTTCCTCCAAAGTGCTCTGTGGAAGAGGACAGCTCTCCTGCCCAGCCTTTTCCAGGCAGTGTTTCACAAACAAACTTATCAGTGAGAACACACAGGGCTCTTTGGAGGGGCTATTTCTCTGTATCAGCTTTGGGCTACAAGCTCTCCTGTTGCAAGTCAACCTATCATTCCCATGACAGCCTCAGAAGCTGAAGAGCACGTAAGAGAAAGGGCTTCTGCAATCCACTGCAGGGATTACCTCAGGATTTGGGAAGAAAAATTTATATCCTGCCCAAGAACCATCTTTTCCACATAGCTCTGGCTCAAAAAAAAAAGGAATATTGTACAAAGGATATGAATTTCACACAAACTCCCCATGACTGTAAAGAAATAAGACATGCTGTCAAAGCAGCCCCACCTGCATGAGATRATGGGAGTGAGCAGACTGTGAATGATCATGTCTTGAACACATTGGGACTTACGTTAGGCTTGGTGTGGGGTATGTCAGGCACCTGTTGAATCTCACAGTTTCTGTGTCTGTGACCTGCTTAGCCAGCTGCTGTGTTGGGGGTGCTCAGCCCCTCTGAGGAGCTGTCTGGTCTCTACCTGTCTGCAATACAGATGGTGAGAGGCCTCCTTACCTTCCAGCTGGCAGGTCTTGAAGATCTTTCTGATGGCTGAAATGGCTGGTTGGAGATACTTGGTACTTCTCCTTTGGGGAGAAGCTGGGATTTCTTTTCAGAATCTACTTCTTCCATGTTCCTTGAAATAGCATAAACTTCGCTCCTGTGGAGGTGGTAAACGGCACACAAGTAACATCATCTGATTTTGCTTACCTGCCTTTGCTGGTGCAAAAAAGACAATACTAAGCTTTATGKGTCTGCCAAGGTACAACAAAGCCTAACAAAGAGTTGTATGTTCATGATTTTATAACAGCGAGCTCACAATCAGTAACACATAAGAAGCAAAATGCAACAAGCTGTTCTGTACCTCACAGCTGCGAGCTCAACCTCCTGACGGCAGGGAGGAGTTTCAATCTTCAAATTTTTCTCTTTCATATTTATCCTGGCATCGAATTTCATTGTAGTGTTGGCACTGAACTCTGCATGAAATTCAAGACCACTCTGAAAGTATTGTGTATTAATCCCCATCATTGCAATCATGTGAAAATATGCCCTGAAAGAGTGGAAATAAAAACATGCATAATTACAGATTAAYATGCACATATTTAACTTTGAAATGCAAAATTGTATTTTAATTATGTTCTTTTTATTGTAAGAGCCACTACTGATGGATAAAGAGATGTATCATAAAACATGATAAAAAAAAAGCCGAAGCACTGCTGGAAAAGGTGAAGGGATTTATCTGATAAACAAAGCTAACATGTACCCTCTCACTTCTTTGTCACTGATACATTGCCTGGGGACAAGCTAATGCCAGAATGTCTACTAGCTTCAGATTGTGTCTTTAATATTATCACTATTATTATTATAATTGTTACTATTGTCATTATTGGTACTGTTGCATTTGCTTTTGTGGATCCAGAAGCATTTCCCTTTGCCTCCTCAAATCCCCCCAGCTTGTGCCTGGTGGTGATGCGATTCTATGTTGAACTTGTAAAAACCTGTTCATACGTAAGCAAATATATCTTCGCAGCTTAGTATCTTTAGTCACTGAACAGGTACAAAAGTGAGCATTTTTAGCAGTGGCAGAACAGCGCAGCATCCTGTGGGATATAGTGCACATTGCTACGTTTGCAGGGTCGTAAAGCATCAGGTGATTGTATTGCTCTCTCACAACTTCACTGCTCTGGACTAGCACAGCCGTCCCAAATCTGGGACAAGTAAGACCCCTATATAACAACATGCGATCACATATCTATTTCAAATATAAATATAAATGCTTGTGTGTGTGTGAAAATATATGTCATATTTACTTTGGCTTTATGTCAGCATGAATATCCATGTTGGTTTCCAACAACTGTGAAGGTCTAAAATTGTCAGGTAATGGTGGTGACATCTGTATACCCACTGCAAAAGACAGACAGGAATTATATGAACAGAGAAACAGTAAATGCTGGAGACACAACRTTTTCAGTAAGCGTAGTAGTTAGCACGTGGGCAGTGGTTTTACATTTTGAAATACTTCATGTGATTATTTGAAGATTGCTACTCCAAACCAGAGTCATACAAATATGTCCCAGGTGAAACATGCTAATTACTTCTCAAACCCTTTGGAGGTAACTGAACACTAATGTTTCCACATTACAAGAGTATTTTTCAAGATTATAGAGGGATTTAATTTCAGCAGAGGGATTGGACCCACAATTATTGTGGGGAAACTGCTCAGTTTGGCATCCCAAGCTCACCGTCGGCCGCAACCCAGGCCAGCGCGGCACCACACAGACTGATCTCCAGCGGCACGCCGACCACTGTGGGAACAATGTGCCGCAGCTCGGCCACCATCACCGGCAGGGTCCATCGGCCTGAAATGCCTCGCTGGACCTCTTCCACCACTTTTTTCACCACCGGCTGCCAGTTTGATGGTCCAGTTAGACGCTGAAAACAGAGAAGTAGTTTAGGTRAGTAGGTAAGAAGAGACAGGGAAGGGAAATTATTCAGCATCGCAGACAAAAAAGACAACAGCCTGGTCAGTACCGTCATGGTCTGCTGAATGGCATCTTTATCAATGTCAGCAAAGGCGATCTCTTGGCCCAACACTTTGACATAAGCAGACACCAAGGGGTCTTCAGGAGGCAGTTCTTTCCATCCCAGAAGCTGTGGTGTTAAGGAGAGATGGGGAGAAAGAAAGCAGCAGATAATGTTACTTCAAATACAGTAATGTATTAGCAAAGRGTAGATCCCATCTGAAGGACGCTAATCATGGTTGCTTAGCCAAAAACTAATGGGCATCTTACAGGTCTGAACCAATGTGGCCTTCCTTATGTAGCACAACTGACTTCAGTGGGGGTTTCCCCACGTAAGGATGAGGTAAGGACTTGCTAATTTCTGCTGCTGTAATTAGTGGTTGACACATAAGGACTCRTGGACAAAAATCTTATTCAAGAATCATTTTAAAAGAGAAGAGCAACCACTTACTGTGTTTTAACATACACTTTAAAACACATGAATTTTGGCTACCAGCGTCATCATCATCTTTTGTACTGTACATTAAGGACTGACACACGTTGAGTGAAAAGGTGACATCTGTTGACAGCGTAATACAATGTAAGTATATCTCTCGTGACCAAACAGGATGACTGACTCCTTTCTCACTGAAACCTCAAAGGGATGGCTCAGTGGGTGGGTGGTGCAACCCCGGCGCTGGAGGGAACTGCGTATTGCAAACAGATCAGGAGGGTCTGTGGAGACATACCGTTTTACCRAGTTCCTTCAGTGTCTTGTATGTATCATACTCAGCAAAGGGAATATTCTGCTTCCTGATAAGCTTGGTTAGGCTTTGTGACCGGAGAGCTACCTGTAGGAAACAGAGGCAGGTGTCACAGCCCAAGTACAAGAGAGCCCAGGAAAACCTTTGTACCTAGTATTACACTCACCGAGGCGGCTCTAAATGCGTACTTTATGAAGCTATTGCGCTATAAGGCTATGTCTACCTGGCAGATGACTGCAGGCTGTGGCTGCAGATGCTGAGGACGTGCTGAGCCAGCTTTGAATTAGTCAGCAGGGATAATTTTAGGGCAGCGCAGAGCTCAGCCCAGGCTGCAAAGCTTGCCCAAGAAGCTGAGTAAATGCCTGTATGCTGTTACATGGAGCTTCATGCTGCCCTGGCTGCACTGCTGGCTGAAATTTAATTTCAGATGCTATTTCCCTGTACTTACGCAAAATACCCTACATGCCACATGACTTTAGATAGGCAGATGAACATTCTGCTGTGTAAGCTTTCCTCTGCTCTCCTAGATTTTCATGCCTATACTGAATGTGTTGGTTGATGAATGTACGTGTCAAGAAGCCCAAATAAAAGAAGCCGCCTAAGTAAAATCATAATCATTATCTAAATTTTCTCTTCTACATACGCCCTCACAGCCAGAGATGGAGTTAAACACTACATCACAGTCCAAATGGCTTAACAAGTAATACTATCTGTAGCTGGCTTGTTTTAATGAAATACTTACCTCAATAATATCCGTTGCAGTATTTGCATAATATCCTCTTACTTTTGTGATTATATCGGATGGAAACATGGTGCTGGGACTGTTCATTAGATAGACCCTCCAAATGGCACCAGCTTGATATTCAGCTGTCACAGGAATAAAAAGCAGCAGAGAGTTTGGTTAGGTTCTCCGAGGTGTCTGGTGCATGTAAGCCGCCTCAGGTACATACTGTAGTAGATCACAAGGGGTTCTGCCAGGATTCAGTCCCACAGCTCCTCAAGGTTGCAACCTCAAGAGGAGAACTTTGTTCTAGGGCAGAGTCAACATAACCACAGTGACTGAAGAAGGAGGCCTAAATCCACGTGCAGGCACTACTTTCCCCAGCAGATACCCAGAGAGTAGTAGAACACCCTCAGGGGATTTTGCATGTTAGGAGGCTCTTGTGGTTTTTCTATTTCAAGAGCGCACTAAATTCACAGCCTGTGATTGGATTTTGGATGAAAATYACGAAACACAATAAAGGCATTTGGCTACCTGAGCTGAAGCAGTGAACAGGGCACCGGGTACTCACAGGAGTAATCGCCAACATGAATGACCTTGCTGTAACGATAGCTCAGCCTGTCAAGTCTGGGGCTCAGTAGTTTGATGGCAATGTTGCAAGCAGCAGATCTGAGTAATAAAGAGTTAAAATCATATGAAGATAGTCGACAGTGACCAAATTCTTAGAAAACTGCAAGAAAAAAATCACCATTTGCTACTAAAAAACGTACTTCTTCCTCTACTTACAGATTATAGAGCTGTGGGATCCTGCCTACTGCCAAAGCCTTCATGTGTGAATATGTGAAACTGGCTACTTGTAAGCTGGGCTCCGTCAGCAGCGAGCTGGCCATAGCTGTTACAGTTGGAAGAGCAGGTTTAGTTTCAAAGAGGACAACACAAGCCACCATTCGGACGTTAGGAGCGAGTGTGTTGTCCATAAAGATCTGGAGGGAGATCTCCCTTACCTAGAGGAGGAAGATACCACCTGTGAGTACCTCATAACTTCTCAGTGAGAAGTGGTTCCTAAACCATGCGTGTGTGATCTGCAGTGAATGGAGAACAAAACCCTAAACAGAGACTTGAGCATGGGACCTGTCACTGAAAATGAAGATATTACTGGGTGCACATTGAACAGGGCTGGAAGAAACAGCTATTAGTAATAGGCCCAGTGTTACAGTGACTACAGCAACCTCTTTCCCAGGATATCAGCAAGGATGGGGTGATGTCAGGAATTTGCAGTGTGGGCAAGAGGAAAACCAGTAACTGAGAAATCTTCCCGGAGTTGCTAACATTACCTGATGGCTTTATTATTCCTGAATCACTAAGTCAACCCAAATCATACCCTCTAAGACATTTGTTTCAATAATAATTTCAGTTACTTTTGCAGGGTCTTTTCTGGCAATTTTCCTCAAGGCCAACACGGCATCAGCATGAATTCTGTTTGGTAATGTAGCTGCAGCCAGGGAAAATGTTGGCAAAAACTTCAGGATGCGTTTGATACTGGCTGGTTCTCCTGCATTGCCGATGGCTTTCAGGGCCAAGGCCATGTCTTTGGCATCACCTTTGCTGGTGGCTTCAGTAGCAAGGTCGTGGAGTGGCTGAAAACAGAGCAGACTGTGTTAATGGTAATGATCTTGTAATAGTGCATAAAAATATGCATCGCCATAGCAAGCAAAACAACTACAGGTGCAGAGCCCTGAGTAAAGCTGTTCAGATTTTTCTCCCGGGAAATATCTCACCATCATTATCAGGATGCCAAATGTGGAACATACAATCAAACTTGGTTTTTCTCCTTACACAGTGTTGTAATTTAATTTTAAATTATGCCTGAGCCTGAGCGTAGGAGATAATCCTAGGTGGATGCCTGCACCAGAGAGTCTGTTGCAAGTTCAAGAGCCGCCCCGAGCTGACGCTGGGTTCAGTCGCTGCCCGGGGCACCTCCACCAGCCCTGCCAGCCTGCAGCCCCCAGGGTCTGCACAGCGGCAGGACGACACTTGCGTGTTTTTCACTTCCTGTAGCGATAGCAAGTTAACTTAAACAGTTTTGCTGTTCTGAGAAGACAAATTGCCCTTCTGATGGCTTGGCTTTGTTGTACTTTTTTTTKGAAGATTTAAACACATGTCGAACACCAGCAGGCCATCTCGGTGCTGTGGTCCTTCTGAGTAAGGAGCCAGAGCTGCATAGTCTGAGGCAATGATGTCCTGAATATTTCTGACAGTGATATGCAATTATGTAGCAGGGCCTCTTTGGAAGCCCAAACCTAATATTCACACTTTTGTGCCTTTTTAATAGATTTTTGAAGTCCACTTTACCTCATGTAAAAGTAGAGAGAAGAATTGTAATTATTTTGCTTTAATCCTAAATTTGTCACACCTAAACTCAGTTTCAGGTTGTTTACAGAATCCATTACCCTCACGGGCTTCTACCACTTACATTTGAAATTCTGAACTTTAAGACCAGATTTTTCAAAGGCATCAGCTTGGTGTTTCATTCTGTCTTTGCAATTTTGCAGGCAATCACAGGTAAGAGTGAGGCATGTAAACAGCGAGTTACCTAATTGCCAGCATTGTGAGAGCTAAATTAGAAGCATTTAAAAAATTTCTTCACTCTTTATGAATAAGAAATGAGAGTGACCTACCTGAAGAAGTTCATTTGGACAAAGTGAAGTCTGAGCACAGTATTTATTTACCATGCTACCATATCCCAGGTAAACAATTATTCGATGCATTTGTGCTTTCTGGATTTGGGGACAGGTCAGAAAAGTCTGCAGAAGAAAGAAGTAGCAGTCTTTAATGTTTCTAATTAGAGCTAGTATTTAGTGAAAATTTAATTTGAGAAATAAATAGATAAAATTGCTTTGGATTTTTCCTAAATATTTTTGGAAGTTAAATCAAATGCTAGTCATTCAGCTACAATAAAAGTAAGTAGACTTGTTCCAGTTATACTGTATGTGGTTTAGATTTTGGTTACATTATATTATTTTCTCGAGTTTGCCTATTTTTTAAAAAAAAATTATTTTGGCAAAAAGAAATCAATAGCAATTTTCTAAGGATTTGTGAGTTTTAACATCAAATATCAAAGCCATTAAAAAATGTTGGCAACAAGTGTTTGGAAACATTTTCCAAAGCATTCCCCATTTTTGTTACTACCTTGCATTTTACAAATTTAGCAGGAAATATGTTGCAGCTTTCAAATATAATCCTGTGAATTCACCTTTAAAAAGGAGTGAGAGGGAAATAGAAGGAAGGATGATCTGTACTCACTGAGGCAACTTCTAGRGTTTGCTTGTTGGGTGTAACAAAATGGAAGGCGAGAGAGAGAGTTGCAGCTGCTTCCCAGATGTTCAGCTTCTCATCATGAATCTTTTGCTTCAGGAATCTGAATGTGTCAGTAGCTCCAGCAGCACAGATGGCGCTCAGGAACCAGTGCCTGCCAGGGAGGGAGCGATTTCTTGTCCCCATTGCCCAGTATGCCTCTGATCAGAAATCCTGGCTGAAGACAATACACTTACCTGTAGGGAAGGTTGTTGCCAAACTGCACCCACAAAGACTCAATTTGATCAAGGGTCGCTATACGAAAAAGCTGGACCATTTGTAAGAACTTGGCTGAAGCTTCTTTAGTGGCTCCTTCCTCATTATTCTGACCTAGTTGCCGCAGTGTTTCTGTTAACTATAGGAAAAAACAGACAGTTGGAAGGATCCACGTCTGAAATAGTTATGTGATGACCTGTTAACCTTATAAATAATGAAAGAGTATGACTTGTAAGCCTCTAATACCTGTAAATCTGGATTTTTAATCCTTATTAGGGGAATTGGCATCTGGAGTAGCTCTCCTGAGAAATGATAACGAAGACTCCCCTGGTTTTGTAGCTGAGTTTTTGGTGCACTGATGGGAGTCCTTCTAATGTCGACCAAAGACAGTTCTTGTCTTCAAGGGAGAGAAAGAAGTGCATCAGTAGCCTTCAACTGCATTGTGTGCGTGGAGGACACGTACAGTGGTTGGAGCAGATGGAGGGGTCCCCAGCAGGACCGTTGCATTGACCACAAATGGATCGTGCACTTCTCAGTTTGTGCATTGCTCAGGATTATCTAGAAATGTCATAGGACTGGCGAGAGCTTTCATTAGAGTTTGCCAGTCTCTGAGAGGTTGGACAAATGTTTCAGGTGGCCCAGAAAAACCCCCAAATGGCAGGACACGGGACCTGGCTGGGCATCCCAAGGGACGTACGGTGCCTTGGCCCTTTGCAGCCCACAGGCCAGATGCTTCTTGTTAACTCACAAATCAACACTAAATATGTTTTAGGCATCTCCTCCTGGCTCTGATAATCACAGCTACGCTAAGGACACGCATGGCGCCTACCTTGCCTCCATGACTGCTGCCCCGTTGGGTTCATTGAAGGGTGAGATCTGGTACACCTGCTCGGACGTAGCAGACGTCATCAAGGCCCCGCTGTCGTCATACTTCATCTTGTAAGTGGACATCACCGTGCCCTTAATGTTTCTGACTTCCTAGAAGTGCAAAGAGACCCACTCACAAATAAGAATGGGCGGCAGGTAATTGAGCACAGGCGAGCCAAACTCCCTGCTGGCATCAGTGCAATGCATGAGTGTTTGGCAGTGGCTTATGCCTGAGCGTGGCAGCAGGGCTCCATGCTGCTCGTACCAGGGGGCAGGTGGGGCAGGGGCGGATGTACGTCATTCCCATGTTCTTCACCGCTTTCTCCTGGCAGTCCGTCAGGTCCTTGCTTTTGGATATGGTGGCACGGTTATTCTTGCTGTCGTCCTGGATAATGTATCTGGTTTGGCAGATACCTTCGATCCCAGCCTGTGAGTATTGATTAAACACAATGAACTTTCCACTTGGAAGAGCAATAAATAGGTCAAAGAAAATTGCCTGGGAAGTGTATGTACAGACAAGTTATTATATAACAGTAAAATGAGAATAAAAATGAAATCAGAATGGAAAAAACAAACCTCCTGTAGTTCATACACATTTTGTGACTTTTTGATGGTTATCTGCATCATGTTCAGAATCCCTCTCACTAGGTTAGTGCATAGGATGGGACAGTCCTCAGGGGCAAAAATACTTCCAACCCTTCCCTCAGTGTATTCAAACTTAAAGGCTTGGCTGAAACATGCAGCAATGGTCTCTGTGAGCCTCGAAGACGGAGTGAAGGGGTCCGTGGGCCAGAAGCCGTTGTATTCCTCCAGCTTTGGTGATCGAATCTGTGAACAAAATTAGGAAAACATTCATCCTGTTCATTCAGTTTGAAACAGTGCAATAACAGGGAAACTGAGCACTTCCAGTCCATGGCTGGACACAAGCCACTTGTCCAATACTGCAGGAAACATTTTCCTCCTCGGGCTCCTGTGCTGGGCCTAGGAAGCATCCTTGAAAACGCAATTTCCATGAARGATTTCTGCCAGAAAAATAAGATTGTGCAAGCAGCATTCAAAACTTCAACTAGTCTGGTGAAGGTTGCTGGGTGAGCGAAACACCAACTGCCAGCAAGCTGTATGGAAAGGATACTCGCCCGTTTTCCCCAGGTGTCCAGTGAGATCTCCCTTCAGTCTGTAAAGCAGCCAAGCCATTGCTCAAGCTGGCTGCCTAAACACATGGGGACTATTTTGGCTGCTGCTCCAGGTCCAGCTGTGCCAAAGCCTCGGCACAGCTGATGGGGAAGCAGAGATGACCGCGGGACCTCGCACGGGAGGTGGCCCAGCGGGAGCTGACGTCTCTTTCTTTGGAAGCGGCTGTCATCATTTTCAGTTTATCAAGCTGTAAAGCTTGCACACAAGTCCTTGACTGCTACCTAGTGGGAAATGCGTGCCTGCGTGCACATACGTATCTAGTCACATACATGCACACTTCCTACCCTCGTACATAAAACTACATGTTCCTGCGTAGAGGGAAATGGTGCGGTTTTAGTGCTCTTTCATTTTAGGCATTTATAATCAATTCTGCAAGGGTGCCTTGCCTCTTGTCACATTTTCTCAAATTAAATCCTACTCAAGACTGTTGTCTGCAATTGCTAAAGTTATAGCAATTCTAGCGAGGTTACACAGAGCCTGCAATTGCAGCAGTGTGTAAAGTTTGATAATAGGTATTCCTTCACGCTGTTTCATATATGCACAGGATTACAGATTGAGTAAACTCCTAGGATGAATGCTCTTACAGCTTTCTCCCCACGTGGTGTCTTCTAGATCCCTTTTCTGTGGTCTTTTGTTCCATGCCAGTATTTTAAGCTGTTTAATTTAATCTTTTCTATGAGTAACAGCGCTTCCAGATCTGATATCATTATGCCAAGCACAAGCATTACCATTAGAATTCTACACATTTGAATTAATGCCTATATGAAGAATATCAAAAGGGAGATAATGGAGACAGACGGGAATTTCTCATGTGATATCTGAATTCCAGCACCGAGCTTTTCTCAGGCTACAGATCAGGTTGAGAAACATGGAAGTTTCATGCTTGAATTCTCCTCATTTTCATACTCCAGCTTAGTGTTGCCTTAGTAAAACTGTCATAAGCCATTTCTTTAAAGCAGCTGCCTGCCGTATTTCTCCCTGGAGGTGAACCTAAGGCAGCTTTAGTCCAGGGGCCTCGGGTACTGACGGCAGCAGAGCTGGAGCAGCTCTGGCTCCCTCCCGCAGAGGTGCAGGCTGCGAGGAAGCCTGTGGCACTGTCTCTAGGTCACTACCTGGAACCCAAAGCAGTTTGGCTACAGCTGCAGACACTCCGGCGGTGCCCTCGGCTCTCCCCCAGCACGGCTTGGGGGTACGGGGTGCAAAGCTCAGTGCCCATGCCTGCACCTCTGCCCACGCTGGGGAAGTCACCACTGCCTGGGCAAAGCCGCTTGGTCTGACCTTGGGCTTACAGWGTTGTCTCAGCACCAGGAAGGGCCCTAAGCTTTCGTGTGAGCTTTGCATCTTTTTGTCGTTTATTTTACCAGCCTGGAAGTATGAACCCAATGTCTGTAGCCACGTGATGAGGGCGGGAGGGTGGGTCCCCATGCCGGTGGTGATTTACCTGGAGAAGGTGGTCACTGCGAGACACACAGCTGATCTCCAGCTTGCAGGTCAGCCTCACCCCTGCCTTCGCCAGGCCTCTGCCGGGCAGCCCGTGTAGGATGAAGCTGTTGTAGCCATAGAGGTAGGTCTTGCCGGTATGAAAAACAGGCTCTATTAAAAAAAAMCAAAAAACAGAAACATCTCCTTCTCTATGACTGTTGTGATGTTACTCACAAGAACCATCCCAGCAAAGAAGGGTGAGGCTGCTACTGCYGAAAAATCGGTGCAAGCAGTGGGCAAGGCGCGGCGGTAGGGGAGGGCAGGGTGGGAGCCGGTCGCTGGCGGTGGGAGCGCACTTACCGAGGTCCTGCTTCTGACCCCCTGCGTGGGAGGAAAGAGAAGGATGCGTGAGAAACCCACCCATCTTCTGTGGACACTTTACATTTATTATTCATTTACTCAGTGTGCTAATGGTTGGCAAACAACCGGGCGGAAATGGGCTSCCGGGGTGCACCCCATGCCCCGGGGACACCGAGCCTGCACCAGCCCCTCTCACTAGCCACTGCTTGCTCTGCTTTTCCCTGGCTGCTGAGCTTAGGCACAGAGATCTAATAGTCATAAAAGAGCTTCAGCAAATTAAGCTGTAAATATCCCTGAGAGGCCCCGAGGAGTTGCAATTTGATCAGGACCGCAGTGGCCATCACGGCTCAGCAGTACTGGTAAAGCTTCAACTTACCCACGAGGACGAGCAGCACGGCCAGGATGAGTCCCTTCATGCTAAAAACAACTGAAGACTGCAGGGGAAAATGTGCGGCTTTTATAGAAGAATTATTAACAGGCACAGTGAATTTTGTTGAGTTATCAACTTTTTATCAAATCAACCACTCAAACCCTTTGAGGTATAGGGGGTTGGGGACAAGGTGCCAGATGTTATTGCTGAGCCAAAACCATCACAAGCAATTTTGTTTTCACTTCACCAACTGAAGGCTCTGAAAGTACCTTTTGAAACAGGTGCTTAGAAGTATTGAAATATAGTTAAAGCCAAAATATTTATTTTGTAAGAAAACCTATTAATTATCCTTATTTTTTGGAAGCACCCGGTGCGATTGCAGTCTGTGCTAACCTTGCCCAGGTTATCCTGACCTGACSATAAGGCACACAGTTTATCTAACTGATAGTGCTCTAGCAGGATTGTGCAAAATCCCCGGGCAGCCCTCCTGTGATACCGCACCGATACCCGCCCTGCTGCGAGTGGGACACACCGTCACCCACAGTGCTGCTCTCTGGGGATGGGGAATTCACCCAGTAACACAAACCTCCCGTCATTGTCACAAAGACCATGGCTAAATGCCGCTGAAGTTCATGCTTCCCTCACCTGCCTTCTCTTACAGGGCTAATGCATCAGCCCCTTTCAGCGGCACAATTAGCCACAGAGGGGTGTTGGTGAGGGCTGCCCCTGCGAGGTGGAACGGGTAGGGCTGAGGGGCCTTACGGACACAAACCTCTCAGTTTACAAAGGCATACAAAGTTCGGTTCACCCAAACTCATTTCACATCATGCAACAAGGAACGGCATCTTCACCCCGCAGTGGAGCCCCCTTCTCCCATCGGCAGGCATTTTCCCTGTCCCTTTGTYGGCAGCCCCACAGGTCCCTCAGGCTGCTCTTGGCTCTGGGGTTTGGCCAGGTCCCCCGGTCCCCCGCAGCCAGGGCATGGAGCTGGGCCCAGCCGGGTTATGGCAGTCCCGGGACTGAGGGGTTCATGTTGGCRCCGCGCAGCCGCCCTTTGCCCACCAACCTTCTCCTCCGCGGGCAGGGAACCGGAGCTGCTGCCCAGCTCACTGTGGGAAGGGACTGCATTCAGTTTCTCATCAACAGATCAGTGGCTCCTATCCAAGACAGCTTAGAYTTCATAATGCTCTTTAGCTGATGTTTTTTTGTAATTGGCAGTTGGGATATAATTTATGTCTGTCAAACTGTGGATTTTGTTCCTAGATCAAAGATTACATCTGTAGGGTAAAAAAAAAAAAATAATTTTGAAGCATGGCAAATACTTCACCGTGTTTTTACCGGCACTATATTGTGGTCCCGTTTGTTTTAACCCCTTCCCTTGTAAAACTGACGGCACGTGATAGAAAAACCAAGCCAGTCACTAGTGAGTTGTGTCATTGGAGATTGGGTAAATGGTAAATGTAGCTAAAGGATTTGAGTATACAGCTACTGGTGACTGGTAATTGGGRCTTAAAAGCTAATATATTATGGCATAACTATATTCAGCTGCACAGTGGTTTTTTTTAAAAAAAACACCTTGTGGGCAGTGAGGACTCAAGGTCAGTGGCAGTGCAAGCAGAAGAGCGCTGCTGTGATGGCAGATTAAATGCAACAAYGCTTGTATTCAATGTCTCAATATTATAACGCTATATCACTAAACTACCACACTATAACAGTGACACCACGAACCATAACACTCCTCAAAATAAGGGTCGTCCCTGGGGGCTGCGCGGGCTGTGCCCGGCTGCAAGGGCAGGGTCTCCCTGAAGACCCCGTCCCCCCAGCCCGGGGCGTGCAGTCTCGCCCCCATCCCTGCCGCTTTGGGCAGCAAACGCTGCATCCCTGGACACCCCGGCCGTGYTGCTGCCACGGGGCGGGATCATCTATGCTTCTGCTCCAGGTGTGGGCAAAACCTGTTGGTGAGGGGTTCACCTTTGGGGGTTTCTTTATAGAACRGAACCCTCTTATTTTCTAGATGATGTCTCCAGTGTGTCAAGAATGATTTCAACTCCCAGGCTGTCCCCCCATACACTCACAGCCCTTTCATGCTTCGTATTTCTCTGAAGGATATAACCTGAATTAAAAAGAGAAAGGGGAAAAAAAATCCTAAGAAAGAAAAAATTGTGAGGGTGACAAACAACTTTGCTGTGCCCAAGACCTGCCCTGGACAGCATTTCCTTCAAGCTGGGCTTGGCTCTCTTCGCAATGGCAGTGGGGGAGAGGGGCAGAGGCTGGCTGAGGCCTTCCCCGCAGCCCTTCGTGAGGTGGCTACCCACAGCCCGCATCCCCCCACAGTCCCACGGGTGCTCTGGCTGCCATGGTGTTGGGTGATGCTCACCCGCGGGCTTCCTGCCGGGGCGTTACTGCTGAGCTCGTCGGACCCCTCGAGCTGAGCTCAAGAGCTGGAAGACAAGAGTCCCCCCAAAGCTGTGCTCCAGCCTCGGCAGGCTGGGAGGAGAGGAGCCCCAGGGGCTGGCCCCGCTGGAGCTGGGGGCTCATGCCAGAGCCCCCCGTAGGGCCCAGCTCCGGGGGTCATGCAAAGCCCCGGCCTCAGGGGTTACCCGGGAAGTCTGTGCTTCCCACCACTGCTCCATGGGACTTCGAGGCAAGCAGCGAACCCACCAGCTCACCGCTTTATGGCTGCGGCTGCGTAGTGCCCAAACGCTGCCTGCTGTCAGCTCCCCATCACTTTGCAGTGCAAGGTACCATGACAGCATTTAAACTGTATATAACATTTATGTCTGTCTTTCAAACATATTCCTTTTGGACATTACCTTTCCAAACTATAAAACTCACATATGTGCATCCATTGAAGGTACCAAAGCTGCTGGGGAAAGCAAAACAACACAATTTTTACAGAACGTGCTCCACAATTTTTACAGAATGTTCTCAAGTGTTTTCAAAAATTAGCCAGTGATTACCTCTCTACCCCATATGGTCATAGGTAAGTGCCGTTTTTCCTCATTGGTTTCTACTGATTTTAAGAACCAAATCATTTGTTGTCTTTTAATTAATTTATTGTTGATCTACATTTTTACCAACTCAGTAGGATCACATTCTGCTTTGCATTAACAAACCTAATATAGAAATGAATGTGTGGTCAGTCAGTAACAAAAATGGCTGGATGTGTGTGTATTAATTGGGAGAACACTGATGAATTAAGGCAGGTAAACTAAGTGAGTACAATGCTATTTCGATTGAAATTTGCGCAAAACTCCTGATGACTTAAGCTGCTGACAGTCTCACTGACGTCAATGGTTACGTCTGCACCATCTCCTAAGGCAGTTCTCTGAAAAACAAATTCACCCAGCACGCATACTCAGCCTGCAAGCACAGCCTTAGGGACAAGCAGAAAACATCTTCCAGATCTGCTGGAATCCTTTGAGTTCCAGCGCTCACGGCAGATGAGCACGTCCTTCACCATGCCCACGCAGAGCGGCAGCGGGTGGGCTGGAGGCAGAGCCCACCTGCTGATGGTGGCCACAGCRAGGGATCATGCTGGGTACAGAGTCTGGGGCATCTCACCCGAAGTGCAAAGGTCTGGCTCTGCTTCAGACCCTTTGGCAGGTGGTGTATTTGGGTAACTCCACCACGTCCTCTTCAAAGACCCGTGATTCACTCTAGCTTCTCCATGTGGTGCATCAGGAACATCACATGTTCCTGACTCCTTCAGAGCAACCTTGTCCAGTGGCATGAGGTTCAGGCTTATTCCCTCATCTTGGTGTTCCCTACGGCAGCACTGGCACATCATTATTGCAGAGCACCATGGCTGCGTTGCCGCTGCAGAGGGTGCTGCATCACAGYGAGGTGATCAGTTCCTGCTCCGGGTGCACAGGATCCCAGCATCAGGGAAGAAAGCCCTGGGGGAAACAAGCAGGAGCCTGGTACCACAGCTACCCAACCCATATCCCCGATGGGGCCTGACACAGACACATGCCCGGTGCACGGAAGACTGTCACAGACTCAAGAAGTCTATGAAAGGGGGGGTGAGGAGAAGCAACACAGATCTCCTCTTTCCATAACCAGTAAAATAAGAAAGCCTTAATCAATTTTTCCATGCATGGATTTATTATGAAATCAGGTATTTATGGGCAATCATAACAGTTTCTACAATAATAAAGTTTAATACTTTAAATTACTTGGGAAGATTCCACACATCCTTAAACACTTAATTCAGTATCTCTGTTATTCCTTAAGATGAGTTTTCTTACACCACACAATAAAAACAATGTTTATGTTTTTTCCTATGCTGCAATGTACAGCTTCATGCACTGCAGTCTTCGTTCTCACAAGAACATGCTATGTGTGCATCAACAGTGTCCTGCATATCCTCTGACTTCTGGTCAAACTTTGTCTGTTTGTCCGTCAGGCTGGTAGCCGAATCTGATGGGGAACAAGAAATTAAAAGTAAACAGTATACTTCAGAAGCAGTTTTGCAAGGTACAGCATTTACCATGCACTAGTCATTAATTACAGCAGGCTTGGCTTCTCCTCACTTGCTTACATATTTATATTTGTCTAAGTCACACAGAAGTGTTCCAGGAAACCCACTTAATTAATAAGCCAGTTCTACACTGAAAACTACTACTTCCATGTAGAAATTTATTAGTAATACATTTAGGAGAGGATATTGTGGTCTTAAAGGAAAAACAAACTTGGAAAAAGACATGAACCTATCATCTACATAATTATATCTTTCTTATCTATATAATCTATATATTTCTTATCTAATCTCTTATAATCTACAATATACCTATAAAAAAGASATCCTGCTATATCACTGCACCTGTGTGCAGGAATCCCGTCCACACCTGCCCTTCTATTGCCTAAATCAGCTCAGTGAAATAGGATCACACCCAAAGGCAGTGATATATAAAAATATACAAGGCGAGGATCCTCGTTTCAGGGTGCTGCACATGATCAGATGTGGCTGAATCCTCACAGGCTGCAATACACAGGTTTTCGGCTGAATCACAGTGTTGACTGTCCTGTTACCCTGCCCTTACCCTGTTAGTTTGTAGCACCATGAAGAGGAGTTCCGTTTAGATTTTAAATGCTGGTATCATGAAAAACATAGTAAAATTACAACAGAAAAATATCTCTCTCGCTAAAGAAAGTTTTAGATATTAATGAAAACATGGAAAGGTCTTCAGTCAATACCGCAGTAAGTCCATCCCTACCTGCGGATATTTTAGATTATTCATACATTTCAAGTGGACTAACTGAGTCAAGGCACAATCTATTTAGACTTTTATGCAGCTCCTATTCAATAGGCTTTCTGTTGACTTACCAGCTGGGAGACAGTGGAAACCRACAGTGACTGGAGTAGTCTTGGTGGCGGAGCACCCTTTCATACAGCGCAGCACGGGCTCTGTAGAATAGCACTTGGACTCTACACCCGCAAGCTGAACTGTCTTCTCAAGCTTCACAAATGAGCGTCGCAGTTTGCAGGCTGTAACACAACCATTGGTGATAGTTTATGTCCTTATGTACAAAATCTTCAGATCCCCCCAGACTGACCCATCTGCCAACACTGCCAATTTGCAAACAAATTTCCAGTATGAAAACTGTATTTTGATCATAAGTAAAGCAGCATCCCTGACTGATAMATTTTATCAAATCAGCTAAATGGGTATGGAGCTACGGAAAGTTAATTTCAAATGCAACTGGTTTGTTTCTAGATTAGCATGTAGAAACATAATCTGATATACTTTCTACTAAACATTTTGCAAAGTAAACTGCCTCACAGAATAGCTGCAAATCCACATTTAAAAGTTTTGAATATTCAGCAATGGAAAGAAAGGGGGGATTTCTGAACAAATAAAAATAATYACTAAAGAATTACACTATTACCACTGTCATTCAGACTCAAAATTGCTGCAGAGAGAGACCAAAAGTCATTGCTGCCAGCCAGTAATATTGATCTTGTTTTGGATTCCCAGTACAACCATCTACAAGTGTGTGAGAAGTTAAATGGACCACAATTTATTCCTGACTATAARCTTTATTCTCTAAAATTCCAGCTATTTCCACCATATGTGAAATGGAAAACCAACATGTAGTCACCACCAACCATGTGAATACTATTGTGTACATGCATGTGGACTCCATATCCATTTAAACCAAGTTTGGCACCCAGTATTCTTTACAAAGACATAGCAGAATAACAGGGACCGAGGAAGTCCTTCCCACCAGGACAAGTCGTCTTTACAAAGGCATCGTGCCTCTTCTCCTTGCAGCACGGTGGTATGCTCTTGCATCATAACCTCAGCTGAGAGCACCGAGCACACCGTAAGATCCTAATCTACTGAAACACTTAAAATACAGCTTTTTTTATTTCAACCATGTAATTAAGTCCCTGGAACTGCTCATACGCTTGAATGCTTTGCTTGACAGGTTGTACTGGTTCAAAAATCAGGTGGTCAGCCAAGGTAAAATAATTACTAATCCCCATCTGATTTTTTGATAGATCAAATACTGGCTGGAAAATGCTGTTTGTGCTTAAATCAAAGCATTCCCTGTGAATTTACCCTCTTACATTTTTTTCTGATCTTATTCTAAAACATTTCAAAACGGAAGCAAAGAAAGATTTTGTTTCAGCTTGGTTATTTAATTTCAATGACTTGTGTTTTTTGGCTTGTTTGTTTAACTTGTAATTCCTTATTCCTTTCTAAACTGACAAATACTTTTTATACTTAATATAACTTAATAATGAACCCTTTTAAAACGCTTTTTTCAAGATGTTTATGATTTAAAATTTTCTAAATAAATTCTACATTTGCAGTAATATTCTATTAAATTTATCAGAGCTTGCATACCTCCTGTACAAGGCTTTTCTTCCAAAATCCAAGAATGCCCAAAGCTCACTGCATCTTTAGCTAGATATCCATTGGGCATCCGATATTCCTGTTCACATTCTGCATCGTATTTTCCACATATTCCACACATTTTCCCTGCCATCCATAAAGCAACTTGAATCTTCGAGAAAAAAAATCAAAACCATTTCAAGTTAAAAACAGTAATACCTACAGAGCAGATTTTTGCTATATAGGTCCCTTTCAGTATAAGTTAATGCATAAAYGTTTAAAATCTCTTTGCTAAGAATTCAAAAGTGTCTGACAGTCGGATGCCAAACTCCCACGATGCTGCAGCATCTTAAACTGTTAACAGCCTTTAAAACCTACTGTGCCAGTCTAGTATGTTGTTATTAATAGTCTAGACTATTAATATGCTGAAGCTTTTGTCTGATGGATGTTTTCATAGTACAGGTGAAAGAAACAGTATGGTTTACCAATTCCTTACATTCCCGTTTCACATTATTTTTAGTGCAGCCTTTAAAGCATTCATTCATCTTAGAAGAATGGCTGCATTTCTGCTGATTTGAAGAATTATACAGCTGTAAGAACAGTGGACAGGAGCTGAAAACTCATTTTTCTTGCAAATGCACTGCTGGCTCAGTGTGTGTACGCTCACAGGCCCATTTCCCTACACACACCTGTACTGCAGGAATAAGGTATTTTTGTGGGTGAAAGATTCTCGCTTCTTCCACTCAGAAATAAAGAGCAGGACTGTGCAACACTGTAGTGTCATSTTCCCTTTTGGGTTTTTTGGGCCCTGCACGCATTTGGCTTTGACACTGTATACTCTTGCACTTATACATACAGATTTAAGGGAGTCCTATGGAAATTTCTCAACACCCAAGCTTATGAAGAGGAAGAACAGTACCCTGAATGTGTATCCATCAAAGTACAATTTATCAATGCCATAGGCTGGGGCAACAAGTACAAGCCCTTGATTTTCACTGTGGATCCACAGAGAAGCACCTAGAAGAAAACAAAATAAAACAAAGCAAAACCAAAACCAAAACAGACCCAACCTAGCTTCTTTAAGAATGAAAAAAGCAACTGTCATGTTTCTAAAATGTTCTTTTCCTTGAAATTCCTCAATTGTTCTATTCAAGAAACTAAACATACAGCAAGACAAGCAARACAATATAGAAAGGTGTATGTATAGAAAATAGGTGTTTGTAAGAAGCTGGAAAACAATTTTAATGATCACAGATTTATTCAGTTTTCTCTGGGTTATTTGTCTTTGGGTTATTAACATATTCATATTTATTTCTAGAAATTATTACAGAGCTGTCTATAATATCTGTATAGTTGTGTAGCTATACGAGGCCTTGACCACACTATAATGGAGTAAGGAAATACAAACACCGTGACTGTCACTGGAGCCATTTCTAGCACAATTATCACTTCCCAAGTAGGTAACAAATAGGACAGAGCTCAGCACTGGCAGATGCTAACCCGATTTCAGCAAGACTTAGCCTGATTTGTATACTTCAGCTCTACCGTCGGGAAACACCCACATTGTATATAGGCCCTGACTGCATAGCACAGAATGAAACAAGGTCCTCCTGTGTCCTTTCACAGAAAAAAACTATTCCTGCTTTGAGAGAAGCAAGCAAGCTATTTACCAGTTCTCCATATTTATTCCCAGCAGATTTCAGAATGCTAGCCAAATTTATGCCCACAAATCAAACTAGGAAAAACATTGATATACAAGTGTGGTGAATTTTAGAAAAGCTCTACTTCCAAATGTTTTAATCAAGCAAGATTTTATAGTATAACCGAAACACTTCTCAAATTTGGAACTCCAGCAGGAGCTGCAGTAATGTATGAAAAGGAGGGATCTTCACGTTAGTTCTGTCTTGCTTAGCTTGGCCACTTCAAGAGCTTCACACTCTAATCAGTCTTTCTAAATGTTCCTATGCAAGGGAGTATAATACATGTTCTTAAATATTAACCTTACAACCAAAGGTAGAAATACATATTGAATACAAACTGGTGGAATCTCTTTGACAGATTTTTTTTTCTTCCTTTCTTTCTCTCTTTCTTTCTCCTAAAACATACATGAAAATGAAACAACAGGTGCTGCATCACTTACCAGCAGATATGTATGAAACATTCCTCGTGGGGCTTTCAACCCCATCTACCAGCAGCTTCACCTCTCCGTTCGCAGGATGCATATCAATTTCACTGTTAAGGAGAAGAGCATTCATACCCTGTTTGCATCACATTCATACACATACAGTGACAAAGGCATTTTCCTGCTCACTARATATCACTGGTCACAGCATAAGCTCATTTCAACTACTTAAATTACATCGGAGTATTCTTGTCACCCAAGATACAGGATAACATCATCAGCATCACATTCAAAATGCATGGAAAGTAAATAAGGGAAATGCTGAAATCCCATGGGCTGCTAACCATTGCAGTAAAGCTGATCTAAGCTCCTCTCATCTTAAATGTGGATGATGTAGTCCCTCATGCTCCCAGCATCTGGCAGGAGTTACTTACTGACTGCCAAGCTTGATGTTGATTGCTTTCAGGTTCATAGCTTCCTCAGCATTCCTCATCATCACCAGGAACTTAAGGTCAGAGCTGCAGTCCTGAGCCAAGATGTGGTAGCAGTTTGCCGGCATTGTGTAGTTAAACTGAACTTCRTTAAAGGTTGTGATCTTGTTGTGGGAAACTGAGCAGCGAGCTGGTTAAATAAAATGCTGGTGAGTATTTGCTTTTCCATTAAAAAAAAGTCATTAAATGGGAGATTTTATTTTTAGTGCTATATTATTTTAGCTTTATATTTTTTTCCACTACGTGGTATTTTTGTATGGATTACAGGGGCTTTTGGCTACTAAGCACTCATAAATTCTAAAAAAAGCATGGAAAATATACTCCTCTGTCTAACAAAAAATAATTGCCAGAAAGTTTAAATGTTACCAATTCAGATAATTGGTATCTTGATCCCTGAAATGCTGATGATTCCTGTACTATATGCACAATATTCTCTCCCAGTTGAACCATCCTCGCATTGTTACAGCACATTTCCTCATTAACTGGAGACAAATAATACCAGAAAAATTCAGAAGGTGCTCGAGTAATTCGGGAGACTGAGGATGTCATGCTTCTGAACCAGATTAGACCCTGACCTTTCAAATTCTCGAGCACTGCAGAGGGAGCTTCAGCAAAGACATTCCAGATGGGAGGCTGCAGCTCTGAAGCTGGTATCCTCGGACCTACAGGGAGTGACAGGGGAAGCCTCATGGCTTTTTCATAGAGGATCATCTGAAAAAGGAATTCAAAAGCACATTCAAAACACACTTGTGCCAGCTATTCATAGCAAACAGCTGAGATCAGCTTTTCCTCCTATTTGGAAATTAATTTCAAATTCTTCTACTTTGGTTGACAAAGAATTTATGTGAACATAATTCATCTGACTCACGGTCTATGAGGTTTTTGCTTCTGCTTACAGTTTTCTCTCATGGTGTGGGTCACCATTCAGATATTATTTGGGAGAGAATGAATTGCTCCCCTTCAAAGGTGGTTAGGTGAACCCTTATGGAGCTAGTACAGATGGAAACGCATGTCATCATGAGTACCCACGGCACTCTCTTTTTTCCATGAACAAAATCACTCTATTAATATTCTTGGATGTAATACAAAAAGGTTGAAAATAAACAAAAATTGTTTTCATCATTTGCACACAAACTGATGCTTACTTAATTTTTCTTTCTCAGAATTGTCAGACTGGAATTAAAATGCAACAGTMTCACTTTTCTGCTAGGAAAAAATAGGAGAGTGATAATAATATTTCATAATTACATCAGGAAGCTTGATAACAACATCACATGTCCTTGGAGAAGTTAGAGCCACGATCACCCTGGCTTGTCGAGAAGGATTCTTGTCCATTTTTTCAGAGAACCCCAGCATAAACGCAGCCCCAGGGACAAACTTGTAAAACCTTCAAAAATTCAAATCAGAAAGATCTGGTGAAACAGAGAAGCAAAAAGCAGCACACATCCCAACCAGGCCTTCTCACATCTGTGTGTAAGTAGCATACAGAGTCTTCAGGGTCACTGGTTAGGTCCCCATGACCACTCTCTGCTTTACTGATCAAGTGTTCAGTGAAAGGAAGGATCTGTTCCTCAGTTTTCAGTAATTATGTCCAGTATAAAGAATTACTGTACATTACAATAGGATGGCTATGATCTCCCACGCAGCTTTTATGTCCAAAGGCAGGACTCAGACAGATCAGAGAATAAAATAATAGCTGGTACTTTAACCACTAAAACCTCATGGGTGGATGCTGATTTTTCCCAGTTGACCGATATTATGAACAAGTGTCACTAAAGACTAAAACATCACCATTCTGCTATGRATCTGACACTTGAAGGAACTTTAGGCCACTCCAGTTTCACTTGTACAGCAGGGTGGGCAGCAAACCGCCCAGTTACCAGCTCAGTCGAAATCTTGTAGTCCTGGCAATTCCGGCCCCATTTCAGGTAAGCCTGTAATGGAGAGAGAAATGGCCCATTTTTAAATGTACGGAACACGGTTTTCCTGTGATGCATACAGTTTTATATAATTATTTTTGAGCCTTACCGCTGCCTTGTGAGCATTGAGGACTGAAGCATCAGCACAGAGCTTCCACTTGGTTGAATCTGTGAGGTTTGACACAAATACCTGCATCCGGGGCTTGATGGAGTCAATATCAGCATATACCACGAGCTGGAGGCCTCCTATCTTCTTATCGTTATGAATGCCATGAAGAAAAACAGCTAATACTGGTGTTTTAAYATCTCCCAAAAAGTTAAGCTAAGAAGAAGGGGGAGAAAGTATACAAAGAATGTCATTWTAAAAGAGTTACCATGGAACATTTTAGATGCAAGATCTAGAAGGATTAATGGAAAATAAGCAACTGAACTGCAAATATATACMAGCATATGTACCACACATATATACACACCTATAAACTCTCATGCATATGTCTTTAATATGCATGTGGCTCTGCATGCATAGATGCACTGTATTTTAKATGAGACAAAATTTGTGCCATTTCCTGAACTACAGCTGATACTGTGGAAATATTCACATCATTAGGGTACAGTATCATAGAATCATAGAATACCATGTTGGAAGGCACCTCAAGGATCATCTAGTCCAGCCTTTCTTGGCAAAAGCACGGTCTAGACAAGATGGCCCAGCACCCTGTCCAGCCGAATCTTAGAAGTGTCCAGTGTTGGGGAATCCACCACTTCCCTGGGGAGATTATTCCAATGGCTGATTGCTCTCATTGTGAAAAATTTTCCTCTTAYGTCCAACTGGAATGTCCCCAGGAGTAACTTGTACCCATTACCCCTCRTCTTTTCCAGTAATGACTATATGATTTGGGCTTCATTGTTAACACCCATATATTTGCCTGTGAATGAAAGAAAGTGGTTCGATTTGACTAACAACATCAGCTGTCAGTTGAACTCAGCACTCATTCTTACAAGAATATCCCCCAGCTAGTGTCCTCCTGTTTATCTGTCTGGTTGGTCTGTTCACCTCACACTTCAGCTGTGAGCTCTGTGGGGCAGGCAGGTTTTGTGTTTGCACAGCACCCTAGCACAAAATATAATCCAGAACGTTGTCTTCAACAAGAAGCAGCTCCCCGCTTGACAGCAGGGCCTTAAGCGTGCTATGATCTGCAATTTCTTCACTCTATCATTAGACTTCACTTCATCACTTGCCCCAGAAAGCAAGCCTGCACGCATCCAACTGGGTGCTGGTGAGGAGCCAAGGTGCTACATGTCACCTCTGGAGCATGCCTTCTGCTGAGGCTCCTCTTACCCTTGGCCTCCACCAACAATGTCCTTGCACTGGCACTGCAGCACCTCAACTGCCCTCCTGCTTGCAGAGGTCACAAGATCAGTCTCTGCAGGCATCTGTTGGGTGGGATTGCCATGAGGGAAGGGTCGTGGTGCAAGTAAGAAGGATCATCTAGATCTTTCCTCACTGCAGAGGAAAGTGTGTGTGGGAACCATGGTGTGTGTCTCACTCTTGGCTGATACCTGAGACTTGAGAGGTTGGTATTTCTCTCTTCCCATTACCCTAGCTGTAGTTGCAATTACTTCAAGTGCATGGCCACTCTGCCATTCTTCTAAGCTGTCAAAAACCTCTAAAAATGATGCAACTAACCCGGGAAGCAGCTCGAGATGAGGCATGACTGGATCTGGTAGAGGCGTACGTGCTGCTAAGTTGGTCAGCTGGGAGTTTCCTTTTTGGGAACTGCAAGAAGAAAACACATCGTGCTCAAGAGGGTAATTTAAAAGCATGCTTGAAGAAATTGCACTAGGCRGTGCTGCAGAATACTCTCTGTCATGGCACCTGCTGTTGGCAAACTTGCATTCCAACACAGAGCCGCTCAGTGACTTGCAATATAGTACTAAGCAGGACAAAGTGTATATGTGATCTAGCTCTGAAAAATCTTGTTTACCCAAATATATTGGACCCCTCATAAGAGACAAATAAGGAACATGTCTAGATGAGAATTCCCTGTGTAAAAAAACAATGGACCAGAGCAAGTCAAACTGAACCAGCTTCTCGATTCAATATGARAGACCAGAACTGGTTCATTTTACTTCTGGAAGGCCCTGATCAACTGGAGGACACAATGAATGGACCAACTGAATGGAAAGGATAAACTGAATGGACACACAAAGCTGAATGTTTTACTTTTTGAGGAACACTAATAAGGAGTACACTGCTCCTGGCTGGATCGTGCCCTAGTAAGAATCTTCTGCTGAACTACCATAAAATAAGGTATCCTCCCACATTTGTCAACATAACTGTCCCAGTGTGTATCAACAGTGATTCCAAGCCAAGAAACCAAGTGATCAAAGCCAGTCAAATGACYCAGGTTTTTGATGGTAGGATCTTTGTTCCTCCAAAGTATGTGTCCCCAGACTCTTGTACTGCTTGTGGAGATTTGCATCTACTTTGCAGAGCCACAAATGGCATCATGCGCATAACACAAAGGAGAACATAGCTCTCTGTATTTATGCACCTCAGAAAAACCACCACGGTTGATTTGGTGTTCTAAATGTTATCATAACTGTAATTTTCCTCAATAAAGACAACAAGTTGCCTTTAAGGTTTCTATTTGACTCATGACAGATTCCATACTTAATTTACTGAGGAAAGAAAAACTCACCTCTTGTCTATGCGCTGATCTAAAGCGATACTGATAAATCTCACGATCTCCCTTTAAAAATGATAAAAACAAGAATATGAAAAGCCTCAGAAGACAAGAAATGCTGCAATTACATTTAAATCTGAGCACTGGAAATTAAGTAAGGATTTTACTAATTATCATTCATACATAGTTCTGCACGCTTAGTCACAAGCACATAATGCAAGACTTGAAGTAGTTTATATAAAACATTAATGTTCCTACCACAAAATTAAGACAGAAACATGCAATGTATATTGGCGGAAAGTAGTAAATTGGCAAAAAATGGTTCCCTGCCTATAACAAAAGTTTCAAAAAACTTGTGGAAACTTTTGAGATGCTTTGAAGTAGACATCTGAGCCAATGATTGCAGGTGTGTTTGCAGAATAAATTTTGCAATTTTATGTTGCTAATATTTACTGTGTCAACTCATAATTTCTTGATTTATGATGCAAAGCCAGCTGCTATCAGGAATGTGATTAACGAACATTAGCAGCATCAGTCAATTTACTGACAAAGTTACCCATATTTTGGAATATGTGCTACTGCTGCTGCTGCTGCCACCTTCCAGATGTCCTGAGTGATGCCCATGGCCATGGTGACTCAATGACTTCCTGCTGCTGCTGCTACTGCTCCTACTACTACTACTGCTCTTGCTGCTGCTACTGCTGCTGCTGCTCTTGCTGCTGCTACTGCTACTGCTGCTGCTGCTGCTCTTGCTGCTGCTGCTGCTGCTGCTCTTGCTGCTGCTACTGCTACTGCTGCTCTTGCTGCTGCTGCTGCTACTCTTGCCGCTGCTGCTCTTGCTGCTGCTGCTCTTGCTGCTGCTGCTGCTGCTCTTGCTGCTTGCATCTTTGTTTCTCGTTTGCTTTACTTGATCATTCTCATCTTCATCCACAGCCTTTTTACGATCAGGAGAAGCAGCAGATGATGAGGAAGAAGAGACAGCTGAGGAGGCAGAAGATGAGCTGGAGGGATTTTTTGCACGGGGGTCTGTCCCAAGCTCTGTTAGCATAGTGTTTCCTTTCTTAGAAGGTTGCTTCTTCTGGTGTCGTGTTTTATTTGCAACCTGCAAAAACAGTTCAAAGAAAAGTGCAAGAGAAGGGATACATCTGGTTCTGTATTTACAAAGTAAAACCTCCCTGGGTGTCAGACAAGCTGCTCACATCAGCCTTTCAAGGAATAACCCCTTCCCTGCCTCACTCACTGCAGAAGCTGCAGAACTCCCTTGGATCCACTCCGCCCAGCTGAAATCTAGCCCAGCATGGAGGACCAGCCCCAGTTGGATGCACCCTGTAGGATCAGCCCTCCAGATGTGGCACGGGCTGACAGGCCTGGCACTGGCACCTTCCAAACTAGCCCCATCCTTGCTTTCCTGTGCCAGCTTTCCACACTGAACTTCAAGCCCTTGGCTTCATTTATGGGAAAATATTCCCCCCTCCCATGCTCAAAGTCTCTTACCTTGAACACATTTTCAATGCCTAGAATCTTCTTCAGTTTAGCTTGAATGTCCTCATATGGAGATGACTCATCCTCTTCCTCAGACTCTGAGTTTACCACATGAATTATTTTGGAAGCTGCTCTGGATCCTGCCTGAATCTCCAGCTGAATTTTGTCGATATCAGCATCTGTTTGAACTACACACCAATTGCACACATGAGAAGGTTATACTGCTTCAAACAGYACCGAAAAACCTAAGACAACAAGGCTTGTGCTCAATATTGTACCTGGCATCAAGACTATTTTAGCTTCATGTTCTCCAATTAATCTGTGCAAATACGTATTTTTTAGGAAACTGGCATCTCGTGACCTTCTGGAAAAGCAGAGCTGACAACCAAGATGATGCATTTTGATGCAAATGTCTCGTTTATGAGTTTTTCTTCCTGTGTCGTGGCGAAGATCCTCTTGAGAGCTATAGCCATGTTTCCTTGGCATGCTGTCAGCTCCTTGCTGCATTGGAGATGAGTATGTGAATACCACTGGGAGCATATCATAGGCAAGAGTAAAACTGCAGACATATGCATCACGGAGAGGGTAAATATTACTATATAAGCAAAAAGGAATAGGTTACCATTGTGAAACCTTCACTGGAAGCTCTCTCTGATGGTTTGAAAGGTTCTTCCACAATATCTGATGAAGCACCTTCTGGGAGAATTGAGGTCCTCTTTTCAACACCTAGTTCTCCTATATTTCTTGATACAGCAAAAGCCTTATGTCTGTTGAGATATGCACAAAAAATGGGAAATTATTCCAACCCCTTGTCTTTGGATTAAATGAAATATGTCCCTGTCAGTATCATGTGACAGCACAGAGGTATGTTGTTTGACCGCAGGGATTGTATATGCAACTATAAGTATAAATATTATTAAASACAAATAAAAGTTCATGACGAACATCAGTTCCTTATATCACAGGAAGTTTTCGAAATCTGGATAAATTTAAGCAAATGTCTAAAACATGAAAGGCATTCATTTAAAAATAAAAATTAAACTCCCTAAAAGACAATAAAATAATATACAAATAAAAAATAAAACCACAAAATAATAATAAAATAATAAACAAATTAAAATAAAAATTAAACTCCTAAATAATTTAGGTATCTTTTGACTTTTAACTCCCCTATTTCTCTTACTTGCTCTTTTTTCCGAAGGTTACGCTACACACTGAAAAGTCACCCTGCCTATCTAGAAACCTCCATAAGAAGTCAGTGAATAATCAACTTTGTAAGGTTTCAGCAACAGAAAGTATTCTGAAGTAATGCTACCATACCTTCCAACCACTATCTCAGTTTCCTCATGGCATGGATTTGTTTCAATCTTGATATTTTTCAGTTTCATGTCTATCTTGGCATCAAACTTCATTGGCACTCTTGTCAGGACCTTGCCTTGAATTTCAACAGCATGTTGAAAGTATTCTGTGTTGACACCCATTGTTGCAACTGTATGTACGTATAAGCTGAAACAGAGGGAAGCGGTCAGATGTAAGAAAGGTGTCTTTTTTAACATGTGGTTCTGTCTTTTCATAAAAAAACTCCATCATATGTAAAGCTTTAGAAACCTGCCCTACCTTGGGTTTATGTCAGACCGAATCTGCATGGTGGATTCAAGCAACTGGGAAGGTCTAAAATCTCCAGTTAAAGGGGGGGTCATCTTTCCATCAACTGCAAAGGACAGAATAAGATTTAAAAATGGTAAAAGTGAAAGAAAGGGTTTGAATTTAAGCAAGACACAGTTTTCAGGAAGAAGTAATATTTTTGTTAATACAAAAAATATGGCTGGAAAACAAGATAGATTTTGAGATCTTTTATGAGTCTGAAAAATGCTGAAAATATACAGAAAGCTTGTTCTGTAGGCAAAGGTTCTGAGGCAACATATTGAAAATGGAACTAAAAATATAGTAAGAAAATAAAGAGCTAACCCAAATTGAAAATTTGGTAGTTAGTATAACATTAAAATTTCAGAAACACGTGGAGCCAGAAGACAGAGTGGGCAACCAGGTTAAACAAGCCCTGCTCTCCAATCTTTACTCATGTCAAGTGTGGACATCTTTCTTATACTGCAGACCCAAAACTGGACGTTGTACTCCAGATTCAGCCTCAGATGTGCAAAATAGAGGGGGAAAATTATTTCCATGCTAGGTCTGCCCTTGCTGTTGCAGCCAGTGATGCAGTTGGCCTTCATCACCACAAGAGCACACTGCTGATTCACTAGTCCAGCTTGTCCACCAGGCCTCCCTGGCCCTCTTCTGCAAAGCTGCTTTCTGTCTGGGTGATGCCCAGCCTATACACTTGCATGGGTTACTCCATCCCAGGTGATTGCATTGTCTTTGTCAAATTTCATCACACTTCTGTCAGGCCATTCCCTCCAGCCTGTCAGGGTCCCCCGGGGCGGCAGCCTGACCCCCCAGTGTAGTGACTGCTCCCACCAATTCAATGTCATTATTGACACAGATTTGCTGAGGGTCCCTTCTTTTCCAAAATTCAGATTGTTAAAAGAGACATTGAACAAGTGCTAATGATGGAGGAACGTTGCTCATAACAAGCCACCAATTAGACTTTCATCTGTTGAGTGCTCTTGGAGATCAGCAGTCCAGACATCCTCCACTCACTTTGTAGCCCATCCATCCAATCCATACCTCCCCAACTTGGCTACAAGAATGTTATTTAAAAAAAAAAAAATTACAAACACCCACAAAACAAGGAGCAGGGGTTTAAAGGTGTTATTAAAACAAACTAACAAACCAAAAACCAAGAGCAGCGATGARTGGGCGCATATGAGACTTCTATAAAGAGCACAAGTACAGGTAGTTCACCCTTCATTCCTTATGTGGTGTCAGCAAAAGGAAGGGTCAATTTTGCCTAAATTAAAAGTCTACTGCACAATAAACAGTATGATCACTGAATTAACTTCTTGATAAGTATTCATACTTGCATATTTATTCTTTTAAAGCAGAACTCCCTCTTTCACAAGCCCTCTTTTGATTGTCCTCTATTTTCTTCTCTGTTTAAATCACCACTGAATCCTGCTTAGCTTGTGTATGCATCTCTCAGGAGTCACCCCCTTCTGCCCATGTCTGCAGTCAGCTCCCCRTGCAGCTCGTTTCTTCTGGCCTTGAATGCTGTGACCTTTCTCTCTCTGGTTTCCCAGATTCTCACCTCACCTTCTCTGTCTTCAATCCATTCAAAGATGAGGCAGAAATCAGCTGTGTCCAGCTTCTCTTCAAACATCTTCGCTACCTCCCCTCCACTACAAAAATTAGTGCTTTTTCTGAATTGCTGTTTTTCCACTTCTTTCTCCAGACCCTCTTATAGCCTGTCCTTCTCATCCCCTGCTCAGAGCTCACACAGCTGATCTCGTACTTCCCAACTCACCRTTGAGTGCCACACGTGCCAGAGCAGTAGTGTATGACCCGTACTCCAGCGGCAGACCAGTGCAGGTAGGAACGATGTATCGCAGCTCTCCCAGCCACACCGGCTGTGTCCATTGTCCTGCTATGCCATTGCGGATTTGGCTGGCGATTCTCTTCATCACTGTGTTCCTGTCAGCAGGTTCTAGCACAGTCTGCAGTAAAACAGAGATCCAAGAGGTTGGGATATAAAAGTACAATGGTGTCAAATCTTGCAAAGAAAAGTAGGGGTCCCTGGTACCTTCATAGCCTGTTGGAGGACTTCCTTATTGATGTTTACGTAGGCCAGCTCTTGGCCAAATAGTTTCAAGTAGGCTGATATCAAGGGGGTTTCTGTTGGCAGCTCCTTCCATCCCAGCAGCTAGGGAACAGATAAAGAAACAAGCAAAGTTCCTTAATGCAACACTTTACAAATGGTAATTCAGCAAGGTGATCAAACCCATCACTGACCAAGCTGCAACTTTCCATTGCTGCTTGGTTTCTTTGCTGCTGTGTAAATAGCACAGTGTCACTAATGCAGACTTACTCCCTGTCACTGAGATGCCCATGAATAGCCTCCTGTCCAGTGTTTTGTATTCCGATGCAATAACATTTACACACAGGGTCTGGGCCGTTGGTACCACTAAACCCAGTTTGAAAGCACAGAAACAAATCACCTTTTCTCTTGAAGATAAAGGTATATTCTTGTAAACTAAGTGAGGTAGATGAAGGGAAGGAGGAGGAAGCCTGCCAGGCGTGAGAGACACGCCGTGCTGCAATGCCCGCCTCCCCCTTCTCCTCCCGTGCTCCTTCTGCAGCCATACATGAGGTGGGAAGGAGGCAGGGCCAGAGTGAGAATTTGCAGGAGCTATCGCAACCATCGCAGGAGCGATGTCCCCTGCAGTCCCACTGCAGATCTACCTTTCACAGAAATACTCAAGCTGACTGCAGGGCCGGTAAGTTTAGCTTCTGAGACAGGGCTTAACTAGTAGGAGAAGCCTCACTAAATACCACTTCATATAACCCACACGTTGCATTACTGAAAATACCTACAGCTTTTCCAATCTCCTTTATCTTTTTGTATGTGGGATATTCAGCAAACGGTATATTTCGTTTCATGATGACGTCTGTGAGGCCTTCCACACGGACACCAACCTACCAAAACAGCATGAGAAGGAGTAGCCTGAAACACACTTACAGAGAGGAAACTTTGTGGTCAATTTTAATTTGCTTTAGTATTGATCTAGGTAAATATTTACCTCCACCAAATCAGCCACTGACCCTGCAGAATATGCCATCAGCTTGGAAATTATGGCTGATGGGAACATTGTTCCTGGGCTGTTCATAATAAAGACATCTCCAGCAGCACCAACTTTATAGTTATCTATGGCAGAAGTAAACAAAAGACATCTTTTTTCTAACCATTCTGCTTATCATTCAAGATCATATTTCCACAGCTTTTTCCATTACTGACTCTAAGATACATCATTACATAAATTTTAACTGTTTAGGCCCAAATTAATAAATGGTTACTCATACRCTTTTAAATATGTGACTGCCACATCTAATTCAATTTCTTATTGAAATGCAGAATGCCATATTTCTCCAAAGGACTTAATGTTTCTTACGAGTGGATTTCTGAAGGGAAGGTTTCCTGGTCACTAAAATGCTTTTACTCACCAAAGTAACCACCAATACGCATGACCTTGCTGTACCGATAGCTCAGCCTGTCCAATTTGGGGGCCAGCAGCTTAAGAGCGATATTGCAAGCCGAAGATCTAAACAAAATGAGAAAGGTAATAATATGCAGAAATAAGCTGCACACCATCAGAATATAAACTGAATTCAGTTTGTCAGCACTGACACTAACTGCAGTGCTCACTAACAAGAGTGCAACAGAACTTACTATTTGCAGAAGATCGCCCACTTCATTCCTGTCTCTACTTACATGTTGTACATGTACGGCAATCTGCTCTTCGACAAAGCCTTCATGTGGGAATACACAAAACTGGCCACTTGCAAATTGCTCTCCTTCATTGCCACATTTGCTATTGTTGTTATTAAAGGAAGGGCAGGCCTTGTCTCAAAGATAACAGCACAAGCCATCATTCGCACTTCGGGGGGAAGTGACTGGTCTACGAGGATCTGGATGAGATATCCCTGCACCTGCAGAGAGAAAACACAGTGTCTGGAATTACCAATAATTGAGACTTTTTTTGCAGGCTGGATCCACACGTAACCCACAAGAAATATGRGAGAGGGGGTCATTATTCCTTCAGAAAGGTTTTCTGATCTTTTTTACTGCATGGTTCCACATCATTTTATTAAGACCACTGAAGGYGCCATGGAGGAACAGCCCTGGAGAAGGGCTGGCACTGAATCTGAAATGAATGTCCTTGTATCAATGTATTGGGTCAACCCACCACAATCAAAAAGACATCAGCATAGTTTTTTGCATTACTGACATTCAAAGATTGGTGAATAACTTTGGAAGAAACAACGGTAGGTAATAAGATAGATTCATTCTTTGGAGTAAGTCCACTGACTCGGYGAGCATGCTTCACTATTTTAGACCACTTTTAAAAGGGGAGCTTCAGCAGCTCACCAAAGACAGTCTGAGTGGATGCTGTCTCCTATAGCTCCTATATCTAAAGCATCTGAAAGGCAGGAGTCTTGCCTATGCTCACCGTGCCAGCAACCTCAGCGGGAGGTCAGTGGTGATTCAACCAGCCTTAAGGGAAGGGTCTAAAAGAGGCAGAGCAATGTCGACATTTTGCCTAGAAAGCGTCTCTCTCTCCTCTTGACTATCAAGGCAGGTTGAATTATATGTCTGACTTTTAGGTAGCTAAATTTCCACCATATATAACTAGCACAGGACTTAATTGGTTATGACAGATGACTAAAGAAACACTGCTGATATCCTTCTTTCTACTGACTAATAATTACTACAGCTTAGCAGAAAACGTCAGCTGAAATATAAAACTGTATTGTGTTGTTCTTAAAAAGAATCCTTTTTTTTTTTTTTTCCAAACATGCTGAATCCACACACATGATACCATTAAATTCATTACCCTTGCAGTATAAATTCTCTAAGTAAAGGAATCCCTGACAGATCCTACTTACTGTTTTGGGGTCCTTCCAAGCTATTTTTCTCAAGGCCATTATGGCATCAATCTGAATGTGGATGGGGATGTCAGAAGCACTGGATGAAGATATGGGAAGGAACTTCAGGATGCGCTTGATGCTAGCTGGTTCTCCCATGTTACCAATGCACTTCAGGGCTAATTTCATTTTGTCTTCATGGCCCCTGCTGATCGCTTCATCTGCCAGGTCATGGATGGGCTATAGACAAAGCACAGTTCAGTCTTTTCTTCCTAATGTATAGATTGTCCACAGTGTTCCCCTTACCCACTGAAAAGTCTATCACAATAAAGCAACTGGTTTTAATAAAATCACTCAGTGATGGCTTCTCTCAGGATTTTACYTTACGGTGTGAAAACTGTGTTTTCAATGATAAAGCAAATATCTACATTAATAAAATGATTCATTGCCTTTGTTCTGAAGGAGACCTATGAAATGTGTAAGTCCAATTGCCATTTTTATACTGTATCTTAAAAGAATTAAGCTAATGTAATGAACATTACTAAGCTATTAAGAACAACCTAACAAAAAGCCACTCACCTGAAGAGCTTCTTTAGGACAAACTGAGGTCTGAGAACAGTATCTGTTGACCACAGAACTGTAGCCCAAGCAGGCAACTTGCTGAAGCATGGGATTTTTCTGGATTCGAGAACTGGTCATTAAATCCTGGGGGGGGGAAATCAATTTGGTGTTTAATACAGTGCTTCACATAGCTTTCAGAGCAGCAAAATCATCAGAGCTTATCTGAGGGGAGCAATTTCAGAATGAYCATTGTTCAATCCAAACAAATTAAATCAGCTTGTAGACATTTTATTTGCAAGCTTCACTTAGGAGCTTAATTCCCCACTAGTTGCAATATATATGTTTACATAGCRCCATTTTGATTTTCCTCAACTAAGCATAACACTGAAACATCAATCTATAAATGGAATATCCTTAGAACAATGTGCAACTCAATTATATTAATGATGCATTCTCACATCATACCCTTTTTCCCTATTTAAGAAGAAGAATATTGACGAGAGATGGGAAGAATCCTGTTCAGAATAAATGATTCATTATAGTGTCAAAATATTTGATGTTTGCATTAATACTTTCACTTGCAGCACTTTCCAGTTCACAGGAATAGTTTGCAATTAAAAGAGCTATTCAAATGACATAACACCCAAATCATCATTTGTTTCAGAAGTAAGGGATTAAAGTGGACAAAGTTTTGTCTGTAGAAGGCATGACATGTGATCCCAGCAAACTAAAACAGGAATTATTCTCAGAAGCTGTTATGGGAGAAGGGCTTTTATATCCATGTAGCRAAATGAAGACACAGGACTGAATTCTCCTCTCATATATGTAATGCCAAAAGAAATTCATGGTTCAACATTTGCACAAAATTGGTGTACATGAGAGGAGAACCCAGTACTTCTAATGTACTTAATAATCAAAGGTTGTCATCAATTATCATTCCTTTTGTTATCAGATAGGAAAGATTCACACAGATTTACTCACTGATGCTATTGGAATGGTGTCTTCATCAGCTTTCATTAAATGGAGAGCAAAAGAAACACTTAGAAGAGTCTGAAGGTAGTTAAGGTCATCATTGCGAATTCTGGTCTTAATGAATTTGAGTGCTTCTGTGGTGCCTGTTGCAGAAACTGCACTCAGCAGCCATCGCCTGCAAGCAGGTTAAAAAAAAAAAYCCTTAATTTTAGCTCTCAGTTCTCCAAAAATGGAAAAGTTTCTTGTGAGTTGGTACAATGAAATACCTGTAGCGGGGTTTATCTGAAAATTGTCTCCAGATGGACTCAAGAGTATCAGCGCTTGCTATCCGGCAGAGCTGGACGAGCTCCAAGAATCTGTATGGAACATCGTCGTGGAAATCTTGTTGGTTATTCAGGACTATGTGTTGCAGTGTTTCCACTATCTGTTACAAAACATGAGAGAGAGAGGGCATATGTAAAAATCCTTTTAAATTTATGATCATTACTCTTTTATTAATTTTTTGATTAGGAAAGCAATTTGAAGACCTAAAAATACTATACCCGTTGCTCGGGATTTTTCATCTTGATTAGCTGCAGTGGCATCTGTGGCAATACTGATGGGAATTGGTAACGAAGGCTTCCGTAGCTCTGCATGGAAATGTCCGGGGCGCTCCCCCGTTCGCTTCTCACTTCAAGCAAGGTGAGTTGCTGTCTGTCAAGAGACAAGTGCCATGGGAGGAATGAATTAGCTCTCTTCCTCYATCTGCCTTGGCTGTTTGTTGGTTCAGTGATACTGTGATGGTRTCAGTTTTACTCTAATTGTTTTTCTTACCCTAGTAAAATCTTACAGGTTGCTAATGGATAAAGCCTTCTAATCGCAACAAAATAGTGCTAGAGTTATCTGCAATGAAATAATTTCTGAGGAGGAGCTAAACCACYGTCTTCTGAATGAGAGCTACCGACTCAGTGTAATCAATGATCTTATTTCTATGTGCGCCATCTTCCTCCTGACACTATAAATTAGCCTTTTTTCAGGACAGAGCAGTAAAGTTGCATTCTTATAGTGTAAGTGAGGAAAAGAGCTTTTCTCCTTTTCTTCCATGTAGTTGTAGTGCCAAGTTCACCAGGGTACAAATAAAGCATGGTTCACTGAATTTTTAGGCACGTGGAAACCCCAAGTATGAGCACTCGCAGCTTTACCCAACTGCTGTGGAGCTCAATGTTCATTTCACCTCAACTGGGGGTGACAGGGACTGCCAGAATCTATAATTATTCTCACTTAGTGAAGCAAACCCATGTCCCACCTACCTTGCTTCCATGACGGCAACACCAGTAGGTTCACTGAGTGGTGAGATTTGATAGACCTGCTGCGACACCACTTCTGTGATCAGGGTACCACTGTCCGACTGCTTCAGTTTGTAGGAGAAAGCTGCAGTCCCTTTTATGAGCCTTCCCTTCTGGAGGAGGACAGAGAGACCCGAAGAGTGAATGGGAACAGAACGGCCGTGCTTGTGATTAGGAACATCTTTTCACATCTCACCTACCATCATGTCGACAGGACAGGGATAGATGTAAGCCATTCCAACACTCTTCATCACCTTTTCCTGGCAATTATTTTGGTCTACGGTTTTGGTAACGGAGACTCGGCTGTTCTTCCTGTCTTCCTGGATGACGTACCTTGTATGGCAGACACCTCCAATTCCAGCCTGGGCACATCAACAGAGATAACGAGATTTCCCAATTATATCAGGATTTCACTGCATGAGAAGTTTTATTGAACAAAGATTCCGAAGGAGCAGTAGGAGGATAAGGACCTACTGAACAGTCTTAATTATGTTTTGAAACCTGTTACCGTTACTCACAATCAATCCTACTGGACTGAAAATAGACATGTGAACAACACAGTCAGGGGACTAGGTTTAACATGAAAGAGTAATCTATTAACTAGTATCAACAACGAACAAATAAAATGGATCAAGTAGCTGTACCAGGGAAGCCATATAACAAATACATTCATAGCTAATAATGCTTTTTTCTTCAAAGGATTGCATTTTAAGTCTTAAAGGCAGATGTCTTAAAAAGAATCCAGCTCAGATAATTCATTCAACACATATGCACACATTTCCTTCTACGTGAATAAAAATTGACTTTTTTTGATGATGAACATTTGAAAGTAGATGCAAATAAAGAGAAACTTGAAGGAAGAGCACCTAAACAGAACACATCCTTTCAAGTAAGGTAGTTTTAGAATGGAAAAAACAAACCTCTTGCAATTCATACACATTCTGTGATTTTTTAATGGTTATCTGCATCATGTTCAGTATTCCTCTCACTATGTTAATACACATATCAGGGCAGTCTTCTGGGCCATAAATGTTCCCAATCCGTCCACTACTGTATTCAAACTTGAAGGGCCGAGTAAAACATGAAGAAACCATTTGGGTGATTCTGGAAGATCGAGTAAATGGGTCCCTGGGCCAGATGCCATTGTACTCCTCAAATTGTGGAGAGCGGATCTGAGAGGAAATTAAGAAGAGATACTTATGTGAATAAAATTACTTTGGTGCTAAATATGCAAACCAATTGGAAGAAATTAACATAATCACTTGTTTGATATGCTTTCCTTCCAAATATAAGCTTGGCAATTCATACAGCAGTTTATTCTTTTGTCTCTTGCTTACACTATTGTAAAACCAGTATAAACCCTGTGGGCTCAGCAGTGTTATTTTATCTTACAGAAGCAGTTAACGTATTGCTATTATCTCCCAGGGACATTTTAAACATTTTACTTGCATTAACTCTATAGGATAGAAAGGCTGATTCAAAAAGTAATTAAAAAAATTCAAATAAAATTCTCCCTATTTTTTCAGCCTTAAAATAAGTATTTTGCGTTAGGTGAAATTTAGCATTTAAAAACTTTGTATCATTCTAAATGTAAAAAAAATATAATTTTAGAATGTTTCATCTTGACTTGTCCCCTTCCAAATATTTTTTTTACTAAACTAGTTGCTATGTTTGATTCATATTTGTGAATTGCTTAAACCAACCCAATTTTTTTTGTTTTTAATAATGAACAATGTATGTATAAACCTTTTTTTTTTCCCCCATACTGAGACACAATGTAAATCAGAAGCAATTTCAGTAACTTTGGCAAAGTTACTGCCAGTTTAGGTGTCTCAGAGCACAGCCTGGTGCACACCATGTAAGAATTTCAGGATGAAAACTGTAGTGCGAAATGCAATTCCTAGCCCATAATTTTGACATCTTGCCCTCCTCAGAGAAAGAAGATCTACAGCTCAACTACAACCAGTGAGAGCTCTGTCACTGAACCCAGCGCCCAAAAAAAGAAGCTCTGATTTGTAACTGAATTAAACAGACAAATAGAAGTATTTTTCTGAAACATATTTATTTTGGATGGGTAAGGTCTTATCTCTATTGATGTCAGCAGAGGCATGATTTCACATGTACAGATCTTTTGCTGCATTATCCAAACACTAGATATTATTAGATGCTCCTTTTTGATGTCTTTCATTTTTTAATCCTTCTTTTATCACTTATCACATTTTATCTTTAGCTTTTATCACATTTTAAGTCTACATTTATTAATTGCCTGCATGACCATGATTTTACATACCCAAGTCCTGACTCCCCACAGAAGTTGGAAATGTGTGTTGAGACTAGAATCAAATCTTAAACCCAGAGCAGGCTTGAGCGCCTTGAGTTAGAAATAACCATTTTCTAACAGCACCCCTGATTTTGGCACCTCTATTTCCAACACAAAGTCTTGAGGAACACCTGCTACTAACAATTTCCACAACAAACACCGGTAAGTGGATGCCAAATCACCTCTCACTTCTGAAACTTTAGCTTGCAGATCATTCTCTGACATCTACAGCGCTAAGTCTCCAGTTGTGTTTCCTACAGCTTTCCTAAGCCACAGATTAGCCAGAYGCAGTTATGACTGATTTATGGTTCACTGTTGCACGGTACGTTTGGAAGAAGACACGGTACCTTGAGGAGGTAAGCGCTCCCTGACAGCCCACTGATCTCTAGTTTGCTGCTCAAGCGCACGCCAACTTTGGCTAAACTTCTTTCTTGAAGCCCATTCAACACCCAGCCTTCATAGCTGTACAAGTGGCTCTTTCTGCTACTGAATCCAGGGTCTGCGGGGAATAATAGCCATTTTCACAATACTTGCAAGCATGCTCTAATAAATACAAATCACAACAAAACCACCGAAAGAAGGTTATAGAAGGAAATTTACTTACCAATGTCAAACTTCTGGCTACCTGCAAAAAGAGATGGAAAACCAGGTGAGTAACATTCCATCTAGATCCAATTGTTGCCACTGAACTTAAGGAAATTTTGGGAAAGAGAGATGAAGAAGGGATATGCAGGCTTACCTACAAGGGTGAGCGCTAGTGCAAGTATGATTCCCCTCATAGTGAAGGTGAATGGGGCTCTGCCGGACATGGTGAGACTTTTATGGAAGAAAGCTCAGGAACACGTGGCTGTGTTCTGCTGAATTCTCAAGTTTTTTATCAGTTTATGTAAACACTTCCCTTTTTGCAATCATACTTTCTCTTCAGACGGAATAACGGAAATCAAGTCATACCTTGGCATCCCACTGATTTTCTCCTATAAGCCCTTTGGTGGATTGTTTAAAAGTTTCTACTTACCCTAGTAAAACAATTTTACTAGGCCGTTTACAATAAATTTACAATAAACACATTACTTAATTGCCTAGATTGTGTCACAGCTGGCTGCTGCTATTTGGTCCTGCCACAGATTAGGTTGATTTTGCCCAGGTTATGCTGACCTGGCATCTGACCCAAACTGTTATCTAACTGATAGTGGCCCAATTAACCAAGTAGAGTCAGTGTCACACACGTTAACGGTGTTCTTTCTCTTCCCTCAGCATTGGTTTACAGCCACCCCTGTAGACAGGAGACGAGGACAGCTAAACCCTTGCTATTCTTATATTCATATATGCACCAAAGCACATTTAACATCCTACTGAAAATCCTTATATATGGAATATATATATATATTTAAATAAATCACAGGCTCAGTGTGTCCTTTCAGCTCCGGTCACACTGACCAGGAATATTTTTTAAATGAACAAATATTTCATAAGCTATCTGTAAATATTTTATCTTCCAAGGTAAATGGCAGCTAAATGTGAACAATTAAAACCTGCAGAGACTCTTAGCAGCGAAGCAGGGGAATGGGAGTGCAGGTCAGCTAGAACTTTTGCATTTCCTAAGGAGCCAAATACAAAACGCAGCCAAGTACCTGACCTGATGTAGGCTTGCAGCCAGCTCCATCACTGATTTACACAGACAGCCCAGGAACACATTCACACCAGTGTTCTGTTCTAGAAACGTCGGAGGCATGGAGGCAAGTGGAGATGCACAAAACACACTTGCCCTTTTTGAGCATGGTACTAGATTGATAATCACAAAAAGGGAGGAATGGATTCTGGTCAAGCCCCCAAAAAAGTTACACAGTCTTCCAGTGCCAGCTGGATCAACAAAAAAAGGCAGGAAAAATGCACCGGGGCTTCTGAGTTGGAGGGTACTTCTGGAGGAGTAACTTCAGGCAACGCAGTAAACTGTGGGCTTTAAGTCACACAAAAAATGTGAATCCGATTCTAATTCGACCGGTTATTCAGTCACTTTATTTCTGTTCCCACAATACCTGTGATTATAAGATTAACAACAGGAGTGTGATTTGTGGCAAACACTATTTTAATGACCACAAATGAACATTTATTTTCTATTCCAGCAGTTTCTAAAGTCTCCCTCTAGCAACTGCTCTTCCTGGGTTGTCAGGCCCACAAGTTTTGACTTTTTCAAACAGATTTCATCTGGGCTGTAATTCCACCTGGGGCTGTGCAACTTCTATTTTGGGAACTGTCATCCAGCTCACTGCAGAAGATTACATTTGGGGCGGGACATTAGCAAGAAACATCTCCTTTTTCATGATTATCAACCTATTATTAAGTTCAAGGGAACAAGCATGATTTGTGCCTCAGGTGATAAACTTTTCACTGTGATGTTGACAAGCTCTTCCATACAATTGTAATTAATTTTTTATCATTGAACATTTCTTTAAAACAAACTTACCTGTTATGCATTCCGGTTAGTTGTACATCGTATACAACTCAAAACTTGAATAAAGGAACACAAGTACTGTGTCAGTGTGAAAACTACAACACAAAGTATACCATGGGATTTTTTTTTTTTTTTTTTTTTTTAAATTACTATGCAACTTTGCTGGGCATAGTGAACATTAGTGGTCAGATGTATTGTCTGAAAGCAATAAATAAATCATCAGATAATTTGAACATTTCTTTTGGGATCAGTTTTTGGATCCAACTATATCAACTTTTCATATCTCGTCATCTATTTCTCTTGCAAATTAGATGGGGGGTGGAAGGGAAGAAAGTAAAAGCAAGATGTCTTAGATGTCTTCACACACAAAAGCTTTGTGGTATATGCAAATTAAAAAAAAAAGAAGAAAAAAAAGCAGCAGAAGGAGTAGCTAAGCTAATTCAACATACACAGCATTGCCATTACCTTGTAAATACTTCTATTTTCCTTTCAAGAATAACCTGTTTAAATTGATATTATCTTGGGGATTTATTAGTTACCTTGGCCCGGTTGAAGTGTACATAGAATAATCCCTGAGAAAAAGCTAGGATATGGTCTGATTTTTTTTCCATACACACAGGAATATTTTTGTCCTGCTGCAACTGAAATAGAGCAAGCTTGCAGAAGCTGGTGGAAGCAGTTCTTCAAATTAGGAAGAGGGCTGTTTTGTAGGGAGAAGGTTTTCTTAAGTACAGTCTTCATTTATTCATTTTTTGCTATACAGTGTGTTTTGCAAATGCTATATTGTATCATCCTCAACCACTGGGGGTGAAAGGGAATAAAATTAACAGCTGTAATCTAATCCTGGAAAGTAAATTCTCATACCTAGTCAGACTGATATTTATGGTAAAAGCACTCTCGCATCATGTCGACTGAAAAAGAAGCAATGCATATGGTATTTAAAGATTTTGTGAAATAAAACACCATAGTTTTAGAGAACCACTCATCTTTTCAGTATCATGCATAGGTAACTAACAATAACTGTATGCTAATCAGTCACCGGTAGTCAGTACTTGTTCTTAAGTAGGCCACTCGCTCTATTATCTCAAATACACACCTGCGTGTAGTGACACACCTCTGTGTAGTGACACACCCGCAGTATATTCCCACCAGCAGCTCTTCACCAGTCTCTGAGTAAGAAAGATCCTGAAGTTGTTTCCAACACAGTGAAGTATTACAATGTCACCATACCACCAACCAGACCATGTGCAGTATTCATACCATTGTTAGCAGTAGCTTCAGACTTAAAAGCTTCCTGATCACTACATATAGCGCAATCCAAAAACTCCAGGCATGTTTTCTTCCTCTACAGGGACAGGACTGAATCTGCACCCAGACTTCCAGACCAGGTCTAAGAGGTCAGCTCAGGGCTCAACTGCATACACASTTCTAGCATAGCTGGTTCTTCCCTGGAGGCATTCAAATGAATTTCCACTTCTATAAGACGGGTTGCAGAACGTTAAAGCAAAAAATTAGTACAAAATGTTTATTAATTGCTAATCATTCAATAGGCACAAACAAAAGATTAAACAGGTAAATTATTTTGTTCTTCAAAGGCATTATTATCCTAAAAATTACTGTCATGAAGAAAAACTGTCTAGTAAAAAAGTCCAGCTAAACTGAATGCATGTAGGTGTCCCCCGAGGCACCAGCGAGCGCAGGGTGCTGGCTTCAGGGCAGCAGCAGCCCCTACTGGCACACCCAGCCCGCCTCAGCCAGGGACGCGCAGGCCTGCAACAACCCACTAGCTTGAAAATAAGGATCCTACACGTAAAGTACTGTTCTCCCACTTAATTGCCACTATATTAAATTTTTCACTTTACGTCTTTAAATACGTTTTTTGAATATGTATATTCTTCCATAATTAAAATTCAGGCAAGAGCTGTCCAACACGTTGTGGGGAAGGCGTAAGCCCAACAGTAACCATACACTGCTGAACCCTTTCAGCAGGTGGCATGACTGTGATCACCCATTTATTGAGAGGAAACTGAAAAAATAAATAATAAAATAAATATGATGTTATTTGTATTGTCTTTCCAACCTGACCACCTATGCAGCAGAAAGTGGACCAAGAATATCATTATATACACCTCTGCTTCCTTAAGGGTTCTATGTGAGAACCATACTACAAGTATCCTCTGCAGTTTGCATTGGCTGCTACTTCATCTCAAGCTGTAACTCAAGGTACTGAACTGATCAGCAGAAAGTGCAGTTTTCTGTCTTAGCTTCTTGGAGAATGCCAGTTTCTTCCCTTTCCTACRTTATTCTATCGCTATCTTTCCAGGTAGTCCAATCACTCCATTACATCCAGTTCTGAAGATAACAGGCAGAGCAGCAACGCATTTTGAGTGAAGGATTCTAAGCTTCAGAGTTAATTTCCTTCCTACAACCCGGAGAAAGGTAGAAGTTTCTTAGACATTTTCCAAAGGGCCAAGTACACTAGGATCAGAGCTATACACATGCGTTCACAGATGCATGAAAACCTAACAAGAGACAAGATGGATTTGTAATGGGCAAGGAAAAGTGCACGCTTTGAGTCAGGTGAGAGAGACTTTGAAACATCTTACCTCTACCTGGCTATTTTTATTACATTATAAACAAAACAGATTTTCCAAGGGCTACACCAGAAAAGATTCTGGAGTCAACTGAAAGGAAAAACTAACAAAATACAAAACCAGCGTCAGATTTGTTGACATAGTGTACAGCCCTACAACCACGACAGCTTAAAAATTGAGTGCACACAAAACACAGAACTAGGGTTTCTTAGAATAGAATTACACGTTTATTGTTCACATTTGAAATAATTTGGTTCCTGACTGAACCATTGAAAAGTCCTAATGCATCTGTAAACTGAGTATCACTATAAAACAATTTAAAATGCCATGTAAAATAATATTATGTATGCATGTGTTTCATTTCATGGTTTCTCAGCATAATCACTTTGTCTATTTACAAATATATAAAGATTTTGCACTTTAAGTCATTTGAAATATCAAAGAGGTATTTTCAAATCACACAATAAATATAGAACCTGTTTTGTTAAAAATCTACAGTATACTGTACATTCAAGTTGAGGCAAAAGAAGTTTTAATGCCAGTTACACTTGAGACATAAATGAATGTTTCCAATAATTAAACAATTTCTAAAAGTGCTATCTCTGCCTGTGATGAAAGGTAACATTAGGATCAAATATTTCGTTACAGTCAAAGTTTCAGACCATTGCTTCATTCACAGAATCAGAGCTTCTGTTACTAGAAAAATATCAAAGCTTTTATATATTTTTAAATTATCTTCTTTCAAGAGTTGCAAGAAAGAGGCAAAAAATAAAAGCCATATGAACACACATACACACACACGCCACAGTTCAGATCACCACATAATCCTCTAGAAGAATAATCAAACTCACAGCATTCTGTTTCACTTCAGAATTATAAGTTTATGAACAAATCTCTAACAAAAAAACCCAGCAGGCAACCCTAGGAAGTCTAAGGCAGTTGTTCTGTGTGCAAGTTTCTACATAGCAGAGTGCCAACTCCAGAGTCTTCCCATGACTTTGTGCATTACTCAGTTTCTTCTTTGCCACTTTCCACCCGCTGATTTGGCTTGCTATCTCCAGCAGGTTTTTTTGATGCAGCACTGGAACTGGGAAAAAGAGAATGTTACAATGCAAATAAATTATGCTTTGGATAGAAACAATACTGTTTTTATGATACGATGTTTCATATGTTTTGCTATATATCAATCATTAGGCTTTCTGTAAGTTATCACAACTTAGTCTGTGTTTTACGTAGAGTTTAGCACTGTAAAAATAACTATCATCTGCAACATCATTTCAGATACCTGTTACGTGTAATATACTGAGATGGCTGGCAAGGTTCTGCTGAAACGGGACCACTCAACATACAGTGAGGTTTTCTTTGCTGAGATGTAGATTTCACTAGCCGATTGTCTTGGTCAGAACCTAAGAGATATACGTATCATCAGTTAAACTACAGTGCAGCAAAAAACATTTGAAGGACTGGCTCCTTTACAATGGAAAGACATGGCCAAACTTGGTAGGGCCAGATCAAACCCCACTAACTCTTCCTCACATTTGGATTTCAAAGCTTTCATATGAAGTGGAAAAAAAATTAGAATGATTCTGTATTCTACAGTATTCATCACAGCACTACAGAATTAAGAGCTTTTGGACAAGTGTTGTGGAAAAGGAAAATTTAACATTAAAACAATTCTAATGATAACCTGTAGAGTAATATCCAAATGGAGTATGATCCTCCATGTGGCAGACATTTTTGTTTTTAATACTATTATCCGGTAGCTTAAGATTAGGATATATAAGATTGAAGAATGCCATTTAGAAGAGAAAATATGGCATTAATACATCCAGAAACACTAGAGTTTGGAAAAAGGCAATTACAAATCAAAAGCTTTAGTGTACAGTGAATGTTAAACAGATCTCAAGTTGCTCACAGATCACTGAATCCAGTCATTCTTCATGAGCAACACCCAAACAATCTCAATTTTGTTCCTAAAAATACAAGTTTTCCTACTGTGGAAGATCATTTCACACTTACAGAAGCGCTACAAGAATTGCACAGAGGAGAAAGGAGGAGAACCCAGAACACACGAGGCAGGCTACTTTATCTAACAAGAATACAAATTCAAGCTATCTTTACTTGCCAGGTGTTTCACACATTTATCTTTAAATGTTGGCTGCCAAAACAAGAATCTATTTAACAGAGATTGTTGTTACTTTTTCCTCCCCCATACCTTTTTTTTTTGTCTCAGCCCACCCCCTCACCTCTTAGAAAGTACTGAAGACTCACTGGTGAAGACCAAAACACTGCACATGCATATTCAGGCATGAGGGGATGGGAAATAAACTTACCAACTTGAAAGAAAAAAAATTGTAGAAGAAAGGAAGTAAAAAATACTTTCAATAAAAACAATATGCCAAACTGTATGTCATACGGCCATATTCTCATTATCGTTTCTGAAGAAATTATTCCTTTATGAAGATTTGAATCTTAAAATTTAAATTTTTATTGCTCAAATTCATTTTCATTATCATTATGCTCTTGTCACTATTTCTTTTTCCAAAGGATTCTTTTTTTACTGAATAGGTATGTGTACGCATGTTTAATATTACCTTATCTCAAACAATTAATGCTGCCGTCTCCACATTATGATGCTCTTGTTTCCAAAACTTGTTTCTAATCTATACAGACCTCTATAGGTCATTTCTTCAACTGCCTTAGCAATTAAYATGCTCATATTTAATTTAATAATTCTAAAAGTTCCCTGTTCTTAACAGCTGTGCTGTCAGGTACTTGACATTCACCAGATCGCTTCACAAACATAAATTCATTACATAATTACTTATCAGGGAGGGAGTTATCACGATTCCCTTTTTTAAAAGGAGATTTTGAACCATCAGTTACCCTGACAGGTAGAGGCATAAAGATACATGCTAAAATTTGTCTTGGGAAGTTTTGGTTTTTTAATAGTTTTGTTCATATTTGCATCTTCTAGTTGAAAGAGGGGAAAAGAAACACATTCCAAGAACATAATTTGAACCAAATACTTGCTTCCTAAGAAGGCACTTGAAGTTGTCACATTTTCAGACTGCTTGTAATCAGTAGACATACTTAAGAACTGTTGCTTCAGCCACGCTCCTCTATCTTCTTCAAATGCCTTTCTCTAGGAAAAGAAATGACAGTTCACACTTATGACCACAGGAACAAGCCTAGTCCACATTAAATTGATGCTACTCTACCTAAGAAAGCAAAAGTTGTAACATGTCCATGTCATTAAGGAGAGCCAGCAGTTTAACACAGAATTACAGTCATGTGATCAAGTTTTTGAATCCAACAAGGATTAGCTGAGGAGGTATTTATTTACAAGCCAAACCCCATGGTTTGTTTCACAGAGATCTAACTAATCCTTTCATTTTACTGTTCTCCACTCCAGTGACACAATCTCCTACCACTGCCTCCTATGTTCCCCTTCCCCCTCAGTGTTGCACTACCTCTTGGAGGTAGCCCTCATTTCTGGGCAGCTGCCAATAAGGATTACTGCTTAAACCTCAACCCTGAGCCTTCTCCTAAACAGATAAAAGTGACATTGAAAATAGCACTGACTACTTCCGTCCAAAACTGGGGCAGACAGAAAGGGGTTGTTTCATTTTCCAATCACTCTGAGCACAGAAAACAAAAATAATGGCTAAGACAACCTCCAAAAGATCCAATGGCTCTGGAATCAAGCAACAAGCTATTTCATCTCTAAAAACCACCAGTGAAACTAGATGCACCCATTATATAAAATTATTTCTACTATGGCAGTAGGAAATAGAGCAAGCAGAACTCCAACGCAAACTTTCACAAATACCTACAGAGCTTACACCATTGCTTCTCTTTTCATACTTAAGCATTTTAACAAGCAGTAGCATGGGTAGTTACGCTTATGCTGCGATGTAGTCCTAAACATTTCTGGACAATTATAATTTATTATCACTCAAGACTTTTAAAGTTGAATTCAGGGTCCAACATGAAATTCACAAACTCATTAAAATGCAAATAAAATTAAATGAAAGAGTTGAAGAATACATATCTATATGTAGCGGTCTGAGTCAATATTTGTCACCATGTGAACTACAGTTGTGCCAGTATCTCAAGTAAAATCTAAAGTACTTTATGTTCTTTACAATAAATTTTACAGCATAAGAATAAAAAAAAAAAAAAAAAAAGCTGTCTTGAGTCAGACAAGTTGGCCACCTAGCTCAGTATTCTGTCTCCAACAATGGCCACAAGAGATTCTATTTATGAGATCACATGAACCTGCAGTGCATTCCTTCAGAGGTTCCCAGCCCCAAAAGTCATTTGATTAGAGATGTTGGAAGGCACCCCTTTGTCCCTCCCTTTTAGTATCCATCTGTGGATGTGTTGATCATAAGCTTAGGCAACTGCTTTCTGAACCTGCTGGTATTGATTGCCTTGACAATCTCCTGTGGCAGCAAAATCCAGAAGTCAACTACTTGATATATAAAAACGTACCTTTTTTGGCTATGTTTTAAACTTAATTTCAAGTAGTTTCTAGGAGTTCCCTCTAGTCCTAATCTTGAGAGATTTGGTGAACAACAGTAGTGCTTTTGTCTGACCAACTGAATCCACAGTTTTATAAATTTTAATCACATCCCACTCCAACTTTCTCCTCTGCATGTCAAAGCAAGCAGTTCTGTAAGCAATAAACCTGAAGCCCATTTCTTTTTTCCTTCAATGGCTTTTTTTCCTGTCATATCTGTACCATCATAGTTTCACGACCACATCATCGTGACCTCCTTTCCCTGCTAAACTTGTAAGCCCCTTCATGTTCTTGACCCTAACTATTGGCTAGACCAAAGGACACACATGCTACAGCTCACTTAGAGACACATCTACCCTGACTTCCTTCCAGTATGTGTGCTTACTGGCCAGCTTAACTACAAGAACAGAACAGATTATGACCCTACTAAGGGAAAGGCAGCAATTATTTAGCTTTTCTGCAATAGTCACTGGTTTTCACAGAAGTTTAGGAATCGAGTACCTTTGAGACTTCAACCCTGCAGCCAAATCTGACTGAAATTTGCATAGGCCTTGCTTTCGTAGGAAACCAAACTTAAGCAGCATCTAATAAAGGATTTAGTGAATAAGTGGACTGATTTTTGGAAGTACTTAGATATTGCAAAAGCTGAAAAAAAAAAAATGTGTCATTCCAGTTGCAGCAACTGTATTTTCCAATACACACACAAAACTTGGTTTTTTGAAATGCCAACAGAATGATCTCCTACAATGACCAAAGATGTTTTATACCATATGGAATGATCTTGGTAGCAAACAGATATTGTTGGATGGCTGCACTTTAGTCTGCATAACAGTAAAACTACGTAATGGTTATAACTCATCTTCCATAGGAGCTCCCTTTTCTAATACCTTTCCACTTTTCTAATACCTCAAGTCCTAATCTAATAGCAGCTTCTGTAAAACTTCTTCGTTCCTTCTCAAAATTCTTTTTTTGTTCTCGAAATAGTCTCCATTCTTCCTGAAGACGCTCTCTTTCTTCCAACAAATAGCAGTCCTGTAGTAACAGAGTGGTGTCATCATCACATGGAGACATAAGCTGCTGCTGCAGATATAAAGCAAAAGACACAAACATTAGTTTGGGAGTGACACCTAAGAGGTGCAGTATTTCACAGGTTCAGTTTTATCAGAAAAATGGTTGAAGTTTAATATGGAAACAATATAATAAGTATCATGTTGGTGGCTGGTGGGGGCAGAGTTTCAGATGGCAAGCAAAATGTCCCTGTTTAGGCAGCTGACCTCAGCAGCCTTCCTCACCTTTGTTTATCCCCCAAAATTACTCCTACTAGGATTACAAGCTCATTAAATTACTAACCAACCCACTAGTATACCTATACTTGGACCAACCATTAAGATATTTTATTTAAAAAGCATTATCAAAGAATGGAGAAAGGCTCAGAGGTGAGAAAAGTGGCACATTAAAAAACAAAAAAGCTTAAATTCAGTTGAGAAAAATAAGAAAAATTAAAGCCTACTACCTGTAAGAGCTGTTGCTGAGTTTTGATCATTTCTTTACATTGCTGAATCTCTAACTCTAGCTTTTCAGTCTCCAGCTCATGGTCTTCTCTTGAAATGACATCTTTTTCATTCAAAGATTCTGAATGTACACGTGACACTAAGGAGGGGGGGGAAAGCTACTTAAAAACCAAACAAAAAAAATCCCTCACATCAGGGATTCATAGCAACAGTAAAAGGTTTTAGACTGTATTTCTTTCATCCTGAAAGACAGATAGAAGTGCTTTTGAATACACTGTGTATCAGACACAAGAGATCCAGAATAGGTGCTACACATGTAATTACACACAAAATCCAGTTCAGAAAAAAATGGCAATGAAAACATAGCTGTTTCACATTCCCCAAGGTAAACCAAGCATCTGCACTGCAATAAAAGTGTCACACAAAGAAACCACTTGTTTCAGCAGTTATTTAAAAGAAAAAAAAAAAAAAAATCAAGACAACTTAAGACTTCTTTTCACTGACATGCTGTTAGCCTATTCTTCTGAGCTCATTTTTGAAAGGCTTGTGTGTTCATAAAAATATGACAGTAACTATATTTATCACAGATATAAAAAGAAACCCTTTTCCTTCGAGTCCTGTGAAGGAGAAACGGAGCTAACAAACATTGTGTGCATATTTTCATCCCAGTAAAGGAATTAGAGAGGAATAAAATGTATTTTGTATTATTACATACTGTTTTATTTAATTTCATGCATAGCTATCACAGTGATTGTAATGAGCCAAGTTTTGATCCCCTGATGCCAGTGTTTGAACATTAATTGAATCCTAAAGGACTAGACTATGGTCATCTCTATAAATCCAAAAAACAAAAAAGTGACTCCAAGAAAACAGCAAATACTTGAAACATTTTTCCTGACGCTTACAACTATTTGTCAGTTAGTTACACCAAATCAAGTACTACTCAGAACAAGTGTTCTTAAAATCCTTTCTATGGTATAAACATATTCTCATAGACCATCTGCTCTTTTATTTGCAATTGCATGTGTGACCTCAGTCTTATTCTTGACTGCAAATATCCCTGTGGTAGCAGCAGCATTTGCTTGCATGGGAAAATAATACTAGGAAAGAATTTTATGTATTTTTAGCAGTCTTTTAATGCTGTTTAACAGCTGGAAATGAGGAGAGTCCAGCACCATACCATCAGGCAATTCGCTTTAGAATGCCACAAGAAGCCTCAGATGTATGGATGTGGCAAGCCTAGATTCTTGAGAAGGATTTACGTATTTTGCATCCAATTACTTCAAATTGTTACATCTGCATTACTTGAACATTCCAAAAAGGTGGGGAAAGGCAAAAAACATTACTAAAGGGCATGTACTTTCAAAAGAAAAATAATTATTTCTTCAGGAAGCTGCTGTTTACTGTGTCAAACTATAATCATGTCCTTTCTCATGATAACAGGCTTGGTATGCAATTGCTTCACTAACTACCTACGATTAAAACTTACACAGAAAAATRTCAATCACAAGCCCTTTCAGAAAGTCTACCAGGTCACAGTTCCTTCCATTTTAGCTTCCTTTTAGGTTAGACAGTCAGTAAAGTAAATCCTAAGAGCATGATACCAAACGGAATTATCAGTAGCATTTTATATGTACATGTAATACAGTTAAACGTCACCTTGGTTATCCAGTTTTTCCACATGATTTTTCAACATTCTCCATTGTTTTCTAATGCTGTTGGTAAGCTGCTCTCGCACAGTTTCACAAGACAGTTCCCACATATTCTCTTTATTTAACTCTCCAATATCCTCCTCCAGGTCTGACAGCACCTGTAGAAGCAGAAACAAGAAGCTGCAAACCACTCCACATCTTACAAAGAAGTGGCCAGAGAGAGTCTAGTGCTTTTCTACACAGCGCATTCTGGGGCTGGACAAATGCACCTGAGATGGCTCAGAAATAAAGGCAGTAGTACGGCAACGTGAGCAGGACAGGGGACCTTCTGAAATGACAACCCCTGGGTTCCACAGAAACAGCACATTCTGGAAGGCTCCATCTACACATTCTTATGCACCAACATGTAATATTTACCGTAATAGGAAATACTTCACACTTTGTTCTGTAGAGTATCCATATTCTCTTAATATCCTATTACTAGTACACCATCAATCTTGAATCCTAGAATCTCAATCTGGAATCCTAGAATCTAGCCTTTATGCATGCTTTCTGTATTTCAACTCTTTCTTATGCCCAGGGATACTCTTTCTCTTATTGCTAAGAGAAAGCTCAGTTAACCTTCCAGATTATTCCCTACTTCACTCTGACATCAAAACAGAACTGCACCTTCTAGTAAGGAATCAGCAAAAGGAATAAACAGACTCTGATAAACAATAACTGTGCAGTGTGCTGTTCCATAAAAATGAAGTATCCTGTGTAAACAAAGAAATACTTAAGACCTGGAAACAAACAAACAGAAAAACCCTACAAACCATTTTACTTGGAAAACAAACATTTTCCTTGAACATACCAGCAGCTCTGTAAAAAGAACTAACAGCTACTCTGATGCATGTACTATAGGAGTGCACCCTAATTACATTTCCTCCATCCCCACGGATTCTATGGGAAGCCTGGTTTCTTCGCATAAGCACCCTGAAAGCTGGCATCAACATCTCAGTATGGAAGGCAGACAAAGCCCAAAATGCATTGTTATATAGAAGTACATACAGGTAGCTACTGCATTTAAAATTAATTCAAAGTATACTTTCAAGCTTTCCATTGACTGTCTGGGAAGAATACACTGGGTGTTGTTCACAAACAGCAGAACATTTAAACATGGATGGATTTCAAGCACAACACAGGATGTGCAATCCACTGCAAGTCTCACAAGAAGTTTACTCCCCCCCCCCCCCCCCCAGATGATCAAATTACTCCTGCACTATACCAAACTACCACGCAGATTTAGTTTTAACTGAAGAATACTTACTGGTCCATCTTCAGACCTTTCTTTAGGTTTCTGTTTCTGTGGTGGGAGAAGTGAAATCATCTCTCTCTTCATTTGCTGAAGAACTTTTTTCAGCTCAGCATTTTCCACTAAAAGCTGGTTTTGGCGTTGTTCATAATCACTTAACAGAACTTTGTACATTTCTTCTTCATTTCTGGAAGAAGAAATCTTACAGTAACAACATAACAGCCACAATATATGCCTCAAATAATGTTCTAAGACAGCTACCTGGCTTCTGTCTTATCAGTCCTCCATGCACCTCTCTTCCCATCAGCTCTACCAACATAATTTAGAACTTCCATAGCTACAAATGAAAAGAATATTTCAAAGCGTGAAACAACATGCAAATATTTATATATTCAGATGACATTGCATTTACCTATTTGCATTTACATGCAGTTATTGTAAAGAGACCACATTACCCAAATATCCCCCTCAATCTTCAGGCCCACATGAAACCATATTGCCCGGCTTGAAGTAAGAATAAGATAGTCAAGGAAAGATGATAATTTTTGCGTTTGGAAACTTGGAGGGATGTATTCTCATCCTGCCTTTTTTATGCATTTTTAATGACACTTTCATCCCTCTTCCAGCAATAATGCCAGTTTTATCTCCAGTTTAAAGTAAGCAACTTCCTGATGTTTCACAAGGTGTTCTTCAAAACAAACAAACTTCTCTGTCCACGTTTGAAGAAAAAAAAAAAAGAACAAAACCACACAGCAACAACAAAAACCCAAAACCAACACATCACTACAGATTAGTGGCCCAAGCTCAATTCTAGTTAGCTACGAGTAAACAGTAACTAGATTTAAAACCCTGTTATTTTGACCTCAGTGATACCTGAACTAGTACTAGCCAACCGGAATCAAGAATGTGCCACAAGTAAGTTTTGCTGACCTCAGGGTGAGGCTTCTAGAGATAACTGAGTTGACACCTAAAGACTCTCTGCAGCCAAAACAGGTGTTCCTGCTACAGTGTCCTAACCTGGTTTGGCTTACCCACAAGCTCTTTCAGAAAACTAAATCAGCAGAAAACCAACTTGGCAACAACATGAATAGTGTTGTTCTGGTTTAGTGAATTAAACCAGCTTACTAAAATACAACATTCACTACAGTTGGCAAACAGCTGAGTGTTTTGGGGGTGGCAGAAGGGATAAGAGAGGAAGAGCAGGACTTCCCTTCCACTGGAGATAAATGATACAATTACTCTAAGGCTAGATATATGAACCAAGAGATGCAGATTTTTTTTCCAATTATATAACACTGACACCTGTTTTCAGCAACACACCACAAAAAAATACACTCATGCTAAATAGCACCGATGAATGTCTTGAATACAATTTTTGGGCAGCACAACATGCTGTGTTGAGCAGTCATATGATAAAGGAGATTTCTTTTCTCCTCATTTCACACAGCACTAGATGCTATGTCTATCTTGTGTTACTTCCTCTCTAAAATGTCTCATCGCTTGTCGTTAACACAAGTAGACTGTAGTATCTCAAGGGGAAAAAAAGCTCATGCAGTGTTCCTTCCCGATTGTAACTGGTGGGCACAATACAGTGTTTATGACACTTCCCAAAGTCTTGTGATGGTAGCAGTATCAAGAAAGTAGAGCTGAGACAGCTCTAGCTTAGGAATTGATTCCAAATAATTCTCCCCAGTAAAAAAGAAAACCAACTCATTTTGTAAATATGTCCATTTGGTTTGTGCTTGGTAAACAATCTTACCGAACACCACATAAAAGTTTATTAGCCTTACACAGTCAGCTGACATGAAATATTACCTCTTTTATGTAACATTCTAACATCCAAATAAAAATGTACAAGAGGTGGGCCGTATTGACTTTAAAGATACCCAGAACCAAATTTAAGCATTTTTAATGTACAAAATATGCTATTTTGCTATTTTTGCTGTAGTGAAATTCACAGAGCTACTTACCTATCTTTTTGTCCTTTTTGTTCATGACTAATTGATGTAAGCGTTCTTTTAATTTGTTATACTCTCTCTCTTTCCTCTTCATATCATGATTGTACTGTGTAGCTCTACTTGAAATTATGTTCTGTAACTTCTGTACCTAAAAGCAACCCCACAAAAACTGTGTTTCTTCAACTAAAGCATAAACACATAAATTTATTCAGAAAACCAAAACACGTGAAACGAAATGACACTTCTATTAAACTGTACTTCTGGTGAAAGGAAGTGACAAAAGGAATCAGGAGAACACTCCCAACCCATGATTCTGACCTCAGACTTATGTCACGGGATTTAGTGTCTTTTCTGCAGAAACCAACGTCATAAGCAACATATTATAATACTACAGTTCCTCTGAAGTACAACTGAACTCATGCTCCGGCAATTCACATAACCTTCTTTAACGCCTTTATTGAACAGAGCAGAGAAAGACATCTTTTTTGTTTCAGTAATTAATGTTCAGGATCTAGTTTTACTCTAAAGTACGCTTGTTAAGTTTATGCTACAAAAAAAACCCAACTACTCTTCTTTTGAGCAGCAGGATGCCGGAAGACAGACTATTCCATTTGGTCTAAAAGAGCATTAAAACATATCATAAAGCAAACACCTGGCCTGTACTATCAATACCTGGGGTTGGTCTTTTTTTTTTTTTTTTGAATCATCAGTTTTAAGGTTAAAAACCATACAGGACATTCAATACCTTAAGCTGGAACTTTAGGATGTTCACAATATACAGATAGCACTGTGATTGCTAACTGTATGAATATGTTTATGAACACAGAGAACACTCACAGAAACTTAGGAGCCATGTAAAGTACAGGGCGGGGGAAGGAGCACACTGGAAACAAATCCCAAACTAAGCAGTATCTTGGATTTCAAAGTGTTTTCTGATCTTGGTTCTTCCAAGACTCCCAAGTTTAACGAGACCGTGCTTTCGGGCTGGGTTTCCCCCCCACCTCCCTTCTTTTTGGTCTTTTGCTCTCCTCTACAATATAACCAAAAAAAGAAAAGCTCCTGTACACAAATGTCCTGGTTTTGGCTGGGATAGAATTCATTTTCTTTCTAGTAGTTGGTATAGTGCTATGTTTTGGATTTAGTATAAGAAGAATGTTGATAACACACTAATGGTTTTAGTTGTTGCTAGGCAACCTACTACTCAAGGACTTTTCGGCTTCCCAGGCTCTGCCAGGCGCATAAGAGGCTGGGAGGGAGCACAGCCAGGACAGCTAGCCCAGCTGGCCAATGGGGTATTCCATACCATATGACATCATGCTCAGCATATAAGGCTGGGGAGAAGAAGAAGGAAGTGGGGGACGTTCAGAGTGATGGCGTTTGTCTTCCCAAGTAACCGTTACGCGTGATGGAGCCCTGCTTTCCTGKAGATGGCTCAACACCTGCCTGCCCATGGGAAGGAGTGAAGGAATTCCTTGTTTTGCTTTGCCTGCGTGCGCAGTTTTTGCTTTCCCTGTTAAACTGTCTTTATCTCAACCCACGAGTTTTCTCACTTTTACCCTTCCGATTCTCTCCCCCATCCCACTGGGGGTGAGTGAGCGAGCGGCTGTGTGGGGCTTAGTTGCTGGCTGGGGTTAAACCACTACAACAAACATTTGAGGCAGTGACTGAATCCCTTTGCCCCCTCCTACTTTTTGATATTTTTAAACATTCTAATATAAAGCTATGCTCAAAAGTACAGAAAGCCTCAGAAAACTGCACATGTGCATTTCTGCAGTACTCTCTACCACTGTTTTAACTTGGACCTATCCCTTACAGAACCTATTTATCCATATGCAACATGCCAATTTCACTTTGGTGAAAGACAACATTTACCAACAAAAAAAGCATTCAAAGTGAACAATTACAAGACTCCCTGCAAAAAAACATATTACTGAATAACTATGTAATGACTTGTGTTAAGGTACAAGACAACTCACTTCATCCTTTTCATTTTTAAGTAACTGGTGCAAATTTCTGTTCTTGCTTTGCAGTTGTCTGTCTCTTTCCTGAAGTCCAACTATTTCCCTTTTAGATAACTCCAACTGTTCCTAGAAAAAGTGTTGATAGTTCAGTATCAATAAGAATTAATAGCAAAGGATTAAAAAAACACCAAATAATAAAAAAACCCGCAACAAACCACACAAACCAAACTGCCAAACCACCTCACTTGAGGTAAGTTTGCCTATATATTTGATCTCTGATGTTTTGGGGATGATCTTGCATTCTCAATGACAAGTTAGTTCTATTTTCTGGAGCAAGAAGTATGATTCCCCAGTACAAGAAACACTCCTGCTCACAAGAAACAAAAATTTGGCTTGGTATTTAACAGATATTATCTTATACAGTTATTACTTTTTCATTAAGTCAGGATTCTGTAAGCGTATCTATACTGTGAGAGTGAGGTGGATACTAAGCAACCTGTATGAATTTGGGACCACAGTTTAACTGGAATGCTTCTGTTAAATGATCAAGGGAACAATTAACATATATATGCAGACTGTGACCATAGCAAAGCAAATGGGACATTTCACATATACAGAGTAAGCCTAGACAGATGATCTCATTATAACAGATTATGCAAAACTAGCATTTTAGAAATCTTTTTCCACAAATACGAGACTCAAACCTGAAATTGCCAACTTCAGACAAGCTCTTGTGTAGTGAGCTACGAATGTGTACAGATATTTAAGCAACAAGAACTTCTAAGCAAACCACATTAGAATATAGGTAACACAATAGTGAAAGTCAAGAGGATCGCTGCATGGTATCTGGAAGAAYTTACATGAGAAACCTCACAAGCTGACAGCTAAATTAAATGCCCTGGCATTGAAGTAGTACTAACAAGTTTTTCCCCCCTCACCTTGAAGTCATTTGTCTAGGGAAAGTAACTGGAGTGTTCTAGAACCTAACATTAAACAGTGTTTGTATAAAAATGAGTGCAGTTACACATGATTTTTTAATGTCACATCGAAATGCTTCTACATGGATGCCCAATCTCAGCAGAAGGACTACTATGATTTTGAGAATCTACAGCGGTATTTGTCAAGGAGATAGTGCTGGCCAGACCGAGCGAAAAGTAAGCCTAAAAGGCCCTGAATCATGCATTGAAATCTTTTATTTTATTGACAGAATCAAGGGAAAGACAACACTCTTCTAATATGACTGCACATACAAGTACCCATGAAGTAGCATAGGCTGTGAACTTCCGATGTATCATCTACTCCACAGTGATTGGCCTTGTGCATGTATTTATCCTGTGATAAAATGAAGCTTAGTAACTTCAGTCTTGATAACAGCTTCCGAGCAATTGTTACAAAGAGACTTTGTAGTCAGCTATCCAAGGAATACAACAACAACAACAAAAAAAACACCACCATGGAARGAACTACAGATATGAAGACAGACTGATAATTGCCCTGTGACACACACTAGAAACGCTACCTACACTTTTACTGTTTACAATTATATTGGGAATTTATCTTTTAGAGCTGGGCATATCCTTTTAAGTGATACTGAATGATATGAACAGAAGTGTTTAACATTTTCACCCACAGCATTCATTAACACTTCCAACCCGAACAGTCTTCCCTCTTCCTTGATTAAAGAGGCCATAATTCTAACTAAGTTTTCTAAGTAAGTTTTCAGTTCTCTCATTAATTCGTATTTCATTAACTTTAAGGAATTTTTAACTGGAAAAAGACTTCAAAAAAACCCCCAAAGGGCACATAGAAATACAACTGCAGATTAGTAGTGAGGACAAAAAACAAAAAAAGCACTCACTGTTAAGAATGTACAGTATCTGTTAAACATAAGTGCTGCATAATATTGGTGGAATTATCTTGTTTTCTACCTTTAATTTAGCATAGCAGTTCTGTAAGTGATCCATATCACTACCCAGTTTCAGATGCTGCATTTCTACTTCTTCCTGAGCTCGAAGGTTCTTGTGCTGCAGTACAAGCAATTCATTCATGCAATTTATGATAGATATTAAATTTAATTCTTTTCCTTTGGACTCTGCATAAATAGAAGGAAAGCCCAATGTTGTCAATTCCTGGTAAAAGACAAGGGGGGGGAGGGGAAATAAATAACTGGATCAATCTCTCACAATTCTCCAAAAGAGAGAAACAGTATAGGGTGAAATCCTATATGAAGGGGGAAAAAAAAAAAAMCACAAAAAAATCTATTCCCCACCAACTTTACTTCTGAGCATTGAGAAAGAAGCTTTCTTAATCCAGTGAAGCCTTCTTAATCCAGTGAATCTTTACTACCATAATTGATTTAATGTCACCTTCACACAACCTCCAATAAACAAGAAGATCTGGCTTACCCTATTGAGATAGGATATACTCTGTTCAATATTCTCTTCTGTGCAGAAGGCACTGAAAAAGCTGTGCATGCTTTTGGATGTAGGCAGTGGCAAGCGTAGCACTTGTGAGTTCATGTTTGGAGGAGATATCTTTTTTTCTGAGGTATATTGAAAAATATTTTTGCTATCTAAAAGTTAAACACATTAAGAAACAAGTCAGGGCTAATAGTTTAGGACACATCACATACAAAAAAAAAAATCCTTAACTACTCAAATTATTCTTTACCGAAATTTACAATTCTAGAGCTTAGAATTTCACCTAGAATGACATCTATTAAACAATTCACAATTAAAAAAATGGATAAGCTTCCACTGACGATTTAAAAACTAAGTAACATTAAGGTATTATATCTTTCAAATTTTACTCGTCCGCCAACAAAAAACTGCCCAAACTTTCCTTCTAATTGGCTTGCTACAAGACAATTTTTTTTTTTATATACACAGGTGCAGAAGTTGTGCATTTAGTGAGAATTCTTACAGAATGTACAATATCTTTATTCACATTAAGTGTATGCTCTAATTTACTCTTCCACTAGGTAGAAGTAGGCAAGAAAATATTTACTCCTTTAATAAATTTGTAATCAATTTATGAGGCAAAAGAATATAGAACAAGTAAAGAAACCTTGCAAGATATCCTGAAAGGTGTGATAAAAAAAAAAAAGAGTGTGGCTGAAAAGTCTTAGAACCTTTATATATATGTGAAAGGACAGTATTTTACAGCAGCATTTCTGTAAGGACTCAATCCAAAACAAAGCACTGTATGTACTACATATTATTTAACATTCTGCTTAACTAGTCAATGTCACACACAAAACTCCAATCTCTCTTTAGCAGCTATAACATCACTGGTAAAGTTAGCAAATCCACTAAATTCAGAATATTACCAGTTTACCTGATGACAGCACTGGCACAGTAATAGTCTTCCAATCTCCCATAGCAACAAAGACAGGCAGGGTACCTGAGCAACCGGTTCAGCAGTGAAGTATTTAGTACAATTGCTGGCAAAGTGTGTTACGTAGGCATCTCCTAAAATAGGAAGACCGTTTTAGATTAACAATAGCAGCTAATACAGCTAGAAGATTAAAGCAGCCATAGGAGAGTGACTATTGGACTTGAGCCACATGAAATATTTCTACTTTACACAGCATTTGGAACGCAGTAAGTGCAGCAAACATTACGCTGTAAAATGATGCATCTATCTACATTTAGTTAGCCTTAAACTTAACTAAGTCTTCTAAACCACAAACTAAAGCTAAAATGCCATGCAAACATGAAAATAAAGACTCACACTGTAGATAACTCAGGTGTTTCTGTGGATGTACATCAGAGAAAACACAGCAAGCCAAGTATTAAATATTTCCCTATATAGAAATAGCCATAGAACCAGGAAGCAATTTTATTAAGATAAACTTATGTGAAGTTTTAATATAAATCCATCTGAGTGGGATCATTACTTAAAAAGAAGGATAATAAAGGCTCTAGAGAAGATATATTGGCAGAAAGATGGCAAAGGAACTTCTAATAAATAGTTAACCATTTAAATTTAACTTAACTTATACATTTAGTTATACTGCCTTTCTCTGGCAAGTTGCTTGCTTCTTTGCAGAGTCTCTAAAATTGTTGAAGAAAACAAATAGGAGAAGCCTTACCTCATTGGCACAGCCACTCAGTACAGCACTGGCCCTCTGGAAACCAAAGGAAAGTCACACAAGAAAGAACAAACCGATTGTCCCCTCACCCTACCTCCACCTCCCAGTAAGAAGGCACATAATAGCATTAGAGTTACCACACTGCTGGAAACTTAAAATCCAGCTTGGACACTTAAGATTTGGACAGTGCAACCCATCAGCTGTTATGTGAACAATGATACTTCAGGGAAACAAACTTTCCACCTGACAGGAAAGCAGGCCCCCTTTTTTCAATTAACACTTCAGAACAAAATCTCAAGTCAGTTTTAGATGGACCGTGTAGACTTTTAGAGCAGAAGGCAAGAAAACACAGTCAATGCAACAATCTAGTGGCTGTTCTTGTTTAAGAAAACCCAGAAATGGGTTTTTCTGCTTTCTCTATGCCCATATTCATTTATGCATATTTTTCAACTCCTCCCCGTCCCCTGTAAAACTAAGATGTCCAGAAATGAACTAAGTGAAGATTCAGATTCTAAAGACAATAATTGACTTCATAGCAGAAATCTGCAAGGCAATCTTTCCTTTTTTTCACCCATCCAGAACAACTGTGCTTTTAAAAAATGGAATTCAAAGTCAAACTAAGGATTAGGAGGACACATTTCTTACATGTTAGTTTTGTTTCTGTTGGATCCATCAGAGAAACCTGCAAATATAAGGGAAAAAGAATGCAAATTAAGCTACAAGTATATTCTCATTACAATCACATCGCAATCCTGCATTCTAATAAGGTATTTCAAAAGGTTGTCAAGAAACTCAAGACACACAAATTCCATTAAGGACTGTTGGAAAGTCCACAAAAATACTACTCACATTTCAGATACTCCATTACTTTCAAACMAACTGGCTTTTATTCTTTAAGAGGCTGCATACGCATTACGAGATCTTATCACCCAAATTCCCTCAAAATACAGTATTACCAACCCACAGGTCTCTCTACACTGACAATACTATTCTGACACAGCATCTATCACCCCAAACAACGTTTGACTGGAAGCAGAAACAGTCCAAGTGTGGGAATGCAATGATTCTCTAAATTTTAGCCTTGCAAGCCTCATACAAATTCATTCAGCGCAGATGCTTTATCAAGATTACTCTCTAGTGACACACTGTTTCTAGGTACACCAACAAGAGGACACAAAGAAAATTAACGCACCAACTCAGGCTCAGAAGGATGTCTGGTTAAGACAGAGAAAGCACGAACACATGGGCAGTACAATAAAGTCCAGATAACGCAACTATATCCTTCTCACATTAATCAACCTTGAAGGCTCTAGAGCCTTTGGTCTTGGAAAGGCCACCTGCAGTACACTGCACACTGTTTAATATATCAGATTAAAAGCCACTCTCAGCAATTTCAAGATTTGGAAAGTGCCAAACTCAGAAACTTCCTTCAACTGTTAAACCACTACCCCAAAGTATCTTAAATTGTTATGTGTCATCAAACAAGTACAGTAGCTTTGAAGCAGTAATCATTTCAGAGAGTGGTCAGCATTTTCTACTTGAATCATCTTTACATACTGTATTCAGAATTAAACTCAGATGTGCAGAAGAAAACAATCCCATGTCAGCTGCAAAAGGGAATGCTACAAGCCCTTATTCCTATGCTAAGATCATCTCATCAGTTCCACGTGGCTACTACTGCCAGTTCAGGACCTTAACCATGACTTCTAAAGCTATCTAGTGATTAAGATCCATCAGATACATTTCCTTCCCAGTCTAAGCAGTTCCTCTGAAGCAACATGGCTCAAAATAGCCTCAGTGAAGTATGCAAGAGCTAAAGATGAGCATTCCTGATGAAGACAGTGTGTATGCAAAATTAATTTAGATACACTGTATTCAGAAGGGACTCTTCACCTTTAGTATGCTACAACACGCTCTTTAACCACCATAACATACCAGGGAACATATTCACAACGAGGAGGAAAATGTGTAACTCCGAAGTAGTATTTTGTGTAATTATGGAAGAATAATAAAATAATACATAAGATTGAAAAGTGCTTTAGGGATCTCCCTAGGCTATCCTAGTTAGTACAGAAAGGCTTTAACCAAGCAAAAGTAGTAAGAAGGTTTTGTGGTTCCCCCCGCTGCCCAAATCCTGGTTCAGAAAACATGCAGTAGGGAGCAAAAATCAAATTTTGCTGTTTCCCAGCATCTCATGCTAACGTCAAAAATCTGACTGACTGCAGGCRGAAGAGAAAAGAACCACTGAACAGCCAAAACCGCTGTGACTACTTAATGATTTTCCTTCTGTGCTCATTCTCTGTACACATGGATTTGTTGCAGTTACTTCACCAACAGGTTCGATAACTTGCCCCAAAACCTGTAATGAGCCAGTGCTTGCCAGATGAAATTCTGCCAATTGGCAGTGTTACTTCCTGTCCCAAGCAAGAAATTCCTAGGGTGGACAAGACCTAGGTGGATTGTGAAAAATGAGCCTCTGCAACCCAGTTTCACATGCGTGAATACAATGGCAGAGCCATCTCACTGCAACTAAAAAACTAAAAACCAAACAAAAAMCCCCCAAACACCCCCAAAAATGCTTACACTAAAAATCACAGAGAGCTTGATTAATACCAAGGAAGCAGTAATTAAACCAAGGCATTCAAGTGCTTGTTGGAAGAAGTGAAGCACAAAAAAAACCCCAAAAGAACTTAAAAAAAAAAAAAACAACACACACACACGAAAAAACCACACCTGTCATGGTAATAACATATTTGGGACTTTGACATAACATATTTGGGATTTTCACAAAAATCTACAGGAATAGTTCCCCAAGCGCCTACATGATTCACTAACAAATACATCTTTTCAAGAACAAGTTTAGATTAAACTTCAAAAACAGTACATTTCACAAACTCAGAGAGCTGAAAGGAGCTGTTCTTAAAATTACTGTTTTGTGTTTTGCGACAGGGCAGGGATTGACAATGGACATGCCAAGATTCAAGATAGAAATCTGATTAAGTAAGCCTGAGTTCAGACCATATCACAACTCAAAGATCACGAGCAGTAAGAAGGAGGATTATAAACTTTACACAATGCAGCATACTTAGAATTTCTTAATATCATGCTTAAACTTGAAAAGGAGTAGTTGTAACTGGGTTTGTAAAACTCATTCAGACAACCAGAAGAGAATCGCTTGCCACAGCACTGGGCTGTGATCATGTTACACCATCTGGTCATCTCTAACCTACACAGCGTGTGACACAAATGGGAAATGCAGTATCTGGTTACCCAGAAAACTTTTTTCCCCAGAAGGTAGAGAGGATAGGGAAAGGCAATTTTTGGAGAGGTGGTTTCTACCTGCCTCAATATCACAGTGTCTTGGAAAAAAGTTTAAAGAGTCAGTATCAACCAGAAACTGTCAAACAAACTTTCCTTCCCTGTATAYTTCAACTACTACTACAACAAGTTGTGACATGTATATGTTTCAACTTGTAAAATGGGGCAGGCGGGGGTATTCAGCATTTACTTAAAGGGCAATATGATTCCTTCTACTAAAATTATATCCCAAAAGGAGAATCTGCTCAAAGCTTTTACATTTGTCTAGTAATCCACAGATGCCACACAAATGGCTTTTATCTGGATAGACACAAAGACACATCAGGCTATGTAAATTTAGGGTACACTCCAGTCATGACATTGTAGGTTTATAAATATATCCTTGATAATGTCGCAAGACATATACTTGTTTTAATTCATGTCATCACCATGAAAGTCCATGCATTTCCTCCCTAGAGTTTTGCCACTTATTCTTTCTCTACAGCTGTTTTAATAACACAGTTTACAATTAGCACTAAAATATGTATGTCATAATCAGTGGTAACAGATTGAAAGAATTCCTTCCTCAAAAAATCTATTACAATTTTAGTGACGTTTATTTAATATTGTAATTTTAATAATGGGTCTTGCAACCAAAGCAGACCCCAGATCTTTCCTCCCACATTTACAAGATTGTGGCAATTTAATCGTTATTCTATTAACTGCAAAATGGGGGTGGGGGAATCCCTCCACTTCCCCGCATTCTATGGGAACTTTAAGTAATGTCAAGTTTCCAGCTAAACTTCTCAGTATTGTCAAAAGTAACGTGAAAAGGCAAGTCAAACCACTCAGCCTGGGGGTATTAAGTCTCCGCGTCATTCTGAGTGTATCATACTCAGAAAGTCCCAACTACATTTCTCCATTCCATTTTACTTAAAAAACAAACAAATAAAAAAACCAAAAAAATCAAAAGTTTTAAGAAAATAAATGTTTATTTGATCTTCTCAACACATATAACCACACAAGAATATACCCTCACATCTGATAAAATTCAGTGTTCGATGACTGTCCTGTCATGGTCTTTGCCTCAAACGCTCAGGTTACAAGGAATATAACCTGGTTTACTACCTCAAGATTCAACTCTACCTTTTACATACACAGATGACTGAAATTCTCTTAATGCAATCACTAAAAAAATTGAAACACATGGAAATGTTTCACCTGGCTCCCAAATTCCTACCCCATTTTGAACTAACACTATGGATCTTCACATTAGTATTTTCCTATTACTAAACAACAGCACTATTTTTGTTAATCTTCAAAATTGTGTTCCTCTGTTTGCATTCACAAATCACTTATTACATGTAGCTGGAGCAGAACATTCTGCTACATAACTTCCCCACATCACAGATAGCCAAGAGGAAAACCTCAGGAACTGTCTTCTGCAGTTCCTCCTCCTTTTCCTGAGATCAACTTTAGCCAAGCTTTATAGCTTGGCTGTCTCTGCAAGCAGACGACTTTTTAAAAGAAAGAAGAAAAAAAAAAGAAAAAACCAACAACAACAAAACAAAACACAACCTTACTAGTTCCTAAAGTTGGTAATATTTACTGGGCAGAGCCAGAACTAGTATTCCAGATCTCAGAAATGATGAAACTCACAAGTTTCAGTAGCATATAACCTGTAAATTAAATCAGGCATGGAATGGAAGGTGGTAACCGTAACTAATTTCTCTAAAGGCTGCCAGGGAATTCAAAGAATGGTTCTCCTGTAAATTCTAGGTTTCTATTGAGCAAACCAGAAGTGTCACAGAACAGACTTGGTAATTGCAAACAAATAGGACTGATGAAATGTCAGCATACCTTCTGTGGAAGGAAGGAACACTAACAAGTCTGCCACAGTGCTCTGGGAGAAGGAATGAGCCAACATACCTGGGCAAGACAGCATAACTGGATTGCCAAAAAGCTTTTCACAATGTTTCCTACCAAAAGCTCTTAAACTAAGATGTCAGGGGATTTATTAATGACCGATTATAGATGGGGAAGGGCAAAGCATAGGAATAAGTTAAAGAAGGGTGAGGAGAGAGTATGAAAGTATATCCCATGAAACTCCCAAAGASTAAAAAATTAGAGCCCCAAAGGGATCTGTGCAGGCATCTCTGTTGTTCAGTAAATTTAAAAAGGTGATGAGCAGGTAAGTGAGAAAGCTCATGTGCTGTACAGTTATTCAAAAGAATAAACACTCAGACTAAATGACAAGAACTGCAGAAGGTTCTCCTAATACTAAGGAAATGGATGATAAAAATCAGCAGCTGAAATTCCATGTTCATAAATGCAAACTAACACAATGAAAAAGACAACTCTGCTACATACTTAAACCAACAGCCTCTAGTTAGGTATTATCATGTAGGAAGAGATCCCAGGGTCACTATGATTAGTCCTCTAGAAGTAACAGCTCACGGGCAGTTAACAGAACACTGGAGCAGAGGACAGAAAAGAGATCATCATAATGTCTCTGCATGAACTCTAAGCTTCCCCAGCTTAAATATCACATGCAGGTACAACCTTCCCTGTATTGAAAGGCAGAACAGACCTGAAAATGGTCCAAGGTCAACCAACGCTTTCACACAAGAAACTAATAAACTATGACTTTTCAGCTAGAAGAGGAAACAGCTAGAGAAATAGGGCAAATGTACAGAAAATAATTATTCATCGCTTCTTTTAACACAACAGTTATGCAGAACATTCAGCGCAAAAGCTGGAAAATAAGAGCATTTTTTTCATATAAAACGTAGTTAAATTGTGGACTCAAAACACCATGAGGTGCTGTGAATGCTAAATATATAAACTGGCTCCAATTCATTGAAAAACATCCATCAGCAGCTATTCAATTTAAAAAGAGAGGTACAACCTCTGCTCAGAAAACCTTCAGCTCCAGACTGCAGTATACTGGGAGGATACACGGATAAAAGCACCAACCTATACTTACAGTCTTTTCCTTAGCATCTGCTGCCAGCCACTTTCAGAGACAAGATATTGACTCCAATGAGCCTGGTATTACCCTCTCCTATGTTCTCTCCAGTCCAAATGATAACTGATGTTAGTACCACAGCTTTCCACCCACAAAAAAAAAAAAAAAAAAAAACCAAAAAACAGAAAGAACATCTTTCTCCCTGAATATTCATAATCTGAAATCTCCATCAATGGCATTAAATAATTTCTCTAGGTCTCCTGTCTAAGTTCACTCTTAAAATTTACCTAATATATTCGCATTTTACTTCACATGCCTCCTATTTTAAGTCATTGCCCTGAAATTCCTATCATACCTTTGTAGCATATGGAGCCCTGTGTAACTATTTCATTGACAGCACAGAAAGCAGCAGAGTGTTCCATGTAAATAGGGAATGCAGTAATACTACAAACCGATCTTGCATTATGATTTGATCTTCAAATTGAAATGGGCTTTGCTGTAAATAAAGAAAAAATCTTTTTAAACAAAATCCAAAAAAAAAGCCAAAACCCTTTATGGAACCTCTGCTCTTACATCACGTGAAACTAGCAGCTAGACCCGAGCAGTCACAAACTCACCGACTCGGTAGAAAGCTTTACAACTCTCTCCTCTTCGAGCATCCGCCGCTTGCCGCTTCACAGAGACGAACAAAACGCTGGGCCTCCCCGCGGGGGGGAGAGCCGGCAACGCCGAGCCGCTAACCTCGCTCCCCCTCGTCCCTGCCGATCAGCCGGASCCTGACAAGAAGGAGCACACGTTAACATCCACAACACCGCCGCGGCCAGACAGGCTCCCCCCCGCGGCGCGCAGCCCTCCCCCAGCCCGGGCGACGGAACGCCCCAGGGCCAGCCCRGACCGCGGAAACGCCGTTCCCCTCGGCGGGCGGACAGAGCCCGGCGCAACCCCGGTACCTCAGCGCTGCGGCGCGCTCCAGCTCCCTCACCGGCTCCAGCCGCGCCGCCCGCCCGCCAACGGCCGCAGAGCGCCCGTTACCCGCCGCGCCTCACAAGCGGGACGCAGCCCCGCGGAACCCTCCTCCCGAGCCGCCGGTGAGGAGGAGGCGGAGGAGAAGGAGGAGCCCCACGCACCCACCTGCTGCCGATGCGGCGGTGGAAGGAGGAGAGAGGTGGATCCCGAGCTCCGCTCCGCGCCCCGCAACTGCCGACGGATGGCTACGGCCCTTCGCCGGGCCCCGCGGGGTTAACACACGCACACCCGCCCCCCGCCGCCCGCACACCCCCGCCCCAGCGCCGCTCCCATTGGCCGAGACGTTGCTAGGAGACCTTCAACAAGGGCCTGCACCGCCCCGGCGGGCCGCGGCCCGGTGGCGGAGCAGGTGCCGCCACAGCGCGGCCGCGCTGTGGCGGCACCTGCTCCGCCACCGGGCCGCGGCCCGCCGGGGTGAAGCGGAGCACGCCCCGGGCACGCTAGCGGCGCGTTTGGCACCTGTTAGTAGCTCCTGAGGTCGGGGAGAGGCAGGTAATGGCGCAGGCCCCGCTGCTGCGGTGCCYGTGTGGGGAAGAGACGACAGAGGAGCGTTAGTTTGGCTGCGAGAAGTCCCCGTGGKGCCTGGGCCCTTCGCTGCTGCACCGGAGCGCGGCGGGTAAATGTCTCCCGACGTGATGCTAGGCCCAGAATGTCATCGCCTTTCACAGAGGAGAGAGCGGTCGCTAGTTTTGAAAAAATCTGTCATTAAATATTAGCCTTTACCTTTGACTGTATGTAGCTGCTTTTTTTTCTCCCCGCAGGCGATTTCAGCGGCTGTACACAAAAGAAGTCCTTCAGGTTGCTATTCAGCTACGCTAAAATCGTATTTCTRTAGAATACACTTTAAAGAAGATAGRCAGCTTCATAGCTGATCTCAAGAGTTGTCTGGTGCTGTCTGAAAGAAAGACATTGCTGATTTGAGCAATGAGCTTACACCAGGAATTCCTGGCACTCACCAAGAGCAAGTTTTGCCCAGACATCACGAAAATGCYTCCCTGTGGGAGACCTCACGTATCTGGCAGTCCCCTCTGTGGCTGGGGGTGGCGGTGGAGGAGCACCAAGACCAGTCTGGCACATGCCTTATTGCCCAGAGAACATCAGTTAAATTGCCTAGCATTACCTCACTAAATATGTGAGGCTTTTAATAAAATTACCCAATAGAACTCAGTAAAATGAATTGAGAAATCATGATCCATAAGATTTGATTACCTTCATTACTGGAGTTTGTAAGACAGCAGCCTTCACTGACTCAGTGACATCCTCATTGACTTTTCTTGATACCGCCTTCATACCCAAGCACATCAAATTCTGCGATTATATGTATGTATACCTGCAACATCTAATTCTCAGTCCTGTGTGCTGCTGTAAGTTTGTTGACTTCTCACATCTCTGTTCTTTTATTTTAGTACAGGAGAAGAGCTCAGTTTTCATGTTGCCTTTCATAATTTGAAATTTTCATCCTAATGTCTTTCCAGGTTAATTAACAATAATTTTCAATATATCAACCTTATTCTGGTTTTGTTTTTAAAAATAAGGTGACCAGAACAGGTTCAGCTGAGTAAAATTACATTTTTATTACAGCAAACATTTTAATTTCTAGTGAACTAATGAGTCTCTCAAGAATATTCAGCTCCATTCTCCGTAAACTTACCTTTATTGTTCCACTATTCTCTTTACATTTATCTTTGATGAGAGTATCCTGTTGGAGAATTCAGTGCAAATAATCACAAATGTCTAAACACAAAAAAAGTGAAGAGATTGAGGATTATTTTTATCAATTTGTCAAAAGCTAGGGTGTTACAGTCCAGGTGAAGAAATGTCAAATTGATTACAAACAGAAGAGAGGCTTAAAATGCAGTAGACAGGATGGCTGTTATGACTGGAAAGCTACCATCACAGAGAAAYAGCAGCAATTAGGACATAAAAGATTTATTTTTAATAGATTACACAGTTGTATACCCTTTCATAAATTCAGTTATTCACCCAAGTTGGCAAATTTTTATTATTTTTCTGTGTTTTCAATATAAGAAGGTGGTAACACAGGATACAGGCCATACATTAGCATTTTCACTGGTAGGGTCACCAAGTGGACAGAGCAATGCTCTGTGGCATGCAACAAGGGATGGAGTCGCAAAAGAAAGTAAGTCTTGTAGGTTTTCCTGCCACAAACATAGCTGTGATAAACCTCCTTACATCTCTTACACACTGCTTGTTCTGCTTCCAGATTCTCTTTCATTCAACATAACGTTTTTTAAAGGTCAGCCTGAAAATGGAAAAATGCTGAATAAGGTCAAAATCAGCCTTTCAAAATTCTCACCAAAATTTAACTCCTAGCAATGAAATATACTCCTGTCATCAAGACTGGAAGTAAGGCTATTTCTCTTTTTTGTGGGCAGACCATAATTACTTCTCCAGGCAGATGAAAAAGAATTATATAGGGCTAGTAAACTGACCGGTTCTTGCTGTGTAGAAAGCACATTCCCACAGCTTACAGAAATACTGATTATTGTTTTGGCTTTTACTACCTTTGTAATAACAGTAATAAATATTTTTAATAGCAATAAATTCTTTTTAGGGTTATTTAGGTCATAGGAAGTCATTCCTCGCAGTGCAGAAGAAATGTTTCATTTTATGAATCAGGTTAATTGCAGAGAGTTTGGACCTTTATACTGTAGGTTTGCTGCAGGTGCAYGCTTAGGAGGAAGCAAACTTACACAGAATATAATATCTTACTGGTAATGGCAAGTGGGACAACAGACTTTGTTCATGGGAAAGATTAAGTTCCTGGAGCTTTAAAAGATAATACATGGGGTGGGTGGTGCTGAATTCCCTTTGTCCATTTGATCTTAGCAGCTGTTCCTGAGGTTGATGGTATTCAAAAGAGAACTCCCCAAGCACTTTGCTGTGCATCATGGGTTGGGTTTGTTTTATGTTTTTTTTAAAGGGCTGGTCAGGAAAGGAGAAGTCTTTGTGGGATGTTTTCAGTAAAGGGAGTCAGAAGAAATTTTACCTTATGAAAAACTGTAACCCAACACAGTTCTTTATTGATAATGCACYAACGTGGTATAACATAGTCTTCACAAAGCGCAGTGAGAATTAAAACCTTTCTAACGTGGTTCGTAACAAGGTGGCATATAGGTAGGATTTTGCTGTAACGAAAGGGTGGTGTTATTGGAGGTTTTGGTTCCTAAGGGGTACAGTAGAGGATAACATAGTATTTCTTGTACTCTCTTGAGTAACATCACAAATATCCTGTAATGGATGTCAGGTCTTTGACAGTAACCCAAATTTTAAGAGTACAACTCCTTTAACAGTTTTTTCCTTCTTTACTTGGGTTTGCTTGAATCTAATTGATGGAATTATCTGGAGACTCTCTTTATTTTGCTTTATAATTCAGCAGTTTAGAAAAAAACTTTTGTTATTTCATAGCCATTCCTCTCTATGATGTAGACCATTATCCTTAAAAAGAATTTTAGTCCCATTTCTTTTATAAAGATAGTTTATAGAATAAATGATTAGAGAAATTTTGAAGAGGTACTTATCCTTTCTTCTTTGTAATCCTTTGCTAAAAAGTGGGATTAAGAATTCTAATGGTAAAAATATTAAAGAACCAAAGGAAACTGGATGCTTTGGGAAATGAGATATACAAAATACCTCTAAAAATTTAAATTCAAGCTGGATTAAACTGTAACATGGACAGGAGGGCAAACAGGCTCCTACCATTCAGAGAGAGATGGACTGGTCACAGTTTGTTTGCATTTCAATTCAAACTCATCTTCTTAAGTACATTCAAAAATGGTGTTTGCTGGAGTGGTTTCTATAGCAGTGTCCTGCTTCATTACAAATCAGCAGGGCTGATGAACCATGGACTAGCAGAAGCTCATTAAAATGTCTGATCCTGTTATGCAATAGGCCAGTGGCAGCCTGTGACTCCTTTATTGTCTCTTGATGTAAGAACTGTGTCTCGACAAAGCCCAGCTCATAGGGCTTTCACGTCTCTTTGTGGAGATGCATAAAAATAACCTCATAAGCCAGTCTGTGGGTTGTGCTGTGCACTGGTAAGCGCTTTAAGGTCTGTTCTCGGTTCCAGCTCACACGTGAGAAGCTCCAGTCGTTCAGTAAACTTAACAGATATACCTCTATCTTAACAGATACCTCTACCTGTGCAGGGCCCATTGGAGGCTCCAAAGATGCAGAGACCTACAGCAGGATTTAGGTGGACTTTATGTACTTAAGCCCACCTGTGTGATCCAGTCCCTCCTCTCTCCCCCTGCCCCACTATGTGAGAGTCACTTGGCTCAGTGTCTAAAAGGCATTCAAATTTTGCCTGAAAGTTGCCTCTGCTCTTGCACTTGGACTGTGAGATTTCAGGCTAATCCCTGTCAGATTACAAAAAGTAGAGAAAAAGATGCCTATCCTTCCCCATGGGTTAACCAAGCACACCAACATTCACCAAACCATCCCTGGGATGAGATGGTGTTGCTGCCTGGTCAGAGCATCCCCCACCCAAGTCTTTGTGCTGAAGCAGTGCCACAGAAAGCAAACTGAGCATCAGGGATCCAAAATGATGCAACACAAGAAGGATGCTGACTCCGCAGCAAAGAAAGTACAGGCAAAACTTTTGAACAAGAGTGCCTCAGGGTGAGTGACAAGCTGCCAACTAAATCATGTGCTATCACTGTTCCAATCGTCCTCCCCAAACTTGTCTACACTGTCATGCTTTTGCACTGGCCCTGGTTTTTATTGCACCCTCAGCTGAGTCAGTTCAGCACACTAATTCTTTTTTTTTTTTTTTTTTTTTTGTGCTGGGCTAGTGCTCCAACAGCTTAGCAAGCGAATTGGCTGACGGAGGGTTCCACATATGCTAGAGCCAGTACAAGATAATCCAGGGTAGGAGAGTGGGAAAAGAAAGAATGGGGAGAGGAATGGGACTTCCCAATTCTAGTGTCAATGAGGTGGTAGATCACTCATCCCTTTCATGGAGCTACACCCTCACATTTCTGTCTCTGCAACCTTATTTCTGGTTAAAGATGGGAGCAGACATTCACCTCATTTAACTGCTTCCGCACACGGTACAGGCACCCTAGGCACTCAAATTTTCCATTCTGGGAGGTGGGCACCAGGTAAGCTTTTATTGGATTTACTCCAAAGTCCTTGGAGGAGGATAAAACACCAGATGGCTACAATGCCTGCAGCAACTCAGGTTCACTTCTGAAATCTTTCRGACTATTTCTAGTTCAAGTGACTAGAGCAGCGCAGACAATGCATTTAATTCAACTGTGTTGAAGGGTTTCAGTGGTGCAGATACTTCATGAAAAATTTTGATCTTAGTAGCTATAGCAACCCGTGCCATGAAACAGTTGTTCTTCTTCCCACCCTGTCCTGTGCTACGCTTACACCATCTTCAGAGAATATGTGCAATATTTTGCACGTCTGCTTCAATCTCCATCTGAAAAAGCTTCACAAACATTTGTTCAACATCTCACACTCATGAAATATTACTATAGGCAGGGCTAAACATCACTGAATCTTGTGCATTTAACTCCTCTCCTTCATTTGGATAGTTGCTGAGATAGTTGGGCAAATGTCATTACCAAACACATTGCCAAACACAGAAGTGTTTGAAATTGTTGTAATGTGTTTGTAAAGAAGAAAGAGCAAAAAGTAGCATCAGGGAAATTAAAAGAAGCTCCCACAGCTTGTGAAAAGCAGCAAAATAGCATTTCAGGGGAAAGCAGTGAACGAAGAGTGTTAGTGTGGTGTCTGCAGAAACAGTCTCTGACCTCTCCCCAGTCATGAAAACAAGACTTCTTTTATTGTCAGCAAATAAACATGTCTGTGTTGTTGGTCAGCACCCCAAAATAACACACAGAACCCCAAACTCTGAAGGGTTATCAGATAAAAAGGAGCAGGAGTGGTGTTATAATTTTAAATCTGTGGGAACTGAGGCACCAAAGTATAAAGTGTGTTTTCAGGGAAGTCCATTCTACAACCAAGGGCTGTAATTTATTTTTTTAGCTCCAATTTCAGATCATTAGGACTCATATACTTTTAAAAATTAAATTTCAATAGAAATATGCCCCTGACAGTCTCACATGAGTTTACCATTCATTTTGCACTCCTTTGGAGCAGCATGGGCCTAGGACCTACCAGGAGTGACACTGCATGCAAGCACAAATCATCTTCTTCCATGAGAAAATTTACTGCAGCATCATTTACTGACTGTAAAAAGAATTAATCATGTGTCAGAAGAGAAGAATTAAAGCTTTCACCCAATACCACTATCGACCATACAGTGAAATAATTAGGAAAATAAAATTTCTAGAATCGTATTTTACCACAGTACAGTCCTTTCAGTGTGAGGCCCACAAAGTAACACTAAGCATCAGAAAAGCAACATAACGTAATGATTTCAATCCTGTCTCTCTTTAGCTGGTCTGTGATTCGCTTGCAGAGCAATTAAACTACAGTTATCCATGGTGAACACAGCTGATACTCTGGTTTTTAAGCATCCTCAGCTGCAACTAGTTTCAAACGATGCCTCTCCCAAGAGAGGTGCTTCATGTCACGCCACTGAAGTGTAGTCTGAGCTAGGGTGAGTTTACTGCTTAAAGGCAATTAAATTGGAATCCTTTCTTTTTCATTTTAGGATGATCTCAGCAAAACCGTAAGGAAACCATTGTGTATGTGTTTCTGTATCACCCCTCAGTCTGGCAAGTGCTGATGCATGAGTGCCTACATACAACTTAAAMTTCATGTGCACAAGTATCTCGCCTGTTAGGAAAAAAAGTAAACATCAAGACAGATCACCAGCTGAAACTATTTTGCAAAAATGCGATATTCAAGTTAATATCTTAAAATAAAACCAAATACTTACTGTTTAAAATAAATTTTAAGGGCAACAATATGGAAGTGAGCAGTATCTCTCAGCTCTGCCAAGACATGCTGTCTCTGCAGATAGCTGGCATGCCTCCTGCACACTGCACCTGCAACAGAAAAGCAAAGACAAACCCAAAAAAGAAGAAAATATTTTAAAATCTAAATGTTTAAAGATAATGAGAAAATCTTGGTAATGTGAATTGTTTTCTCCTTAGTTCTTAATCTGAAACCTGCATAAAGAAACTGCTCATTCACTTGTACCCACACAGTTTAAACATCACAAATACAGCTAGCATAATAACTCTCTGTCCAGAACTGGAAAGACAACGATGAGTAACTTGTTCTTAGTGGTCTCTAGGGTAATAGTGTAAGAAAGGTTTTCTGTTATTTGAAGTAATAAAGTGAGCTGCTTTACAAACAGATTGAGGCCAACAAATGGATCTTTAAAAATGTCCTTAAGTGAAATAGTTATTGTAAAATTGTTATCAGGGGTTGCATTCCAGCAAACACCTGAACGTCCCACTCCGTTAGCTTAGGTTATTTCTTTGCCTGTCTGTAGAAACAATGTCTAATATTGCATGCTGTGGGCATGGTAACAACTGTGCTACGCACCTCTTCAGTCACTGTTTAGGCTGTGACGTGTGCTACTAGGACACTTAGATTATTATTATATCAGGTCCCTCTTAAATGAAAACCGGTATTCTACACTGTACACTTGGATTTACAAGAAGTTAAAGAGTGCCCTTTTGAAATGAAGGCAAAGAAATCTTTTTCAACAGCTGGGGTGAAGCATAAGAGGAATCCATAGTAAAAAAAAAAAAAAAAAAANAAAAAAAAAAAAAAAAAAAAAGGCCTTATTTCAAATAAATAGTATCAGGAGGCATGGTGGAAAAGGTTTGTTGTCATATTGAAATCACTTCAACTGCTGAAAATTGCAAAAGAAAAAATATGAGCCATGGAGAAGAATTGTTTTAAGTTTGATCATAAATTATACTGTCATTTTTGTCTCCATATCCACATAGATGACAGTCACCTTTCCCTGGTGACTAAAGTACAGTTGCTGGATTCTGAAAGGCAGTTACAAAATGAGGTTAGGGATCCCTCAGCTAGGCTAAAGCAATCTTGATTTTAATTTCAAACATCCAGTATTTTTCGTGTGTGTGAAATTGCCAGTAGAAGAGGGAATGTGTGTGTGTTTCATAAGAAAAAAAGCACCKATATTTCCCTTTTATACTATCTGTAGGAAAGGGAAAAACCTCTTTTTAGTGCTACAGTTAGGTGCCAGTACGTAACATAATGATCTGATTTAGTGCAAAGTTTTAGAGCAGAGGATTTAAGACATTACTACCTGCAGTTGTCCTCTTCACCTCTTGCTGGAGGTGACTGCTTCTAGAATATCAACTAGAGCAGCTGGCTTCCTGACGACACCATTAGGAGAGTTGTCTCCTGGAAAGGAAAAAAACACAGTATGGCTGCACGGCACAGACAGCGAGGGATGAACGGTGTCGGTGTGTAGAGAGCTTGCACAGGAGAGTGCCTGAAGAAAAGCTGGGAGCAGAGGGGCTCACAAGCAGCATTGTTGCTCATGCTTTCTATCACTAGAGCAGGGCTCAGTGCCAGCTCCAAGTGGGAATTTAATCATGGAAACCACCAGCGTGAAATAATACTTACACAGATTTCGTGTCATGGGATGCAAGTGTGTGGAGGCTTTGGGGTAGCGCTACACCCTGTGGCTTATCGCAGAGGTGAAAGGAAAGCCATTCCCTTTCAGGGGGGGAGGCTGCAGAGCCACGGTGCAACCCTGGGGACACCTCAGCACTGCACCGTGTCCCGAGAGCTGCAGGGTTTTCCTGTGGGCTTCGAGAGATCGTAGCGGTCTGCCCGACCAGCTCCCCAGTTCGGTTCTCTGATTTGTTCGGGACCAATGTTAGGTCATTTATCTCTTCCTCTTTTCCTGAATAATGCCTAAATATTCTGTATGACCAGAATGTGGTTTTGACATTGCTTCTCTTGAGTCAAAAGATGGGGGTAGCCTGACAGGGCCTTTGAAGGGAGAGACTGGTGCTGTGATTCCTGCTGAGAAGGGGCTCTGAGCAAGGAGGAAAGTCAAATGTCTAAACACAGTAAAAGCTATTAATAATTTCAAATCTAACCGCTTATTTTCTGCAGAAAATTGCMCATACTGGTGCTATTTAAACTCCCCTCTTCAGGGGTAGTAAGCCAGTCAGAAGATGACAAGGCTACACTTTATTTCAGTGGAACAATAGTGGCATCCAGTGGTCAGTCAGCAAAATTCAAAGCACTCCTTCCCCAGGATTTCACTGCAATACTGTGATCTGCTCGGGCACCTCATATTCTGTCCTTGATTGCTTTTTTTTTGGGTGGTGGGAAATAATACTTCTTCTTGACAGTGGGGTGTATTTGCACCTCAGTGGAATGAGTAAAATACATTTTCTAAAGTCCAATAATTAAAAACTTAATTCTCTGAGGCCCTATTGCAGTTGGCAAGTAATAGTAGGGAGGGCAGTCGGCCTTGGTGCAAACACATTTGATCTAAAGGCCCTGTCCTTGTGACGAATGAGGTCAAACAAACTGTAATACATCGTTGCAGCTATGTTCTGTTTGGTTTCTCTGATTGTCTAGAGGAAGATCTGTGTGCAGCTTTATAAATCACCAGAAGTAATACTTCGGTTGCTATAAAACCTTGGAAACTTATTTTTGCCATGTCACTGAAGTGAATTGCATCCTGTCTCCTTACTAGCCATCATTTATATTATAAAAATATCATTGCATTGTGTATCTCTTCCTAGACTGAAAGTAAGTTTTAAGAGGAGAATATGATTTGTCATATTTGGTTTTAGAGTCTCACCTTTAAATTGTGAATGGACCAGACTGATCATCTTAATGCCCATCAGCTCTCCTCCTGCACTGAAAAGAAAGGGAGTGTTTACTCCACCAGACCTCCAAATAACTCATTTACATCCATCATCTGCTATTCCATTTAGATTTCAGCTAAAACAATGAACCTAACCCTGATGGGGTAATGACAAAAGTGTCTGCTGCAGTCTCTTCCTGCAGAAAACAAAATGCTGTAAATGAGATGCTGCAATACCTCAGGAAAAAAGATGCAATAATATTACCCTAAAATATTGTAACAAGCATAATATTTTTTCCCCTTCAATATACTCCTGACAACTTGCAAGTTTAAAGATTCATCCAGGGAACTTGGTTTTGGGTTGTTCCGTCTTCTCAGTCATTATATAGTTGCACATCTACCAAAACTAAATACTTATAATCCTGGACTCAGATCTCTGCAGTCTAGACATTGATACACCATCCATGATTCTCACAAGTAATTGTGAATGCTCCAAATAGTTTATATCTTTCCAATTTCCACCTTAAAAACTAAATACAGTTTTTACTTTCAATCAAAGTAACATCATAAAATATGTATCAAAGCTTTCCATCTGCCTGTTTTGATAGCATTCATGTCTGGCCTAAATAGAAGTTAAATATAAGTTCTATAGGGTTTAGCCGGTTACAGGTTTATACATTGCCTTAATGACAACATTTGTGCTACTTGTCAAATACAGAAATACAATTAATTAAAATTATGTGTTGTGACATCTGACAGAGAGAAACCGAGTGAACTTCTTTGAGAAGTTCAGAAAAGTTTACTACCCTTTAATTTAATTATATGGCTGTTGAGTGACAGAAGGGGCATCGTATGGAGGGAAGGAGGGAATCTTATTCTGTTGTGGTCAGTAGATGCTTTCTGCCTAACAAAGATCTCTGCTATGTCAAATGTTGTGTGCCTTTTATGTAGACGTGAAATTCCCAATTCTGATTTTGTACAGGTTTGCCCCCCCCCTTCTTTTTCCCTCCCTCTTTTCAAATGTGTAAGGTGCCAACTCAGTCCCCATTGAAGTAAATGTAAAGACTGCCACTGTCTACAGTGGGAATTGGATTAAACCTCTAAAACAACAATTACATGCCTAATTGCTTTTTACTGCTCACTTAAAAATGCATTCCTTGAAACACTACCAATATTTGTAAAGGCTGAGAGTTTAATGTGCCAAACTATTTGGGTTATTCGGAGACCTATTTTCCACCAGTGCCTAGGGATTTAAATAAATGCTATAAAAGAGTGTTATTTACATTCTGCATTTATAACAGAAGTGTTTATATTGCATCATTATTCTTCATCGTGATTTTCCTCTAAATGCCAAAACTTTGCTGCTTTGAAGTCAGTGGGAGATCTGCCATTGACTTCATTTGAACTGAAACCGGGAGCTAACATGAGGAAAAGGGCATGCAGGTTTCAKATAATTCTGAAAGAGAGACAAGTCTTGTGAAAGACTTCCTAGAGCTCTGTACTGACTGTCTCTTCTGGAGATCACCCTTACCCTGTCCACTCAGGTCCTCATTGTCTCCTGAGCATCCAAAGACCGCGTGTGAGTTTGGCAGTGCCTGTAAATAGTACCTAAAGTGACTGTGCTGATTTGACAGTGGCTTGGAGAACTTGAACGCTATTTTGCAAGTGGCAGTCTGCACCAGCGCAGCTCTCTAAACCGCAATCCTGACTCTAAAATACAAGCCYCATACAAAAGTAGGTGTGARAAATTCTGCATAAATTAATTAACCRTCAGAGATCTTTTACTTGGCCTCCGAGACTGAAAAAAGTAGTCACTGAAGGCAAACAGTGCAATCCTCTTCCTATAAAGTCTACTTGAAAGAAACAGTATAATTCAAATAAYCCTGAGTCTCACAAGCACGGCCTGGAGGAAGACTCTAAGATCTGAATTTGGCTGCATGCCTAATGACTTTTACTACAGAAGCACTTCATTACCTCTGAATGTCCAAACCCAATCTCTGCCACAGAGCTCCTTCTAACTATAATGGACAAAGCTTAGGCATCTTTTTAAACAAATATAGCAGAGAATCTCTGCATAGGCTTGGAAATAATTCTGAGTAATGCTGTTAGGCACCATAAGGAGGCAAGTCAGATTTTGGGAAATGGATTAAAATGGTTACAGAATTTTCTCTTTAACTTGACAGAGGATTGACAAAGGACGTGTTGAAAGCAAATAGCCTCAAAACATATTTATCTACCCACAAAACAGCTGGTCAGTAAATAAAAATAAGCACACCATGAGTATACAAATTAAGGTGGAGAGTACCTACACACTGTTAATTTCAGCATTATTTCAGTGTAAGATGTTTGCAGATCCTCTAAGAGGGTCAGATTTTTCCAGKAATTAAAAGCATACATCTCATTTTGCTAGAACATATTGCTATGCTCACTGCTCAGATTTAAAAGCATTTCAAGATCATATCCTAATATGCTGCAGTAATAAAAAACCACAATAATTTCTGGTGTACAAGACTGTTTCTCAAGAGCTGATATTAGAATAGAAAATTACTCTTCTGCTAATTTGATAAAGGGAAATAATTTAAGAGCAATCTATTGAAATATCCCAAAGTTAAGACTGGCATATGAGCACTTTGTTTACGCAGGACTCTTGCTAAGTGTTGAAGGTTTTTCCATAAAACCATRGGCTGAGAAGATGGCTTCTAACTCTTATTTTCTTTGTTTGCAGCCCTGCATTTCACCCTGTGACTACAGCCGCAGTTTTTCCCTAAATGCTTTAATATTTTTACAGTTTAAATTCTCATGGTCAAGTTTATCTGCATAGCATAATTTTCCTTGCCAGTATTGTTTGATTAGTAAGATGTTACTATGATGCTAGAGGCAAACATTTTCAGTACAGCTGAGAACCCTGTGAAACTAGGGCAAAGCTGGAGATTGCTGAACACAGCAAAATGAAAGGACGTTAATGTGGGACATAATTATATTGAACTTTATCATATATTGTAATGGCAAGGGATCAAGCAAACACTTCTGGACTAATGGAAAGTGGTTGTGTAAAAGGACAGCCATGATAAAAGAAATGGTCAGTTGTGTCCATATGCCTGGTTAGTTAAAGCAAACAATCCTCTTTCTGAAATCCATTTTCTTAGTGATATTCTCCCTGCTGCTGAGTCTGGGCGGTATCTAACCCCTGCAACACTGTGTTCAGTACGTGCAATACTAATGGGAGGGTTATATTTGACCAGATAATTCAAATACAAACATGAACATAACACAGCTGTAAAATAAAACCAACAAAGACTATATTCCACAAGCTGAGACATTATCATCATTATTACTACTACTACTACCTAATGCCACCCCAGCATTTTTTCAATATAAGGAGTGATTATTTTAGAGCCCATTACCCAGCTTTCAGTGAGCTGAGGTCCATTTCCATGGCAACGGGAGATGCAGCCGTCCGCAAAGTTGTCAGAAGGCTGTGATGTTTGGTTCCTGTGCCGAGCATGGCTGATGGCAATCCAACAGCTGCAATCCACACATTTTTAGGAACTAGTCTCCACTGCAGTGCTTTTAGCTAAATGAAACAGAGAAATAAATATCCTATTAATGGGCTGTATTGTTGTACGATTTCCCTTTTAAAGATTTCATGAAATAAGTCTTTTTAAGGAATGTTTATTGACTAGGAAATTCCAATACCTGCATTTTAATTATAGCACAAGCCTCTGCAGTCACAGAAACTTCACCTGATTTTTTTTWAATTTTTTTTTTTAAATGAAGTGCTTTCTTCCTTTCTCTTCAGCTCTGACTTGCTCCCGGCCTTTGGCAGGGGGAGACAGCCCATGTAACACCGTGCATACACAGTGCAAGCTGCAGTTGTTTGGCCAGGTTTATACACTGCGATGTGGTACTGACGGTAGTTTGAATAGACTGAAGATGTGATGGGCCAGATGGTCTAAGGCAGAATTTGTTCTATTTAATAAAGTTTGTATGAGAAAAATACTCAAACCTCTGGAAGATTCATAGGTGTTCAACTAATCCAAGAGTCAGTACAGCCCTCTGAAGGTGCGCACTCTGCACATGCTGGTTACGGGCTGAGCAGCAGCTGGATGTAGCTGTGGCCCTTGGAGCCGCGGCTGCCGCAGGGGCACGTCCTGTCCCTTCCCCGACAGCCGAACAGCTGCCGTGCCTCACAGTCCTGCCTCTTAACCCAAGCGGAAACCCTTCAAGGTCTAGGTTAACACGCCAGGCTGTAAAACGTGGCGGCCRGGGTGGAGCTGTACATGCCCTTCAGCCACGTCTCCCACAAAGACATTCGTCCATGGCGTGGGCAAGGYGGTCGTCCGGGGGCTGCAGTTTCACCGCTGCAGTAAACCCCCGTCTCTGATCGGCGGCCATGAGCCCTGATGGCACTGCTCTTTGCCAAAACGCTTCTGGCACACTCGCACCTTCCCCAGCTGCCGCGGCACGGCAGTGATTGATGGTGCCGAGCGTGCAACAAGCAATCGATGGGTTAGGCAGCTTTATGCTCCTAACAGGATTTTCTGCTTGCACAAGAGCCAGAAACACAGCACAGCCTGCCCCTACTTTGAGCATATTGAATTATAAGGAACTAACTAGAAAAGTACATGGGGAGGGTGGCATAATAGTGTGCAGCATATGGATGTTCTGGTTTGCCATGCCCAAATTCTGTCTAGCATAAATAGGCTCATTTCCCACTGACATCGAGAGATGTTGTCTTACATTATTCCATCCTGAAATCTAAAAGTGGATCATGATCATCTCCCACTAGTTGCCCAAAGCCAGGCAACATTCCCATAACAGCTCTAGCATATGCCATCAATCTTTCCCGGAAAAGTGATTTTCCTGTCATTGCACTGACTGTCCTCTGATTCAGCAGGTTATTAGCAGGACAACGTGGAGAACGTGCCTCTTCCAAATCCATGCAGCAAGAAATAACTCAATGCTGGCTTGCAGCTTGGTCCAAATGATGCCAGAACTGCCCCACAGCCTGACCAGCTCCCCTCCAGGTGAGAGAGAAGAAAACTGATGTTTAAGGGAGGCTGAAATTTGCCTCCTAAGGAAGTTGCTCCCAGGCACCCAGCTTTCCAAGAGCAGCCGTGGTAGGATTCAGCTTATGGTAGACATCCACCACCTCCAGCAGACAGCTGTGTGTGATGCCACTGACCCGCAAGCACGTTTTGGGGATGCAGGGCCATGCTGACCACCTTTGTGTGATCAGCAGTGCCTCTGTTCCTCCAGTTATTCATCTTCTGCCTCCAGATAAGGTACCTTGCTTGCTTCTCTGGCATAGACGGTCTCTCCAGGGTGTGAGGGCTGAGCCTGAGGTGGCAGGAAGACATGACAGCGTTTGGGCCCCAGGATGCTCTGCTGCACAGCCCGGCTGTGACACAGAGCCTTGCAAGCTCTGCTTTGCCATCAGACTGCAGCACCACATGAACACCCGTGGTTTTTCATGGCAGAAGGAAGTTTCTCCAGGAAATGCCACACTCGGGTATTCATATTTTGCACACAGAGCTTTTCCCGTGGACTAAGAGAGAAGCCACATCAGCTGTCAGTGAAACGCCCTTTGGACTGATGTTTTTCAAGTGGCCTGCTGTGTCAAACCCCTAATTGCACTAATGGACCTAATGAACCAAGCCTCCTGGAGGAAGCAGGGAAAGCCACAGTGAGAGTAATTTAAAATTAATCCGAACAAAGTGTTTGGGAATATATTGCCAGGAGCAGCTCTGCCTCAGAGGTGGTGGTGGTCCATAGGTCCTGTTTACCCATTTTAATCTCCAAAAGCACTTGCGTTCCCCTTGGTGGGCAAACCCAGACCCACCTCACCCAGGGCTGTGGTCAGCAGCAAAGAGAGAGCTCTGCACCATCAGAGCCACAGTGCCCACACTCTCCTGGCGTGCAGGAGGGGTTCCTACACTAGCACCCTCTCCTTCCAGGATGTTCCTTGTAGCTTCATCCCATTCCACTCCACCTATTGAGGTGCTGGTGAAAAAGCAGGGCACCCCAGGGCTCACCACTCTCTGTCCCAGTTCTGAGGAGATGACCCTTAACAACCCTGCCTTTGCTTTTTCTACAGGATTTGCTACTGGCAGTCATGAGTCTCTGCAGATTTTCCAGCACAGCCTTGCACTAGCAGCACGCTCAGCCCCAAAGGAGAGGCTCGTGAACTATGTCATTTCTTCATGCCAAAAAACTGCAAACAAACAGGCAAACCTCTTATTTCCTAATGTACCCAAGCCTGATGGTTATTAACCAGATGTCTGCTATTTTTAGTATCTGTTTTAAGCTGTTTTCCATAATTGTTCTGCCTGAAATGGGAGTGTATAGCACACAGCTTGCTTTATRGTCCTGAGGTGGTGTTCAATTGATGAGTGACCTAGCACCCGTTGGATGCTCAGAGCTATCTTTTAATAATTAATAAAGTTATTTCTGTAGCTATCATCTSCCCTGCTGTAACTGCCTGGTATTCATTTCTGCAACTTTTTTTTTTTTTAACTTGGGCAAAGAAAGAAGCAGGACCCAGCTCCTGCAGACTTATGCTTTGGCTAAAATGCCGGCAGCCATCAAGACTCAGTGACCAACCTGCATTTCGGTGCTGGTCAAAGTAACTGAGTGGAAGGGRATGTGGGGTTTGCTGTGCTGTGGTTGCCGTAGAATTATTTAAAAGGTATTTCATCCCAGGAAAGCAAACATTAAAAGACAACAGAAAATCATGAGTCTCACATTTTTCTCCAGTTACTCTTGCTCCTGTTTGTAATTGCAAATATTTATATGTGAGCCAGGATAGTTTATCCTTCATGCCTTCTTAACAGCAACGTAACATTACTTGCAGAACTTTAGCCCCACTCACACAGAGACCTCAGCCTGCTTCAGGAAAGAGAGTTYAGCTGTTAACCCTTTCAAGAAGCACAGGAATCGTAACCTTATTACCTGTAGATAACACTGCTCAGGACTGGCAGCGGAACCAGAAGTGGAGTTTGGGAACAGTGGTTGGGAGGGCTTGTGCTGTGGCTGCCAGCCTGCCTTCCTCCCACCTCATCCTGCAAAACAAGAAGGGTGAAAGTTTTACAGCCCCAACCTGGTATCTGCAATAACACAGGAAAGCCCCAGAATGCGGCACTGGAAGAAACCTAAGATTATTCTGTCTAAATCGCTATACCTAACCATACCTGGAGACTCCCACATACACACTCATCTCCTCTCTTTTTAAAACACTCAGTAATGGTGTTTATCCTCCCTAATGAGACAGGTCCAGCGCCCAGCTCAACTCCTTCAGCTTTTCCTCAGTGGTCATATTTTCTACAACTGCCCGATGTGTTGCTCTCCTCTGGACACCTCCCAGTTTGTCCTGAAAGTTCAACCCAGTGTCCTGGATGTGGTCTCCCACTGTCAAGCAAAACAAGATACCTGCCCCCCATGCTGCTGGTGCAATCGTCCCATTAACGTATCTCAGAACAAGACTTGCATTTCTTTTCTCTGCTTGCAACAGCCCAACACTAGTGTTTTATACCAGGTTTGCAACCCAGTATTTTTCACTGGTTTGATTTTGTGATAGCCCTTTCTATTTTTCCACTTGATTCTTCTTCTAAATGCAAGGCTTTCCTCATCTTTTCATTATCCGCGTCTGGACCACATGCCCAAARCCATTGGAGCGCCTGAGCAAGGGCAGGAATCTGAGACAGGCGAAAAGATGTGTGTTGGGGCTGTATGAAAATATGATGATGGGAACAGAAAAAGCGGAGTCTGATGGAAAGAAATCAGAAAAGGAAAAAGAAACGTACAGAAGAAAAGAAAAACATGTCATGGGAAAGAAAAGAAGAAAGAGAAGGAAATGAATAAAAGAAAAAGGTACAGAGAATGACACTGAAAATAACGTAGAAAAGTTACACGGGGATCTTTGAGAGAACAATGCAGGCAAGAAGGGCAACACGAAGTCTTACAGAACAAGAACTTTGTCCAATTTTAAGCTGTTATCAACCAACCCCAAACTGAATGAGTGTTTATATCCCATAAACAGCTGCTAGCTAGGTATGACCTGCCCTGGGTAGTAGAATGAGTCCTAACAGTAAGATGTATTGAACGCTTTTCAAACCTGCATGAGAGAGCTGTGAATCATAGCACAGTATGGAATATTTTAATTTTTGCAAAGAGAGGTTAGAAAATGGCCTGAAAATGTGCTTTATCATCAGCCTTGAAAAAAATAAACTTAGCCCCTCTCAGATCTCCGCAAGCCACCGGAGAACACTGTTCTCCCAGATGAAAGCTCAGGTGGTCCTTGCTTTTCTTTATTAAAAGATCAAACTTTTGGGGGCTATTTTCTCTAGAAAATACAGCAAAATTACTGAGAGCAAAGGCTCAAAGATCATAGAATCATAAAATCATTAAGGTTGGAAAAGACCTCTAAGATCATCAGGTCCAACCGTCAACCCAACATCACCATGCCCACTAAACCATGTCCCGAAGTTCCATGTCTACATGTTTTTGAATGCTTCCAGWGATGATGACTCCACCACTTCCCTGGGCARCCTGTTCCAATGTTTGACCATTCTTTCGGTGAAGAAGTTTTTTTTTTTTAGATATCCAATCTAAACCTCCCCTGGCGCAACTTGAGGCCATTTCCTCTTGTCCTATCGCTTGTTACTTGGGAGAAGAGACCAACATCCACCTCGCTACAGCCTCCTTTCAGGTACTTGTAGAGAGCGATAAGGTCTCCCCTCAGCCTCCTTTTCTCCAGGCTAAACAACCCCAGCTCCCTCAGCCACTCCTCATAAGACCTGTGCTCCAGACCCTTCACCAGCTTCGTTGCCCTTCTCTGGACACGCTCCAGCACCTCAATGTCCTTCTTGTAGTGAGGGGCCCAAAACTGAACACAGGATTCGAGGTGCGGCCTCACCAGTGCCGAGTACAGGGGCACGATCACCTCCCTACTCCTGCTGGCCACACTATTCCTGACACAGGCCAGGATGCCGTTGGCCTTCTTGGCCACCTGGGCACACTGCCGGCTCATGTTCAGCCGGCTGTCAACCAGCACCCCCAGGTCCTTTTCTGCCGGGCAGCTTTCCAGCCACTCTTCCCCAGGCCTGTATCATTGCCTGGGGTTGTTGTGACCCAAGTGCAGGACCCGGCACTTGGTCTTGTTGAACCTCACACAATCGGCCTCAGCCCATCGATCCCACCTATAAGACATCTGTATATAAAGTAAAATGTAAAGATATCTGTGCAAGTCAGGACTCATGATTAGCAGGGACCCATAGCATTCAGGAGCAGGAATTTCCCAAGCAGTGTGATATTTGGTGTCTAATAAGAGTGCTGAAAGCTAACAGTGCAGATGGGGTGCTAACAGGCTGGAGAGATGCTACTCAGTATAAACATTGGAGAGGTCAAGAATTTCTCAAAATTCTTTCTGTGGGTTTTTTTGGCCTTATTTTCGCTCTAAACTGAAAGGCAACTGCACTCAACTTCCTCCAGGGAAAGCCAAAGAGGTCTGCAACAGCAGCAGTGCTTGGAAGCTGTGGCCATAATCTCATACAACAGGAGGAACCCTTAAGAGAGATGCATAGCTAGTTCAAGGCTTGTGTGCATCACAGAGCACCTTAATTAAGCTTTCTTAGGAGTTTTTTGCAATGTCAAATGCACTTTGATAGCCTGTGTACAGATGCACTGTGCAGATACATGCAGTGGGGTGACCCTAAAGGAGCAGCTCTGCAAGGCTCCGTGTACACAGCAAAGGTGAATGCTGTACCTCGCCTCCAATAAACACCTTGTGGCTTTGCCATTTTGAAGCCGTTCTTTGGCTCTGGACAGCCCCTCCATGCACTGCTTGGACTTCCCCACCAAAGGACAATCTGGAGTTGCTCTTCATAGGAGGCAATTTGCCTGCCTGGGTAGTTTATGAAGCCTTTGAGGGTGCTATGCACTGGGTAGACTTGCTCTGATGCTGTTGGTTGATGCATCCCTCACTTCTCCTCCCACATGCAGGCAAAGGAAGCTACAGATAAACATCAGCCTTTTCCAGGTCTGCTGTAATGCACTCCTTTCACCCTTGACTTGCAACTGCTGCTCCATTAGGCAGCATTTTCTCCCCCATGCTTAGCAATCCTATGCCTTGCTCACCATCCCAGACTTCACCTCTTCCCCAAGATTACCAGTGCTGAAGGTCTATGCAACATCACTTGTTGCTGTAAAGGATTAGCCAGGGAGACACCTCCCTCAAGCTTTGCAGCAAAGGCACATTAGAAGCAGCCACACAGCCAGTGATGGTGTTTGCAAAAGGTTGCTCAGTGAAATGGGAAAAAATTTGGAAGACAAATGAAAAGAATGAATTTTCCTAGGCCAGCAATGCTGCAACTCTGAGAGGAGCCAGTAGACATTTAGACTCCAATGGGGAAGGGACTAAAAGACCTTCAGCAGCCAGAGGAAAGGGGCATTTAGCAAACACTGGTGGTTTCATTCCCTCCTGTTTTAGCTTCAGCCTCCTACTTATAGAATTCAGGCTTTGAGGTGCCACATTAACCGTACCGAAGTATTGTCCCTGTGGAATGATGACAAGACTCTCACACTCTCTTAGCTCAAAACATACAGCAGCAGTCCCAGAGTCAACATTTCCATGCTTCCTAGCAATCTCCTTGGGACTTGCTATTCAGTCCAAGCCCTCTACAGTAACTCACGGCAGCTACTGTTTCTTTTTCAAGGACATGTTCACTTGTAGGCACACATGGTACCTCACAAGCACTGAAGGAGAATGTAAAATTAGATAAGACAGTCCTAATAAGAGATATTTCTATATAGGTCACAATTTTCTAATTGGAAACCAGCCCTTTTATTTTTACTTGCCCTTTCACTAACACTATAAAAAGCTCCCTGCTCCCAGCCATTAGCTATTTCATTTTAGTTAAACATATCTGTTATTTCCAAATACAAAACTAAAGTCAATTTAGACAGGAGAATTAGCCCATAAACCCTTCTAAAGCTCTGCCCCATGGCCTGGGAAGTGACTCAAGGCAGCAGTACAGCAGAGCGCTGGGCTGGGCATGCCTGTTCCGAGCCGATGCTCGATGTTCACCCTTCCTGCCCCTTTCATGATCATCTCCTTGAGGCAGTGGCTGTGACTTACCCCCACATCGCAGCTTTACATCCCCTCCGCTAATTCGGGTGGAGAAATGAGCAGCAGGAGAAGGAGGACCCTCGGCATTCGTGCTGCTCATGTATCCCCTCCGAAACCCACCGGCAGGACGGGCACAGCGAGGCCCCGAGGCAGCCCCGCTCTGGGGCGAAGGCCGCTGCTGGAGGAGGAGAGGCGCCCACTCGCCGTCCCGATGGACGTCAGCACCACGTTAACCATTGCCGGGGGGACAAAGGCAGCCCAAACCTGCAGCTGCCTGCCCTCACCGAGAGCTTAATCATTTTTAAATTGGGAGAATGAATGCCACGACCTGCAATTATTCATCTTTTGTGTTGTTAGCTACAGCTCCCTGCGCTGAGCCAAATCACACGGTTTCAGACTGGTTTGGTCTTATCAACAGCCCCATCTTCCCACTCCTCTGCCTGCCCTCCCCCTAAACAACCCCGTCACCCCCTGCCCASCCCCCGGTGAGGGGCTTCGAGGGGCTGGGCAGGATCAGCGCTGCATGGGAAAGCCCCGGGTGAGGGAGCCCTYGGGGTGGCACGCGGCCAGCGGGCACCAAACAATGATGCCGCCGAGGCGCTGGGCCATCCCGGCGGGCCCCGGGCGAGGGGGGCCCCCGGGAGCGCCGCGTACCATGCAGGGAACGTGCCGTGCCACCCCCCGGAGTGGCTGCCGCCGGCCGTCCCATGGCAGCACCAAGGGTGCTAGTGCTGTTGGGGAAAARAAAAAAAAAAACACAAAAAAACCACACCAAAAATTTGTCTTATTTTGGTGTGGATTGCAGCTGTTGCCACCAGAAAGAGCCTGGGCCCCAGCATAACCCCTTCCCACCTCTGGTTTTAGCCCTAAAACACGCATTTCTCCAACTCATTATTTACACATTCCCAGTCTTGAGCAGGGAGATGCCCGTGCAATGCCAGGAGAGCTGACGGTGCCGCTGCCGTGTCTTCCAGCTCTCAGGGGACTGGGAGCTGCCGCAGGGCAYCGCTCACCTCTGTGCCTCCCCGTGGGGCAGACCCGACCCTGAGAGCATCTGGTGGCCATCACAGCATTGCCCCTGTCCCTGCTGGGCTGTGCTCGGGAGAACTGCGCTCTCCAGTAATTTTCCAGGCGGGCTGAAGGACCAGCAGGTGCTGAGCCCGTGGGGACAGAGGTGTAAGAGCAGCCAGGACCAGGGATGGGGTGCCCCAGCCTCCCGCGGACATGCAGCTTGTGTGCAGCACCGTGGAGCCGCAGCGTTGCAGAACGCTCTTTGGTTGTTTCCTCCTGCCGGGCCGAGGCTGCGAGGCTCCTGGGGGAAATACAGGCCATTAGGCGATGCTTATTAATGGGACACCTGACTTCAAGAAGTCTTCAGAACTACTCAATTAATATAAACAATGCTTCATTTAATTTGTTGTCCCAATTATCACTTATATTTAAGTGCACTATTCACTACGGAATTGTAATTTTCACTTCTAAGTGATACACAGGACTTGGTTCAGGGCATCTCCTGCTTCACGAGCTATGCTTTTAATTTGACTTTTGATTTGTCATGAAGTCATTGGGGTTACACAGAAGATGGGAGATGGGTTTGGCCCAAGCGATTATTCTGTGTGAGGCAGCTGGTCATAGGTGCTGTCTCCCAGGGCTGGGGAACAGCCATGTTGATTTACACAGAGGGTTATATATTTGCACATGGGTTATAAAAAATAATGTAATATTGTTTAAACCAGGAATAAGCACATAATTGTACTTACAATTATAGATGTGTACAACCTCCTTCCTGTGCAGGAGTAAAAATCCAGAGGTGCTATAAATAGTAACATTCCTAAAATCACATCCAAAGAAAGTTTCATTATAACAAAACTTGGCTTATCTTTAGTGGTATCAGGTTTTACTACTTTTTGAAGAAGATTAAATAAGACCTTTGACAGCTGCTACTGTCAGACAGTGGTATTTTTGCTGCTGGAACCATGGCATTTAACAGATGGAAAAGCAGATAATGTAATAATATAGCATTCGCAAGTAACATTTCAGAAGTGGTAGTCATGGTCTTTAAATAAAACTGGGTAAAGCAGCGCTGAGTCAGCTTCGCTCCTGGACGAAAGAAAGCTCCAGTTGCTTCAACTTTGACGATGTCAGAAATGTTCCTTAAAAACTAAAGAGACAAAAATTTAAACCCCATAACTGGAAAGATGTGTTAGTGCCTGTGGGCTCTCCAGGGAGACTGGTGGTGCAGAACCTGCGAAGGCCGACATGCAGGTGGGAACGGGCCGCTGCACGCTGACTGACCGGGACCACCAGGACTCTCCATCAGCGAGGCCACCCACCACTCCTCTCATCGCTTCCAAAACGTGGCAGGAATTGTAAGGAGCTCCCAGCTGCATTTGGTGGGTAGGCAGTCCCGGTCACTGCGGCATCTGAGGAAGYCCAAGGTCTTTATCCTCACAGTGACGTCTCCCACTTTAACCTATGCAGAAGAGAGGTGCACAGAAATAAAGTGAGCAGAACACAGCAGTGCCAACCGCTCACAGAGAATGTTTTTAGTTTACTGTTCATAAAGATAACACATCACAAGAGCAGTGCTTTTCTCCCAGCCAAACATGGAGATCAAATAAAGCATTAGCAAAACTCCACTTTGCTGGGCTGGGTGAGGTACCGGTTGTGTCATCTTTGGCTTGTTGATACAAATACATGCTGGATCCAGCTTGCCTTTTGAAATAATAGCTCACTCAATCTTCATTGTGGGACTAAATGAATCAACAACCCTTCAGGGCAGCTCCTGATGGAGCCTGTTGCTACCATTTGTATCAAATCAGTGGATATCAGCCCACAGGAAATTATTGTAGCAAGTCAAAATATTCGGTGTGACTGCCACAGGGGAGGACGAACTGCTCATACTAAATCCAAGTGTTATCTCATCCCTGGCACCTCTTCTAATCAACATTTGGCTTTACCCGCTGAAAGCTCTTTGCACTTCAACTCTGAAGCTCGCGCTGCTGCTGCAAAGCGTGAGAAGGGACAGAGGGCAAGAGAAGAGGGGACAGAGAGAAGTGAATTGTCATTCATCAGAGACTCCTGTCTGGCAACCCTCAGCAAGTCATTTGGGCTTAAATCCTTTGAGATATTGAGGTGTCACCTCTTACTATTTCTTTAAGCTTCCTACCCTCGTGTCTGGGTGCCGAATGCCAGTACGTGGTCCTGCTGCCCCTGAACATGGCAGCTGAGGCTGTGAACACCCACAGCACCACTGGGATGGCCCATTCCCATTCAGACAAAAAGGGTTTACAACCATAGCTGTTAGTTGAACAGCCCAATGAAGAGTCAATAGCATCAGATTTAGTTAACAAGAGGAGTAGCCCTCTGCACTGGGAATCTCCCATGACCATCTGCATCCCCTGAGGCTCCCTCATGTCAATCAATCCGTGATCTCTGGCTCATTCAAACCACTCCCACTGGACAAAAAGGTCTCAGCGTTCACACACAGAAGCAAATCCTCAAGACGTTTTGCTAGACCTCTGAAATTCAGCCATCATGAAGCGAACAGACCATGCACAAGCTGAGCAAGCACGGGAGTCTGATTTTCCTTCATTTATAACTGTGTTTACAGAAGGACTCACAGCTTTTTGCAAGTCATCCTGCTACCTTTTGGAGAACCACAAGCCATATTCATACTCCTGCAGAGAGAGGGAGTCAAAGCTACTTCAYCTCAATAATTCCTGAACAATTTTGCTGGCTATAAAATGGGATAAAGATGGCAGATTCTGGTGTTTTCCTGGCACTGACTGGGTAAGACGATGAGTAGAGGCACAGTAGTGGTGGGATATCAGGGTGCTGGAGATTTGCTGTGAAGCAGGTTTGGGGATTGCCTTCACCCTCCCCCAGGGAGTCCTCACCTATGCACAGGCAAGCATAAAATTGTATCCGTGACTTACATAGCTTGAACCAGAAAACAGTTTTATCCTGATTTCTGAATGGAATGAGGCATGTGCAGCTGTATTGCTTTTCGCCTGACTAGTCCCTCATAATTTCTGAAATCATCAGTCACTTTCAATAAAACTTGGCTGGGAGGAAGAGGTCTAAAGGTATTGCCTCACCAACAGGTTTTGGGAAAATAGGCCGTTGGGTAGAGGAGGCTCCTGCCTCCGCAGAAGGAAGGACCGTGGTGCAACCTCAGCCACCGCTGCGGAAAGGGGGCACAAGCACTTGCCAGAAAGTCTCCAGCCAGAGCTCACGCCGTTTTCAGCAGAAGTTCCTCCATCCTCAGGCTTCGTTTCGTTTCCATGAATCAGCAAAGCTCCTGGTGCCCATGGAGACAGAAACGTGGGCTGGAGCTTTGCCGGGGGAAGGGGTTCAGGAGACGACCCCTCTGCCTGCATCCCCTCATGCCGGGAAGGAGCTGAATGCATGTGGCAGCTTCGCTCCAGTTCAGAGAATAAGTCCATCAGAAAACAAATTTCTTCAGTTCTGCTGTTCAGAAAACTCACCGGTTAACAGTCTAGGACTCCCAACTCACATTTTAATTGTAAAAATCAGTCATAAGCTTAGGGTCTACTTTTCTTTTGCCAAAGTATTATTCTCCAATACTTTTAACTAATACATACAAACAACATTTTTTTTTTTGCTATTGTTGGTATTCTGACCTTGCAAAAACCCAAGACTAAAATCTCTGCTCAACCATGTGTGGGTTTTTTTGTGACTCTCTGGTCTGTGAAATTGGAGGGTTGCTCTAGGACCCAATACTGCTGGAATTTATCTGTTCAGAGAAAAATGTGGTTTAATCTATGCTTTGAAGAACAAAGCAGAACACACAAAAAATTACATGGACTGTGCAAAGAGATTATAAAGGAGAAAATAGGACAAAACAACATAGGTCAAATTTGGGACATAATCCAACATTGTAAATTTGTGCTTATGGGCCCAAATGTTTCCTCTTTAAAATCAACAATTGTGCCTGTGAGGGACTGGTGTGTGAAGGAAGCCAGCTTGATGCAGCTGCGCCTCTTGGTAAAGGGACAGTTTCCCATATAGCAGAAACTTACAGTCTAAAATGCGACATGAAGTGTCTTCATCTCACAAATGCTGACACACGTGGGACTCCTTTCACAGAAAAGGGTCTACTGAAAGTAACGCAAGTGTGCAGAAAGTTAAAGCTGAGCGTGGGGGTGAGCAATTGCAAGTTCACAGACTACGGGCCCTTTATCCCTATAGGCACAAACCCTTATGTTTCTAATTAAATTAACCCATACCTGTGGGAAAATCCCAGCCTATTATCACAGAGTGCGCTGCACAAACAAATACACTGACATTCATATCAACTGATGCGTTAACCGGGATTTGAATAGAATCATTTAAGCATTAATAACATTTCCATCTCTGGAGGTCAAGCCTTTTCACTCCCGTGCATTTTGACATCCATTAGTAACTGAAGATATTCCTAATAGAAACCTAATTAAATTAAACTAACCCAACACACCAAGCATTTGTTTGCATAAATATAGACAGAAGCTGGAGATAAAATTAACCCTACAGTACTGTGAGAATCTAGCATATGCAAGAGAATCTTAATATTTAGGGTCAAGACAGTAGATATATCTTCTTAACTATTACACATATGAAATGCAATACTGGGTGAGATCAACAATGATGCTCCTAGGCCAGTATCCCATTTCCTTCCACAGCAGCTTTAGGAGGAAAGCTAAAGAACCTCTCTAGACAAGAAGTACACCTCCAGGAGACTGTCTACAGAAACCCCAAGCAATTATTTGTACTCAGAAACATGACTTCCTTATTTTCATATATATATATCAAAGYAAGCCAGGTAAACTAAAGGTCGGGGAAGATAAGTACGCTTACTTACTCCTGGCCTACAGACATGCAGAATTGTTTTTTTGGGTTTTTTGTTTGTTTTGTTGTGTTTTTTTAATGGGGATTTTTGTTCATTTGTTTTTGTTTTTTTAGAGAAGTTAGACCATATCTATTGTTTCAATGAAGTTAACATTTAAGTTAAAATACAGCTATTGGTTGGAGAACCAGAGATCTTAAACTTATTAATCTGGAGAACAGATTAATAAGTGATTTGTGCTTTTCTTATTCTGCATGTTGATTTTCTTATAGGGCTGTACATCAAAGGTCTAAGTGCACAACTGGGATACTAGTAAAGGCTAGTTCAGAAAAAAAAGCTGTTCCTAGCCCAGCTGTCTGTGGTAAACATAGCAGAGGTTAGTTTGAAAATTAATTTATTTCAACACACATAGGAGAAGATGCATAGATGCATATACAAGACAATTCAAAATAGCATACCTATGGGCTGCAAAATAACACTTCTAAGTAGGTTGGAGGAAAACAGATGCTTCTGCCTGCTGCAGTGAAAAAGCACTCTCAATATTATAAAAAGATGTATAAAAGAAGCCTAGGGACCAATTATTACTTGAAAGRTAAGCAGGATGTTTTGAAGAATGGCTGAAAGCATAGAAGTGTCTAAATTCCTTATCTTCCAAAAGACCTTGGGGGAGGCAGGGGGGGGAGACTATCATGACCTAATTATTTCTTTCCAGATGGATTTTTTTTCCTTTTCCCCCTGATAGAAGCGTGCCTAGGCACTGCAAAGTGTAGCATTCAAGGAGGACTGTATTTTACAAAGATTTCTAGAAAACAAATAATCTGTGTGACTCTATATAACAAATTGAGGAAATAATGCAGCTGCTAGCTCATGACAAGTGGAAAATCTTCTCTAGTTACTAGCAACGTATATCATCCAGGGTTATTTTTCAGACCCACTGCAGTTCACCATATGGTCTCAAATGGCTGCACCAGCATAAGGAGGGAGTGGGTGCAAGGGGGAAAGTGGGATCACTTCTTTCAAGTGGTTTAAAACATTCATTAGAATTATAGGCTGGGATAAATAACAGAACTTCCCTGCCTTCTTTTCAACATTTCCATATATTTTCACTTTTTGGCTGTAATCTTGCAAGCAGCAGTTGCTCTGGGCCAGACCAAAGGCTGACCCTGCACTGCATCTGCTAGGATAGTGGCCAATAGCCAGAACTACAGGGAAAGAACATAAGAAATATTAAAAGTTTAAAATGACCCTTCCTCTATCAACTTCCAATAACCAGTAGTTTAGAAATCTTCATGCAGAGTTCACTAAAACCATGAAAGAATCATAGTAGTAGTACTGCTCTTGTAGTTAACTGCTACTTGGAAGAGAGTTTTAAGTTTAAAAAAAAAAAAAACACCAAACGTATAAATATATATATAAAATATAGATCTGACCAGGGAAAGGCATCATCATGTCATACAGCTGCAGTAWTTATTGCAGTTCACAAACACGTGCACAAGCCGTCATATGCACAAATGCAGGTGTATTTCACCAGTCTGCAGTAATTACTAAAAAAACCCCCAAAACGCTACACTGAGGGAAAAGTAGTCGTGGTAAAGCAGCCCCAAAGCAGTGGAGAAGCCATGCTTCAGAGCCACCCAAGCTGTAGTAATTTGGCTGCTCTCCCAGAGGGACTCATCACCCACACCACCTAGGTCAAACTGACAGCGCAGATACTAGGGAAACTTCTCTCCCCCACACACAGCTATTAAACAATGATAAATCTAGCTGCTTATCCAAAAAGATTCAAAAGATCTGTCGTGTAAAATAAAACCCCATTGTTCACGGCTTTTAATAATAATTCCCTGAAAAGCATCTCTAATGATCATGACCACACAGGGTTTATGGGAGAGCTAACCACGGAGGACAGACCATACATCTTTGCCCTGGGAAAAGCCATGGAGCGTTTCTTCCTTGACCCGCTGATCAACTGGAAGAGCAACTTTGGTTTGGGAGACAAGCAGCTGGAGAGGGGAAAAGGAGAAGAATATCACAAAGGTTTTCAAACCATAATTGGTGTGAAGATGTATTAGAAGTATCTGCTTGCTACTTACTGCAATACAGCAGCTCTCAAGGTGCTCTCAGACACAGAAAGGTCTCCRGCATCACCAGGAACACGCAAAACCTTGTAACTATCCAACTTAATGGTAACTCTACCCTTGCCTTCCTCTGCCTCCTAAGAATTAATGTCCATGGGTTTCTGTGGGTGTTCACCCTAAAGCCTTCCCCAAAAGAATGGATTTCATCTCGCATACTGGTATCTGTTATTCTGTGATATTAGTGAAAAAGGCAAGAGGGAAACCCCGTAGAACTTGCCTTCACCAACTGCCCTTTGCTTTTTTTTTTTTTTTTTTACTCAAGTACAAATAGTGCTTTAATGTTTTACTTGAGACAAACTATTCTGATAAATGTTTATGGAGTTAAAAAGAAAATCCCTGCTACGTGAGTAGCTAGATGTTTAGACAGTTTGATATAGGAAACATTATAGTCTCTCTGCTGTAGCAGTTTGTAGGAAAGTTTGATGCAAGATCAGCTTCCTGTTCCAGTCCTGTCACGTTGTAATTTATAGTAGTAGGCAATGAGGTAGCAGCTCTGCGGGAAGCATCATGCCGACATAGAGGGCATGTTACTGCAAATAATACCATTCACAGAGCACAGTTTGGAAGCTTTTGGGGTTTGGTTTGTTTGTTTTGTTGCCTTTTTTTTTTTTTAAATGAGACAACAGAAAGAATAAGAGTGCAGACCTCAAATCCTGCCACTTACTTGTAGCAGAATGATTGATAATACCTCTCAGATCTTAATCCAGACCAGGAGTCCACTGTATGAGGTGCTCTACAAGCAACACAGTCCTTTACCTTCACAGGAGTCACCTTTTCCTGCTTACCTGGAAAAGTCATCCACATGTAGTTATTTTGCAGCCCGAATCCCAAGCTCTGCAGGAGAGACCTAGTGTTTTCTCCACTGCTGCAGATGTTCCAGATCTTCATCCAAGCTCTCTTCAGGGCGTGATTCAACCAAGTATTACACTGCCTAGTATTGCTAGTAAACACGAAAAATTTATTAAAACATCCCTCCCCTACCACCGCTCCGTGGTAACATGAAACAACCTTTCCCCATCTTCATTTTTATCTGCAGTTTGATCAGTTTTAGCTTGGATGGATCTGTGGAAACAAGTAAGAGTAACAGCAGCCATTTACCACTGACTGTAGTGCTAAGTAATGTTCAATCACCATCCAAACAGGAAACAAAACAAGTATTTTAAAGTAGCATTTTATTTTCAATTAGCTTTGTATACGGAGCTCCAGCCTAGTTAACACAAACTGGGCACTGCAGGTAGCTGTAGGGACAGGAATGCTTGCATGCTATGCCTTTGCAATGCCACCGGCTCTAGAAAGCACCACTTTACATACTTTTCAAAACACCAAACTAATGAAGTAGTATTTGCACAAGAACATTGCATTACAATGGCAAAAAAACATGTGTAAACCTTTTTAGCGTTACTCAAATACAACATCTACCTTGAAATGTTAGGCCATATCCCTACAAGGTAACTGGTGTTATGGGAGAGCTCTCTGAACAGGGGCTTGCTGTGTTTTTAAGCTAAGRCCTGCTATGAAATCCCCCAGTGCCTTCTGCAAAACTGAAACTTGGCCTTTGAGCCAAGTGCTGGTACTGCTTTGACCAACACAGGCCAGATACCACATGCAAGTTGCACCAAAGGAAGAATTTGCCCAAACCACAGCTGATCTTTATCTTTCAGCCTCATACAATATGCTCTTGGTGTTGTTCTCCAACAATTCTAAGTGGTCAAAAGTTCCAAAACTTTCCAAAGTGACCTTTAGTCGTGGTCACCTGCTTTAATACCAGGGATCAGACTTTCTCTAGGACACAACACAGGTAACTCCTCTTGAAATTAAGATGGGTAGCAGGGAGCTCACTGCTGTTGAAACCAGACAGCAGGAGCCACGTTTTTAGAGTACTGAGAAATCTGCATTCCAATTTTCAATTTAAAATTTTAAATTTAAAAACTTTACCCTAGAGCTTTAAATTGTTGGATCTTCCATTGGAGCATACTCCATAAGTCAAAATTTTTTGGGCTGTGGCTGTATTGATACTAGACTTCATTAGTCACAATGCTGAAAACCCTTCATTGCTTGCTGTTTCATGGCCTCTTCCTCAAGTACCTGCCAGTAAGATCTGCTTGCAAATCAGAGGTTAAATTTGGTCCAAGACAAGGTCAGACAATCAAAGAATCACAGAATCATTAAGGTTGGAAAAGACCTCTAAGATCATCAAGTCCAACCGTCAACCCAACATCACCATGCCCACTAAACCATGTCCCGAAGTGCCACATCTACACGTTTTTTTGAATGCTTCCAGAGATGGTGACTCCACCACTTCCCTGGGCAGCCTGTTCCAATGCCTGACTACCCTTTTGGAGAAGAAATTTTTCCTAATGTCCAATCTAAACCTCCCCTGGCGCAACTTGARGCCATTTCCTCTYGTCCTATCGCTTGCTACTTGGGAGAAGAGACCAACATCCACCTCGCTACARCCTCCTTTCAGGTACTTGTAGAGAGCGATWAGGTCTCCCCTCAGCCTCCTTTTCTCCAGGCTAAACAACCCCAGCTCCCTCAGCCTCTTCTCATAAGGGCTGTGCTCCAGACCCTTCACCAGCTTCGTTGCCCTTCTCTGGACACGCTCCAGCACCTCAATGTCCTTCTTGTAGTGAGGGGCCCAAAACTGAACACAGKATTCGAGGTGCGGCCTCACCAGTGCCGAGTACAGGGGCACGATCACCTCCCTACTCCTGCTGGCCACACTATTCCTGACACAGGCCAGGATGCYGYTGGCCTTCTTGGCCACCTGGGCACRCTGCCGGCTCATGTTCAGCCAGCAAAGCATACTGTACTCTTGTAGGGGTTTAGGCTGGTTTCAGGCTTTTTTCCCCGTAAATTAATTTGTATTTTAAATAGCTCAATTGAACCTGTATATAWGTACATTTAAACTTCCCTTAAAAGTTCGCCCTCTTAAAACAGAGTTTTGGATTTCATTTCTCTCAGTGGCATAGCAGTTAAAGAGGCGCGAGCACACCCATTTGATGTTATCTGGGGAAGTATGAAATGAGCATAACGAACACAGCCACACTACTGCTCTTCTGTTAATCCACCCTCACCGCCTGCCTACACAGCAGCAGCAGAGAGTGCCGTGTATCTCCTTGCAGCATTCACCCCTCTATGGAAGTAATAATGGCTTTTGGGCTTTTTGTACTCTCAGATCCTGACAAACCACCATCAGACATATTCACACACACTGGTGTCTGGTCTGGACTTCCCACCACAGCCAAGTTTCTGGCATAGCTTTAATGAACCATTAAACTACCTATTTTGAAAGCAAGATAAGGAGGAGGAAGAGAGAAGGTAAGTATGAACTATTTCATGAACTTCGTAAACCAAGAAAACAGGTCACAATTCTGTCCAACCAAGCCTACGATCCTCCTTAAGATGCACAGAAACTGTTCAAAGCATAAATACTCAATGAATGCCAAGCCTGCACAGTGAGGCAGGTTTATTCTCTCTATAGGAGCTTAAGGAGGGTCTCACTACATTGCTTACATTTTGTTTCCATGCACAAGAAGTCTCTGAGATGTATTTATTCCATTTGTACGAAAAAACAATTTCATGCACTTAAAAAAAAAAAAGGAGAAAGACGGCAGCACAGAAAGTTTTCTTCATTACAAAGTGTTTTTCCATCAGGCAATTATTTATAAGAACTTTTGTTAACACTGGAGTTTAGGCTCTGGAACAAAGTGGATATATTGTTTACTAGCTTTGCCAGTCAATCTTCTCTTACAAAACCTCTCCCTTCCCCCTCTCCTTTTCCAGCCAAGTCAGTCCCTTGAATAGCTCAGGAGTTTCCTTTGTCACCGAGATCTCCTTTTCCACAAATTGTCCCTTGAATAATGCCATCTTCAATGTAGTGCCCCGAGGTATCTGTGCTCCTGCAGAGAACTGTCGAGGGGATTCGYGACGAGCGTCTGTCCTGGCTCTTGTCCTCAGAGGAGCAGCAAATCATCCTTTTCATGGTACCCCACATCTCATCATCTTTGTATGAATAAATTATTGGATTCATGACAGAGTTCAACAGGGCCAGGAGAAGAAACCACCTTTTAACATTCTGAATCCCACAGTAGGTGCAGTTCAGACCATCSAGCAGTAAGACAACCAGGCCAGGGGTCCAGCAGACAACAAAGGCACCTAGAAATAAAGGAGACAAAAAAAAAAAAAAATACTTCAAACTGCTAGGGGTTTGGGGCTTTTTTTGCATCTTACAAGATTATTGGGTTCATCAAAATTCTACACAAAAATGATAAAAGCAAGAGGGGACAAAATTCTAATGACAATGGCAAAATTATATCTGCTACAGCTTCCCTGCCAAGCCCTGAGCACAAGGTAGGGCAGCTTTCAGAAGGCAGCAGGCAGGAAGAATCCAGCTGCTGACAGCATCAGCTCAAACACAAGTGGGGAAAGGTCATCACAACAGTGATTTGTCCATGCTGATAAATAAACAAGAGCTCTGGAACATTAACAAGCAGAGAACTGGTGCTCTGAACGCAGACTTCCTCTCTTCATCTCTCTCTTGTATGCTGGAGGAGAAGATACCAGGTGGCCCACTTCCACCACTGCCRCGATATGATCCAAAGAAGAGACAAGTCTTCTGTCATACTACAGCTGACTCTGCAGAGCTATGGGCACACTGCCCAATTCATAAAACAAGAGCCACATAATTTAAACACGTCCTGCCTAGAAACCCTCAGCTAGTGCAGGACGCACGCCGTTGTCTGCGACACACAAGCACTGCTGGCTCCCCGGCCRGAGCAGCAACCCACCTCTCTCCACTGCTCCCTCCTGGGCTCTGTGTGCTGGGTACTTGGGACCCAACAACTCAGATCCAGGGAACAAGATCAGTTGTAAACGAAAAGAGAGAAAGAAACAAATAGATGAGTTAGCGAAGACAAACTGAAGGATGTAGCAGTCAGGGCGAAGAAAAGAATAAAAAGCAAAAAAAAAAAAGACAAATAGGATGAGGAAGTAGGAKTGTAGTGATGGGGGAACAAGAAAACTCTGCAAGAGTGGCATTTCTCCAAAACACAGCAAGAAACCGCAGGACAAGCCCAGGAGCAGCAGAATTCTTGTGTTTCAGCTGCGAGGCAGGAATGACAACAGCTCCGGTGAGGAAGAATTGAGACACAAGGTGATAATAAAAGCTGAAAGAGACGAAGTAGGACAACACACTCCTCTCCCACCAGCCCCTCAAAAAAAAAAAGAAAAAAAATTAAAGAAAGGGGGAATAAGGGAGAAGAGATATCAGACAGAGTGAAGAAAACACGAAGAAAGCATCAAAACCACAGCTTAGAACAAAGTTCAATATTGCATTTGCATCTTTCCATGTTTCTGCACATCCCCACCAGAAAGGCAGGACTGGTGGGGAGGGGGAACATCGTGACCAAGCGCAGCTCGGCCACGAGCTTGGGAGGGGCCCTGAACTGCCCCATCTGCCCTCCTGCCCCCCCGGCACCRCAGCCTGGCATCCCTCGCCTTCAGCCCAAGGAAGGAGTAGCCATATGCATGATAATACTAACTTAGCACAAGCCACAATTGCTGTCTGACATACAGAAATAGAAAATTACAACTCTGCACAACAGTCACTGTTTGAACAACGTACTGAGGAAATTCCAATCATTTATAACAGCAGTTTCCCCTTTTTTGCACTTAGAAAAAATAATCAAACAAATAAGGATGATAGCAGCTACATGCTAAAAAGCTCCCCTGGGGGTGTTGGTATCTGTTCAACAATTTTGGTAGGGAAAGCAAGTCCAGCTCATTTTTTTAAAGCCACTGGTTTTCCCATATCTGAGCTGTGCAAGCAAGCAGTGGGAGGGCAGCCTGGCTCGYGGCGGGACCCAGGCAGCGCCGGAGCCAGGGCTCGGCAGCACTCGACTCGGGCATCCCACCGGCTGTGCGGTGCACACGGGCTGGTTTCAGCAGCACTGGACACTTCTCCCCATCRAGGATTTTAGCGGACACCGTGCCCACCTGATGGGCAGGCCATAATGGTATATAAAGTGAATTCATGTGATTTAGTAAACATTAGGATTGCTGAAAAACGTATCCAGGACAAGGTACCACGGATCTTGCTGCAAATCTATGCTCATGGAGTCCAGACAAAGTTCAAGCAACTGATTCACTATGTTCCAGGCAATATTGTACAGAACAGAAAGACAAGAGACCACCTCCTTCAGAAACTGCATTTTCTACTCTGCTGTACCAAGATTTTTATGATGCTAAGTACTAATTTCATGGTGTTAGTTTTGAGATACTGGTTAACATCAGCAACATTCCTCCATTGCCCATTGGCATCAGGAGCTGCAAGCTGCTACCACAACACTTGTTTTCTCTGGTCAGTCTCTATACTACACACTGGTTTGGCTCCAGCGTGCTGACTAAGCAGTTGTGACACCAACACTCTCTTACAGTCTACAACAGAGAAAACACTGTACTGATTTATTGCCCTGGGGTTCACCAGCAAATCCCACCCGTTTTAACAAGCACTGGAACCAGACCACCCAGACAACAATACTGTGTCTAGTTAGGTGTCTCGGTGAGTATTTGGACAGAGAGCTTTTGCTAGCCACCAAGGGTCCCTGGCAAAGTCGCCAACACACCAGCTCCATGCAGAAATTAAGATGATAACAAACCCCCCTTCGAACAAGCACTGAAAGCATTTTGACCACTTGTACCACAAAGCATGCAAGGTCCAACCCTGCTTTCATGGAAGTCAGCAGGAGAGGAAACAGACCCCAAAGCCACATTTAACAAAAGACACAGAAAACTCTCCTTCAAACAAAACCCCAAGATTGCAGGCAGGATTATTCCGTGAACTCCTAGGATATATCCCTGTCTACCTATACAGGCAAAACCCTAAAAGGTTTCAGCGGCAAAAGTAAGGGAAGATAGAAGTCACCTGCAGCCATCTCTCTGCACATTTCCCCTGCCCCACGACTGAAGACAAGGACAGGGAGCAGTGCAGTGACAGCGTCGGAGTTACTGGTTAATGCTTTCATGGGGCTGTTGCTTTGACTCCATCAAAAATACATTTTGCTGTGTATGGAGACAACACAAGCGATTCACACCCTGCTCTTAGCACCACAGAGATGAAAGCGAGGCATGGCTCAGACTCGCAGCTCAGATTTTGCTATTTTTACCACAGAGCTTTCAGAGGGAACCATGGTTAAGCATAAATATATACCTTTGTCTTGGTCCTTTGGCAATTTTCTTGTTTGCAGACTTTTTATCCCGTAGGAGCTCCTCTCCCTGATGAAGTGCCACACTCCAAAAAGAATTTAATTTCTTGGACTCTCTAAAATTCACAGAAGTGACATGAAATATAGCCTGGCTGCAACATGGAGCAGCTCTGAGTCTTCCCACCGGATTATGGGAGATCAGGTGTCACAATGCCTCAAGGCTAGTTTGAGGATTTTCCSTTAGCTTGAAACATGGATTTTCTTGTGGATTACATCATCTCTGCTTGAAAATGAATTCCTGGGTACCTGGAAGCACTACTGATGCTTCGGCAGCATCATGTCATAAACCTCGGCACATCAAAGCTGTCCCTGAGCATGCCAATGCTGAGAAAAAAAAGAGCGCAGTAGCTTCCAGCTGCCTTTGCCACATGTGTGCCTGAGTTAAAACAGCAAGTTACCAATTAAACTATAAATTCACTGAAACTGAAAATCATCTGCCCCAAAGCTGCTATTTCAGCAGGAATCTCACTGCCAAGTTCAAATGAGCTACCACATACATGCCACCTGAAAATCACGTACCCGCACACCTGTAGCCACCCTTCTTCAAAGCTACRGTCACAGGCTTAGCTAGGACTATGCCACAAGGTCAGCATAAGAGGATTTTAGCCCCTTTTGCTAGGTTTCACATGTTCCAGTTTCAACCAGATAAATTCCTACGGTTTAGCACACCAGAGGAAAAGCCTTGCTCCTATCYTGCGATGGACCATTTTAGGGGTTATGGCAGAAAAAGGTAGATGACAGGGACCTGAGTCCCAGCCTCTGGAGGGGGCCATCCAAGCCCAAAGGGTGCTGCAAAAAGCCACCTGCAGCTGTGATCACCATGAACCCATGAAGCCACACCGAAACCCAGATTCCCCCAACTCTTAGCTGTAGGACCACAGGAGGAGAACACCTAGAGAGGACAGTGATGTTTTGCTGGAGGGGCAGCCAGCCACAGGCCCAGCCTCCCCAAGAAGGGCGGTGGAGGCAGGCGGGAGAAGCAGCATGCCAGCAGCAGCCAGCTACACGCAGCCGCCTTCCACACAGCAGCGGGGCAGCAGGATTTTGTCCTGAACCTCCCATGAAACGAACAGAGCACATTAACRAGAACTCTGGTTCTCATCATGTTTCATCCAGCAACAGAGCATCTTGGAATCACTTTTAGTTAAGACCGTATCAGGCATGTACTCCAAAGCATTTTCAGATGTTTTGCAACAAGCCATTAAAAATAACTGCCTCAGGCAAAATCCACGTGCTGCGTATAGCTGTAGGTTGTTGCATCAATGGATATAAGCAGAATTTTGGAAGAATCACTTTGGTCACTTGGTGACTCCTTTGGTAATTGGAAAGCCCACAAAACGTGCTATTCAGTTTCTGATACATTTTGCACAGTGTGCTTGAATGACTTGGCCAGGAATGCACATTTCAAACCGTTTTAAAAAATAAATTCTCATTCCTAGAAATAAACGCTTATAAAAAGCCTCTCAGAGTCAAAGTTTGGAGAATTGATATGAAGGAACATGCCAAGATACACCTCCTCTGACACAGGAGTTTGGGGTAGGTCTTATACCCAGCAACACATGCACTAATTCAATTTCTTTGGAAGCAGGCTCTGTTTTGGTTTTGTTTCTGACTGACGAAGTAAATATACAAAATTATGATCTCTAAAGTAGCACTCAGGCTTTCTAAGTTAAATTTGCCTGGTCCAGCATACAATATCATTAAACACTTTGCCTGAATTATAGTTTAATYTGATGGCTGAAAAGCCATAGTCTGCGAGTAAGAGAAAGCTAACGCTGACCTTTAAATCAATCCATAGTCCTGAGGTCCCTCTCCCTAGTAAAAGAAGAATAAGTTGAAAATGAATTTTAAAGTGGGGTTTATTTCCAYATGGCAGCACAGCCGTGGTGAGCACTGAAGACCTGCCACAGGCTAAAGGACCACAACGGATTAGCAAATGGCAGCCACCAACACTGTCCTTCCAAGTCCCCCATCAGCGGGCTGGGTGTCCTCCCCGGGGCACAGACCACCTCTCTGCTCCGACCTGCAAACACGCACGGGTRGCACCGAGAGCTAGCAGTGTTAGTCCAACACTCACTCAGCACCCTCCAACTTTGGCTTATAAAAAACCAAAGTAATATTAACTATGTAAATATACATATAAATTAGACAAGGCTATGCATGATGATTTATTTTKATGTGACTTCCCAGAAAGCAGCCTGCAGTTCTGCCTTCAATAGAAATGTTCAGAGAATTGCTTTTTTAAAGTGCTTTTCTTTTTGCCTCTTTCCAATGCAATAGTTAACTACAGTCTACCCGCTGCTTATGCATTAGGGCACAATCATACTTGGAGCAATTCAGAGTTTTTCTGCAGGGATTTTCTCCTTCTTGGTGGATGGTTTAAGTTTCACTGCACGAGAGCTTCAGGCAGGGCAAAAGATCGAATCTTGCCCCTACAAGTCAAGGGGGGGATACAAACAACCACCACATTGTATCTCTACAGGTGCCATAAAATCAAGGRGAAGAAAGGAAGGACAACTGGGGAGGGATTTAGAAGTGAAAGTCTCCAGCAGTGGACAAGCCAACTTCAGAAGACACAGGAGTATAAGTGAGAACCTTGTACTTGCTTGAACCATCAGTCGACTTTCTCTTCCAAGGTCAGGCACTATAAAGTTTAACTGATGTCAGCTTCCAAAGCATTTTAAAACATCATTTGGTAGACAAAGGTGTTGTGTACTGCAGCACTATTATTTCAGAAAGAAAAAWTAAAGGAAGAAAGAGAACCAGATACCAGACTGTGCAAAGAGCATCCATAGACCGCAAGGGGAAGAAAGTGTCCTCAGCCTGAACTTCCTATCCTGGCAACTCCTACCTCCATGAAAAGTGACACTGTTCTCCCAGAGCTCTCTAAYACTACTATGCTGCAGTATGACACAACTGTGTCCCAGGTATATGTGGACACCAGCTTTCCCAAAAGCTCCAGCTTTCTTGTGCTGGCTCATACAACATCAGAACAGTTGTCAGAGCGGTAAAGCCATATTCGTGGTTTTAGAGTCCCCCAGCACCCAAGCCCACCTTCACAAATGTCCCGGTGTCCCCCCAGTTCCACCCGCAGGGAGCTGCAGGAGCCACACTCACATGATGCTTGGCTTCCAGAAAACATCTCGCTCAGATTCAAGTCTTCCTGGGGAAAATTGACTGCTACAGCTAGTATTTTGTTCCAACAATCAATCGTCTGCTCTGTGCATCTCCAATTTAATAAGCAGCTACATCGCAACTAGCCGATGAAGTGATCTGAGCTGCCCAAATACCGACACTGTCTCTAGGGCAGAATCCAGGTCAAATCTCATGTTACCATCTAGAGATCCAAGGCCATACAGTATCATCATCTGAAAGTATTTTGCACTATGCAATCTTCACAGAATGAAGGTGAATTCTCCCCTTGCAAAGCAAATCTCTGCCAAAGTCACAGACCCACCAGGCACCCTCCCCTTTCCTCAGGGAAGGTGCGTTTCCAGGGGGAAGAAGTTAGTATGTTCGGGTAACAGCCAAGAGGAAGAAGCACAAAGAAAACTATTCGCATCCAGCCATAGGATTCATGGCCTTGTGCAGATATTAAAGAACATTATTTTGAAAATGTTCTACTAGGTAGTTGTGAATCTTCACAAGCCTTCCTCCAAAGGGATTTTGTATTCCCTCCCCACCCCCAAAAAAAACCTGTTTTGTAATAAGCTGCCTATGAAATAGAGACACTTTTCTTCTATGTGTCGACCTGTCCTCTACTTCACATTTCTGCRTGAGCAACACTTAGTTCAGTATCTAAAGCAGACAGAAGTCTAAATGCCTCCAGCACATAAAAGTCCAGTGAGGGTTTTTTTGGTTTGTTTTGGTTTAGGGGGTTGGGTTTTTTTTTTTTGTTAAAAAAAAAAAAAAAAACAACAAGCAAAACAAACCGACACACAAACCCRTTCATTGGCACTGCCAGCCTTGCACGCCATGGCTGGTAGTCTCTTACCTAAGAGAGTCATGACAGTCTTCATAAGCTTCACAGGGGTTCTCTTACGGCTAATGGATCCACTAGTGTGCGACGACAAGACATTAGTTTTCCTCTGGACGTACATGTAGATTCTTATGTAAACCACCACCATAATGAAGAAGACGACTAGGTTTAAGACACTCCAGAACACCAGATAACTTCTGCTGTAAATAGGTGCCAGGGATGAGCAGGCAGTAATGTCACAGAGGCAGTTCCAACCCAGGGTAGGAACAGCACCCATGAAAATAGCAATGGCCCAAATTGATATAATTAAAAAGGTGACTCTCTTCTTCGTGAGATTACTGTGGATCTTCATCCGCATTATCGACATGTGCCGCTCAACAGCTATGACGAGGAGATTCACCAGGGAAGCTGTCAGGCTGGTGTCCAGAAGACCCTGACGCAAAAACCAGCGGTTAACAGTTAATGTCTTAGATACTGGGCCAGTGTTGAACATCAAGAAGACATAGGCAATTCCAGCAAAAAAGTCTGCAGCAGCTAAGTTGGCCAGGAGATAGTAAAAGGGAAAATGAAACCTCTTGTTCTTGACCACAGCTGCTATAACCAATGAATTTGAAATGAAAATGAAGAGGCAGAAAAATGTCCCAAAACACAGAACAACAATAAGCTTTGGCCCTGTCCACTCATCTACTGTGTCAGTGTTTGTCTTGTTATAGAAAAAGTCCATGCGCTTATCATAGTAGCATTCGTTCATCCTGGATTAAAGCCCCTGCATCCTACGAAGGGTGGAAAGGAAAAAAGAAAGAAGGATTAAAAATTAACTATTGGTCCTTGCTTCAATCACCATACTGAACAGCTTTTTTTTGGGGGAGAAGGGGATGGGACAGGGACATGAGAGGGTATATATGGGGAGGCCTTAAGTAAAAATTCATATTGTACAGAGTTAATGCAGAAGAAGATATTCTGTCCACTGGAGGACTGCAGTGCACGATGCTTGGATGAATCAGGAATTTTTAGAAGACTTACCTGCTTACAAAACCCCAGCACAGTCCCTTTGCACTAGCAGTCATACTGTACAGGCAACAAAGTAGAAGTTAAGAGGTTAAAAGTGGCTTTCTAGAGGTCACAAAGAAAATCTGAGCAACAGCCAAGCCATTCTTGCTGTGAAATCCCATGTTTGAGCCACAGCCCCATCATTATTTCCATTTCTCAATGTATCCAGTCAGGACAGGGAAGCATAAATCATAACTCTTCCATTTTACTGACTAAGCAATAAAAGGCCTATTACTGGAAAAGTATTTTTTGGTTTTTCAATTACATATTAATAAATGTAAAAATGTACATATATAAGATGCTACAGGCATATATATTCTGAGCACATGCCTGTTATTTACTGCTACAGGATTTAAGTAAATGTGCTGGAAAAGGAGAAATGTATTCTACATATTTGACTACTGTCAATCCATTTGACTGGCTGGCAACCCAGAGCCCTGTGAGCACCACACAGCCCAATTATCTTCAAAACCAAAACACCGTTCCCTACCCAACCACAGGCTGAAGCAAACCCCAGCAACAGCAGTAGTGCTGGGTTTTTTTCTTATACCCACTCAGCACTATTTTGGACACAGGGCTATTAAACATGATGGAAGCGGGAGTCTGTGTTCCAGATGACATCACATTTCAGCTACTCCGGTGAGGTCAATGTCAGCTGCCTTGGCAATTTTACTGCCTTTATCATGCATCAAACTGAACTCAAACTAATTTACACAGGCAGATCCGACAGCAATTACTCGTGGTGACCAGACCCCGTGCAGGGTCTCACAGCCTAGCAGGGAGAGTTTGTGTCTGATCATCACTAGCCCTCACATTCACTGTCAGTAYCTGAATAAGGGTTTTAACATTGACTTCATTAATAGATATTGTATAGTTTTAGCAACACCTAGGAACTCAATCATGGCACAAGATCCTCATCACGTTAGGTATTATACAGAGTGGCAAACCTGTGYCTGACTCTAAGGACAGAGAGGAGCAAGTATCGGGATACAAAGCTGCAGAAGAGGCAGCAACGTTAATGGCTTTTGTAAAGCTCCTCGTGAGCCTCAGGCTGTCACGAGTGCCAGAGCGATAGACTGAGTGGGGCTGAAAAGAAAAAAAACCTAGAGGTGGTTACAGGCAGAAAGATACAAAAAAGCATAAGCTTTTCACCTCTGCAGCTAAAATTGATCACAGMTAAAAGATCGGGTTCACTCGGTCTACTATTACCCTGTGGTTACTTAACAGTTATATCTCACCTCTCCAGGGACTGGGAAGYAAATTAAGCAATCCTCAGCAGGCTGGCTAAGAAGCCACATTTATATTAAAGGTTCCTTCTGAGTTTTAAGATAAAAAGGTTCATCTTCTGTCATTTAAGTTATGCTACTTGTGTTATTTCTCTCATGCAATATTTGTATTATCTAATTTTAAATCAACTTGCACTATTCCAYGATTAATATTTTCAGCAAAGTGATTTTTTTTTAATATTTCATTTTTCTGAACTAGCTCCTTGGCCTTTTTTTTTTCTTGGTTCCCACCCTACATCTAGTAGTCATTGTGAAAGCAGGCCACTTGACATGGTTGTCCATTTTATTACCCTCAAGAACCTAGGCAGCCACTTCTTTTATAAAAGAATATATTACTTAAAGAATCAAATTCAAGTACATAGTCAGAACTAAGAACAATTACTTAAGGACAAGAAGTGGAAGGAAACAAGTAAATCATCCCTTGTGCTGAAATATTACAGAGCATCCCTTCATCTAAAAATAAAAAAGCCTCAGCAACTCAGACCCACTGTAAGGAGTGAACCAGAATTCAGTGCCTGCCGCTCCCTGTTCAGGGCAACATGGTAGAGTGGGGCAGTCAGTACATTCCTCATTCTCACTAGGATGTACTCAAAAGTTGAATTAAGTCTGTAAGTGACCAKAAGTCCCCGAGGAGCTACAGACAACAGCCACCCAAGCAGTCGAGTGCTGGGAACGCTGCCCAGCCGAGATGGCTCTGCTCTTACCCACCAAGGCAGCGAAGGACTGACTTGCTGAGTGTAACATGAAGCTTTTACACAACAGCCCAAATGCCTGCAAATAGAAGCAGCATTTTGGGCAAGAATGGCAGAAAAAAAAAAAAATCTGTGAAAATTATAGGGAAGGCTTTCTGAACATGCTGTATCTTACTGTGTAATCATCTCAGCAGATGAATCTCTTTTACTTGCAGTGACAGGAGAGTAAAGAGATCTGCAGATACTTTTTGCATCTCATCTGGAGAACAAGCTTAAAGAAAACCAAAATATCAACTATGAACTTATTCTAAACACTTCAGCCTATTGGAATCCCATCCTCATTTGAAGTAGTACGCCCCCCCCCCAGG